>JBAIAA010000231.1:1200000-1833272 GCA_037893245.1 Crossaster papposus | reverse complement strand
ATCTTCTTTGTTTTGTGTGTTTTCAAAATTTGTAGGAAATGCACCCTGCAAAACCAGATAGACATTTTCCTTGGAATCAATTTCAGTGGGGTTCCAAGTAGCAGCGTTCTACCTGTAGTTTCTGTTGTCAGCCCCTCCGATGAAATGCCTTGGTAGATCCACACATCCGTAAGGATTCAACTCGCTTTGTGGAAGGTGGTCCACATCATGAAAGACGAAACAGTCCCAGCGGGAAAAATTCAAAGCTTCCAGGAATCCAACATTGAGTAGAATTCCGCGATTGAAGTCAATATTATTCTCCTGAAATTGGGTAGAATCAGAGTCGTCAGTTCCCATGAATTATGCTAAATCTCGGCTGGCAATAAAGCTTTGAATTAGTACCAAACAACTTTATATAAGGGGTGATGCTATATACGCCGTTTCTTAATTTAAACCGCGAACCCTAACAAACAGCGCCCTCTGGCGTTACCTGGTTCACTATGTAGATGGCAAACTCCAGTTGCTGTTTTTGTAGGAACGGAATCATATACCGCAAAAATATCGACAACTGAAGGGTTCGGTTTCTGTACGGAACAACAATGGCGACCTGCGAAAGAAAAATAAAAAACAGCCGAGTTTTAATGCGCACACCTTTCAAGGTCGGATCAAGTTTTCCAATAAAACACTTATTCAAAATCACTTGTAAAAAATTCTATCACACTATCAAAGTAAACTAAATGCTTCATTTGAATGGCCACTTCAGGTAAAGAAATATGATAATACCTTCCACGCTGGTAACATTTGTCAACATAATGGCTGCCAAATCCATTCAGATTTTGCTAACACGTTGACGTCAACGAATATAATAATAAATGCTTCATTTGAATGGCCACTTCAGGTAAAGAAGTATGATAATACCTTCCACGCTGGTTTACACAAAGCTGGTCGCCAGTGGCCACCTGGTAGGTAAAGATAGTCCCCGCTACGGATCTCTAGCGAAGCCAGGCCATCTATGAGTGAAGCGTTGATTCGGGATGTGTTAGCGGCTCTGTTGAGTAGACTCGGTAATTCTTGGTTGCCCCGAGACACCACATCTCGAATTCGCTCTGGGCGATCAGGGAAAATCGTTCCTTCCAACTCGGCCATCGGTATACCAGAGGTTAAGTCCATCGGCCGATCGTCCACTGAACAGGTCAAGCACAAGAAAATAAAGTGAGATTTAGGGTACCACTACAAGGAAATGTAGATGTTTCACGAGAACACCTCAAGTCAGGTCGAAAGTAAATCACAAGTCCAGTCACAAGTTCATGAACAACAAAGAAAATGTCATTGTTCATTTGAATGTTGCGACATATGCTGACCTTGGGTCAATTAATTTGTTAGAGTAAGTGAGTGGGAAAGAATTATTTTTTTGATAACCGGGCCTAATCAGTCCCTAAAATGAAAAAAAACACTGGACCGAATCGAGTGATCTTGGTATTATTTTTTTCATCTGGATAGAGTCTTCGTCTATCCAAACTAGTTTTTCTGGTCGGAGGGTACTGAAAATAGGTCGTTTTTTGTTTACTATTTTTTGGTTACCAGATTTCAAAAAGTAATTATTTTGTATAATGAGACGTTTCTTTAAAAAATATCTGATAACTAGGTAAAAAAATAGGAATGTTCGGGTTTTTGGGGGTAAACAATTAACAAATTCATCATTAAATTCAACCTACCCAGATTGTGCATTTCCTTCAAAGCCAGACAATTCGGCGATGGTGGATTTAATGTCACTTCATGTGCAGCTAATGGCATTACTCGAGTTCCTTTGATTAAATAAAAATACTACGGATTTTACTTTATAACGCCTAGCAATGAAGAGTACAATATACAATGTACAACAAAAAAAATACAGGATGGATGTCATTTGAATAAACAAATCACCAATTTAAAATAGAAAATCGGTAAACTGGCTGTCAATTCCAATAATTGAAAAAAAAACTCTCGTTAATAATGGCTTCCGCATTACCCTAAGTTGTCTTGACAACCCAGCATAGCAGATATCAGCTACAATTAATGACCCTCACTAATTCTTCATGTAACTTACTCATTTTAAATGCATGATTGATAGAGTCGCTTTTATTGTTGCTCGAATGTTCGGCGTTGAACAATGGTTTCCCTTTAATAAAAAAGAGAAAATCTATATTATTTTACCGAGCTGTTACAGCTGTTACATTATTGATAGACTTTGTTCACAATAGTCTAGAGAGTGTTATGTACATGGCGCTGTTCACATAGCAACCGGACTTCCCACGCGTATTAGGCCAAATAAAAAAAAAAACATGTTTAGCGTCACCGCCCGCTTCCTTTTGGGGGGCCGCCTTTTTTTTTTTTTTTTTTTTTTTTTGAAAAAAATTTAAAAAAAAATTTAAAAAAAATTGGAAGATCGTATTTTAGACTTTAGAATCATGTGTGTACATGCTCTGGAAATATGTTGTTTCTAATAGGAGGGCTAGGGTGTGACGTGTAGTCGTGTACGGTGCTAGTCTAGCCCTAGACCCTTGTGTTATTTCGGCGCCCACCACGCGCGCAACCACGTTAACGCTGTCTCGGCTGGATCCATGTTCGCACTGGAGCCGACGTTTGACAAACGTACATGATTTTGGATTCCCCTAAGGGTCTAGCACTAGTTGGCAAGCAATTGTTAACTTTAACCTTAGTTTTCGACTATTCTCCCTCGCTTTTCCGAGGGATCCAATCAGCGACCGAGTTTGAGCCTCATCATGAATTATTCATTATA
Organism: Crossaster papposus; assembly: GCA_037893245.1. NCBI lineage: Eukaryota > Metazoa > Echinodermata > Asteroidea > Velatida > Solasteridae > Crossaster > Crossaster papposus. The sequence continues at coordinate 1,830,514 of JBAIAA010000231.1, read as the reverse complement.
CACAAATACAGGATATGACTGGGTGTGTGTACACAAGACAGTGTACATGTAATGTACATTGTCGTGGTAACGCCGTCTAAAGGAGGACACAAACACCTACCAGGTGGGAAAGTGAGGACACTTTGGAAAAGTGAGGACACTTTGGAAAAGTGAGGACAGTAATATTCTCGTAAAGGGGGTCTAGAGGTAGTGTTGGGGTTAGGGTATAATGGAAGGAAATGGAGAGAAATACATATTAGGGTGAAGTTAAACAAATTTGGGTCGAAAACATTTTCATGGTGTGAGTATAGAGAGATTTTCGTTAAGTACACAAACCTATGGGCTGTCCTCACATTATATAGATTCGTCATGATACATGTACATGTACAGTGTATGTGATGGCAACTGTATGCACGTATGCATTGCGCGAAATGTGCAGACTTAATAGCATTGTGTGGCCGATCTTCCGGGGCAGTGCTACTACTACTAGTGCAAGCTAGCTGCAGCCGCCAACCGGCGCGGCCTGGCCGCATTGTACCCGTACCGATCTTGTCGAGTCCCGCTGCAGCATCGCTTCAGGAGTTAGAAATCTGGTGCCGCGGAGAAGGGAAGGTTTTTTTTAATCCCAGTGTATCGAACCATAGAGAAAGGAACAGATCGAACGTACGTCATTTTGGCTACATTTCCCTGAAATCAAAGGACAAATTATAATTCGTTTCGTGGTTTCACTCATCACAAATTTAAACACCAAAGACAAATACCTCTGCACCCGCAGTCACAAATAAACGCCGGGGCAGCCATAATTTGCTGTGTCGATGTATAATGTACATTGTACATTGTACATGTACATGTGTACACAGGTCAATCGCGGCGAGTCTGGACATGTTTTGCGCGACACAATAACCCTCGGGTCTGCACGTATTTGCTTAACCGTCCATCATTATCACGTGATATGAATACTGCATATATTACAATAGTCTGACCTCGCCCCTAATGAGCCAACTTATCCAAGACCTTCGACAGGGTCCAGTTCACGGGACGGGTGGCGGTTCGTCATGAAATAGCGCCCTCTATAACATCGGTGGTTTGTGTCAGTGATCGCGAAATAAACAACACGAAGGTCTTGGAACCAAGACTAGTACGGTGCATACATGATCAACCCACATGAATTTTGATTTTTAATCGTGGGTGAACCATGTTTTAATTTTAAATTGAAAGATAGGGTGTGACCACTGACCTCTATACATGGACAGATCATCATTGTTTCATTTTGAAGTCGGCATGCGGAGAAGTGCAACATGGCGGACCCACGACGTGACTCTGTGAGCCAATGAAATGTCCAGGTGTTGGTACGATACGTATTACGTAATGTTTATAAATACAAAATGTACAGAATAAATCCGCTGACCTCCACATCTGGACATTTCATTGGCTCACAGCAGTGACGTCTCGGGTCCGCCATGTTGCACTTCCAGTTCGCGCCGACTTCAAGACAGTTAGTGTTAGCACAGCAGAATATGGACAATGGTCCGTCCAGGTGTAGAGGTCAGTGGGTGTGACATGTTCACTACATGACTCGAATTAAAATGTGTCAGGCGGCCATTTTGAAGAAAAAAAAAGGGCCTCCTCCTTCCTTTAAAAAAAAAAGGCATGACGCTAAACATGTTTTTTTTTTATTTGGCCTTACATGCACTTCGCTGGTTTTCACTGCACGCACTCCTTGTTCATTCGATACTCGGTACACAGTGGGGGCGTCGGTGGGACTGCTTTGTCCTATCATTCTCAAAATGGTATCTATCGCGACAAGATCATTCTAAAAACTCCGAATTAAACTTCGAACCGCATTACACAGTGTTGGAAGTTATGGGTATAATTTTGGGTAATTATTTTAGAGTAAAAAGTAAAGGATTTTTTTCAATTCAGTAACTAGCAACAGCGCCATCGCTACCATGCGGCTATCCTATAGTCCCAAGTGCATTAAGATTCTTAAACATTGCCACCACAATCGAACACATGCAACCAATAATGTTAAGCACAAACATTTGCTTAGCACAAACAAGTCTTGCTCATTAAGGTTACCAGCCAAACCTCCATGTGTCTTTTATGCTATGCAAAATCCAGCTGAATAGCAGTCACAAACAATATGCATCACCTGAAAATCTGTACACGGTTTTTGACAAGGAAGCATTTTCATGCTAAGCAATTGTATATGTACATGTTCCTACAAACAGTACACCAATGCCACAGGGAAACGTGTTTGTTTGTGGTATCGTTATCTCTAACTTCCTGGGGTGTACCATTAGGGACTCCAAATCCGTCCCTATAACCCTCCAAATTTCTGCATATTCAATATGATTTTGCACACACCGTATAGGGAGTTTCTTAACAATACCACGGCCACGTTGTATGTGCTCTTACCATGGAGAAATGTCTTATTTCTCCATGCTCTTTACTAAGCACAGAGTCCATTCATTGTTTAATTTCTGGGTCAACGATTGGACTTTAATCGCAATCTATCCTCACTTCGTGTACGTTAATGGTCCCAGCTATCTACATGTACATGTACATGTACATGCCTAGGGGTTATATTAGCCATGTTTCAGCCGACGTCGGGTAATGGCAACCTACCTACGGAGCTGCATGGCGCGGTTCTCTAGATATTACAATGTTTTAGAGGGGGGGGGGGGGGGGGTACTTGTGCCTTCGCACGTGACGTCAACTTCTACTTCTAGACAAAAGTTTGTTCTTAGTCTTACCATGAATTTTGGTGCCCGGTGACCGATACTTTTTGCCAACAACACTCCATATGTCACTAGTGATAAATAATAGTGCAGTCACAGCTAGTACGGTAATAAAAACAAGCAGGTACCGTAAATTGCCGATGACCCTCCGCCTGGAAAACCGTAAATTGCCGATGACCCTCCGCCTGGAAAACCGTAAATTGCCGATGACCCTCCACCTGGAAAACATGTCGAGACACCGCCTAAGAAACTGCTGTAGATATGTATTGAAAACAAAACTGTATAATGTGTAGCTTGCCTGTATTACACGTCATAATGGCGGTTTATATTCAATACATTGCAGAAACGAACCATAGAGCAATAGTTTATTTCTCCATGAACGAACATTATTGTGCACAACGCGCCGCATGCTGTGTTACGTTAAAAACGTTTTACGCCTCGCTGGTCAGCGTGCTAGGTATAGGATGGCGCTATATCATCTGGGCTCAGTCGGGTATGTTTAAAGCAAAAGCGCGATATTTTAATATTTTAATATTTTAATATTCATACTTCTGGTGCCCGCTTAACTGGTTTTTGTATATTAGGTGAATCGCATTAGGCCTGTATAAGTGTAGCTTCAATTGCTTTTTTTCCCTTCACAATTATAATGAGTGGGTTTGAGAATGCTATATTTCTCTTTGTATTTCCAATGTACCCGATATACTACCCAGCACAATATGAGACCGAGGGACTCCCCCCCCCCCCCCGGGTCACCCATACACTCTCTAGATGTTTGTTACATAACGCACACCCCCCTATAATAACGTTTTCGTAAAACCTCGGACATTTTTGGAAACGGGCACTTCTCTTGTTTTCGTCAGGTGACATTGGCGGCTACCTGATCGAACCTGCCCTTTTTCTAAACTTGCAGCAGAGGTTGAACATGCATTTTGCTGTGTAGTAACTCGCCGTGGGGCCGAGTTGCTCATGACAGAAAGTGGTTATTGTTATTTTAAAATAGGCCTGCGTCCTTCAAAAATCATGACGTTGGTATCGTTCTTAACACGACGATACCATAATAACGCTCCAGCCCAAATAGACAAACTCAAAGAACCTTAAAGATGGACACACCGAAGCATATACATGTACATCTCTCCTCAAACATTTGATTTTAGGAAAGCTTCAAATCTGGTTCATGGCCGGGCTTGATTAGCACACCAGTGCAGCTTTAGAATCACAATGAAATGTGAGGCTCAAACGGACTAGCACTGTGAATGAGACTTAATTATTTGTAAGAGTCGGCCATATTAAATTTAAAGTGAGGTGAAACATTCATTTTGGGAACCTTGCGGATAGAAATGAAAGCAATGACCTAAAGTTAAAGACAAAATAATATTAGCTCTTCTCGGATGAATAATTTAAAATTTAAGTTCAACATACCCTAATATTTTAAGCAACATACACACAAAACATATTGAAAGTGAGGCTAGAATAACAACATAGTCTGGCACCCGTCCATGAGTTCACAATTTATAAAATACATTCACTAAACAAAATGGCTTCCTCGTGTATAAGGTCCATTAATTCTGGAGTAGAGTAAGACCTACGGAACGCTTAATCCGATCATGAAGATCATGTGCTTTACTACATCATTAATATACAGACCACAAAACTCAAAACTTTCGAATTCTTTGAGAACATTTGGTTTATCAAACAACAACCCCCACCCCCGGCCTGGCCTATCCTGGTAACCAGTGACCCGTCACACGAGCACCTTTTACAGAATGCATTCTATTCAAGCTATGACTAGTACGTGCTTTCTTCTGCCATCGCCTGACACTATGGGCCTTTTCGAAACCTTTGCTTCGTCTTCGGCTTTGGCTTCGCCTCCGAGTTCCGAATCACTAAGAAGCAAATAGAAATTAAAGCAAATATGAATAGTCTAACTTTTGGGTTCATATCAGTAGATTGAATGTTTCTGAAGCACAACAGGCATCAAATTGTGGCAGGGGATCTCGCAGTTAGTATTATTGTCAACTGTGCTATACAACACGTCATGCTATTGCAGTTCAGAGAAACCAGAAAAAGTGCATCTATAAATACCACTTTGTTAAGGAAAAGAACTTTTGATATGCAAATGTTGACTGGCTGGGAATTTCAGTTCTGGAATGGGTATTTCATTTGAGGCAAACTGGGGGGGGGGGGGTCAAATTGTTGAATGGTCTGCCACAATTTTTCCTGCAACTCCCGTCACATTGTCACAGAGTGTAAATTATACTGGGCAGGCGTATACTTCTTAGGGGTTGACTAAAAACGGGTCAGACATATTTGGCTAACAACCCCCCCCCCCCCCCCCCCAATCTACCCGGAAATCTACGCCTATGGTGAATTCAACCACATCCATTGTTTATGTATTCGAACCGGCATTCGTCCCGTGACTTCATAACCTTGGGAATTAATTTGTGGTTTCATAACTTCAAAAGAAAAGATCGACAAAACTGTGAACAAATTCAGAGCAACACACCCATGAAAGCATGTGGGCTAGTCTTGGTGCAAGACGTCCCTGTTTTGTATTTCCACAAATTTCCGCTAATAGAGGGCGCTATCACTCCACCAATCACAGGAACGTCTTGGGAATCTTGTGAATTCTGCTCGGGAAATTCCGAGCAGAATTCAGTGTGCGTACGCACACGTTATGACGTAGCTTGTATAACCGATGAGCGCGTGCGATGAATCATTCAAGTCATGAGTCTAGTACCTGCACGTCTGCATGATTTAGTTCACGTTGTATGCGTAGACTTCAGCGGAACGGTACCATTCTGTACAGCTTATTACCAATGCACTTATTGCTGTTAGTGCGCGTGCGCTAATATTTTATTGCCGTTTGTTGAATTATGCATTTCTTGTTCAGTAAGACCACGCCCTCTTTCACCACAAGATTCCCAAGACGTTCCTGTGATAGCGGTTCGTGGGTGATAGCGGTTGGTGGAGTGATAGCAGGGACGTCTTGCACCAAGACTACATGTGGGCATGCGTTACGTTCCTTCCTCCATGCTCAAAGTAGCCTTGGTCAAGGCGAGTTCGTCGTTATCCGTCCGTCGTTATCCGTCCAGAAATACACTGTGCGCGCGCCCCGCATATATGCTGCTAGCTTGCGCCCCATGCAAAGATACAGCGCGAACAGCGACCTCATACGGCCACTATTTATGCAAATCTACTGAGGCTACTTTTTCGCCTTGGATCATTGGGTTTTTGAAATCTTATGTTTTTCCTATATTTTGCGCCACATTTGTGGCGCATGACCTCGTATGCGAATACAGATAAGTATAGGCGGGGCTAAAATGTGAAGTGTCCAATCACAACGCGGTTGAAACCCGACGTCATCAAATTTGATGCAGCATGACATTTAAGACAAAATGGCAGATATTCAGCGTCGTCTTTCGTCCGAAGATCTGTCGTGTTGTTTGAATTTTGCAGCGCAAATATTATCCCTCGAAGATTTTAGACCCGAGCAGCGAAAGGCCATTAGAATCCTTTCTTCGTGGTCTTTGTGAATTTGCCGACAGGTTATGGCAAATCCGTCATTTTTCAGGCAGCCTGAGCCCCATTTTGCTCGGAGCTCACACGTACGGCCAGGTACTCAGCGTCAGTTTTCAGCGTGTTCGGTCAGTTTCTTATCGCCGCATAATCGGCATTAACCCAGGCATGCTGGTCTGTGCGGTATCGCCACATTGTGGTCCAAGCATGGTCCAACGCTGTGGGGAGGGGCATGTTTACGGCTGCAGAACCAACCTTCAAAGTGATCGCAATATCGTAATTTAAACAGGGACAAGTGTCTTATATCCCCAATAACTCCTCAGATTATTTTCTTGGCAAAATTCAGCCGGCAAGGTTTTTAATTATCAGTTCCGCGTTTTACCGAGCCACGGTTTTCAGATCAGCTGGATTAGATTTGTGCGACATAATATAGGGCCGAGTTCGACACGTTTCAATAGAGTCGCGGCCTTCTCCAGTCACCGCGGTTGAAAACTCAAAACTAAGCAGCTAAACACAACTAGTTTTAATGTCAACCATAACAATGTCAACATTCAAAAAAATACCCAGCAAAACGAGCGAAAATAACTGCGACCCTCACCAATCAAGCAATTAAGACAGTTCAAATCTTCATGTGTAATTCCTACAAGCCTTCGTAAAAATCACTCAACTTTCTCCGATAAAATATGTCAACGATGGCGGTGTTCGTAAACACTTGCGAGCTAGCTATGACCTTTCACCGCTAGCTCAAATTATGCAGTTTCTACGCAACGATCGACCAATAAGAAAACGACTATAAAGGTCAGCTTAATATATTAGCATAATGAGCACCGCCCCCAAAACCTAATGATCCAAGGCGTTCCAGTATCCTCAGTTAGTTTGCATATAATAGTGGCCGCGTGAGGTCGTAGTTTGAGCTCCGATTACCGCTGCGCTGTACGTACGGACGGGTAACGATGAACGCCTTGACCAAGGCTATGCTCAAAGCAGCCTGCATTTGGGCTAGACTTGATCCAAGTCGGGATTCTGTGGTAACATTGCTCATTAGCCTCTGTCATGAAATGACGAAAATCAACCGAAGAGGGCGTTTTGAGGAAATTTGTCAATATGGCTTCCGAGCTCGCGCGTAAAACTAACGTAAGTAGCTATACCATGGAGGAAAGACAATAGATAGTTAGTGAATTGCGGGGAAATACTTAATAAAAAATGGCCAATCATAAAACTAGATTTTCTTTCCTGCACTTGAAAAGACCCGCCGTATATTTATGCTCCTTAGAAAACCGGTTAGGCCCAATTAACATTTAAACAAAACAAAAAATTCAGTGGCACTGAACTGAAGCTTTATTTGAAAGCCATATTTGAATGCCAAACAGTAAACAAATTCTGGGGCCAATTCATACAACTTGATACATGTACAAGCAATATTATTTTTGTATTTTTAATTATTTTTTGACATCAAATATAAATTTGGGGCTTTACACACAAGCACTTGGTTCACATAATTACTATATGGACGTTAAACCTCAACATTCCTAATCCTGCAATGTTAATTTAAAAACCAGTTTTAAATACTGTCACATTAAATGTACAGACGCCTGTGAAATCTAGTAATATTTTACCCTTTTATTGACTGAAACCTGACATTAAAAGAACTTCGTAAATATTAAACTTGAATTTTTCAAGAATTATTCAATTGCGCCACGACCAATTAGGGAGCACTCGGTCGATTGTGTGCACAATTTCTGGACGCCACCGTTTTGGTGTTTTTTTTCGGACTAAGCTTACACCTAAATTGTTAACAGAGGATAAATAGCAAGCATTAATAACATTAACATGGTAAAGGTACAATGAATTTGCAGTTTGTCAACAAAGAAGTATGGCAACATTGCATGAGGAAAGTCGGCCCAACATTAACTGTTTATAAACAATGTAAACGTCGAAGTACAGCTATAGCTCTCCCAAAGGTCGAGTTGTCTCAACGGGCGAGTTGTCTCAACGGGCGAGTTGTCTCAACGGTCGACTTGTCTGACATCTGCTAGCTACGCACGTACGTATATAGCGCAGCACGCTTTCACAAACTGACCATTTTTTCAGTCGCTGTTTCTTTCTCTTTCGTAATTTTACGGTTTTGGATGACATTTAGCCTTATGCCTACGATTTATCCTTTCGAAATAACCACAGCCTTTAGAGCTCCGTCGTAAGCCATAAAGTTCTGACATCGACGACACACGTGTTGCTGTTGGTAAGCGCCGCCATTTTGACAATTTTCCTCGCGTTGACCTTTTAGAAAGGTCATGACAGAGGCTAAGGCCGTGTCCGAAACGAGTGTCTAGAGCTACGGTCTACGTCTACAGCTACAGCTACGTCTACGTAGGCGCTAAGGCAAATGGAATTCGGACGTGGCTACGGTAGAGCCAACGGCTAGTTATTGCGCCCCCAAGCGATGCTTGAATTAGTGTTTGCGAAACTTACGACGTAAGAATTTACAACAATTATCGTCTGCTAGATGTTACTCAATGTTTGTTTACAGCCAGTCGAAATACCTGCTGATATTGACGTATTTGTCGTATTTGTCGTTTCAATTCAATGCACTATCATTGAAAAATAAACAAAAATTTGCTCCAAAATTAACGTTAGTGCTGCCGCCATTTTGTTTTGCCTGAGCTAGACAACTTCCTTTACGGCTAGATTTTTGTGGCGTTGTAGCCGTAGCTGTAGCTCTAGACGGCATTTCGGACAGCGCTACAAAATGGCCGACGTAGACAATAGCCGTAGCTGTAGCTCTAGACACCCGTTTCGGACACGGCCTAATGGTCATCCACACCGTGCGCCTCGCGTCACGTCCACGCTCATCAGTAGCGCGCCCTCATGCGCCGCCCATGCTCATGTGTGGTTCAGAAACACTGGCATAATGATGACATCACGTTGAAGCCGATGATCGCGGAACGACAACCAGATGAGGGCGCCCTATATCTAAGGCCAACAAAGCATGCACATTATTCGGCCGGATGCGATTTTTCTTTCCGTACCACTAACGCGTCAATTTGTCCGTTTCATTGGAATGGGGCGACTTGAATAGAGACTTGTATAACTTTTTCTATAAGACCCTATCTAGATGAGATTATTAACCAATAATTTGGGTTAATAGAAAAGGGTATAAAAGTCGTGTATACAAAAAACTAGGGACTGTATACAATAATTTTGGTGAATTATGGCTGTCAACGTCGTTGGTCTTCATACGTTCCGCGCGTATCAAAATCGATTCGTATTGAAGCGCGCGCATTGGTCTCCATTCAAGTCGCCCAATTCGAATGAAACGGGCAAATTGACGCGTTAGTGGTACGGAAGAAAAAAAATCGCCGGCCGCATTGACGAAAGCAAATTGGTAGTCTTAACTCCATGGTAAGTCCGACTTGGGTCAAGTCTACATTTGGGCAGGCTTAGTAACCGCGGCACACTCAGTAGAACCGACTGTTTTCAAGTTGGGAACAGCAATACAAAAACGAATGCCTTGAGTAGTGATTCAAAAAGACCATCAAAATAAAAGTTAATTATCCCTATTTACTCGTTTGAGCATGGTTCGAGTATTAGATATTCACGTTTGCACAGCTCAGTCAAATTCTGATATCCAAGCATGCCAATATTTTGCGACACTGCGCACTAATGTTGTGCAAAACCGACCCGAAATCGACCCGACGAAACCGACTTCGGTTCGGGTCGGGTCGGGTCGAGTCGGTTAAGCTATGTTGTGAAAAAAACGAAATATACCGAAACAAAACCAACACGGAAAGTTCACGTGATGTATTCGCTTAGTTTACAGCTTCAGATTACAGCCAAACTAATTGACATGTTGGAAGCGGCACATCAACAAAACAAGTTAAACAGGCGGACGTTATACTGTATTTCTTTTGCACAAAAAGCCTGGACACGAAATTTATGATGATTTACCGGAGCCAGACATTATCGGGGTTTTTCGGGGGTTGTTCGGATAATTCGTTCGGATTCGGTTCCGTTTTGGTATCAGTTCGGGTCGTTTTACCCCCTAAATGTTGTCGTGTCACGTTGGGTTGGAGAGTTCAGTTTCGGTTCGGATTCGGTTTATATTTTTAATGTTTCGGGTCAATTTACTTTGGCCTTTTCAACCCAATCTGATGCACATCACTACTGCGCACAAGCCGATTGGATCGGCGCCAACTCACTCAACTGTGACGTCATTTAAATCTGAATTGTGGACTAATGTTGATTGGTCAATTTGGATACCATGTTTTTGTAACACAACAACCACAGACAATAATTATAGAAGGGACTCGCTGAACTGAGTCAGAATCTTGAATTCAAAACAGTCTTGTTTTGCACAATCTTGTTTTGCACAATTAATCGTCGAATTTGCTTATAATACCAACTATCTGTTTGGCACATACCCATTGGAAAATGTTGCTCCCTGGACATGGCCGTTTTCCGAACACTAGCTTATAGGCTCCGCCTCCGGCTCCATCACAATTGTCAAACTGTATGGCTGGGGATTGGAAAACGGCCCACGACTGACTTTCTGAACTGTAACTTGTGAATTAGACTTGCATCAGTATCGCAACGACAAACTAATTACCAGTTGAACCCCAGACACTAAAGGTTAAAACTTGAGACATTTACTAGAACACATGCATTTTGACGGACTTAAAGGGGTCCAATGGGCCCAATGATGCACCTTAAAACTATAGGCCGCGTTAGAATTACTTGGCCGCGACTGGAAATTACACACCTGTCTATGGCGGAAGCGGCTGCAGCCAGATACCCACGAGGGCCGCAGAAGATAAAGTCAAATGGAAACACGGCTAAGGACCTGAAAAACGGAGACAAAGCTGGGGTTTGGAAAACGACCCAAATAATTCATTAGGCCACATAAAAAAAATTACTTGTTTAGCGTCCCCGCCCGACCCTGAAAAACCCACCCGACCACTTTTTTTTTTTATTTTTTATTTTTTTTAAATGCGCTAAAAGACCCCCACAGTGCATTTTCTACTGTTGCAAACGCTAGCAGACGAAATTTCCGGTGCCAGCGCACCTATCGGCAGAAACTTAAACATTTGGGTTCGACCTTAACGCTGGTCCGCTAGCCAAATTCTAGTCAAAACATCGGCGGTCTAGTCAAAACCCTTTCCTAAGTAGTCCGGCGGTCTAGTGAAAAAATGCAAAGATATAAGCTAAAAGCGCACACGTCTGTAGAAGCTTATCGAAAATCGCAATACCAGTTCCTAAAAGATTACAATGACCCAACTGAGTTTCTTGAAAAGACCAACATCAAAGCCTCAGAACCGCAGCTCACCACTTCCTGAGTGACAAGATTGTTATCCAATCCTGAGGCAGTTAAAAAATCTTCATTGTCATTGGGTGTTGACTTTCCTTTTTCAGCACAGACATTCACTCAACACAAAGTGTTACTCAAAGAATGTTGTTCAGGCCGGCTTATCTCCAACAAAGATACATTGTATTTACTTACGCCAACCCTTGCCAGGCAGATACAGAATTTATTTAATAGGCCCTGGTCGGTGTATTCCTGGAGTGAATTTATTTACCTCTAGACCCAACGGATGGTCATAGTTGGCTGTAAGTAATTTTTAAAAAGTTTGCCGTACCTATTTACAAAATGTATTAAGATGAACAGAAAAAAAGGTTATATTCCTAAGGTTAATTATGTTATTGTCTTTGTTTTTAAAGAAAAAAAAGGAGAAAGGATACTTAAAGACTTATTTGAATGAACTTCTAAAATTTTCCAAAACCGATTTCAGGGGTAAATATAATACGATTTATTCTTGGTTTTTCTGATATATAAGAAAATCGACATACAGGTACACCTGACAACTACAAGGCTAGCGAAATCAATTCCAGGTTTATTTAATAACATTTATTTCTGTTTTTATTGTTTTTTAAAAAGAAAGAGAAAAAAAAATAAACGGAACCTTAACACCTTATATTTTGAGCTCATAAACAATTTTCCAACAAATTTAGGGGCAAAATTTAATACGATTTATTTTCCGTTTTTCTTGTCTTTAACAAAAACGATCTATTTCGTGGAAATTGTAAAAGCTCGTTACATTTTTTAATTTATAATGGTTCCGTGATGTAATTTTACATAATAAACGCTTTATAGTGCCAGAGAAATAAAGTAAAACCACAGGAGAAATATTCGGGAGTATTTTCCGAATATATTCCAAGTAGGGGTAAGAAATCCAGACAATGATTGACAGCTGACCTACAAAATGTATACATTGTATCAGCCAGTAGACTTTGGAATTTCAATAGGCTGGGAAATTTCACTTTGTGGCATATAATTTACACCCAATGAAAAGAAGAGATTGTTAGAAGGAAGAACAAGATTGGACGGTTTTTTTATGGGATGGTTTATTTTTGAGGGGGGAGGGGGGGGGGGGGGGGGGAGAACACACAGTCAATAACGAGACTGCCTCATATATGTAAAACTATTGCATTACATTGCCTTTGAGTGCAGTTCGCCGCAGCTGCTTGCTTACGAACAAAGTAGCTTAAAATGTGAAAAAAAAACATCTTTTCCTTTTAATCTGTTGACAGTTTTATTGGATATTGTACTGTTTAACATTGAATAAAACTGTTCTTTTAAGCAAAGTTTGGAATTAAACCTTAATACATCCCCAGTATGCCATCTGAGATGTAAAGTGGGCAACATTGGTGCACGTCTTCCTCTGGTGTGGACACCTTGTATAAAAAAAACAAAAAAAAAAAAAACCTCCCTCCCGACCCTAAACATTTTAAGTGGCCGGACGCTAAACAAGTAATTTTTTTTATGTGGCCTTAGAAAGTCAGAATTATTTCGCCTGGGAACCAGATAGACTATATACATATCAAACAACCCCCCCCCCCCCCCCCCCCCCACTCCTCCTATCCACCACTTGTTCTGCCTTAAATTAGATTAGATTAGATTATATTATAAATTTATTGTCCGCATCATAAAAAATACAGAAATTTAGTTTCCATTGGCTCATTTAAATATAAAAATTACAATTTGATAAAACAATAACTTATCCACAAAATTGACACAAAATTTAAATATGAGTCTGAGAAATCGTGCTGGTATAGAGTACCGTCCGTATTCTGACGGGCAGTTTTACAAGTGATACGGACGCGGCCCTGGCATGGTACGGACGCGTCTCCAGAGCTTTGACTATTACTACGTCTATTGTCAGCCTCCTAATTAGTCTTGCTCCAAGACCGAGGTTTTCATTTGTTCCAGGGCGCGCCGTCCGCAAATCTTTTTCCATAGGTGGGCGAGTCAAAATTCATGATTCAGTAGTTGCTAGGATCACTGTACAACACTTAGGTTCTAGGTCTCTTTTCCCCCTTAAATTAAAAATACTTCAAAGATATCAATTTGACTAGGGAAAACGACGGAGCTGACCCGTACAGCAGGATTCGAACCAGAGATCTTTGATCCATAGCCCATCCCACTATTCACTACACTACGTATAGCAGCTCGACAACAGCTGTTCTTTAAAGTGGCTTAATGTAACTAGTTAGCTAAACAACAACAATGCTGTGACGTCATGTTTTATTCCGTTTAATAAACATAACTTCAAATCCAAACTCCTAGGAATATGAAGCATCCATGATTGACTAAAAAAGAACTCAGCGCGGATGCGGGGGCGAGTAGCTATTTGAGCTATGCTTGGAATATCCTCGGAATTTTACGGGTTCACGTGACGCTTGCGTCAAGACCAAGTTAAGAAACAAATCTCGTGATAATCAAGGGCGCCCTCAATAAGCCCGTTTTCGGAGTATTGATGATTGATGAACTGCATAGACGGACGGCGCGCCCCCGAACAAATAAAAAAAATCGGTCTTGGAGCAAGACCACTGACCTCTACACCTGGACGGACCATTGTCCATATTCTGCTGTGCTAACACTTGAAGTCGGCGCGAACTGGAAGTGCAACATGGCGGACCCGAGACGTCACTGCTGTGAGCCAATGAAATGTCCAGGTGTGGAGGTCAGCGGATTTATTCTGTACATTTTGTATTTATAAACATTACGTAATACGTATCGTACCAACACCTGGACATTTCATTGGCTCACAGAGTCACGTCGTGGGTCCGCCATGTTGCACTTCTCCGCATGCCGACTTCAAAATGAAACAATGATGATCTGTCCATGTATAGAGGTCAGTGAGTCAATAAACAGTCAATAACGAGACTGCCTCATATATGTAAAACTATTGCATTACATTGCCTTTGAGTGCAGTTCGCCGCAGCTGCTTGCTTACGAACAAAGTAGCTTAAAATGTGAAAAAAAAACATCTTTTCCTTTTAATCTGTTGACAGTTTTATTGGATATTGTACTGTTTAACATTGAATAAAACTGTTCTTTTAAGCAAAGTTTGGAATTAAACCTTAATACATCCCCAGTATGCCATCTGAGATGTAAAGTGGGCAACATTGGTGCACGTCTTCCTCTGGTGTGGACACCTTGTATAAAAAAAAAAAAAAAAAAAAAACCTCCCTCCCGACCCTAAACATTTTAAGTGGCCGGACGCTAAACAAGTAATTTTTTTTATGTGGCCTTAGAAAGTCAGAATTATTTCGCCTGGGAACCAGATAGACTATATACATATCAAACAACCCCCCCCCCCCCCCCCCCCCCCCCCCACTCCTCCTATCCACCACTTGTTCTGCCTTAAATTAGATTAGATTAGATTATATTATAAATTTATTGTCCGCATCATAAAAAATACAGAAATTTAGTTTCCATTGGCTCATTTAAATATAAAACTACAATTTGATAAAACAATAACTTATCCACAAAATTGACACAAAATTTAAATATGAGTCTGAGAAATCGTGCTGGTATAGAGTACCGTCCGTATTCTGACGGGCAGTTTTACAAGTGATACGGACGCGGCCCTGGCATGGTACGGACGCGTCTCCAGAGCTTTGACTATTACTACGTCTATTGTCAGCCTCCTCATTAGTCTTGCTCCAAGACCGAGGTTTTCATTTGTTCCAGGGCGCGCCGTCCGCAAATCTTTTTCCATAGGTGGGCGAGTCAAAATTCATGATTCAGTAGTTGCTAGGATCACTGTACAACACTTAGGTTCTAGGTCTCTTTTCCCCCTTAAATTAAAAATACTTCAAAGATATCAATTTGACTAGGGAAAACGACGGAGCTGACCCGTACAGCAGGATTCGAACCAGAGATCTTTGATCCATAGCCCATCCCACTATTCACTACACTACGTATAGCAGCTCGACAACAGCTGTTCTTTAAAGTGGCTTAATGTAACTAGTTAGCTAAACAACAACAATGCTGTGACGTCATGTTTTATTCCGTTTAATAAACATAACTTCAAATCCAAACTCCTAGGAATATGAAGCATCCATGATTGACTAAAAAAGAACTCAGCGCGGATGCGGGGGCGAGTAGCTATTTGAGCTATGCTTGGAATATCCTCGGAATTTTACGGGTTCACGTGACGCTTGCGTCAAGACCAAGTTAAGAAACAAATCTCGTGATAATCAAGGGCGCCCTCAATAAGCCCGTTTTCGGAGTATTGATGATTGATGAACTGCATAGACGGACGGCGCGCCCCCGAACAAATAAAAAAAATCGGTCTTGGAGCAAGACCACTGACCTCTACACCTGGACGGACCATTGTCCATATTCTGCTGTGCTAACACTTGAAGTCGGCGCGAACTGGAAGTGCAACATGGCGGACCCGAGACGTCACTGCTGTGAGCCAATGAAATGTCCAGGTGTGGAGGTCAGCGGATTTATTCTGTACATTTTGTATTTATAAACATTACGTAATACGTATCGTACCAACACCTGGACATTTCATTGGCTCACAGAGTCACGTCGTGGGTCCGCCATGTTGCACTTCTCCGCATGCCGACTTCAAAATGAAACAATGATGATCTGTCCATGTATAGAGGTCAGTGAGCAAGACGTGTAATTGTAATGGCGAACACCGGTCCTGGACAATAATTAACCATAGACAAGAGGTTTGGGCGCGGCCTAGGCGGTTTTCGAAACCTGTGCTTTGCTTTGGCATTCGGCTTCGGCTTCGGCTTCGGCTTATACCTTCCGAATCACAAAGAAGTAAATAGAAAGTGAAGCAAAAGAAAATAATATAAATAACATTTGAACTTTTAGTTTCACATTAACCGATTCGAATGTATAAAGCACAACAGGTAAACAAATGTGGCTGGAGTTAATCGCCTTAAGCCATAAAAGAAACGAAATCAGGTTTTTGAAAAGGCTCCTATAACGATTCCCCTCGTCCCCAGTTATACTTTACTTCAAAAACACGATGTGCACCCCTGGGAACAAGTTCGTGTAAAAACTGGCATCCGGCACTTTTTGGTTTTATAACACAGACATATAGCTGGTGGTGGGCACCAGTGATATCATCTAACAAAATGGCGTCCAATTGACGCCGTTTCTTGGAAATTGTCCGTTGAATTTTCATCAAACGTCGACTTTGCACCGAAGGTGGTTTATTTTTGAGGTAAACAATTTCATCTTTATTTGTTATAGATCAGTACTGTATATGATTTGTTGGATAAATTGAAGATTGGAAAGAGAATTATGCGTTTTAATGTTATCAAATTTTGTTGTTTTCAATATCGTAACACGGTAACCGTAACTGCTGCGTGTAATCCGGCCACTGTTTATCGATTGTGACTTTACTTTGGTAATTGTTTTTTTGAACATGGATTTACGTTAAAGTTGTCAGTAGAGATGCCAGGTTTTGTATAAAGCCATTAGTAGTACTCCCCATTATAGGCCGACATATTAAAGTCTGTATCCTTATCATTTGACATCTGTAGTCTGTACCTTTTCACGCAGGGTTAGTCTCACTAGTTGGGTTTTGTTTGTAAAATGTGTGTACCGAATAAAAAAACATATATATATATATATATATATATAAACCAAAAGTGCATTTATTGTGTTTGATTTCTGTGTATTTTTATCCATAAGTTTTTAACAAACAAACAAAACATAAAAAACAGGAATTGTTAATGTTTATCTCCATCCACCACCAGTGTGTCAAAATTTTGCGGGATGGTTTTAAGTGGACCTCCTATAAACAAGCGTAACCCGTAACAAGTGTTCATTTAAAAAAAATATATATATATATTTAAAGGTAAGATACACCATTTAGCATTGCAGATATCGAAAATGTTAACTACCAAAGTTAAAATATTGAATACCTTGCGTGTGATTTCCTAGATCAACTGTTACAGTACATGTACACAACAGTGCACGCGCACGTGCATTGCAGAGATAGAATCGTGTCATTCCTGTACATAGTGTTTATTCGCGATGTTCATGGCCGGCTAGCTATAGCTAGCGCATGCATTGGCGCGTATGGCTGGCGCGGCACACATACTGCGTGAGTATACCACAAGCGTACGTAAACAAAAAGTACCTTAGTACTGTAGTATAGGTTTTTCCATGACACAAAATCAACGGACGTCGTTCCGGTTCGCGTTACAAATTAAACTGAAGAAATTGCTTCTCCTGTAGAATTTTTAAAGAGCGCTGTGTTTTGTTCTCCTTGGAAAATATTAGAGAGCGCATAGGAGCGCGATCGCGCTCCTCACAAATGAAGGACTGCCATAGTTAATTGTTTTACAATGTATCAATTTATTAAACCTGGTCGCTTGCGAATTGCCTGCGTGAGGTTTTTTAGCTTCACATTTTGCTGCAGTATTTTGTTCATACAAATTCAACCCCTGGAAAGACTTTTCAACTTTGACCTTGTTATTACAGTGCTTGGGCATGTGTCCTCAGAATATCAACAAAGTAAACAAACACTCTAAAGTGTACAATTCTGGTTGCAGCATTACTTTCCTTTTGCAGTCATGGAGAGTAACCAGCACCAGATACCGCTTAGCAGCAAGAAGGGCACGGCCTCTCCGCACACCTCGGAATCCTCGCCCCAGGCTGGCCAGACGGTACCTAACCCTACACTGCAGCAGCCTAAGACCCCTATCCCCCAGAGCCCAGCTTCTGTCAACCTTTCTCAACGGCACGGTTCCGTCATGTCAACCCCATCGCCCCAGATGCCGCAGAGCCCTGATCCGGTCCACGATCTACCAGCTGAGCTCCTGGAGGCCGGCTGGAGGCAGTTTTGGAGCAAACGGGAAGGACGTAACTACTACTTCAACAAGTTCACGCAGCAGTCGTTGTGGGAGATGCCGACATTAGACAGAGGAGCTTCAAGGGTGAGCAAAACAGAAAGCTCTGTTTTAGTGATACCGAGTTAAATCTAGAACAGCCCATGAAAAGCTTTTAACTTTTTTTCCGTTGGAGTTCTGTGATAAAAGACGGAGAAGGAAAAGATAGCAATGATGGGAGGAAAACACTGAAATTACCGTTTAGAAATAACCCACAGATTCCAGTAGAACGTGGCTAGCATTAACAAACGGTGTTGACTTCTCATTGATTTTTCTACAGCATGATCCGTTGGGTATTCAGACAGAGCCCAGGCCAGCACACCCACACCCACACCCCAACCTACCGTCCCCATTGGGTATGATGCAACGGAGGCACTCACTAGAAGAATCTCCAGTCAGCCCCACCATCAAAATGGCCGACCTTAAAGGGTACGCGATAACCAACAGGACACAATTAATGCCATTAACTCCAAATTTCCTAAGCACTTTTGTGAGGAATTTGCCAACAATTTTCTAAAGTCAATACAATATATTCTTTGTACCGAAGGTTAAGGAATCAAGGCTTTCCTGCCCAGCAATATTATGCATTAGACCCTTCCTGGCTGTCAATCAAACCGCACATTAACCAATTAGATACCAACTTTTGGTCAGAAGACCATGGTAACTCGGTCACATGATCTGTTATATATGTACACTAACCAAATGTGGGCGGGGCTTATGGACAGACCTAGAATTGGTACATACCATGTGTCATATTTTAGTAGATTAGAGATACCTGGAATTAACTTGAATAGTAAATAAATATTTGTAACTGGGTCTTAGTTAAACCAGAATTACCTGTGGTAGAAAAACAACCAGATTTATTTATTGTTTTATTAACAAAACACCTTCATGTGTGTTTTTGTCTCTGCAGACAGTTCTGGGATTTTTCAGTGAACACTAATGCTGTAATGTTCGAGAGATATCCAAGCAGGTTGCCACCGCCCCACAATGAAATTGAGCAAATGAGGGCGAACCTGCTCCAGAAACTGCGCTTCCAATACAACGATCTCTGTCAGCAAAGAGAAGGTAAGATAATGTCGCTCGGTCTTGTAATAATTGTAAAGTGATTTCAACTTGCCAGTATGATGGAAAGCACTATATAAGCATAACAACTATTATACATATATAACAAATATTCTTTCTGGATGATAAAATGCTAATGCTATTCCAAATTGCTATTGCTAAAATGCTATTAAACATAAAAGGCACAGCAATTCTACTATAATATCGAAATAAGATTCAGTCATATATGATGTTTACTTTTGGCGTGAGTGTTTCTGACTTTGATCTCAGACTACTGTTTCTGTTTCTCAGTATTGATATCTAAGACAATCTATCGTTTCTTAATTGTCACCCCAGGAATCAGCGCTCCAAGGGAGTCCTTCAACCGCTGGCTGCTGGAGAGAAAGGTCATTGACAAAGGAACGGATCCCATGTTACCTAGCAAATGCTCCCCAGAAGTCTCCCCCTCTATGAAACGAGAGATAATGAGTGATATTCCAATCAGGTACAGCACAAAGTTGGAATTACTGTCATCATCTTAGTTCTGTTTGTACCACAAATTGTTTAATAAATTGACTTTTTTTATGTTGAAAAAAGCTGCATCCTCTTCCGCGATCCCCGTTCGCCATTTTCCAGGTTTGTAGCATTATTAAAGTTGCTAGCATCGGGACGTTAGTCACAGTTCCTTGCTATAGCACATGTACAGTTTTGTGGCTTCTTACTAGTACCTCTTGAACACAGACGTTGACAAATGGCAACTGCCATCTAAGAGCAGGATAGCTCAGTTGGTAGCGCACCGGAATGGCAATCTGGAGGTCACAGGTTCAAACTCTGCTCCTGTCAATTTCTGTGTTCAGCCTTAAAATAAAGAATTCTTTCAGTCGGCATCTCCCAAATTGAGAGAATTGAGTGCCTTGCTTCGAGACAAGTACACCCATGTTTGGGATCCACTCCGCGATTCTAGGCACTTTGCGACTTCTTACAAGACACCCAAACCATCCTCTTATGCCAACAGGTTACACAGACCCAAGGTGTTTGTAGAAGCTAAGAAGTTGCTGTACAGGTATGCAGAGGCTGCCAAGAAGTTGATTGAATCCAGGTAAGCCCAATCAAATATAAACGAACGCTACGCTAACTTTGTTTAATGTGCTCTTCAAGTAATCATGTATGTTTTCAGATGGCTAGATTGGCTTGTCTGGACAGTGTTGTCTCTGCTTTGCTTGGCTTGAAACAACTCAGAATGAGTAGTGAGTAGGAACGAGTAGTCTATTAAATAGCCACTTGCCAAACATGCACTCGTGATATGTGCGCTATTTGACGTCTATTGGGTCGGAGGTAACCTGTTATATTACAAAAACCTGACAGCCAATTGTCTAATCAACAGTTTAGGCCTAAAATTGGGCTCAAAATTACGTCAGAAATGTTATTAGTTGACGCCGATTGGCTGGCCTAAGGAGTCGTCTAAAATTTGCAAGCTCACATATATCAGTTGAACAACAGGTGGTCTG
Source organism: Crossaster papposus (assembly GCA_037893245.1). Taxonomy (NCBI): domain Eukaryota; kingdom Metazoa; phylum Echinodermata; class Asteroidea; order Velatida; family Solasteridae; genus Crossaster; species Crossaster papposus. The sequence continues at coordinate 1,809,522 of JBAIAA010000231.1, read as the reverse complement.
TAGACTACGGATGGGATGCCTGTCCATCATAGTAGTATGCCCAAGAACACTACATATCCCCAGCAGCTAGATGTGAACCCCTGACTGTCTGATCACAAGTTTTTTTCAAAATCTAAGCCTTATTTTAAACGTAGCAATCATTGACTAACCAGTTGTATTGGCAGCATTGGCACTCAAGTGTTCTTCAGTACTGACACCTTTCACCGTTGAGAAGATGCTCAAATTTCCATTAGAATACCACCCATGTCTTACTCTTCAAAGTACACTACTTTGAGAAAGAGGTCATTTTGTCTTCGCTTTAAAGGAAAGCCACACCGGAGAGCCGTAAGATCATCAAGTGGAACGTAGATGAGATGTTCCGATGGCTGAGGACGGGACCCTGTTGTACCATCGATGAATTCATGGTAAGCTTAAAGTTGCGCTCCCTTATGCTCCTCAAAATGTAATTATTGTATGTCTCGTAACAAATATTCCGTTTGAATGTTGTATTTTAACATAACCCACATCCCACTTTTTCTCTTTTTTATGTCTGCATCTATCTTAAAAAACCTTCATGATTTCATGCAAAGAGCAAATAGTAGAATTTCTAAATTTCAAATAAGTTTCCTAATAAACAACGGGAATGACTGGTTTTTTTGTGGTTCTCACTGACAGAAACGTCTAGCCCACCTGAAGGAGCAATGCGGACCTCATCTTAGCGCTGCAGTTCAGTCTTCAGTGGAAGGCATCTGCACCAAGATGTACCATATGTCTTGTGAGATTGTCAAGAAGCTACGAGACAAACACTGGGAACTGCTGAAGGAGCACCAAATTGAAGGTCAGATGAGACATAAGCCATATCCATATCTTGTATCTAGGGCTTCAACAATGAAAACTACATGGAAACAGGCTGACAGTAGTTATAGCCGTTGCCCCAGATGCCCTGTTTTGACACAGCCGTAAATGATAAATTAGGGCTTTTTAAAAATGGCTCAGATAAGTATTAGTTACAAATAAAAACATTTAACCAGTTCGTGCTGGATGACGAATATAAACGCAAAGTTTTCCCCAGATTCAAAACAGATGACGCATAAACACGCCACGAGCAAGGCCGGAAATGGCGGTCAGCAGCGAGCAAGGCCGGAAATGCGTGGGTGTGCTTTCCGGTACTGGCGGTCTCAACCTCCTTCGGATCAAGTTTCGTTAAAAATAATCTCGCGCGTCGGCTCGGTGATGTTAAAATAATCCCGGCGCGAACTGGTTAAAGAGCCTTAAAAATATTTTTTTCAGTGGCACCTGAAACAAACTTGCAGGTTTTGGAGGAAGAACTACATTTTAGTTACAGGTAATAGTCAAATCACGAACATAATCAACTTGTGAGCAAACACCAGGCATGCGGCATTTTGTGGGTGAGATAATTAAAGACTGACTTGTGGTACCCCTTGTTCTTTTTGTTAATCTGTGTACAAGCTACCCCACAAGGAACCACTTGACAGTATTGTGGTGACTAATGAGTGTTCCGAAATACGGTACCCTCTGGAGACATGAACACAATGTGTACAATGGGGACAAAACGTCTCCGGAGGGTAAATTTCTATAGATGAATAGGTCTCCATTGGGAATTTCACGAATTAGATTTTTGGATTTTACTTAAATTACTCAAAAACTAGGATTAGAATGTGGGTTAGGGTTAGTGTTTGGGTTAGGGTATAATATAGGGTATATTGGGTCGAAATTTCAACCCAGGAAAAAAATTATGGTTAAAATGGGAGCATTTTGAAAAACGTGCTCGACTTTCTAACCATTTTGTACACGAGAACAAAGCCATGTCTCCACAGTGATACAAAAATGCGAACATGTGTTTTACAAATCTTGTTTATAGAGCCGCCTCCATTCACAAGGCCACCACAAGACAAGAAGATGCCGTGTTACTCGGTGTATGCTATCGTACCGAGCCCCAGGCTACCCACGGTGGACATCCATGAGGAAGGCACGACGACATGCCTTCGATATAAGGGAGAAATGATGAAGATTAACACAGCTCATCTCCGAAAACTGGTAAGAATCAAATAACCCAGTGAATGCTGTTTGTTCTCTTTTCAGAATGGCATTCTGAAGTAACTTATTCAAAAGATTTGAATGCGGTTTGATGTTTGAAATGGTCTCAAGCAACTACATGCATGGCTTTAACCAGTTCGCGCCGGGATTATTTTAACATCACCGAGCTGACGGACGATTTTAACAAAACTTGATCCGAAGCGGGTTTAGGCCGATAGTACCGGGAAGCACACCAACGCATTTCCGGCCTTGCTCGCTGCTGACAGACATTTCCGGCCTTACTCATGCTGTGTTTATGCGTCACCCGTTTTGGGGGAAATCTTTGCGTTTATATACGTCATTCGGCACGAACTGGTTGACAAGATTGAGTGTGAATAGTGTGGAGGGGTGCATGAAGTGCAACTGAGTTCCATTATTCCCATTTCTCTTGACCCTATTCAGGAGCTACTGTACAGACTTCACATCAATGACGACAGACTCCGATATAACTTCCTGCCCAGGGTTTGGTGCCTGATCCGTAGATATCAGGTAGACCATCAACTCTTTCCATTTCCTTTTTTTAGTTTTTATTTCAATTTAGGAATAATGATTTCATAAAGGGTTTACCTTTAATTTTTTGCGGCTGTCAAGAATCTCTTGTTAATCTCTTGTAATTTTTTTTTTATTTTTTATTATTCCCCAACTTGACTTTTTTGACACCAACTTGACCCTTTGACCCCAGACCTTATTTGGAGTGGGCCAGTACGAAGGCCATGGCCTCCAGGGGGCGCTGCCCGTCAATATCTTCAAGTCGCTGCATGACAACTTTGGTGTGACTTTTGAGTGTTTTGCCTCGCCGCTCAACTGCTACTTTAAGCAGTACTGCTCCGCGTTTGCAGACACAGACTGCTACTTTGGCTCCAGAGGGTAGGTACCCCGACTCGTTTTACCTTGTAGTATGTTATATGGCAACCAGGGTTTTGCTTTTGAAGCCTTTGGAAAACGAGGCTAATTTTTATCACAGCATTGTCAATTTACTAGAAAATCTAATGTACTTGTTGTTTTCCTGATAGTTGTAAACACTGGCGACTGAATTATTTTAAGAACAGCAGGTTGAACAAAGTTGCAAGATATTTTCCAGTTAACAAAGATTTGAAGATTTATCCTGAGAACCGTTGAAGAAAATAGGATTAATCAATATTCAACCTGTTTTCCTTTGATCCCTTTTTGGTTGTAGTCCTGTGCTTAACTTCTACCCAGTCAGTGGTTCCTTTGAGGCCAATCCTCCCTTCAGTGAGGAACTCATGGAAGCCATGGTCGCCCACTTTGAGGTAGATTTTCTTGAAATTCTAACACTATTAAACTAAAATAATACCAGAATCCTCAAATCTCCAAAAGAACTTACATTGCTGAAAGGTTTGTTGCACATATCAAATTTCAAGGATATAAAGTCTGGTAATAAGTAATAATGGCTGGATTCTAACTTCCTGAACCATACAATATATCAGTTTCTCAAAGCGCATTAACATTATTACAAAAAATCACAAATTATTACAAAAAAACCATTTGTACTCCTGAGTGGAGAGAGCAGTTGTTATAAAGTGTCTTGCTCAAGAACACAGACAGCAGGTTCCTGTGTTCAGAGTTCAATCCCACATTAGTCATAAACTCTAACTAGACTGTTACAGGTATGCAACCTTTCCCTCAGATCAGCTGATTTTCTCATTTTTCACTTTACACTTAAATGCCATTGAAAATTGACAAACACTGTACAATGTCTTGTAAAGATTTGAATGTCCTGTAGGTTTTTTATTTCAGTTTTTCTCCGAGTTTCAGTTACTTGAGATTTTACTTGAGATGTAAACAACTTTGTAAGTCAAATTTGTTGTTATATTTTGTTGTCATTGACTCTGTACACAGGGTCTCTTAGCCAACACTACAGATCCTCTTTCCTTCATCATCTTTATTCCGGAATGGAGAAATCCGCCGACTGCAGCACTAGTCAACATGGAGCAGAGCAGGTCAGATATTACTTGCATCATTCTAAATGGATCCCTATCAGTATCACATTATTAATTAATTATTGTTTTGATACTGTAGAAATTAAATAAACATTAAAACCTGAAAACAAAACCTAAAATCAATTCAAAGTACGTCTGGTAGAGCACGACCCCAATGGCAAAGTTTAGGTCACTTGGTCAAGTTTAGGTCATTTGGTCATTTAATCAGGGGCCAATTTCACGGAGCTGCTAAGCACAAAAATTTGCTTAGCACAAAAAAGTCTTGCTCATTAAAAACTGGTTACCAGCCAAAATTCTACGTGTTTTTCATGCTAAGCAAAATACCAGTTGATTATCAATCAAAAACAGTAAAGATCACGTGAAAATTTGGTCTGTAACCTTGTTTTTGCCAAGGACACATTTTCATGCTAAGCAAATTTTTGTGCTTAGCAGCTCCTTGAAATTGGCCCCTGGCCGTGTCTGAATTACACATGTGCCTAGGGAAGCGACTACAGCCACTTCCCATAGGCACGTGTGTTATTTCCAGTCGTAGCTGGAAATAACAGTGAATTGAATTGACTATAACTGTCTCAATCTTCGGACTGTCATCTTTAAAAACCTTGTCTTCAGGTTCAAGAGAAGACAGGAGACAGTACCAGCCTATGAACACGAGTATCGCAGCGGAGGACAACATTCTTGTTCAGAGTGAGTTCTTTATTACAAGAGAATCGGGCAGTTTCCAAATCTCTTGTCTATGGCTATTGTCCAGGTATTCGTCCATTGCAACCACACTTGAGCAGGCTGACAATAGACGTAGCCGTAGCTCTGGAAGCCCGTTTCAGATACAGCCTTACAACGCCAAGACTTGAGTCAAGTCTCTCACAAGGCTGTTACCAGTCCGTTGACCAAGTCATTTGACAAGCCCCATCACAACAAAACAGCTGCAATGTATTCACTAGTCTTGCCTAACTCCCGAGGGCACACTTGTGCAGTGAATTCGCTTTCATTTTATTGGAGTCAAAACCGTAGTGCCGCATGGTGCAGTTATACACAGAAATGTACCATAGATGGTTGAGCTAGGTGGTTGGTTTATGAAACCTTAAATAACATGAGCCTAATAAATACACCTAAATTCCTGGAATCTAATTTCTCAGCAAATCGTGTATTACTTCTGGCTGTGTATTACCCTTCGCAGAAGTAACAATAGAAGTGACATCAAAGAATTCAGTCTATATTGGCAAAATGATTATCTACGCCAAAGAGCACCGTCTATAGTCGCCACGCAACCAATTTAAACCCAATGTTTGATTTCAACTCCATTAATGTAAATACAGTGATGACGTAAACTATCGAGCCGTCCACGGAACCGCCATCTTCTTCTTACAGAATGAGGCTGGGTATCAGAAGTGGACTCCAACAGATGAGAAGATCCAGATCCTGATGGATGCCTACCGACCGCAGAAGAGAGGAGCAGACAGCGAAGCAGAAGACGGGCCTCCGAGGAAGAAAATAGCAACAGAAGGGAACTCTGTCGACAAGACTGTGCCCTCTGTTGAATCGCCTGCATACCGACCAAAAGGTCAGAAGAAGAGTCTGGACACAGAGACGGGAGATGATCCTCAGAGGAAGAAACTGACAACAGAAGGGAACGCTGTGGACAAGACTGTGCCCTCGGTTGAATCGCCTGCATACCGACCAAGAGGTCAGAAGAGGAGTCTTGACACAGAAACAGGAGATGATGCTCAGAGGAAGAAACGAGTCACAGAGGACATCCCAGGCAACTCATCTTGTAACAAAGTCAACGAGAATAAGGACCAACACCACAGGAGAAAAATGGGAGTTGACGCATCCGTAGTTAGTGGATCCGCAAACGACAGGCCTCTAGGGGGCGACAGAGACAGGACTACGTATGACCAGAGGCTAGGACAAGATGACAACCATCAGGACAACCTCCATGACGATTACGCCAGCAGTTCAAGACCAGACACAAGAATGATCAAGTGAATATTTGGTTCTAAGACAACCTGTCATGAATGAGCGTCATATGTTATGGAAAGTGTGAATTTATGACCCCCTAGCAGCTAACGTTTGTTTTACAGATCCTCCACTGTCGATGTAAGATCAGGGACCAATTTCATAAAGCTTCTAAGCACAACAAAATTGCTAAAAACCAGTCACAAACAATACACATTACCTGAAAAATAGGTTTGTATAGGTTTTTGCCAAGAAATAATTGTTATGCTTAGCAAATTTGTGTGCTTAGCAGCTACATGGAATTGGACCCTGGTTGTGAATATTTGGCTTTTGTGGCAAGGAGACATTTTCAGACATTACATGTAGTTCTGTTCAACAGCCCGAAATGCTTAATTCACAGAATGCTGAATCATAAATTTGAATACAGTCAGCGAATTTACGATGCAGCTGCTAAATAAACTATAAAAGTAATTTTCTTTCTAGATAGTGGAGTTTAAAAACGTATTGAGCAAAGGGCTGAAATGTTGGTGCAGTTTTTTAACAGTAAGAGGTGTTTTTTAAGTTTGTCATTACATTTCATTAAGTATTCAGTGCTTACATAATGATTTTTTTATTGGAATTGTTTTGGGAAATGCAAAAAGGCAATGTTTTTAAATGCTCATAATTGTAAGAGACTTAAAGGCCAATAAAATCATTGGTTGAATTTATTGTCCTTAGGTTTTTTTGAGTGAAATTGTACATTGCTTGTAGTAACAAAGATTTGTTTTTAAATTTTACCTCTGGCATGCATATGTAAATAAAAGGTCACTTGTTAAATAATTACAGAGAAAATAACTGGAGAAAGCTCACAAATTAACCAATGTTGGTGGGGGGGGGGGGGTATATGTATTTTTGTAGTAATGTTTATAACATTTTATAAGAAACATTTTAATCTTGAGCGCGTTTAAAATTTGGCATGTCACATGTAGCTGTCTTTCAAATTGGTTGAACCCAGAGTTTCAACCCACCACTCCAAACTCTTGAAAGGTTTCTCTTTAAAAGTACAAGATTGTTTTAAAAAGACAGACATGTTTTATAAGAAGCAGGACTGTTTCTAAACGAGCAAAGATGGTGTAAAGTGAACGGAAGCATTTCATTTTAATTTGTATTAAGAACCTTTCCAATTTTAAGATTGTACTTCATGCCTTATTCTTAGGAAAACAAATTTCAAAACTCTTTTAAACCCCCTCTTTTAGGCTTCAGTGCATTTTTAATTGACAAAAATTGTTGAAAAAAATGACGGATAACAATTGAATAACGAGTAAACTAAATGTAAGATATCAAATGTTGGAATGTAAAACTGTTGTATGTATTAGACCTGGTTTAATTTCACTTAAACGAAAGTGTATTTTTAATTCAACATTTTAGGTTGAATGGTATAAATATGTACATATATGTAAAAAATAAAATGTATTTAAGGTACATGTATGTAATTTTCCCCGCGATTCACTTATGGTAACAGTAACGTTTAATAACCCCAAACTGTCCACTTGAATTGTTTTTAAAAAAGTGAAAGAAAATTTACCCAATTTTGATCTTAAAACAAATTTACTTCAGAAACATAAAAGTAATTTGAATAGCTTTTTTGCCTTTTTTTATTTGTGTAAATCTGGATTTTATTGTTCAATCATTAAATGTTCAATGAGATTGTATCAGAAAGAGGATATGGGTACCGTATTTATCCTCAAGCAAAAAGAAGAATCCAAATTTCTCACGGTGCAATTTATTAAGACAATTGTCAAAAGAAAGGGGCTTTGTGTCTGGTACCCTCAATGCATAATGGTGTCACAGAGCCTATTTGTGATGCCGGTTATTGTCGCCAGACTGAATATGTTTCTGGCTTGCCATTACTCAGTGCCAAAATAAAGCTTTATGGCTGTGGCTATGCCACAGATGACATTGAAAATGTAGAAACTAAGGCTGTCTCCGAATGACATGGCTGTGGCTTGCAGTAACACACAGGTCTATAGGAAGTGGATTCAGTTGCCTTACATAGGAGCAGATGTTATTAGTAGCCATGGCTATAGCCAAGTAATTCAGGCACAGCCGGCGAAAGGATTTTGTTTTTCTTTTAATGCTGGTCCCTATGTAGAAAACAAGTAAAACAATGCAGAAAACATAGATATGCAATACATGTATTTGTATTATGTGTGGCAGTATTTTATGTAAGTTGAACGGAAACAAGTGCTGATCCAAACAATTTGTGTTCTAAAAAAATCTTTTAAAATAACATAAGTCTATAGAACCCCTCTCCTATTTATTAGACTGGTGTCTGTCCCGCCTGGGCTGCAGACCTGACCTTATATGGGAACAGGCAACGCATGCTACGCGCCTTTTTTCTAGTATGATATGCATATTCATTATGCAGCAAGTGGTCATTTGAATTTGACCCTACATCTAAAGACAGTCTAACCATAATGCAATGGCCATTTTCAGACTCTAGGGCCTTTTCGGAACCTTTGCTTCATTTTCGGCTTTTGCTTCATGTCCAACTTCTGAATCGCTGAGAAGCAAATAGAAATGGAAGCAAATGGAAATATTCAAACGTTTGGGTTCCTAACGACCGATTGAATGTTTCTGAAACACAACGGGCACCAGACTGTGGCTGGAGTTCCTGCATTTGGAAACCTAAAATAGCCTTGAGCCAAAGCCAAGATAAAGTCAGGGATTCAAACAGGCTCTCTGTTTCTAATTGAGAGAATTTGAGGCAGTGGTGAGACTGGTCCCATTCTTTTAAAGTCTAGAATGTAATGGAGGAACGATTGGGACACCAGTCTACTTTACTCTTTCAGAAATCAATTTTGTACTTGTATTGCGTGCTAATTTGCCAAAATAATGTCTAGGAAAGAATAGCAAAATGTATTTTTGTTGTTTATTGTACAGTTTCTTTTTCAATATCTGCTCATGTTCGGCAGGCCTTTTGATATTCGTATTTTGTTATTTGCTTTTTTTATTTTGCAACTTTCACACTTTTAGCTTTGTTCGTTTGTCAACTTGTAAAACTTCTACTGGATTTTGAATGTTTTTTTGTTTGGTTACTGCGTCTGGGGTAAACATTCAGAAGAACAAAAATATGTCGATTTAAGATTTTCTGTCATAATATGCTTCGATGGACACAAATACTGTATGTTGATTTTGTTTAGTTTTCTCATTTTTGTGTTAAAATTGCACCAGATGGCTATTTCATTTTTTTGTTGGGGGGGGGGGGGGGGGGGGGTATATTGATTCGATTATTTATATACCTACTGCATCATTCATGCCTAGCTTGGCTACATTTGAGTATAATCATTTCAACAAACTCTTGTGTTTAACTTTGGGATGATTGAAAAAGAAGGGAGAAATCAGTTTTTTCTCCAGAATGCAATTCACACTGAAATTTTGAAAACAAAAATCATGAGAGAGAAATAATTGTGAACTCAATAAAGAATGATCAACATACAAAAAAGTCATATAATTTGCCTGCTTTAAAAGGCTGTTACTGTTAGTGTTATCAAACATAGAATCCTAAGTTTATAAAGTAACTTTTTAATCGATTAAATTCAAGTTTTAATTATCCAGGTGTAGTTATAAACTTCGGCCGGACAGACAAATCTTTACACTTGCAATAGCACAGAAATGCAGTTTATTTGAAGAAGACAAACTCGGTTTCATTTGGAAAATAATTTGTCCCACACAAAAAAGAAGCAAAACCACCTTTCTTAAATTCGTAAAAAAATTGATATTCACTGATGTACATGTATACACACTATCTAACAATTTACCAACCGAATTATTGTTTAAAATCTTACTTGATGTAAAGATATTTTAATATCTCTAAAATAAAATGACTCTAAACTGAGTAAAACTCTCTGTAAAATTATTCCTTCTGGCATGTTGTCATGTTGAAGAAATATCCAAAGTCCAAAGACGCGTCTCAGAGACAATAGTCGGTTAATTAATTCAAAATCGAATCTTAGAATGTTAGTTTCTTAGAATATATAGCAGCATTCATAGAGCTAAAGTTTTGCCAGGTTATTTGTCAGGCATCATTCTTTGGATGTTGCTGTTTCAAACGATAAAAAAATACACAACTGACAAAATAATGGTATAATTTGGATGACATTTTGTCATGTTTTGTTATGTAAAAATGATAGTTTGGAGTCAGGCTCTTTTCGGATATGAAGTGTATTACTATACAGAAACGTCTTGGTTCCTAGTAAAACTTTCACAAAGTTCGTCTGCTGAAGAAGTGCTGCATGCTGAGTCGACTTCTCTGTCACTCAGTGGAGTTGTAAACTTCAAGCGACCTCCCTGCTTCATTGTTTTCTTAAAACATGATGCCTTGACATATTCTCCAAAGTCGCAAGTTGCGTCAAAAGTCATCCTGAGCCGGCCACGCAGAGTTTCACGGGCTCTTGAATTGAGCGCTAGTACTAGTAGTAGCATGGAGGAATAGGAAGGAGCGTAAAAGCGCTGCGCGCGCGCGTGGATGGTCAAAAGTTGGCCCGCGTACGAATTGGCCGGCATACGAGTTGGCTTGCACACGAGTTGGGCTGCGTACGAGTTGGCCAATCTGCGTGTATGAGTTTGTCAAGTTGACTATCGACTAGCTCGTATGATCGAGTTGACCACTGCATGTACCGAAAAGTTATTTGCTGTAGATGCATGTCTTCGGGAAAAATCAAGGTAGGGGCGTAATGGTACATGTAGCCTACTTCAAAATGTAAGAAGCCTAGTATTAGGCTAAATTATAACAATTGTAAATAAGCTGCTTTAATTACGCCAAAACGACAATGGCGCCATGGCCATGGGCAAGCATTGACTAGAGCTGTATATTATACTCCCCATCCACTAGTCACTACACTAGCATGGAGGAATAAGAGCAGATTCCTCCATGCTACTGAGTAGTGAGCAGAGATATTGCATGGGTAGTTGGACTTAGAATGTTCAGGGATAATTAATAATGACACAGCACTTTGATTACCAGTACCAGTTCTGGTATTTAGGTATACGTGCGCTATATAACAAAACTATCATAATAATAATTATTATTATTAATATTAATGTTAGCAAGGTCTATGTATAAGCTTTTTCTTTTTGGTTAACAAGACGCCAAGATTTTTGACAATTTTGCCTATCAATTTTTTTTTTTATTTTTTTTTTTGGGGGGAGGTGTTTATGGTTTTTATGGTGTAATCTTGCATTCATTGTTAAAAACATCAGCAATAAATGATCTTGTAGAAATGGTAGAGTCAGTGACATGGCACAAAGATGGCTGCCATCACAGCACAGTGCTAGAAATGTTAGAACGATTTCGCACTGAGGGTCACCTTTGCGATGTGACGCTGAAAATTGATGATTACTGCATACAAGCACACAGGTAAGAGTTAGAAAAGAATGTAAACTAGTAGTAAGGCTACATACCAAAAATTGATTGTTTCTCATCAGCGGCCGGGCCAATTTTTCGTGCCGGGTGGATATTTTTTTATATTTTATAAACAAAATATAAATGTACCGGACGCCCGAAAATTCCGAGATTTTAATTTTTTTAATTTTGTATATGCTGTAAAAACACGCTGTTGAAAGCAATAACAGTTAAAACTCACGCGGGCCAAGTGAATGTTTTTAGTGGCCATACATGTTCCAGCAGAAGCAAGCCGGAAAAATCTAAATCGACGGCGGACAGGAGATCGGAGAAGCCGAGTATAATAGTAGTGAGAACGGTGTCTGTGGGCCTCTTTCATTAAAAAAACCTGGGGTGCTCAAAATTATATGGGAAAATAAATCGACTTAACTATATTTGTGTGTTTCTACCAACATTATTTGAGCTTTTATTCTATATGAAATGTGTGCATTGGTCAGTTTTGGAAAGTAAATCAACGAAAACAATTTGTAATTTAGATAAAGAATGCAATGTCCCAACGAAGTTTTTGTCAACTAGCGCTTTCACCCCCGCACGCGGTGACGCCCATACTATAACTGGGCGCTGGAAAACACCTGACGAGCTTCATAGATTTCTGTGTAGAAAAACGGCATTCTGGGTAGCGTACATGCTCTGCCGCGCAGCTGAGCCACGGAAGTAGTAACCTACGTTCGCAGGTCGCAACAAAAATTATCCAATCAGAGCTAAATGCACATCAGCGCTTACCACCAACGCCTGGTTCATCAACATGTACATGTACGTATATGCGGTAGGCACGAACGAAACCAGCGCGCCTGTAGTTGTTTAGTCAGATACCGGTTTCAAAGATTCGGCGACATTTTTATTCTATAAAATATAAAATATAAAATGCCCTGACGGACCATTTTTTCAAAAAGGTTCTGATGAGAAACAATTCATTTTTTTTATGTAGCCTAATAGTATCAATAACGCTAGTTCCGCGGTTGTGTACGAAGTCTATGCCGAGTAGAGAAATTTACATATATTTGCATAATTACATGTATTTCCTAACAAAAATGGAAATGTTTCTCGGTCTCGGACCCATGTCTTTTCAACATTTGTGCACTGATTTTCATTGAGATGGTAATATGAAGAAAAATGTGGCGTCACGTTGCAACTTTTGTTGAGAGACTTACTTCAAATCAATTTATACGGTAGTAAGTTTATACTTGACTGGTTTTCACATACATTTCACCAGTGTACACTTAAACCAATGTGCAAAAGGAAGATTGGTTTTATTTGTCAACTTCTTTCGCTACGCATTCCTGTTCCCGAGTACAAAGCATGAAGACTTCAACTTCTTTTAATTTCCACATTCATAATTCTTTTTTCTGCAATCTTTAGGCTGGTTCTCGCAGCTAGTAGTCCCTATTTCCAAGCCATGTTTATGGGTAGCATGTTAGAGAGTCAGCTTGACACCGTCACTATGAGGGACATTGACCCCTTAGCTCTCAAGGCCATGGTGGCCTATGCCTATACTGCCTCTATCAAGGTATGTATTGATAGATGACATGATCTGTGACATTATTAAACCCTAACCCTCCAGGGTATTTTAGGTCAGACATCCAGGTCAGAGATCCCCATGTCAAAATGCTTTAGAGTCGGTGGTCACCAAATGCAGCAGAATCTATCTCTGGCATTGTTTAATTTGGATTAGCTCTCATAGTCTTAGACTGTGGTAGTAAACGCACTGGTGTTGACAGCTGAATGCATCAATGTGCATTTTTACCTGATGCACTGGACTGTGTCCAGCAGGGTTTAATATTGTTAAAGAAGTAGTATTGTTGTGTGACCATCTCCATCTTACATGCCTTCGTCATCAGCTTGATCAAGAGAATGTTGAGAGCATTCTAGCCTGTGCCAGCCTCCTCCAAGTCACCAGTGTCAACAATGCCTGCTGTAAGTTCCTCGCCTCCCAACTAAGGCCTAGCAACTGCCTCGGTGTCTGGAGTATAGCTGGTCTCTACTCCTGCCACGACTTGGCTCAGGAGGCCCTCAGCTACACCCGGGACTACTTCAAGGAGGTGTCTGAGGAGGCAGAGTTTAGGCTGTTATTGAGGAAGGATCTGGAGACGCTGATTTCATGCGAAGAGCTTGCCGTGGATTGTGAAGAACAAGTAAGTTCCATTCTTTGTAGGGGGGTAGGGGTACAATTACCTGCGCTGATCAACTAGTCCTTAACAAAGTAGATCTTCATTAAACATGAGCCCATTGTAGAGGCTTGCAGACGTATGGCCAGAAATGTACATGTATCAATAAGGTGTGCTGTTGGGTGAAGAGACATTCTACAAAACGGGTATGGATTTTGATGGATTCAGGGAGGTCAGGGTTAATGCAAAGTACTAAAAAATACAGAAACAAATTGAGTCAAGAGATCCAAGAGATCTTTCGCTTCATCGTCACTGATGCTTTGCCTTTAAAACCCCTCCGTTCTCCCCGAAACAATTTCTTATTATTCGTAAAACAAAAGATGATCTCAACTAGGCACAATTTTTCAAACAGATCTTCAAAGCTGTGGTTGAGTGGGCCAAGTTTGATCCTTCCCAACGCTCCGCTCAGCTTTGGCCCCTTCTGAAATACGTAGCTCTTCCGCTGCTCTCACCAGAATACCTGCTAGACCAGATCGAGACTGAACCAATCCTGTCTCAAGAGAGCGGTGTTGTGTCTCATCTCGTCCAGCGGTTGCAAATCGTCGAAACAGCGAACAATGCAGTGAGAGTCAGAGGACACAGAAAGAAGATGAAAGTAAGAAAGCCTCGTCGGATTTGGTGAATCACAAAACTCCATTTACAAGTCCCTTCCTAAGTAGTAGGAGATAAACAATAGTAAAATTAATTGGCTACTTACGATTTGCAGTTGCAATTGGACAAACTTACAATACTTGAGGTGGACTCGTCTACACTGTACAACCTTAAAATATGTTTCTTGCACTTTGGAGGATTTGGGCAAATGTAGGAAGAAGGTCAAACTTTATAACTTTGCTGTTAAACTTGCGGACAGGTTCTCATAGCCATAGGAGGTGAGTGCCAAGGCTGCTCCCTGAATTCTTGCCACATCTTCTCTGAAGCTAGCGGTAAGTGGTCCACCACTGCACCCCAGCCTAGCCATTTGGCAAACAGCACAGAGGCAATTCACATTACTTCAATGAAGTCGGGGAGATCAGCGTTTGGAATAGCATGTGACGGCAATCAAGTCTATGTGGCAGGTGTGTAAAGGCTTCTTATGCAAGGCTTTGACTCCAGAATCATTCAGAAGTATTTCCCAGCAAATGGAAAAGTTCCAAAAAAACTTTGACTTCATACTATAGGAATGTTTTTCTTAACGCACAGAGACCTATGTTGAGCCATAACTCTGCAAGTCAGGAGCCTTAAAACTCCTTAATCCAAACTGGAGACAAAAACTAATATTTGTAAAACCCTGAATAGTGTTATATCACATAGATGTTATTTTTCTTCTACTAGGTGGTCTGTCCACGTCGTCCGATTCCATCAGCACCATCGAGCATTACAGCATCACAGATAACTCCTGGCTGGAAGTAGGCACTATGAAGGAGACAAGGCACGGATGCCAGGTGTGTCTACTCAATAGTAAGGTCTATGTCTTCGGTGGGCATAACGGCCAGGGTTACTCCCAGAGTATGGAGTGCTTCTGCCCAGCCAGTGGAGTCTGTGATTATGTCACCTCACTGCCTCAAGCCAAGGCATTTATGGGATCGGTGGTGCGAGCTGGATGCATTTACGTCATTGGCGGTACAGGTACGTTGTTTTTTTATACCCAGAGACCCTGGGGCTAGCTTATGTTTAGGGCAAAATAAGTAAGTGTACTTTTAACTATGCATTCAAATCAGTACATGCCAGAGTTGTATTCGAGTCCCTTTAAGTCCAGTCACAAGTCCTTTCATAAAGCCAGTCGAAAGTAACTTGTTGAACAATGACCGTGAAAGGAATGCTTTTGTTAACAGTTCATTCAAATAATCAGTGACTTGACTTGAGACTGGACTTGTGATGGACTTGCAGGGATTCAAATACAACTCTGCTACATGCATGGCAGTGTTAGATCCCAAGGCTTGACCCCCTAAAGACCCTACATAATTGTGTGTATGGCCTTGGGCCTTAAGCCTTGTGCTCCAACCCTGATGCATCGAGTGTGTCCTGCAAGGAGACACTTGGCGCCATCCACTGTCCCTGCAAGAAGACAATGAAGTGGAACAAAACATTTGTCCTATTTAGACTGAGACAATTGAGGTACAGAAATACAGTTTGGAAATGACCCATTGATTTTTGTCACTTATAGGGGACAATATCTACCACAACAGTGTTCATTGCTACGACCCAGTGGGTGACCGATGGAACACAATCGCGCCGCTACTTGAGCCCCGGGCTTACGTGGGTGCTGCCCTTGCGGATGGCTGCATCTTTGCTATCGGTGGCTTCAACGGGAAATGGCTTAAAACAGTTGAGAAATACAACCCCGCAGAGAATTGCTGGGTCAGGGTGGCCCCAATGAAACATGAACGGAGCAGCTTTGGTGTCGGCGTATTGAACGGTTGTATATACATCGCCGGGGGTTACGATGGCAAACAATTTCTGAGCACTGTGGCCAAATACGACCCAGCTACGGACAGTTGGACATCGGTTACAAGCATTCCTGGTAGCTGGTATGGAATGCGATTAGCTTCCCTCGATTGGTAACAATGATCACAATAGTGATCTGTGAATTTTTAGACAGCATCGGACGGCTTTAGTGAATGTGTTAAGCTTTTTACATAAATATTGTTTATGTTTTATACAAGTTTTTATGCAAATTAAATAAGAAAACATCTAAATATTAGTCACCTCTGCCATGCACATCTCAAGTTGTATTACTGCAAAATGGAAATTGGTGTTAAATCTTGACTTTGGTGTTTTTTTTTCTTTAATTATGTGCCAATAGTGGAATAGTAATAAAACAAAGATACAAAGATGCGAGTTTTACAATTTTATTTACAGCACCATGGAAAATATACATGCAGGAGATGTACAAAAGGAATTATGACTTTATGATGAATAAACATACGAGAGGCTGTCGATATGTGGCCAGCAGCATTTTTACCTACTTCAAATTCTTTATCTAGATTAAAACCAGCTCAATACTTCTTTCTGTAGAAATAATATGTACGAGGTTTGTCCTAGCCAAAGATGACTGATTGCGCACATCGCGTATTCTTTTCATGCAGTGCGCGCGCCTGCAGGATTAACGACACGATTACAGACAAAAATGCCTCGCCCCATTTAGACGAGTTTGCAAAGACCACCACCACTATGCGATTTAGGGAGCTGGACTAATCGTGTCGTTAGCAGGAGCACTGTCGAATGCAGTGGTCTTTGGCAAAGACTAGCATGAGGTTTGTAAAGAAAGAGCATATAAAAAAGTATTATATTCAACACACCACAGTTTTGTCAAGTACATGGGTATTAGATATGTACAGGTTGATAAAAGGATATAGATATTGTAAAATTTACAATGGATGATGACTATAATAAATGTTACCATTATTTTGATACATGACTACAATCTTTACATTTTACTGTATTTATCCCTGTGAACAACGGGAAAAACAGCTATTGTTTATGATTATTCAGAAATGTGTATAATCATAATGACACGTTTGATTAACTGCATTTTCAAATTAGAAGATGAGAGGACTGCTTTTATGGCGTTCACAAAAGCAAGTTGCGAGTAGAGCCTCCTCGAGTTCGCTGGGGCAGGCCTCCCTCCAATCTTGTCTTAGCAGACAGGTGTTGAAGATAGTAAGTTTGGGAGCACCATTTCTCAGGACGTTGTACAGACAATGAATTTTTAGAGCCTTCCTTGGAAGGATGGGCCCAGCCCAGGCCGTCCTAGAGTCACAGAAGCGTTTGAGGTTTGGTAAGGTAACACTCCAAAGGAAGAAGCCAGAGCAGGCTGCAATGTCCAGTTCCTCAAGGGTTTCCGATGTCATGGTGTACTGAGGGTACAGTGACCCATCCCTAAAGGGTACAGCAACCTCCAACTTGAATCTCCTCAGCTTCGGGAGCTCTTGGAGAAGCCTGTTCAACAGTCTTTGGGAAAGACCATGGAAGACCCAGTACTTAGACAACTCCAGAGTCGTGATGCTTTTGAATTGGTAGAGAAGGCTGACGGAGCATGGTGACCAGTCAAAGGGCATTGCAAGGCCCTGGATTCCTGGGCTTGTTTCTTGTAAGACTATGAGGAGCTTGTGGAAAGATGTCACTCTGGATTCCTTGGCATCAACTGCAGCTCCACTGAGGAACCAGGGCACATGAGGCGTGAAAGTCCAGTTGCACTGAATGGTGTGCAGTTCCTGAGCATGGGTCATCTTCAGTAGGTACACCAGAAGTTTCAACCATATCTCGTCACCCTCATGCAGGTCAAACTCAAAGTTGAGCTCATGAAGTAGGGCTCGCCGGGACACCAGATGGTACACAAAGTTTTTAACCCTCTCCTTCAGGACTTGGCACTCCAAGGCAGGCGAGGACATCTGGATGTGCCTGCTCTTCTGACGGTAGAGCAACTCTACAAAATCTGCCTTGGTCCAGAGGCAGGGAGTCCTCATCAAGTCCATCCACGATGTACAAACTAAAGCGGCTGTGCATTTCTCTTTGTCTGTCAGATAGGCAAGTATTTTCACTTTGCATTCATTGGGGAGTCCTGCAAAGGCAAAAATGTCTTGCGTCTGAGCTCTATGGCTGAGGAATTTCCTTCGCTTCATCGTCACTGATGCTTTGCCTTTAAAACCCCTCCGGATCCGTTCTCTCCGAAGCAATTTCTTATTATTCGCTGACATTGATATTTCTGGTCCTGCAAGAAGAAAAACAAATGACAGCACCTTTTTACTTGGAATACTTGGAACCTTTAGCCTATATTAAATCTTGTGCAACATCTTGCCCTGAATTGAGAAAGTCGGGGGGGGGGGGGGGGGGAAAGAGGAGGGAGTATAACCCTTTCTCTATAAGAGTTGTTTACTGCCAATGTACTCCAGCGACAATACACTTATTTTCAAAGCTCGAGTGCATTTTGGTGGGGCACTACTGTTTATCAGTGAAGGCAATAACTTTTCAGCATCTGGGTTTTGTACTCGCAGCATGACCAAGTTGACCTCAAATTTCCTTCCGCATTCATTGGAGGGCCATGCAATAATAAACATCTATGGGTTTTTTTGGAGGGCGACGACTTGACTAATGAAATGCAAAAAAACACATTCACAAAATAATGAAAATTGAACAACAATCGTCGCAACAGTGGTACTAAAATCACCAATTCATGCTAAGCCCTAGTATTAGTTTAATCTAATGCGAGTAAACAAACACTTATTGCGGGGAGAAAATAAAATTATTCTCTCATAAAAAAAAGAAAATATAACTCGAATTTCTTAGACCCTAGACCAAGCTGGCTTCGTCTTGCGGATGTTTTTGTTTTGCTGTAGTATGGTTACCATTCTACAAACCTATGAAAATCAAGCAGAGATCGTCTGGGAACTAGACTAGAAATTAAAGCCCGAAAAGAGACTTGAACCTAGACGTCTTTGTCCATATAACGCATTTAGACAAATAACACTTAATCGACTTGACTGTGGTGCCAGTCTAGGACAGGACGTATGTGGGCTGCATACCAATCGTTTATGATCGATACGTATACACATACGCATGATTTTTCTCCGATTTCAAGCTCTGTAATGTAAATTCGCCATTATATTTTACTAATAAATACCACTAAAGTGCCTTTTGAAATAAATTCCGTGAAACCAAAGAGCAGGATGTCTTCCAGGGCAATGAGAAAACTTCACGGCGGGCGGAGTTTGGGAGAGGAACTTCGGAGCCGTCAGGACGAAGCCGAGGGCAACAATGCCGGGGAGGAGGCGGGTGATGATGATCAAGAGGAGGGTGGTGATGAAATGAATGCAGCAGCATCTTCGAATCTTTTTGAGTTGGTTAGTTCCGCTTTGGATTTTTTTTTGATATTTGGTGATTTGGTGATATTAGATATTGGATAGCCTAGACATTTAAAAAAAACAAGTTTCTTTGTTTTTCTGTTAATTATATTGTAATATTAAATCATGTCGGATCCTTTTCTTTTAATTGTCCTTAAACCAAAAGAGTTGCAAAAAAGCAACATTTTGTATCGTATCTGGCACCAACTTTTCAATAGAAAAGGGTAGAATGCTATTTATAAACAGTTTTGTTTAAAAAATTCTTTTTTTGGGGGGGGGGGGGGGTGGTCAAAAGTTCATTTGTTTTTCACTCTCTAACATAGTACTAGTAGTAAAACCCCCAGCTAAAATCAAACTTTATTACAAGTTTATATTTATTATTTTTATACTACAGTTGCAGGAAGATTACAACGATGTTGAAAGTGATGGAAACGAAAGAAGTACGTCATTATCCAATCAAGAAGAAGACCAGACGTTATCTAAACAAACTACTCATGAAACAGCCACAGGGGCCAAAAGGAAGAAGAAAAAGAAAAAGAAAAGGAAACAAGGCGACAGCGAAACAAAACCTGAGGATACGCCGGAAAATGTAAATAATATTCAGGCGGGAAAAAAAAGTACTAAAAAATAAGTCTGAAAATGTAAAAATGTCCTATTTCATAAAGAACATGATTTACCACCACACCGCAATTAGCCCCAATGTCTGATGCAAAGTCGCATGATTTCGCTTGGGCCTAGTCTTAGTTATGAGATTGTGTTTTCTAGTCTGGTAAATCTTTTATTATAAATCAAGTCTGGAAGTGTGTCATTTGTATTTAGATGCATTTAAAGATTCCTGTCATACATTGTGAAGGAGTATTGTTGTTACAATAGAAGATATACCAGACTGGAAAACTAAGACTAGGCCTATGAGAAATCATCTGACTTTGTATCAGACATCGGGGCTTGATGTGTTGCGATGTTCATGTTTAATTGGTTTTAAACTGTGTATTTCCTTTGTATTTAAAACAAAAATTATATAAGATATTACTTTCATATTTTTCCAACAGTGACAATTTTAGACTCCCAGAATGAGACTTTGACAATTTTTCAAACCATGGCTTCGTTCTCCACTTTGGCATTTGCTTTTTCAAGGATGTTTGTCAGTCTTTAATGTTAACCAGTTCGCGCCGGATGACGAATATAAACGCAAAAATTTCCCCAAATTCAAAACGGATGACGAATATATACGCCAAGTTCAAGTTCGGAAATATATGTCAGCAGCGCGCAAGGCCGGAAATGCGTGGGTGTGCTACCCAGCACTATAGGCCTGAACACGCTTCGGATCGAGTTTCGTTAAAAATAATCCCGCCCGTCGGCTCGGCGATGTTAAAATAATCCCGGCGCGAACTGGTTAAAACCAAATGAAAAGTCTCCAAATTCAGGCTTTGTATTTGTTATTCCTGTAGCAAAAAATACATAACTGTGAGTTAGGGTGCTGAATTGAAATAAAATGTTAGGCCTTTATTCATAAACCTAAAACCTAAAGCTAGAATCGAAACCCAAGATTTAAAAATGGTGCCAGATACAATTGTCAATTGACCTTTAACCTCTGTCACATGACAGGAAGATGAAATTGATGCCAGTGTCAGGGAAGTCAATGCTATTCTTGGAGCTTTGCCAAATGGAAGGGCGGGGCCGATTACCCATGGTGCCATGGAAACCAAGGCTGTGCTGGCTGTGGAGCACAAGAATCTCAATGCAGACAACGAAATGAGAAGAATCTTTGGGTCGAATGTCGTCAGGCAAACTGAACAAAGGTCAGATCACTTTGTTGCCAGTATCATGACTTTATTTCTGATAATAGAGAGGCTTTGTTTAAAACCAAGTTTGCCTCTAAAGTTGACAAAATTGCCTTGGAATATTAACAGTAGTATGACATCACTAGTAACCTGCGCAGTAACGTCGTATTTGTAAAAAACGATTTCCTAAGACCACTGACGCGTGTAGATTTAGGATGCCTTCTTATACCCGTACTCACTTGAACAGTTTTGATATAAAGAGTCTTTCAGCTGCTTTAAAACAAATAGGAACAGATTTGACTTGCCACTCATAAACAGTTTAAAATGTAAGTGATAAAATGGCGGAAGTGCTTTTTCTGACAAATACTGACAAATTCTGCTATTATAGAAAGAAACCATTGAATAAAATGCACCATCGAGGAAGGGAAATAAAAAAAAAATAAAAAAAAAAGTGATTTATTAATGCTCAATAGAATTTACATTTGTGGCTCAAATTTGTTGACAATTACAGTAACATTTTCAATTTTCTTAAACAAATTGGCAATTTAGAATTAGAAATGTTTAATTTAATAAACTTCATGTAGATATTTGAATGAGTAGAAATATAGAAACTGCTGAAATACCCTATGCACCGGCTAGTAAGGAAATGACTGATGATCACAAATAATAATGGACTATAGGATTAATATGGCCTTTTAATTATATCTCTTATCAGGAAAAAAGGACGACGTAAAGCCTATCAGCGATCAACTTGGCTGGTTTCCCCCAAAGCAGAATGGCCTAACATTGGAAAAACAGGTCAGTTTACCTTGGCCCATGTCTTAAGATGAGCTGTATTAAGTGCATTAACCCCTGAAGTGTTTCCAGGAGTGATCGTCAAGTCTTTAATTTTGTTAATTGAGTAACAGGTGTTTTTTTCGGTTATGTTTTTCTTCTTTAATAGGTTTATCTATGAAACAGCTTGAAATAAAAGGCGGGTAAGCTACAATTTAATTGTATTCTTACTAAGCTAAAAATGATTTTGTATAATCAAAGATGGACTCCATCTTACAGAGACTTTGCCAAATTAATTTAAAGGTAGGATACACCATCTTAGGGCTTGGTGTTGGGGCTTGTGTTGGGGGATTGTGTTGGGGGCTTAGGGTGGGAGCTTAGGGTGGGAGCTTAGGGTGGGAGGTGGCTTCTTTTCTGCTTATAGATATTTTTAAGGGGGTTTGGGACTGAGTGTTTTATGTTATGAGTGTTGTTCTAATCCAAGATGAACAAGTCTGTTAATTCAAGATAACTATTTTGCTGACAATGATAACCAACGTGGATGACTACCCACTTCACTCTTTGCTCCTGACTCCCCAGGAATCAGTACTTCACTCTTGAGCACTCCAAGGATTATCAGCAGGTTCAGTTTCAGTTTCTAGATGCTGTGGAATCACTCAACCCACAAAACCTAACGGTAATAACTCATTCTGTCACTTTCTATAACCCTACATCCCTCCTGCCCAAGATTCAAACTTCCCTTTATGTAAATTAACCCTTATGAACTAGGGCCAATTTCATAAAACATGTAAGCACCAAAATTTGCTTAGCATGAAAATTCTTTCTTGGAAAAAACAAAAATTTTAGTTGATGTTTATTGTCTGTGACTGGTATTCAGCTGGTTTTTGCTTTGAATGAAAAGCACGTGGCGTTTTGGCCGATAACCTGTTTTTACTATGCAAGAATTTTCATGCTAAGCACATTTTGGTGCTTACATGTTTTATGAAATTGGCCCCTGGTATTTAAATGAGCTACATTGTCTTTACCTCTTGAGAAATCCATTTGGGCCAGTATAAGAATAATATAGGCAGGGCTCTTTTGGGCAGTATAAGGACTAATTGGTCAGTGGAGCCTTTAAGTACTGCCTATTAGACCCTGAATATTTGGAAAAATATCTTGTATTGTTTAGTATTTCACAGTATGTAAATACATGTAAATGCCTGTCTTTATTAAACCTAGGTTTTACTTCAGATGCACCCGTACCATATCGACACCCTTCTACAACTCAGCGAGGTGTGTAAGATGAGTGAAGACAGACAGATGGCAGCCGAGCTTGTTGGTAAGACACACTAAGACACTAAGAACTGTGAGGAATTACCATCAATTGTCAATGATTGTTAGGAGTAGGACCAAACCATCACAAGCACGACAAGACAAAACAGCTTTGTTTTTTAACAGTGCCCCAAAATGACCAAATTTAGTTAAGTTTGCAACCGGATACACTTTCTGTAAACGAGAATTGGTTTTCCTCGTAACAAACTGAAGATCGTACCACAAGGGTCTGCTAATCAAAACATATTATGTAACACCCAAGTAGACTGGTCATTTGATTGGAGGATTGTAGGTCACGCGGCATTCATTAGTCAAACCATTGCATTGCCTACGACATGACTATGCATGTTTGGTTCCATTTGCCGTGTATTTTGAAAAAATCTAGATGCATTTTTGCGGTTTTAAGGACACAAAAGCACTTGGCATTGTAACTACAATTATTTAATAGATTGTTGTCATTTTCTTCATTTGGATTGACTAGAGAGGGCGCTGTACAGCATTGAGTGTAGTTTCCACACAATGTTTAGCCTGACGCAGGGGACCTGTCGACTGGACTACCGACGGATAGAGAATAGAGCGTTCTTCTTGGCGCTATTTAGACACGCAGTGTTTGTTGGTCAGCGGGGCTCAAATCGTACGGCTCTGGAAATATGTAAACTACTCTTGAGGTAAATTCTGATATAGGAACAAAAATACTTGTGTTTTTGTTTTATCCTACTGAATATGCTAATCGATAAGAGTGGGAATTGTGGCTTATCTAGCAGGAAATTGTAGGCTTAGTAGAAGCGCCTCCTCCCCCCCCCCTCCCCCCCCCCTACCCCCCTCCCCCCCCCCTCCCCCCTCCCCCCCCCCCTCCCCCCCCCTCCCCCCCCCCCCCCCCCCCCCTCCCCCCCCCCTCCCCCCCCCCCTCCCCCCCCTCCCCCCCCCAATCCCCATAACCCCCTAACCCCAATCCCCATAACCCCCTAACCCAATACCACGCTGACAAGTTAACCAGTTATCGTAGTATGATCACTGATGTTTGTGGTTTCTCTCATCAGCCTAGACCCAGATGCTGATCCACTAGGCGTCCTGTTGATGATTGACCACTATGCGCTGAGATCTGAGCAGTATCAACTCCTGATTAGAATGTATGATGAATGGGAGGTAAGCATGAGCAGCCAAATGTTAAGCTGTCAGTTCAAATTAATTGGCTGCGGCTTAAAATTACACACGAGTCTATGGTAAGTAGCTACAGCCACTACCATAGGTAAGTAATTAGGACACGGCCTTAGTTAGTAGAGCTTCATGTCAAGTCGTTGCAGATTCTGTAATCAGGTGGGGTGGGGGGGGTGATGGTGGTGGAGGGATTCTTTTGACCTAACATATCAAGACAGTTATAAAAGCATTTGAGGCAGCAACAGTGCTCAAAATCTAAAGACAGGTGCTTAATTGAAAACTAACCTGATGAAGTGTTATCTCTATGAATGCTGTATATTCCAGGATCTCATTATGTCATGCACTAAACCGATCAATAATAGCAACTACACACTTGTTAACATCGTGTCTGGCTTTCCAATAAGAATCTGGGCCCAATTTCATAGAGCTGCTAAGCAAAAAAATTTGCTTAGCACAAAATGTCTTGCTCATTAAAAACAGGTTACCAGCCAAAATTATACCTGTATATCCAGAACAATACATATCAGGTGAAAATTTGGTCTGTAACCTTGGTTTTGCCAAGGACAAATTGTCATGCTAAGCAAATTTGTGTGCTTAGCAGCTCTATGAAATTGGCCCCAGGTCCGTTACTTTATATGATATACTCTACTTTTAGTCACTTCAAACAATAATTCGTCTTTATTTTGTCTTTCCTCCAAACAGGCTCACAAGAATCTTTCCCAGTTGCCTAACTTTGCATTCAGTCTGGCACTGGCTCACTTTTACAACAGTCTGAACGGCGATACAACCAAGGCCGATTCATGTCTGCAAACAGCTCTGCTCTGGTACCCCTCGGTAAGAAAGAATATTTAAATTATTCAGCAAAAGCCCTACATTTATCCTGATTTTATCCTACGACATCCTGCCCCTGTCCAGCTTTTCAATTTGTACTTGTCATCTACTTTTTGATCTTGGTCTGTTTGAAAGCCTGCTAGACGTATATTTCTAGATTGACTTGTTTATCTATAGTATGTGGCAAGACATTTGACCCTGTGTGGTTCTATTTTCAGACCCTCATGCCCCTTCTAGACAAGTGTAGCATCCAGCCAGATGCTTCAGCCAAGAAACATCCGTTCTTTTCACCTATAAGCTACTGCAAGTAAGTCCTTACATCAGCGCCATCTTGTTTACAGCTTGCTTTCCTTCTGGAAGGATTTCTGCCCAAAGTACCTTTCTCTCTAATTTGGCCATACATGTTCTTTCTTGCTCACAACTGTTTTTTTTTGGTTTTTTTTAATTGATTTTCGAGCATTTGCTTGTTCTTAGTTTCTTTTCTGGTCACCTGCATGTCTCAGATAGGTTGGAGCTTTATAGATTCTATGCATCGGAGGGACAAACGATAACAAAATATTGGCAAGAAACAAGAAAGACCTTCAAAAATGTCCCCAAACTGTGCAGAGAGATTTTTTTCGACAGATCCGGCACCATTCTAGGGTCAAACTTTATAACTCTCAAAAAGCTTACCCCTGACAGCTTGGCTTAAATCCTTCACCCAGCCATCACATGAGTACTGATTACACTAATCACTATCTCGTTGATTTCTGCGTACAGCCAGGCAACAGCACTGACCCAGCTAATAGCGCTATACATCGGACGCAACTATGCCATGTGGAAGGTACCAGAGGTTATGAAATGGCTGGAGAATAACGTCAGCATGGTGCTACAACGGGTGGACAATCAAGAGTCAGTGGTCAAGGAATATCAGATAAAGTATGTGATGTGATGAATTCAGGGGCAGATCTGTGCCTAGGGGTGGGGGGAGGGGGAGGGTCATACTTCATGTAAAGCAATGATGCAAATGTCATCGATGACAGTAACCATTTATACTTTAAAAAGAATTGCATCCCTCTAATGTTTGCATGTAGCATTAAGTTGCCTTTACCAGAATGAGCATCAGTAACAATTTCTTTTAGATAAGAAAGAAGACAAACTGTTACTTAAAGACGCTCATCTTACA
Source organism: Crossaster papposus (assembly GCA_037893245.1). NCBI lineage: Eukaryota > Metazoa > Echinodermata > Asteroidea > Velatida > Solasteridae > Crossaster > Crossaster papposus. The sequence goes on along the minus strand of JBAIAA010000231.1, from coordinate 1,783,085 downwards.
TTTCTCATCAGGAGACAGACGAGATATCGAGGTACACCTAGGAACGTCTTCCGTCATATCATCCTTTCAGAGATGAAGGATGCAGTAGTGGCTCTCTCTCCAGAGTTGGCTAATACTCCCGTCTTATCCTATGATCCTGTGCCTCCCAAGGATTCTATTGTCTCCTATCACATACCTCCAAGGTAGGCAGCAGTTTCAAGCCATGTTCACACTCGGGAGAAATCAGTTGCTAGTGGTTGCTAACTTTAAACAAATGTCTGTATACGGAGAACCATGCTCAGAGTGTGCTTAATTGACAAATGTATCAGAAATGTATCAGAAGTTTTTAAAAAGCACTCTTTTAGAATAATTTTGGAAAACAAGGCAAATAAACTGCAAAGGGAAACTGATTAGGTGCATTCATAAATTTTCTAAATTTGAACAAATGAATTGACTTAAGCGGGATTTGAACCTCTACCAACTCGGCTATCAGCCCAATTTCTTTGTTCACTTTGAAAATGAAAATTGCTTAAATTTATTGTTTTTCCATCTTGGATTTTGGGGACGTGTTTCCTTTTGTTTTGTTTACAGGCAGCAGAATGCCAACAGTCTTCGTGCGGATAACAGCCACTTTGCAGAATTTTTTCGATCAATGATGCCATCATACTTAGCTCCAGTAAGTCTTATCAACCATCACCCCCCCCCCCCCCCCCTCTCACATCCATCATCTTAAAACCACCTCTTTATTGGTGGGTTACCTCTCGTGATGTATCCATAAACCTCTTCAAGTTATTCTCTCTCTTTGCAAAGTTTCAAACCCCATTTGATATATTTAATCCCCAAATCAACTTCTTATTTCATTGTTGCTTTCTTCCCAGCCACCTGGAGCCCCGCCTCCTGACCCAGCCCCTCAGCCCGGCGCTAATAACCCAGACGGTGCAGCAGGGGGTTACCTAGCCCCCAACACCGACCTCCGTCACAGTCTAGGTAACCTGATGGATGCCATGAGGGATCTCCTACATAGTCTGAGACCAGCGGAGGGGCAACAGGAGGAAGGAGAGGAGGAGGAGGTTGAAGAGTTTGATTAAGAAAGCGACAAGGAGGTAGTAGGGTCTGTCGCAAGTCAATCGCAAGTCAATCACTAGTCTATCGCAAGTCTATCGCAAATCTATCACAAGTCTATCACAAGTCTATCACAAGTCTATCACAAGTCTATCACAAGTCTATCACAAGTCTATCGCAAGTCTATCGCAAGTCTATCGCAAGTCTATCGCAAGTCTATCGCAAGTCTATCGCAAGTCTATCGCAAGTCTATCGCAAGTCTATCGCAAGTCTATCGCAAGTCTATCGCAAGTCTCTCGCAAGTCTCTCGCAAGTCTATCGCAAGTCTATCACAAGTCTCTCACAAGTCTCTCACAAGTCTATCACAAGTCTATCACAAGTCTATCACAAGTCTATCACAAGTCTATCACAAGTCTATCACAAGTCTATCACAAGTCTATCACGAGTCTATCACGAGTCTATCACGAGTCTCTCACGAGTCTCTCACGAGTCTATCACGAGTCAATCACGAGTCAATCACGAGTCAATCACGAGTCCAGACACAAGTAACATAAACAAACAATATCATATGCCTTTGTCAAAGCTGACAGCTTGTGATTTAAATGAGGACTGGAGGACTTGTGATAGACTTGATTATAGACTTGATTATATTCTTGGAAAGCTTTCACAGAGAGGTGAGATTTTACAGGAAGGGAAATATCCTGAGTTGTCTGGCAGAACTTTGGAATACAGGCATATTTATTTATGGGGGGTTGGGGGCAAAACAAATTTGTTATGTGGGTGGGTGCACGAAGTGGCTGTCTTTATTGGCCCCCTTTGAACCCCCCTCCCCCGGGACTTATGCAGTGTCTTCTTTGATGACAGTGGTTTGTTTTGCTTTTAAATAATTAAAGCCTATAGGTATAAAATGACACGAAGTAATAAGCATACTTTATAATAACAATGTCTTTGGCGATGCAAGTCTACAATAAATCCTATTATCAGAGTATACTTGTTTGTATTTATTTGTTCATTTTTTTGTAAAAAAATAATAACAATAATAATTTAAACCATTTTTAGATATAAATGTCTTAATGTAATTTTTGTTTCTTAATTTTTGTGTGAGGCTGTTGGTTTAGAGAGATTAATGAGAAGAAAAATATTGCACACTCGGAAAATGTATTGGACTATTTTCTGATAACTGCATAGCATCCGAGCTGATGTAGAATGGCTGCTGGTGATATGCTAGATTAGTCACCAAGGACTATGATGACCCCCCCTCCCCATATTTAATATCAAATAGCCACTTTAAGTTCAGATTAAATTCAGCATTGGAAGTGAATCTCATCCATTCCCCATATTGCACCATGAAGAGTATTCTCGCTTTACCATTGGACTAATTCTCTGCTTACTGCTCCGAGAGTAATTTGAGAAAGCATGAAGGTCAGAGTCTGGGGACCTCTCTCTTAATGAAACCAATCATATGTATGTGTGTGAGTTCCTTAGCTGAGAGAACATCTTAAATTAATAGGATCTCAGTTAATACTGCAAATTAAATTGTAAAATAGTTAAAATGGGAAGTAAATTCACCATTCACTGTATAAAAATAGGGTGAACTGTAGACTTCAAAAAATTGCTTTCTTTTAAAATGTTGGCCTTTGAAAAAGACCATGATCTAAAACAGAAGGAAATCGTACTTCTTTGATTTGTAGTTTTTAGGTCGATGCGGTCAGTAAATGATTTTTAGAAATGCATATGTTGTGCACACAAAGGCAGATCGAGAAGCGGGGGGGGGGGGGGGGGGGGGAGGGACCTGTGTTGGTTTTGTAAAACTGCACTGAGGTGTCTTCACTCCGATTAATTTTTAAAAGTTGTGTTCATAAAGGTTCAAATATTCCAATGTTTTATCTAGAATTACAGGGTTTTTTTCAAGCTACTGATGGCGTATTTCCATAGTGAACAATCCCTTAACAAATCCCAGCCACGCCCATTTGTTCTGACCCTCTTTTTAACGAGCCTTCGAATATCGTACGCCCTTTAACTAACTCGATCACTTGGACAAGATCAACCTTGATAATAATGTTATCCATCTGTACGTTGTTGATATTTCTAAGTGAATGGTTTTCCCCAAAGCTAAGCCGCTCTAGCTCTCCCTCATTGCCAACCCAGACGCATAATAATATTATTTTAATATCGCAGATAAACATTGAGTTTGGAATCGCAGACCCGCGCGCGAGTAAATCTTTGTGTTGTCGCGGGCTGAGCGCCGCCGCAGCGCGGGGAGCTAAGGCGGGACGGCCGCGTGGGCCCGTCACACCGCACTCTCTTCCGTAGTACATAAGCCCAGCCGGGATCATCTCGTGTCGGCATTACCTTTGAAATCAACCGCGTTCAGGGACTCGACATTCGTCGAGGGGCGTTTGAGATAAATTGCCGAGATGGTCTCAAGTTGTGCACTCCCGTAATACACCCGTAAATATTTATAACGACATGGGTACATGCACTCTGCGAGTCGCGGTCGAAGATCTTCAAAGGAAAGCCGACCACATTGAAGACTAGACGGCTAAGAGATTATGCAGTACTCTCCACTAATTAACTGATATTACATGTTTTAATAATTACTTTGTGTTTTTTAACATCACGTACCTCGTTCTTTTCAAGCATAAGCGTAGACGTCGTGTACTTCTCGGCAAATGCACGTTCTTCATTTTTTTCTTCACAGGTATACAAACAATCTTTGAAAAATTGAAGTTTTTGCTTTTGAGGGGTTTCCGAAGGTACTCATGGTAAAATAACAAAAGGCTAAAATATCAAACAACTTAAATATTTTCTTTTCTAGGGATGAAGGGATCACCACTAAAGAGCTATTATGTAAAAGTATTAAACAGGGCTGCAGTGTCCCCGTTTTGTTTTGTCTACCTCGCTGCGCCGTTTACATGTATCGTAACGCGTCCGATGTTTGTTTGTTTGTTTTCCCCCACAGCCCACCTGTATTTATTTCGCCCTTGAATTAGATTCTCTTGCAATTCTACTCTCACGCAAGGCCAATATAGACCGATAACCAGGCCATCTCGACGGAGATCGATAGCGGGCGTATAATGCAGATATCCTTCGTGTTTCCACGGCCGGCATAAAGACGGTCGCCGCATCGCATAGCGAACTCGACAACTCGCCTCACCTCCCCATATATCGTCGGCCTCCCTTTGATATTCTTTTCCACCAAATTGTCTTAGCCAGCGCCTCTGATCTTACCGACTACTTAAATATTTATTGTCTCATCTTGTTTTATAGTGTAAATCATGGGTAGGAGGCTAGCACGGGCATTGGGTGTACAGAGAGCGGGGCTGCCGCGTTCAGTTCGTGACGGGGGCAATTTTTGCCGTCTGACGGTGTAGGCGGATCAGCATAAGCCTCATTATACGAGTCCGCTTGACGTATTCCATCAGATCTTTCCTCAGATATATGGCCCAGTGTCGCTCGGTCAAGCTTCGTGGAGCCTAATAACCTTCAATTATTTACATGAAATACATCATATTACTCAGAGTGGTGGCTGACCCAATTTTAGAAGTAATTGCTTTGAATCCTGCCGATATTAATTGGGTTGCGGTATTTTTTTTTTTTTGTATACACCATGCAATTTTTTTCTGTTTAAAGACTTCTAACCAACAATATTTCTTTGTTAAAAAAAATCAAGTTAAAGGACCAACAGATAACCTATGGCATCGGCATACAATGATCCCCTCCCCCTTCCCCTAAAAAAACAACATCAACATTAAAAACATGTTTTAAATATCGACTATTTGGGAGACCCCAATCATACATAGTTCGGTAGATATAGGAAACTTTTTATTTGTGTGAAGGTCATCGCTTGTGTGAAGGTCAACTTCCACAAAATATCTTTGTCTAAACATGGGGAAATGGTCTAAATTAGTTTATTAAACGTCAACGTCAAACGTTTTTACGCATGCGCCCTCTGTTGACAGCATTCCTGGTGTCAGGAGGTCTGATGCGTTTTGAGCTCTGATTGGATAGATTTTATGTGACCTGTGACCTGTGACCTGTGACACGATTTATAGGCTCTACACGTGTGCAATTTGAAAGTTCACGGTATGCTACCAATAAATCTGTGCGTTTTCTTTACAGAAATGTGTGAAAACACAAAACTGAAGTGTTGAATCCAACACGATGAGTTTGGTGAGTTTACTTTAAGTGGTGATTCCAGTATTTTAAATGTTCAATCAAACACTTAAACTGTTACTAATTCAACATTTTAAATGTTGATTTAACACTTTTAACACTTTTACAAATGTTGAATTAACACTTAAATTGGATTTAATATTATAACATTTTGGATTCAACACTTTCGAAGTGTGGCCACTCGCCGTACTCATGTATAGGCGTTGGATTCAACACCAAGTTTTTAAAGTTTATAAACGGTTCTGTTAGTGGTCTGAACAAAGAACAGGGTCAGGAAACAATATACACGAAATACCTAGTGCTACAAATACCAACCCCCGATCTCCAATTTCTGGGGGAAATGTATATAAAGCAAATGGTGAGGGTGTTTATGCAAATGATGGTTAGGAAAGGACAAATGGAGGTAATACAATTAGCAATTCAAACTTTGTTTTGTTCTCTTTAAATCCAGGATGCGTTGACGGAATTAGCCTATGTCTACACCGTGTCCGCCATCCCGTGCATCTCTGCTAAACTAGACTTCGCAGCAATTTACACGCTTTAATAAACCAATTTCCCCGATGTTCAAAGCTAATTAATCCATATTATAAACTGGCTGATTTTAGCGGCGGCGCTCATCACGACGCGCGCCGTCTAGGAACCCATGACACATGACTGGCGCCGGCCTCCTAATAATCGTCTTTCCTTCGTCGCAATGTCTGCAAATCGGGATGGCCATGTTATTTTTTCCACCTCACTCACTGAATTGTAATAATATACTCCAGAGACAACGTGGTTAAGTGTTTTATGTTTATGGTTTATCATAAAGAAGGGATTTTCAGGAGCTGAAGACAACCAATAATAACTTATTATTTACACTTCGTGTTTTTTGTGCGGCACCATTAAACACTTAATTACTTAGAGAGGTCCTACTTACAGCAATCAAGTCAGCCGAGGGGCGGGGGGGGGGGGGGGGGGGAGGGATGGGGGATTGGGGGGGGGGGGGGGGGGGGGGAATAAACTCGGCCCCTTTCTTGGCCTTGCAAAGCGCATTAAAGTGTGCGATGTTATTATTGTGTTTAGATAATCGATTTAAATATCATCGAGGCAGCGGGATGCATTGAAGGTTTTGAAGTATTAGGCCCTACATGTACATCATTTATCGTGGATGAACAAAATGGTTGCATCACTAATTCTTGTTCGTTCATATCATCTGTGTTTTTCCTATTTACCCCTGGTTTGGGGGGAATAGAACACTACCAACATTTAAACTCTTCTTTTTAATGTTCAGCTAATTCATGGCCACTTTCCTTGTCGATCCCGCAGTATCCCTTCAGCAAGACGTGACTATTTTCCGTTATTTCTCTACATTTCCCCTCTTCTCACGTCGGCTTCATCAAAGGACTCAAGAAGTGGCGAATTATTCCCCGGAATCCATCCGAAATGATTTGATCCCCGACGCGCTCCGTGGGTCATTATCGGCTCTCACCGCGGCGGTGTGTAGCCGCGATAGTACGGCGCGGCCGGCAGTGTGAGAGACCCGCGCCGATTGTTTCGTCATGCACAGGACGTTCTGTGATTACTAGGTCCCATACGCGCTGGAGTCCCGCGTTCTGAATCGCTTTGAACTCAACCGACAATAACGCCTTGATGAGCTAGCTCGTATAAATAATAACACATTGATGATGTGTATAGTTTGTAGTTTCTTGGAGAGCTCGGGAGCTTTTTTTCACTCCGAGTATATCGAATCAGGGATGTTCTTCGTTTGACCGGCGGTACTTGTCTTGTCTGTGGCCCATGGGGATTATTAGTTTTACCCATTTTGTAAGGACGATGTGTTAACCATCAACTCGCCCTTATAATTGGGTGTAGAGACACCACTGATGGGCTGCACAACGCTAACTAGATACGGACGACAGAGAACTTGTATTTCTGCAGTAACATTTACGTGTAATTTGTAAAACCAAACATATAAATTTGAGATACACATTGTATTTGGAAAGTATCACGTATAGGCATATTTAATATTGCTCGAAGAAAAATAAGACATTGGAACATTTTATTGTTGCTTTGTGTGGCTTTGAGTTTACAAGTTGCTATAGCCTAAATATAAAAAAGCTTGATACAATTTCATACGCTAAAAAAACCTGTCCTACTGGTTGTGGAAAGGGAACAAAATTATTACGTAAGATAAGCATGGCATCCAATGAGTAAATACAAATAATTATATGTTAGGTCGCGGTGCCATACTATAGGACATTTCAACAGGAAATTGTTCAGGTTTTATGCCGACGATCACCGCTACTTATGGCAGATACAAGATGACCATCCACATATAATTTCCTTCGAATTTGACCTCTCGGCTCTGAAGCTATTTATTTCAAATCACACGCCAAATTAACCTTTCCGCTGAAGAGTGAACAGCGACGGTTAATCATAACGATTTTGTAAATAATTGGCAATTTGGGCACTTGACGTTTGGGCCCTTTTCGTATAGTCATTTCCGTATGTGCCTTGATTTATGCAGGGGAGATAGGGAGAACATATACTACTGTGTTTGGGGTTTTTAGTTCATGGAAAATAAACATTAATGAGAACTGTTATGATGGGGGCTAGTAACACCATAGTCTCAGGTTTCAGCGTCCATCCTCAATGGGGCTAACCAGGATGTTTCGGGGAATCGGCTTTGTCGATCGTCCTTTTGAATAGGTTATTAATGGCGAGTTATAATGTCAAAGGCGACGCGTCTTACCTTTGTTATACTTTTTCCAAGAAATAGACACTAAACCTTTTTAACAAGAAATGTGACCCCCCGAGGTCTACTTTTGCCAAACTATTTTTTTAACATTCACAAAAACATGCATGGTCTTGGTCTTATAATGCGTGCTGAGTGTGGACAACTTGTGGATTGTGTCTGCATTGTCTCCCTTATGACGCCATCACGGTACCACGTCGTCTATTTCTGGGTAGCATTTGCCCTCATCTTTAATTAGTTTGTCAATGCTACTTGTTCTCGGCGGCCACTTTGAATCCGTTGGCCTAAACGTTATTTTTTACTTCAGTGTTTACTGTGTTTTATTTCGTAGATCGTGCTTTTGTTGAATTTGTTCAGATAGGTAGGGCGTAGACTTTGTAGACGTTACCCCTCTCACCAGACATACTGACCAAAAAAAAAAAAAAAAGAGTGTACTGCAGCATGGAGGAACTTGCAGTCAACTTTAGGGAACACTGAATCCGACCGAAGTGAAAGCAGCAGCCATAAACGGTCTTCGAAAGTTTACTTTTTGTTTGGGGCCTCTATAGACGCGACGTTGACGGTCACAGCCAATCACCTTGCCGCTGGAGTCGAGAGTGGCCCGGAAACATGGATTTAATTGTCTGCATGCACGGACGCATCATGCATCACCATGGCTCGAGAACAAAGAGTGAATGAAGATCAAAGGGCGCCGCCAGATTGTCCGTTTCTTATCGTAGAGTATCGATGATGACGAGTAAGTGACCTGCAATCTCACCTTTACAGAAGACATCTGCCAGGTGAATGCCGGAGGGCATATCTTAGTTGCGGCTCGGCCTTTGCGATTCTTTGATCACGTGTCATTAGGACTATCAACTTAGTACATTACTGAACACGATCTTGATTATAGTTGTTTATAGCCTAGCAATGTTATTGTTAGGAACTCACCCTTTTTTTAGCACCGGTGTTTTTTGTCGATATTTAGCCAAGGGAATCCACATTCCAAGACAACTAAGATTTGTATTGACAAATATATTATTAACCTGATTTGCACACAAATAATAACAGAAGGCTAGAAATCACTCTATTAGTATTACAGCGAACTGTTATAATGTCACTGTGGGAGTGGCGGGCTTAATTATGTTCAAAAGAGGGCTAGGGAGGAATATATAATAAGCCACGACCCCCCCCCCCCCCCCCCCCCCCTTTTTCTCCCATATCGCAGACGACTCACGTACGGGTGGACGAACAAAAGGACTTTGCCTATAATACTTTGCTCGGAAGTGGTCCATACTTCCTAGTGATAAAAACATCCTTTGTAATGTGCAGTTGACCACACACTTTAAAGTCTCGTTTCCCAAATCAGTTTAGAACTAAATCAGTTTTGGGGTCCTGGTGAATATTATAAAATAAATCATGTTCAGACTCATACAAATATTAAAACCAAATAATAATAAAAAATATGTATTGGCTTTAGATGATTCATCATCAGCATGTTACCATGGCGATAGTCACGTATAATTTACCTGTGGTAATAACAACCTTCATGATAACACGGCGTGCTGTGTGTTGGTCAAGCCGGTATACGGTCAACCCATGTCCGCCCAACCGAGTTGAACCCATACGCTAAAGAAAACAGGAAGCGAGTTTGTCAAGGTGAGGCCAGGCTGTATCCCGATCGGTAAACACACTCCAATGGCTTTTAATTCCACCTCAGTGCCAATGTTTTTCCCCAAATAAATCACCTTTGTGGGGTGCTTGGGAATTTTACCAGCCGATGCGAAATGAGTGTATAACAAACGATAGGCATATAAAAGGAATCCGCTTTTTGAGGAAAACAATAAATGAAGGAAAATTGTATGCATAGTTGTGCATATCATGTTATTTTTGGCCTCGGAGGATCTTGTTAAGATCGAAATATCAGGTTCTCTTTATTTTGTATTTGGAAAGTGAGAGTTTTCAGTTGAATTTCGTTTAGTACTTGACCTAGTAAATATGGTTGGATATTGAATTCGAGGGAATACAGAATTGATGAGTTTTTAATTCGAAGTTAATGTAGAGATATACTTATCAGAAAACTGTGGTTTATTTGGTCCGTGTTTTTAGGCTTTCCACAAACGAAGTAAAAATATTATTTTTTGTATTTGCATAATTCTGCATATAGGCCTATGCCTGCAACAAAAAAAGTGTGCGTTCCGACCGTTGAAAACTAACAAGCAGCAGAGTTGTCAGGTAATTTATTTCGTTGTACAGTACAAAACTTTTAAAAGTTTGAACGTCAAAATGTTTGGGGGAGCCATTTGCGCAGGATATATACCACCGACTAGTTGATAAACTGGCCATGAACGAGACAGGTGCTTAGCTTAATTAATTGCCTGTCTGGCTGGGGTCCGGTGACTCCCAAACTTAGCCCACATCCGAAACTCTTGTCTAGGGCTATTGTCTTGATGTTCGCCTATTAGTAATTACAGCGACGTGGTAAAGGCTAACAATAGCCGTAGCCGTGGCTCTAGATGCCCGTGCTTAAAAATTGTTCCAATCAAAAGTATTTCCTGGTAAAAGCGCCGCCCCCCTCTAAGCTCTGTGGGAATGATTGACAGCTCAGTGATACCGCCCGTTTTGTGTGGTCGAATCATTGGCTCTACAACTGGTGGCCGACATCGTGTAGAAATTAGTAGTAGATGAATGGTTACCAGTGGGCCAGTTCTTCATTCATTACATGTACTGTACGTACATTTATGTAATGTTGCTATACTATGTGTACAGTACGTGCAGCCCGTGCACATGCAAAATATAAATACACACAGGCGGCGAACACAAACGAGTCGGACTATTTGCGGAAAACTGGTGAAAACTCAACTTCAAATTACGGATTGCAGCGTCTTCGACACGGTGAATTCCTGCAAGAAACATTGGTGCGTGCATACGGACAGTTCGGCAATGGAGGACTTTTCTACCTGACGGTCTAGCGTGATATTCTTTTGCTAAATGTTTGTTCGGCAAGTTTGACCACACCACCAGCAGTGCATGTGCGATGGGGAAGGCGCAAAGCAAAAACATCGGTAATAAATGCTTGCTGTGGAATATTTGGGTGGTCTCGTATGTATGCAAACTTGTGTGGCTGTTGTTGAAGTTATTCATATCTGTTGTGGAATACACACACTGGGCTTGATGGAATTTGGAATTGGAAAGAGGCCCATGGCCTAGCAACATGTACTTTCGCCTACCACCACTGCATGCCTGGCATTGGCAATGTTTATTTTGTTTCGTTTGTTTACCTTTTTTTGGACTTGACACCAGCATTGAGGAATTGTACTATGTACAGCGGTAGGCCTATCTAGTTTGAGTCAATTCTAGTCATTTGAAAACCCAGATGCTATACTCAAACCAGAACGAAATTAACTACAGCCTCGGGCTCAGGCTTTTTGTAGTTTGGTGGGGGGGGGGGGGGGGGGGGGGGGGTGGGGGGTGGGGTGAGTGGTTAGACGGATTAAAAACCAGATGAAACTCAATTCTGAAACAGTAAACAAAATACTATCTTTATGCCAGTTTTGGTCACATCTAACAAATTGAGACAAATATTTAGAGCTTATATTAGAAAATAGTGCGAAATTATACCTAGCCACTCTATCCATTGTACAATCATTTGCCCATTTTCCACTTTACCCAATTGCATGCGTAACTGACTCGTGGTAAAATTGCAAATTTTGAATGGGAATTTGACCACGGTCAGTCATGTGTCAAATTTAAAATAAGAGTAGTTTTCGGCAGTAAACAAATAATTTGCTAGTGGTGGAAGTCTGACAACACAAAATATGAAATGATGCATTGACAGTCCTGACATTTGTCCCCCTTTGTTTTTTTATTTTCAAATGCAGGTTTCTCAAATCTAGGTTTTGCCAGTGGCAGCACTAAAAGGAGAGAAAACCCAGAAGGTATAATTTCCCAAACCCTGCCTACATTTCGCTAAACCCCTTCCCCCTTTTCTAACAAGCTATGGTGTGAACTCCTTAAACAAGGCTCTGTTTTGTTTACCAAGTTGTACTCCAATGCTAAATTCTACCTCCATGGTCCTGCCCACCTGGTGACCTGACCTCATTTATTATGTTGATTGATTTTAAACTACCAGTGGATAGATTTACAGTGACTGGTACCTAGACTCTGTGTACCTGTATGTATTGCTACCAGAGTGTATGCACCAGGCTGCTGACCTGCAATTACAAAGGTCAAAGTAAAATCAAGCTTGGTCCAATTTCATGGCTCTGCTAACCACAGAATTCTGCCCTAATGATTGCCATTCAGTGCTTAAAACATGATTCTGCTTAAACCATCCTTTCTCTATGCCTAAAACTGAACATAGCGAAAGGAACTGAGTAAGCACAATCCTTGTTTATAGCATGTTTGTGCACATTTTTGTATTCAAACGAACTTCTTTGCTTACCATGAAATAATGTAAGCAAATTGCAGAATGTTCTTCCATTAACAAAAATAGCACAACTCATTGTTCTTGTACAACACGTTTTTGATTTCCGAATGGGGCCGGCTATACCCAGAATTTATGACTCATGTTGTTTATTGACGTGTATACATGTAGGATAAACCAGACATAAAGTTATGCCTGTATTTCCTGTTAACTATTTTTTAAGTTGAGATTTAAGAGTGTATGTTTTCCGAAATATACAACAAAAGAGCCCATTAATGATATGTAATCCTCTGCAGCTTAGATCACAAGAATGTAAGGCCACGTGTCTAAATTACATGTACAGCTGGAATAACACATCTTTGGGAAGTGACTACAGCCGTTTCCATATTTGTGTGTGTAATTTTTCAAGCTGAGTAATTTGGGCAGGCAATTGACTCCACACAGTGTTTATTGCAATAAACTATTTCTATAAACTATAACTCATTTATAAACAAAATATTTGCAAGAGGAAAACAATTGTTGATAGTTGGTCAGTGGTTTGTTTAACACTATAAACTCTGGAGTGATTTATTAGAAACTTGCCTCATCCTTACAAGTTTTAATACCATGTGGGAACCTTACAACCAAACTGTTGGGCTCTGATTCTGGTGGTTTGCCTGACCCAATGTAAAGAATCAGTTTACTAGCGTAGTTGGGTTTTAGAGGGTTGTGATAGTAACTTTAATCAGATTTCTTAAAATTTTGCAAAGCAGTGTGTTGAGTTCAACTGGATTCTTTAACTGTCCTGTTTCAATAGGAGGCTATGTATTGAGTGGCTGCATCAACAACCAGTTCCAAGAATCGGAGGAATCCTTGTGGCATTCTAAAGTAGCCCTCTTGGGCACTTCGGACTCTTCCGAGAAGAGGAGGAGTTTTCAACTAAGCCCCATCCCGGTAAGCTTTCTGCTCATTTATCTTCATATTAATACATACCGGTACATGTACCTAGGAGAATTGATAGCTTCTGATTGGACAAGACTCGTAACTTGTTCACGTGGAGGACATTTTTTTGTAGTAATGGCTTTCAAAAATTTGAATAAACTCAATAAAGGCATTTATTAAAAGGAATAGCAGGGTGGAGGACCCGGTTATTCGCTTTGTGATAACGTACCGGGTCGGGGGATGATAGCTGGTAATGGACCTCGCCTTTGGCTTGGTCTATTACCGTTGGTCAATCATCCCCCAACCTGGTCCGTTATCACGCTGTAATAACCTGGGTCCTCGCCCTGTTATGCCCTAATTATTGATGGTCTGTTCATATTTTTGATGAGTTTTGCATCAAATAATGGGCTTTGGTTGACATTGCAACTGATAAACCTGAAGGGACATAAATAAACCATTGCAATGTCATTCCACAGACATACGTGTATGGAACAAAAAGTATTTTGAGTGATGTCTTAAATTAAGATGCTCAAGTTATTATGAATAACAGCTACAGTTGATCTTACATCATGTAACATTTGTTAATGTACTCATTAAAATCTTTAGAATAGTTTTGTTTGATAGAACTTTGGATTTGGAATGGCGGTCCGAATCAAGTCCAGAAACAACAAAGCTCTAAAATCTTCTGAATCGACCAAATCATATTTTGCATATAAAAAGTTCTGAATAGGAAAAACTTCAAGGGCCTAATTCAGAATATATTTTGAAAAATGGGTAGAAAATCACAAAACATATCAACTGTATCTGAATTATTATCTGTGTACAACTCTCTTGAATTCTTTAAAAGACATTCCCTGGTTGAAGACCTGTATGACATTTGTAAAGGCAACTTTTACTTCCATTGTAAAAATACCAGGCATTCTATTCTAGCAAGATCTAAAACCGTTCCCACAGTAGGAATCCGACTCCCTAGTGTGGAAATAGGTCAGGCTGTGCTGAGCATATGGACTCTCCTACCATTAACCCATATTCCTTCCTTACATCGGAGGAATAAAAGAACCATAAAGGCTATGCATTGCCGTTTTTATGATTTGCCATCAAATGCAGTTAGTAGTGGCCTCAGGGGCGGGATGTATTTTCTCTTCTGAAATAAAAATAATACAAAAAAACGTGAAAAGTATGTATGTGCAACTAAAGTCAGCTGAAATTATTAAAGCTTGGTACATGTGGATTCAGAACTAGAATTTTATTTTAGTAATTACCTAACAAGGTTTTGCAATAAAGCCTGATTTTTAGGGTACATAACTTTTTTCTATACATTATTTTGATGAAGGTCAATCAGTGCAAAACTTTTGAAAAGACATGAATCTGGAAATTTGAAAAAAAAATTCCAATTTTGTTTAGACAATTTTCTCGACTCTCCATAGACTTTGTACATAACCGCTGAAGTAGCGTCAGGAATCAGGATACGACATTCTTTCCCTTAGTGCTTCCTGCTGAAGTTCTACGTGTCGAGCTAGTTTCTAATAAAACTTTTACCTTTACTGACTTTAGTTGTCACACAAATTACATACTAAGGAAATTACATAATGTATCGGTAATCCATAATCATGAATACCTTCTTGACTTTTACCTTTCCCTACAAAAGATTGCCTCCCTGTTTCGAGATAGAGGAACCTAATTTCTGTCATTCATATTACTATAATAATACCGGTAGTTACAACTTTCACTTAGCTATTTATTTGTCAAATAGTACAGTGCAAAAATTTCCCTGTTTGAAAAGGTTTTCTAAGCTGTCATGTTTTCAAGAAATGTAAATTGTCACTACATTCGCATTAGATTGTGGCTAAATCCACCTGTTACAACGTGTACATGTCAAAAAATGTGTCTTTACACTCTACAACATCTCTAGATCAATATTTTTGAAGCAGTGCATGTCCCATGTGCCTCAGGACATCATTAAAACTTTTCTTGTTTTCGCTTCATCATGGGCAAGTTTCCACCATGCCAGTAAAACCCATATGGGAGAGTTTTAACATGTGGTATCATGACAAAGGACAAATGATTACTAGGCCAATTATCTCAAAACTATGCTACCAGTACTCATGGGAAGTTGTAAAATAAACTCTCTTTAAATAAACTTAGAGGTCCAAGGATTGTCTCTGTGGTTAAAACTGGCATTTATTTGCGTAGTGACTCATGATGACACATTACCAATAAGACTTGAAACCAAGCATTTTGGAGTTCACAAACAAGTTCAAAAACAGGTTCACAAACAGGTTCACAAACAAGTTCACAAACAGATACAACTTTGCACAAGAGCGTGTCAAAAATGTTTGATCATGTACCAGTACATTGTAGCTAAGTATCTCCCTTTGTCTAAATTCATCTCATCTTGTTACCAGATCCCCCTCCCCTACCCCCTTGCCATTAAAACAGTCCAATTATAACTTCCTTCTCTAACACCCAGTCTAATTGTTCCCAAGATTTGTAAAGTTTACCGCTTCCCCGCCGATGTCAAGTGCCATGTCTCCAGCAAATTTGTAGAGAATTAACAATCTTGGGCAGCTCCTTTTCCCCCCTCCGACACAATTTCTTTTCAATTACTCTGTCCTTGTACGTGGATAAGATATGATTTTTGACAGGAAACTTGAGTCGGTCGGTCTTTATCCAGAATCCACTGAGACTTGGTTTTAGTGATGTCCTCCGGCCATCTTGTTGGTAAAGTGGCGGTATCCATCCACTTCATCTTAACAAACTTGAATTGATAGAGGGTTTGCTTCATTCTGGGGTTGGAAACATCCCCCATCTCCTCTTACCCAACAAGACCTGCGAATGGAATTAATGTGGAAAAAGTGGCAAGAAATAGCCGGTGGGAACGAACTGATAAAAAAAACCCGTGGACTGTTAATAATGGGCCGTGCCGTGCCGTCGCAACACCAAATATCATTCTCCTTGGCCACAGAAAAAAAATGCAGTGTTGGGTAATTTTTGTCTAAATGAATTCAATGACACTACCTTTAGGCTGATGTATGGCCAATTAACAGCGTCCGACACCATCCGTCGCTAGCCAGGCTTCCCTTGCCTTTCAAGAAAAATAATAAAAGCGTGACAGATCCCGACATGTTTGCATTATCACCACAGACATCAATGTTCTTACACCAAGAAAAAGCAATTTTAAACTTGCAAATTTGAGATGAACAACTTCTCAGCGAAGTTGGACACAATTTACTGACTCCCCTTTGCTCGTCCTTAAAAGTCATCCCAAGTGAAGTAGACTTTCTGTCTGATTATGGAAATGCTGGATTTGTTAAGAAGGCAGATGCATTCTGCCCGTGTCGGCATCCTTTGAAATGTATCAGAGTGCAACCTTACGACCTGCCGCCGTGCAATCTCCATCCGACATCTCTTTGCCTTCAGGGGGAACACCTTTCAACAGTTATTATTTTAAATGGATTTTCATTTTGCCAGGGAGATGATGACACAAAAAGCAATATGCCGCCCTTTTCAGAAGTTTTTTTGTTGTTGGTTGGTTAAGAGGTAGTAGTCCCTGTATTTATGAAGGATCGGAGGTAATGGAAGAGAAGAGTGGCGGTACGCCAAAGAGAGACTTTGGCTTGTAATGCACCGAAGACTAGACACGGCGGCAACATCTGAAGAAGAACGGACACGGCCTTAATGACCTGTAGCGCTTTGAAATGATTTGTTGCCGTGGATTACGGATGTAACTTGCCTTTATTTGTGTCAACCTCTCCCTGATAAACTCTTAAAACTGGGTTAAATTTTCAGTCTGCTGTTTGCTCTTTATTTTTTTCACTTCAAGATCGCTTCCTTTGATAGGAAGCTACTCCGAAGCAAAAGATCTGTTTTCATTAAAAAAAACTTTTTTATTTTTATTTAAATTTTATATACATACTAAGGGTTTTGAGGACTTTTGGTACAGACTTGCAACGTACATGTATGGTACTGGTATTCAATTCAGCAGGTACTAGTAGTAATCAATTAAACAGCAGGTTGTACATGTACTGGTAATCAATTAAACAGCAGGTTGTACCAGTAGTGCAAACACCTGTTGGGTAAACTGAGCAGTTTGTATCACTTCTTCTAGCCCAATTCCAATGTTGACTGAATAATCTTTGTTACAGAAGCTTTGGTGGCATAATCATCTCACTGAATAATAATTTTAAATTATGAATATTGTGGGCACAAATAAAAATAAGGTATTGCCTATTCGAATTGTTTTATGCAAATTTATGCATTTCTTTCTCTAAACATAATTTGTTTTCATGCTGAAGCTTGTTTTAACATTAATATTCCATTAACCAATGAGGGTCCAAGGAATCTTGCAGCTGCAATCCTAATCCTGACGTATCCCGAATTACGTAAAACCCAGTGAAGGGAACAAAACTGAAACATACTGTAATCGTCTTCTTTTTTCAGTCGAAAAGATTTTGTTTTCCGGAGAAGGCAAATATTTAAAGAAAACTCTGCATTTTCCATGACTTTAATTGGACCTCAGTATGTGCTAGCCATTTATTTGTCGAGTGATTTTAGTAGCATTTTAATTCTCCAACTTTCTCGTGATTTAACCGGTACTAATGGATCAGGATGCTGTTGTACGATACATTACACACAGAAAGTAAGAAAATACATGTAGAATAATCAAAATACTTGACTGACCGTTAATGCAAGATGGAACTTACTCATCCACTCTAATTTACTGTAAAAATTAATCCAGTTTTATAAATGACATTAGAAGCATTTTCCGAAAAATGAAGATTGATTTCATCATTGAAATTGTTCATGGAGGTGGTATATGGGCCGATGCAAATGGTTGGTCATTGCTTAACCCAGTTTGCCAATGTACTTGAGATTGTGATCTATTGATTGTACAGTCCCACTCATGTCAAGACCTTGATTATTGAAAAGCTTGGATGGGGGGGGGGGGGGGGGGGGGGGGGGGGGGGGCGGGGCAGTGATTGAGTGTTTGAGTAGCTGCTTTGAGGAACCAGTTGGGAAGGGGGGGGGGGGGGGGGGAGTGGGTGGGGTGGAAGCTTATTGTACATGTGGCTTATGAGAATTCTACATGCAGTACATGTATGGTATGCCTTGACCTATATATTCAGGCTGTGAATTTTCTTGATGTTCTATTTGCGGAGTTTTTGACTGCAAAAATGTGTTTAACACCAGTTGTTATTTTGCCAACCATATTAACCACCAGGCATGTGGCAGGCTCCCAACCAAGGAGAATGGGTCAACTTACCTGTAGATACATGTACTAAGAAATAGGAATTTACTTCCTAGTTTCAATTATACAATTTCCACAATCTGAATGTCTGTTTCTGACCTGTATTTTTTTAAGAATGCATGGTAAATACGGCATAACACTATTTCGTATGAACAGTTTTACAGTGAATATCCAAAGTAAATCAAGTTTGTACAAAATGCCTGGAATGAAAACTTACAAATTAAATGGTAATACTTATTATCTGTATTGGTTCCTGGATAAATTCCATTTATACTGTACTTCTTCTTCTTCTGTAGCAGACCCTTGAATGGCCCTTTCCACTTCTTACTTTATGCTCTAGTCATTATGCAACTTGTGATAACAGAACTTCACTTTAAAGGTAGGATACACCATTGGTAATTGCTTGAATTATCATGAATGGGTGGATTTTTTTGGGGGGGGTGTATTTTATAGTAAATATCGTTTAACTGACCTGTTCAAAGATTTACAATCATGGATGCCGAGGAAAGCAAAAAAAACAGCGTTCGTTTTTAACCGGCACTGGGCAGTGGTTCTTATGTTGTTCTTGTTTTTTTCGCAATCGTGAATTTGTTTTTATAAAATCCACTTTTTCGGAACAATTTTAGGATATCTAGTGCAGTTATTTTGCTGGATGCCTACAATCATTATACTTATAAATCGGAAGTAAATTTTTTGGATTTCTGCAAATGGTATTCTACCTTTTAAGTCCTCAAGTTTCTAAAAAGCATTATCCATTGACAACCTTGCCCCCTCTCTAGAACTCCGAACAAAATAAGATTTAATGAATTATTTCCTGTGCATTATCCTGCCCAAGGACAAGGGGTGTACACAGTAAAATGGGATTTTCTTTGAAGGCTTTGGTCTGTTCCTTTCTCTTTGGTGTGAAAAAGGTTTTGGATGATGTGGATTGGTTCTGCAAATGACAGTCGGCATGCAAGCAGTAGAGCTGTATAACAAAGAGAACCATGTTGGTTTAGCTGACAAGCATATGGGTGAAGAGTGTGTGTCCTTGTAGTAAGGATCCTTGTGCATACTGTACATGAATGAGTTAGTCTTGCATACGCACTGTGGACCTCCGAACAATATAGGTCCACACGATGCGGGAAGAGGTTACGGTGTGTGGACTTGCACACGTCCACAATCCGTTTTTCAGTTTTCGAAAAAGAGCGCTAGAGGAAAAACGGGTTAGGGTTATATATAGAAAAGATAGAAGGGACAGCTGAGAGGCCCATAATCCAAATTTGAGGGTAAATTTGTTTTGGGGAAGCGAGAAAAATGAGTATTTAGTCAAAGTTTGTTAACTACACGAAGACAAAGGAATGTCCACAGTGCGTATGTAAGGTAAAGCTGTGTGTGTGTGTGCAGGTAAAAATGTGTGAGAAACCTTATTTCTTTGAAACCTTATTTCTTTGAAACATTGGCAAGGACACTCTACATGTAGCACTGGTGGTACCCATCAATGTATCTAAAGAAGTATGCAAGTACAGTATTAACCCTAACTACCCCAAACCCATCAAACTCCAACTGCAGCTTTTGCTAGGTTTTGGCAGGTTTGGTACCAAACCGTAACAACTTGTTGTTAGACTTTGTTTGACTCAGTACCAAAGGCCCAGGGAGACCCTGTTGAATTATGTGAGGTTCAGGACAGAATATATATGGGACAGAAAGGCATATGAGACTTGTCAAAATGTTAGAAATTTGGAGAATGCACAGGCATTTATACAGTCACGGTGTCCCCACTAAAACACATAATACCACTGGCCAGTTATCACTGTACCAAGTCAATAAAACTTCAACTTTTGGAGTTTGGCAGGTTTAGTACTGTTAGGTTCAGTATTGTGTACCCAAAATCACCTGTGTGAGCTGTTGAAGTTTGTTACATGTAGGTTTGGTATGCTTCCTAGTGCGATAGCCTAGGGGGTTAGGGTTAAAGAAACTATCCTCACACAAAGAAATGGGGAAATAAACTGAACATTTCTGAAAGTGTTTGTAAAGGGCTGCTTGAAAAATGAGGTACCGGCAGGATACACCGTTACAGATATCGAACATTTTTACTACTGAATTATTAAGAATTATTTTGTCTAAAATACAACCCCCAAATCCACCCATTCCAGATAATTCAAGCAATTACCAATGGTGTATCCTAGTACTAAGGGTGTGAAGATTAATAAGGTTTAAGATTCTTTGGAGGCTATTTTGCACTTCAATATTCCGAAACAAAATTCTTTTCAATGTCTTGAAATGTCATGTAGACAATGCTACTATTATTTAAATCATGCATGCACGCAATGAAATATCATGTAGACAAGGCATCTATTATTCAAATCATGCATACACGCAAGTCATCTGACACTGCACGAAATAGTAATCAGTAAAATAAATTCTGTCAAAAAAATAACATATTGAAGTCCAGCGTTTGAGTGGAACACCATCTGAAGCTGGTCCTCTGCAAACAGTCTCGACAGTGTTTACGGCTCGATCAGTGATTGCACAAACTCTTTACCAGATATCCAAACGCTTCTATATATGTCAGGCAGGAACAACCGATTAACCTGACCCTGATCATGTACATGTACTCAAACTAAGTCGAACCTCCACAACACTCACCCAAGACCCTACTCATCGATCGGCTCACAAAACCACATGAGCTTGCCATGCCATTCCAAAAGCCAAAGGGAAAGGTGGAAAGGTTGTCAAGGGTCAAAAGGTCGTCCTGCAACAGGGAAATATTGTGTTGATTTTGTCCAAACTGAGTTCTCACATTTCCTTGAGGATAATTTTTGTTATAGTGGTGGTGGGTTCAAGTTTAGATCAAAGCTTGAGACGTTGGTGTTTAACATTCCCCCATGGCATCTATAAACAAACACTAGCCAGTCAGTGAGTGATTGGCATGGACATTGTTTTAAGATTGTTGAATCAATTTGAACTACATGTATAAGGGGTGGGGCATTGACAAAGAAAAGGGGAGGGAAGGAAATATCTTTTGTCTTTTTGGGCAAGTCTTCAGTTTATTTGATGTTATTGGTTTAAACATTATTGGTGTTGGGTCAAGTACACTACAATGTATTTTTGAGTAAACAAATAAATCGCAGTCTAAATTTATATTCAATGTTTTGGGTGATTTGGTCTGGACATTCAGTATGGGACATTCCATTATAAACCAAAATATTATGTGATGTACCTTGCATGTACTTTGGTCAGTAATTGTTTTCTACTTATTAGACGTCACAAATTAATGATGAAATTAATAATGTGTAACATTAATTTTTTTCCAACAGTTTCTCACTAAAGTGTCTGACATTATTTGAATTTACAGAATTGTCCATAATTTCCCTTTAACTCTTGGCACAACTTCACTAGTGTCCATGCAGTCCTTGTGTCTGTACTATAATGCATTTAAGAATCATTTGGAGGTGAGCTATGGTATTCTTGTCCTACTGCGTTGTGGTTATTGAGAGGCCAGGGACATTAGTTTCCTCACAAGTCCCATGAGACCTAGCCTTGAAATTCAATATGGCCAGGCCAGATCAGTATTAGACTTGTTCATTTATCAACTGGATGTGGCTGGCTGTGTGGGCCACAGAGCTAGGTGTGTGTACGTGTGTGTACAGTACATGACATTGAAATACTGAAGATTTGACTTTGATAGGGTTGTGATGTAGCAAGGCAACTGTGTGTGAACATGGAGGTAGCTAGCTACTGGTACCTCCATGGTGTGAACATGTGGTCATGTTTGTGGTGAGCTGATCAGTCGGTGAATTGTCTCTCTTCATGCAGTGTACATGTACCATGGAGGTACCTCCATGGTACATGTACATGTACATGTTGTAGGTTGCAAATTCACAGTATGACTCTGTTGTGGTTCGCTCACAATTCCTGTTGTTTCAAATTCTAAACCACATCTTTTGAGCACACTGTTGTGAAGGGCCAAGTTACAAACCCGCACTTGTGTTGAGCAACGAATGTTTTACCAAAAATATAATTTAGAGTTTGGTACAAAAAAGTAGCTGTTTCACTTGTGAGCAAATGACAGCTAGCGAATGGCTTTATCTGAGTGTAGCGCTGTTTTATTTGTAGACATTGTCATAGACATGGTGTTTTTGAAACCATGTACCGGTAGGTTTCATCTCTCACTTAATTGGTTCATGCATGCACCACTTGCTGAAAAATAGATGTTTCACAATCATCAAGCTCCTTTATATTTCTCCAAATGTTTGGGTGTTTCTTAAACCCTTTAAATCATTCTTAGCAAGATATGGAGCCGATTCCCAAAATGAAGTCAAGGTTTGGTACATGTACATGTAGATGGTCCATATCAGCAATTCAGCTGGACTGTCCTTTATAACCAAAGACCTCTCTTCTCAATAACAACACTTGGCTGTAACTACAAGGAGCAGGAAACACACAGCATGATTCCAGACTTGACAAGGAATGTCATGCTGAGATCAGGACAAATATTCCAGCTAATGAATGTCCGCAAATTAACCCAAGAGAAACTAAACTACAGTACACAAACCATTGATTAAAGCCACAAGTTTCTATAAACATAGAGCCATGGCTAAATATGGAACAAAACAGGAAGTCAGGTATGCTTCTACTTGTACATGGAATGATTGTACTTAAAGGTACGATACACCATTGGTCATTGCTTAAATTATCATGAATGAGTAGATTTGGGGGGTTGTATTTTATAGTAAATATCGTTTAACTGAGCTGTCCGAAGTTTTACAATCATGAATGCCGAGAAAAGCACGAAAACCAGCGGTTTTTTTTCAACCGGCGTCGAGCAGTTATTCTTATGTTATCTTTGTTTTTTCACGATCGCCGTCCGGCGATCGCGAATTTTTTCATTATACAATTTTATTTTTCGGAATAATTACAGGATATCTAGCGCAATCATTTGGCTAGATGCCTAGAATCAACATTTACTTTCAAATGAGTAAGATATTTCTTAATAATTCGGTAGTAAATATCTTTGATATCTGCAAATGGTGTATTCTACCTTTAAAGGTACGATACACCATTTGCAGATATTTAAAAAAATGTACCCCCCAAGTACAGACACAAGTACATGGCTATGAAGTTGAAGCCAGTAAACATTTCCTTAATCAAAGGAACGCAAAGTTATGGCCAGGGACAAGCCTACAAAATTCATAGATCTATGCCAGATTTGTTGTTTGCCCCTTCTAGTTTCAATACATTTTATTTTTGTTCAAGATCCCTGGCTGGGAGTAAGACAGTGAGGCACCAATGCCAGTAAAATGTCAAAGAGATAACGCGACCACTGTAATGGAAAGAGGGGGGGGGGGGGGTGGGGGGGTGGTTGCTATTTCCCATGGACGCTATTGTTGTGGAGAGAGAGAGAAAGAGAGAGACACACACACACACACGTAGGTACTTCAAAGAGAAAGCCGTATGTACTTCAAAGAGAAAGCCCGCCAGGGTGCTACACAATAGAGATGTTGACAGCAGAACCACACAATGCCCATGACCTGAAAGGACATAGCGGCAAAGCATCAAACAAAAATTAGACACACAAATTGTAGAAAGAAAAGAATAGAAATGCAAAACACGATTAGTGAAATTGCATTTGACTGTTAACAAGAAATTTGATAAAGGGGAAACCATGGATGGCATTAAAAAATAGACATACGCATTACGAACTGGGGGTTTATATTCAACAATGGATAAAAACACCCAAGATTGTTTAACTGTCGTGTATTGTCAAGTACTGGTACTTGGGTAATTTTTTTTTAGAATTTTTTTTCTTTTGTAAATTAGTGTAAATCAGAAAAATGTAAGTATGTAAAAAAATAAAATTATGCTTATGTAAAGTCATGAGTAAACATGAGGCAAAATGTAGAGAAGTCTTTTGGGTTACTTCTCAAGGTGCTACAATATCCGTGACATTCCCGCAAACAAAAATCATTTTTGATGAGCTGTACCAAGTTGGAAGCAAGTAAAATGTATAACATGTACCTTTCACCTAACAAGCGGCCTATCTCCCTTCATTGTGAACTCACTGTTCAAGTGATTTTATTTTCAGTCAATAGTCGGTTTGCAATGACTAAACAATCACTTTCTTTATATCTCTCAGTGGTGGCCCAGTGCTGGCCTTTTTCAGGTTCTTTTGGCTCCCTACCTACATGTACATTTATATCCCCCCCCCCCCCCCCCCCCCCCCCCCACCTTGTTTGTTCCGCTACAGTTGAGGTGCACACAATCATACCAGATCCGATACTCTTCAACTTGCTAAGCTGCGGGCGTTTCGTTTCTTTCTTCTTTCTTTTTTCGGTGTAGGGGAGAGCGATTGTTACCTGGCCACCAAGCCTGTGGTAATCCATCTATTGATCAGTAGCTATTGTATAGCTGGAGTGAGCCTATAATCACATTAGGTGTGCGTGCTCTTTTCTAGTTTGGATAGGATCCATGGGATCAGTAGAGCTAGAGTAAATTTTCCCCATTATTTGCTGTAAAGAACTTGTCCTGTTGTGTAATATGGGTTCAAGTAGGGGTCACCACTGTGGGGAAAACAGTCTTCTTTTTAATATTTAGATTGGGTTTTGTGAAGGCCAGTTAAAGGTTTATGGAGTTGGTCATGTAAAATCATGTACGAGTTGTGTATCTGATTGTGTTTATTCAGGCAAGATACCGTACATGTAGCTCAGTTGGTGGAGTGCCGGACCGGTATTTCAGAATTCGCAGGTTCGAGTTCCGCCTTGCCAATTTTGTTGTTAACTTTGAAATTGATTAATAATAATAATAATCAAGCGTATATAGCTTATTTTATCGATCTCTAAACGCTTTACAATTATTACCCCGTTCATCAGGCCCTGGACCAAGGGGCAGCTGTTTATAGATGCCCTATCGGCCTCGACCCTCACAGGTATACTCCTGGGTGGAGAGAGGCAATTGTAAGGCACAAACACCATGTTCCTGGCAGGGTTTGAACCAACGCACCATCATACATGAGCCGTAACCATAACCACTGGCCCATCGCATTATATAATATTAATATTAATATTAATCTTTAAGAAATGGATTTTTTGTTTTTATGCGTTGATAAAAGTCAGTGAAGTTTCTTGCAAGAAATTTATGAAATAACTAGGCTCCCCACTGACATTTTATGGGGTAATAATTGTGAAGCAATTTGAGATTGTGGAAAGTGCTGCATAATGAATACAGTTATTATTATTTTGTTGTCTGTTCGGTCTGTACTGTTCCAATCATAATTCTACTATTTGCCCTAGATGACATAAGACAGCTACTGTACCAGTTATGGTTGTAAAGCATAAACCTCTTCAAATCTCCAGTCCATACAGTACTAATGTAGTGTGACCCCCTATGGGTTTCTTCATCCAGCCTTGTATCATGACCTTTGACCTCTAGGCTTGTAGGAGCACTCTGCTGCGCCTCCTGGCCCAGCAGGGATGCTGCATTCTCTAACTACTTTCCCATTATACAGAACATGTACAGTGTACATTTGTACTACATTGTACCATTCCTCCATGATTGTAAGTATGCACATGGGGCGGGTGTACACATGTACCAGTACATGTACACTGAGTGCTGCACATACACATTCGTGTACTTTTTGTACATGCGCATACTACAGTAGACCTGTACATGTACAGTATTTCCAATTGCTTATAATTTGTGATTCAGCCCCAATTACAATGGCTACATCTGTACAGTCTAGCTCACTTTTTGTGTCAATTTAAGATAAATTAGCAATGCATACAAGTACATATGTTTGCATACAACTTTACAAGTCTATTAAAAAACTTCAAGGTGGCAAAGATGATCCTAAAAAGTGTTATCTTAAAGTTCATTTTTTGTTTCTTTTTACTGGCTGCCTTGAAGAGTTGACAGCTTCCTCCAATCATGGAGGATGCTCCAATCAGCTCTTGTACCAAACCTACAGGTACAATGTACATTGTATCACAAGCTGTCGGCCAGACAAAAAGAACCCTTCAATAATCCCCTAATGAGCCTCTTGTGAATCGTGACATGATTATCTCCATGAATCGAATAAATCCTACAAGGAAAAAGGGTCCCCCTCCAAGCTTGTTCATATCTCTAAAGTTCCCGTCTCTTGAGATACAATTGTAGAAGCAGGGATTCATTAGATCCTTGCGTCACTGACACCATGTTGAGACTTGAGGTCTTTCCTTGATGACCTCCCACTTATTCCACTCTTCTTCTTTTGTTCTTACGTCAACAATTGAGAGCCCTTCACTATGACACAGATCTTTTATTCTTCATCAAAAAAAACCCCTCTGATTTCCGAGAGTATTGTTGATCATTGTAAACAAGGAAGCCTGAAAATATATCTTCCTGTTAACCACACCTGCTGATCCTGTATCCGAGTTTTTGGTGGTGTGGAGTCGTTGACATTCCTAGGACTGATCCTTGAGGAGGTTGGTCTTCAGTCAAAGGACTGGTGAGGTCAGTAACCTCTGGCAGACAGCTGGAATGGTCACTTGGTCAGGATGGGGTCACAGCTGGGATGGTCACTTGGTCAGGGGTCATCTGAAGGGACTCACTTGGTCAGGATTGGGTCATCTGATGGGACAGTTGTTTTCTTTTCCTTGTGATGCCACCCATGTTTGTGAGTTTTGTAAAACTCCAACCAGGAACCTAGTGGTAGTGTGAATGGATTGGTTGAGTTCATTTCTTTCACTGCTTTCTCTCCACTTCTCTGTCACGGTTGCCCTACTCTGTGTGGTTTGTGGCTCCCGTTTGTTTTTGTTCCTGGGTATAACAAACAAAATTTCCAAAAACAATATTATTGTTATGAGGCCTTTGATGATTTTTTTTGTGAGTTGCAGGTAGCATACCGGTACATATGGATACCACATGGCCAGATTCTAATGTTGTAATTTTTATAAATATTAAAACCCTCTTAAATGTGTTTTCTGTGTCAATTTAAAAGTCCTCTTCCTGTTTTTTTATTGCAGTTTCTGACAACCAAGAACATTGACAACCTTTCTCATGTCTGTTGCTTATTCTATCTGTTCTCTCGTTCATTTTATTCCTCTCCAGCAAACGTCAGATGACCCCCACCTGTGCCAGTGTAATACATCCCATGTCCCAGTAGGATTTGCCAACGATAATTGCCACTTTGAAGGTAAGCGCCCCCATCGTTCCCCCTTCTGCCCAAATTACCCACCCCAAACTCTTCTCAGTACCTCATGAGACATCATCCATAGTTGTTGAAGACTGCCGACCCAAAACACTGCCTACCTTGAGTGGACATACCCTTGTTTCCACAACTTACGAAACCCTGTGCAAATTAAAGAGGGGGGGGGGAGAAGAGTGGGGGGGGGGGAGGAGAAGAGTGGGGGGGGAGGAGAAGAGTGGGGGGGGGGGGGGGAGAGAAGAGTGGGGGGGGGGGTCCTCCACGTGACGACCCCAGTGGGACTTGTTTTATGATTCATATTGTGAAAATTGATGTGGAAAAATTTGTGGATAGTCCCTGGATCATTGAGGCAGTAGACGGTAACCTGTTGAATTTGACTTTATGAGTCGCAGTTAGTCGTGCAGGGTTGTGTAAAATCATATGAAATTGGGAGGATTCAGGGCTGATACTTACTGTTTGGATTTTAAAAGAGACAGGGAGTTGTTGCCATTACCGTTTTTTTCATATTTGATCAAAATACATTTTTATGTTTGAGTGAATTTTGTTCACCTTGCAGGAGACACACCAGCTGGCATAGTGATCATGCGCTTTGCAGAATGTCATCCAATTTCTCCCTAACCGTGGTGTAAAAACACCACATTATTCACTCGGGGGACGTTAATAACTAACTCTTTCCCTTACCAATATCGATCGTCCCCCGAGCCAACCCCCTGATTGACTAGTTTTCCCTCCCCTGATTGACTAGTTTTCCCTCCCCTGATTGACTAGTTTTCCCTCCCCCTCAATGTCATTTTCTTCTCCTCATTGATTTCTCTAGTTGCCTTACCACCCGAGGTGACTGGGTCAGCCTATAGCTTGAAGGTAGTCGCTGTAGAGAAGACTGACAGTATCAACGACGATAAACCTCCCTTTTCCACGACCATGTCTTCAAACAGTGGCAAGGCTACAGTAGGGGTACGCCATCGTGTCTTATTGACATGGCCTTAAATAGGAATCACTGAACAATAATGGTAGAAAATATACCTACTGGTATGCAAGGCATACAATTAAAACAAGAGGGTTGAGTTGGTTTAGAGGGAACCATAACACTGGGCAAATAACAAAAAAGACTTGTAGACCAACATGCAAAGCAAATTGAGGATGGGAGGGGAGCAGTTTGGTTTGACCCCTTAAGTGATTGTTCAATACCAACTTCCATAATTCGTAGACGCTTGGCCCAGTTGTTGGTTACATTTCTTCTTGCATCTGGAATACCTATTTGTAAAAGTTGTTGATCTTCAGTAGCAAAAGGTTTTTGTTGATGTCTTGTGGTAGGACACTGTAATTGTCTGAATGACTTTACCAGACCCAGAATCTGTTGCATCAGCAAAGATACAGTCAAGTAGGGCAAGAACTTCCAGTCGTAGTCAACAAACTACTATCATTTTAATCGCATAAAATGTCATTCTAATTATCATGACAATTATCATGCCAATTATCAGGCCAATTATCAGGTACAAATGTTCCAGAGATTTGTTACAGAATAGTTATGCAATCACTGCTTACTGTTTTGAATTTGTCGTGTATCGTTTTCAGGCCGTCGATTGCGACATTTCTCTGGATGGGAAATCAGACCAACAAGAGTGGGCCTTTACTTTGTATGACTTTGACGGCCACCGCAAAGTCACAAGAGAGGTAATATTTCTAACACTGTTGAGTTACAAAGTTTAAAGAGAATGTAAGCTCTTCAAAATCCTTGGACAATGTTCTGCTTTGTACAGTGATTACATCCTAAATCCTACGCAATTATCTTGCTATTACTGGTTGAAAACTTGAAATGTTAGGTGTAAGGCTGTTTTTAAATTGTTTGCCATTCAGTGATGTGAGTTTGAATGATGTTATTGGGCCTTAACCCTAACTCCCTCACCATTGTTATTGAACAATACAATTCCTTCAAAATCCTCCAACTTCCTTTGTTGTGTAAGGAGTTAGGGTTAATATGCAAGAACAAAGTACATTTAAAGACAATTTACTTAAAGATCTGTTTCTTTTTTAATGAACTATAACTTACAACTTCCCAAGAATCAAAAGTCCAGTAAAAAGCAAAAATACAAATTGATGTCCTGTGAAGCTACTCCAATCGGAGTAGAAATAAATAGATCCAAACAATTATTGTAGACTACTCCACCATTATAGATTGGAATCCTGAACGGTCATTTGTGTTTTTCTTCCAGGATTTATCCAGTCTTCTTAAGACCATCTCAGAGGCCCTTGCGTCTACCATCACCTTGCCAGCTAGCGGCAGCAAGAAGCTACGACTTCGTCTCTCCGTCGGCTCTGAAGACTCCGGCGATCCAAAACCTTTCACTGCCGAAAACAAAGAGAACGTTGCCAGGAGTACGTGTCCTGTTTCTACTGGCCCTGGGAAACCCCTGCATGAAGTAGATGGGTCACCGACGCCTGCCGGATACCAGCAACCAGTCAGGAATGGGGTACGGACGAACAGGCACAATCGGAGAACAATGTCAGCAAGTCAGGCCGACTCTCATGGGGTAGACGGCCGCAGTCCAAATACTAAGAGACAACACAAACTAAGGTAATTGTCTGTCATGTTCTTGAGTCCTTGACATTGTCTGTCATTTCCAATTACTATTTAAGATTTTAATTAGGCTACATCTGAAAGACAAGCCATTGAAAACATTTACATAAAGACCGTTGTCAAGTCACTTGGTCACAACCTTTCTTGCAGCATCGCCCCAACAATCACTGAAGACCATTTTGAAAATTCAGTGGACGTAGTCCATAGTTCCTTACATTTTTCTCTGCTCTAGTGTAGGCCTAAACAGATTGAAAAAAAAACCATCGGCACTCACAGTAATTGTAAAACAATTTTAAAAGGCTGAGGGATGTAGTTGAACATGTTGCTATCTTGTGTCCCCCCCAACAAAAAAACAAAAAAATTATAATAATAAATACAAAAATGTGAAAGAATTGTAGCAAAATGCTGAACCATGGCCATCATGCATAATGCAATATGCGTCCCAGTCAGTAGGGCTCAGTCACTGTATTATTTAAGGAACGGAAACGTGCATTAACAACACCTCGTAGAAGGCCTTGTCATGTTGAATCCATCAGGAACATGAATGAATATTTGATAGTCATTCGTTCACAGTTCAGCTGTTTGAAAGGTTTGACCTTATGACCCCAGTAAGGTGTCAATGTCTTGCCAGGAGTTATCACGTAGGACTTCGGTAAAGCAGAGAATCAGGTTGTGTTTTTTTGCAAAAGTAAAATTACTTTGAAAATTAAAGAGAGAAATAATTAACTGAACTTTGGAGGTACCTTACTTGGACAGTGGTCACTTGATTTGATGGCAACGAAGCCATAACATAAAATTGACTTGCACACTGAGCTTAAAAGTACTTTGACCTGTGGCCAAGATTAGTGCCAATGTTGGGATAGAAGGGTCCTTGAACGTTTTGTAGGGGTGAGGTTCAATGATGAGGCCGACACCAGACTTAACCACTTGTTGATGAGGAGAACCGCTATCATATAACCATCTGCAACAACTGTCTGTTGTGCCATATAAAACACCTCCCAAAATGATACAAGCACAAAAATAACCCAGTTTTCTGCAATTGCCGAGATTCTTCAATGATGAAATGCACCTCACCAGCTGTTCAGATAATCCACCATAAGGCAGTTGCTTTGAAAACTATCTTGCCCAATGTTTACGCCACTGCACCCGTGCACCGTTATCATTACCATCAGAGATGTGGGTCAAAAACGGTAATGGAATTTGCATTAAAACCAGAAATGGGGAAAGTGGGGGGGGGGGGGGGGGGGCATGATTTCAACAATACAATAATTGCGACGGTAAGTGTTAAACCGTTTCACCCTTGAAGTTGAAAGCACTCTTTGGTTGACCCTTTTGGCTTTATAGTAGTTTAGTCTGCCCAGAGGGCAGGTGGTATCATGTCAGGAGCTTGTCTGGTGTGAGGGTGTGAAGCCCATGCACTCTTGTCTCTGTGAATCCTTGGACATTTTGTCTCGCTTGCCCGCCAGAACCACTCCAACGAAAATATTGTTTGTCTGCGTGAAGGCTTTAGTATAACATCCTGCTCACTTTAGTAGTTGTGGTATGGGGTAGGGGTAATTGCATGGGGGTGGGGAGTGTATGAGTGTGTATCACCAGGATATTGTCACTCCACAAAATGAATACAATTTTGTTTTGAAGTGCACAACATTTTTTTGTTAAGGAATACTGCACCTCAAAGAATTGAAAACCTTAAGACTGATGCACAGCAAACCAGTTTTTGTTGTTGACTGGCCTGATCCATGTTGATTGAATGATCTGCTAAACTGCACACCTTGCAATGCCACTGTGCTTGAGCAGAGGTGCTAATGTTACGTTACACCCCCCCCCCCCCCCCCCCCCCCCCCTTCTCTTCCTTGAGTCAATGAGGTACTTCAGGGGATCTTCACACTTGCAGATTGCTGTCCTCGGCTTCAATATGGTTTTGATAAGGCATTGTACTTTTTGTATTAAGAATTGCTTGGCAATGTACTTTTTATTAAAGTCAATTGACTTTGATATAATAACGTAACCTTTTTGATGAAGTTTGATTTAGGGTTTTAGGTTACACCTGTTAGAGTAGAAAAATAAACATTTACATCATTAAATCAAATTCATTGTAGTTTGTTCGTAGGGTTTTAACAGTTTTGTGTACAAAACAAATCACAAATTTATGACAACCATTGGCAAATCATACTGCAAGTCGATAGCAAAGTCGATAGCAAAGTCGATAGCAAAGTCGATAGCAAAGTCGATTGTAAAGTCGATAGCAAAGTCGATTGTAAAGTCGATTGTCCAGAAATAAGCTGTTCTTCTGTTTCTTTAATCTTACTTATGATGGAATCGTATTTTGACCTTTGATAGACTTGACTAAAAATTAGACCGGATGTTAAAAGAATCTTGCTGCCATTTCTAGCAAAGCTCTTTTCCTGCTTTCTGTTAATTAGTCAATTTTAATTTTATTGTTCCTTCTCCAGAAGACACCAGAGTTCCTACAATCACGAAGGCGGTGTGGAGGTCCGACACAGACCTCTTGTAGTCAGTAGCTCCTCATCCCCGACAAAAGAACCGGAGAACCGAGAAAGAAGGAACTACTACGAAGAGCTGGCAGGGATCGAGAACAACAGCAATCAACAAGAAGAGGCGACAGTGTTGGTTCAGGAGAGAGAGGTGGAGTATCTGGCTCAGCAACAGCTGCCACGGCCTCATAGAACCAGACATACCTCAGCTGAGAGGCTTAGAGGAAGAGGACACAGACAGTCCAGCAAGGGGGGTAAGGGTGGCCACCGTCGGTCTCGATCCTATGACTTGGATGCCCAGCAACCCTTACAGGAAGGTGTTTTGAGCACAGAGGAGCATAAACTAAAGTGTGGCTTAAGGCAGCGGTATCATAAAGATTACCATATGCTTCTGTTGGAGGCTTCCCGGGCTAAACTAGAGGGCTTTCAACCAGCTTCACCTCTAGGTCCAACAGGTGGGAACCAGACCTCTCAGGTGCCCGTGAAACTACCCACGTTCAACACTGCGCCGTCACCCCTGGCGAGGCTAGCTACTTTTGCCCCACCGGCACCATCACCAACCAACCTCTGCCCTACCCAGCTGAATTCAAGCCCCGCCCTGAGGGACCCCGCCCTGAGAGACCCCGCCCTGAGGGACCCCGCCCTGAGGGACCCCGCCCTGAGGGACCCCGCCCTGAGGGACCCCGCCCTGAGGGACCCCGCCCCCTTATGGCCAGCCCCAAGGTTCCCACCCGGCGACGCTCTCACAAGAAGCTCCGCAAGCCAGCCTTGCAACCCTTCACCTACATGCAGCATGAGATAGCCAATGGTATAGAGGGTGTTGTCTACGTTCCTGTCTCACAGCGACATGAGCATCACCACCACCACGACCATCACCATCACCACCATTACCACCACTACCACAAGTGACTAGTCATGGCTGCTTCAATGACTTGGTGTTGGATGAATGTGAACTATCTGGAACTTGCGTCCGAGAGGAAGATTTGGAGAGTATAGGTGCAAGAAAACCTGAAGACACTATTCCACTTAAGTTTATCAGGATGCCATCACAGACTCCAAGCATCTTAACAACTCCTTACCAATTCTGGCGACAATTAGCACCAAGTTGCACCGCATTTTGCATTTTAGAATGGTCTCTGAAATTGTGGACACAATTTCATCAGCAAAATTAAAATTGCTTTGGAAAATCATTTTGCACACAAAGCAAATGTTTTAACTTGGACCAAACTATGTTGACAGGATGGCAAAGTATGTCGGTTGGTCAATTATAAACTCATCAGAGCTGTCTGTGAAAGAATACAATGACCTCTGACCTCAAACTCGGCTTTAGTTATACACGTATACACAAGCATCGGATCTTAAACAAGGTGCTTTTTAAACAAAGCACGAAAAAGCAGGGTCAGTTACTTTTTATTACTCTATCTTGTAAGTATTAAAGTATCTTAAAAACTCAAGTGTAAAATAAGGACGACCAAATGTCCAGTGTAATATATACTTGTTGCCTCTTTTTGTATTGAATGTTATTATCAAACAGTAAGATTTTAATCATATACCTAATATATTTACACAATTCCCTGTTGGTACATGTACATATGGGAATTGTTCAGTACCAACAATCTTCTAAATGCTGAATTTTAGAAAATATTTTAATTAAAAACAAATCACAGAATTTAGGATATTTATCAGCTGTTCATTTTCCTAAGTACTTTTTAAAGACTTCACCGGGGTAGGTGTCAATTAAACAAGTATTGTCAAGTTGGACTTATTGGTGTATATATCTGTTTACACCAAATTATTTGGTTTGATTTTTATATTAAACAAAAATTCTAATCAGTGAATTCCTGTGAAATGCTGCCCCGATATTTGAATTGTAGATCATTATTCGTCAGTTTAGAATTTGGAAAATAGAATGAAATGTCTGTATTTTGTTTGAAGTTTTTCTAAAGGCACTGGTGGCAGCTTATACTGTAAAAGAAACCAGGCATTATTGAGTACCGGCATAGATCATGGGTTAAACATGATCTATCCAATCAATTAAACTGATCCAAGTACCATTTGTTAAACAGGTGCATGCAAGCAACTGTGCCCTTTAGAGACTAACCAGTGACTAACTCCTATTATACAGACCATTGCTTTATGGTATCAACAATGTGTTTTTTGGTAAGAAAAACTGTATGATATAGATACGGTGGACCATACCTGTATGTGTACATGTACGTCAAGAGAATTTTGTCAGGAAACTTGAGTGCAAACCTTGTTTTCACAATTTGCTTCTTAATTAAATTGTCAAAAAAACCTGGACACAGACATCAACAAACTTTTGAAGTAGCTTTTTTTTAATAGCCCATAAAAAAACCTCCAAATGGCGTTGCTCTTCCTTGGCTCAATAAGTTGACGTTCCTTTTAGTTCTAGTTTAAATTCAAAGTATTATTAAGCTGTGCAGTACTGGAAGACATTTTGTATTCATTTATCTCAATTCAGTTATTCCCTCGGAGGCTTTAAAAAATTCTTTTCAGTATTTTATACAAAGAAATTTGTAATCTGTATTACTATGACTTTAATTCATTTGTTTTTGTTTATTCCACGAGAAGTCATTCACATTTGACATGATGTATTCATATATATTTTTTTTCTTCCAAACCAGTTGCACACAGTAACTTTGTTATGGTAGCGGTATTATATATTTAGGTTTGACATGTACAATGCAAGTGTATTGGTTTTTCCATGCTCTTTTTAATGAAGTTGCAGAATGAAAAACGCTTTTCTGTTTACTTCAGCTAAAATAGTTTATTTGGTCTGACGAATTACTTGGAAAATGTATAAAATTAGAGGAAGTGCTGGAAACTATGGACTGTTACTCGAGCTTTGGATCCCAGTTGACTAATCATAATGGCACCAAATCATTCCAAAAAAAATTTCATGAAGAAAAAAAAAGGCATTAACCCCAAATCAATCCTTTTATTTATTTACTAGGAACCTTTGCAAATCCCAACACCCTGTGCACTAAACAGCTGGACCCCACCAAACTCTTGTGTTGGAGTTTGGCAGAATAGGGATTGTTTATGTTAGGCTTAATTAAGGCTGAGCAAGGAATTAAACCTCAAAACCCCAGTTAACTTTCCAGCACTATCAACTACTGATAATGGTGGTCTCCCAAATTGTTGATATTTTTGTGACAAGAATTATTTTGAAACTCTTAATTTTGTGCACAGTTCAGCTTTAATAGCAAAAACTGATATATTATTTGTTTTTTCCATGTTTATATTTTCTATAAAGGTTTAAAATGCACATGTATTTTTGAGTTTCTATTTTATGTAATGTACTGGCATTATTCATCTTTGAAAGTCACGAAAACAAAGTCAAACGTATATATTTTTGTCTAGTTTTAGCACTACGGTAGCTCCTTTTTGTGTTGACCAGTTTGCGCCGGGATTATTGTAGGGGAGACCGAGCTCAAGGGGATTCAGGCCGATATCAGTGGAAAGCACACCTGGCCTCAATCGCTGCGAGTCGCCCTGCTTGTAACATGTTTATCTGTCATTTGTTTTGAATTGTGTGTATACACGACATCCAATGCGAACTGATTAACATTAAAAAAAATTATATTAATTTGTTATTTAAACCAACAGTACAATGACAATTCGGGCGATTCACAATGCAGTGCGCCACCAAGCGTTTGACTCAAAAGAGCCACTTTTAAACTTTACGGTCGACTTCTTCCGTATATCATACTGTAGTGAAATATCTATTCTTCATTGTTCACGCGAGGTACAACACAAACATAAATGTATCCGGAAGCGTCGTTGATTAAAACATTGTTATTTGCAGAAAAAAATTGGAACTTTAATCGTGCGCGTCCAAAAAAACGTAAAAACTGATGAGTTCATGCAAAATGAATACCGTTTTTCAAACTGATGCCGACTTTCTCCCATGATGCACTACGGGTATAGCAGGATTTGCGCCTCCAACGGCAGCTTCTAGGTATTGTGAATCGCTCGAATTGTATTTTAATAATTACCATGTTTATAGTGTATAGTAACTCAGGCTGAAATTTTAATACAATTTTGTTTTTGGTAGAAATTTATCAATAAGTGTAAAACTAATCTGTGATGCAACAGTATTTTAGCACTGGGTACCATTTATGGTAGTATACAACATTTGTATTTAGTGTAATTTTCAAAGTTTTGATGGATTAGGGTATTTTTATCTTATAGTAAATAATGTTACACTGAACTGTGTAAAGTTTTGTGTTCCAAACCTGGTTCCCTGACCCCACACAGTGTACTTTTATAAGGTATAAGGTAGTTATGTTTTGATGTTTGCAAATGTTGTATATTACCTGTATTGGCACAGTAAAAATGATTTAAAATCTAAATTGTACTACAGAACTCAAATATTAAGTATTGACACCTTGTCCATTGATTGCAAGAATACTACAAAAAGTCATGAATAGGTTTTGGAAAATGGTGATAAGTGCACTCTCTAGTTTCTATAATCTAAGTATGTCTCTTGGATATTTGTGTTTACACTAGGACTTAAAGATTGAATAAATTCATTTCAATGTATCTTATTCATAACAAAGATATAATTTGTGTGGTTGGAGTTAACTTTCATTCATTATAACAAAAGATGTCTGAAATGTAGTGCTAAATATCTCCTTGAATAGGAATAGGTAAACTATGTCATAAATATTCATAAATATTCATAAATAATACTTTACCAGGCCCCCCCCCCTTCCTCATTGTTACCTTTTGTTTTTACCAATAGGAGCCAATTTGCCCTTACAGAAAGTCCAGTGTTCCTCATAGGACATCATGATTCTAACCAATATTCCGATGTTCACTGCAAAAAATGCCAGTCCAGCGAGCCACACAAACAAGAAAGTGTTGCGCCCTTCAAATTCCAAGTAGTAGGCAAAATACAGCCACAGTGTCTAGAAAGAGAACAAATAACAAAAGTTAACTTGACATCGGCTTGTAAAGTATGCCAGGAACTTCTTGGGAAGTATTGCCAAAGTTCTTAAGATTATCTTATTGATATATATCTTGATCATACTTATCGAGGCTGGTTTAGACTCTATGTGAATTTGACATCAAATTCACAGCGTGAAATAACAAATTCAGCCTTGGACAAAAACTAGTCTGAAACGATCGTAAGCCTCCATATGATAGTAAGTTAATAGTATTTACCTGTCCAAGAAACCAAAGAACTGTGAGAAAGAGACCTTCTGAAAGTTTTATCTTCAGCTTTGGAATGATAAGAGGAAGGAGGCACAGATACCACAAAAAATACTGCAATAAAAAACAGGGAGAACAAAAGTGAAATAGCAACTACAAACAGCAATTTATTGACATCAAATGTATCAGATGTTTGTCTTCCAAATTTGAGCACATTAGAATGAGAAATAGTTAGTAAAAAAAAAATAATAAAAAAATATTGATAAAACAAATTGGGGGCGCTATTTCAATCTAACAGTTCCTTTGGTTCAACAACCCTTGGATTTTCAATAGAGGGCGATGTGTCATAGTAAAGGCAATGTGGCTGTAGAAGCATAACAAACAAAATATCCATAGAATTGTAGTGAAGATGATACATGTAGGTCACAACTGATTAAACTACAATATTAAAAGAAAACGGGCCTAGTTGCAAAATGGAAATGTTCCACTGCTTACATTAACCCCTTGACGCCAGTATTAATTTCTCACCAGATTATATCCATGACTGCATAGCAGTCGTACTGCACAATGGACCAGAGTGTGCAGCTGTCACACAGCTGACATCATTTCTGACAGATTAGCGTCCTGCGGCCATAGTTGCTCCCTGGCGTCAATGGGTTAAATAAATAGTAAACAAAGTAACAGACTTGAAATAAAATGATATCAAAATCTGCAGTTGTTGAATACCAGGTAATGACTTGATAACTTGACTAACAAAATTCACTAACCTGCGAAGTGCAGACTTTATTGAAAGCCACAAAAAGAAAAGTCTGAGCGAAACAACAGAACGCAATGTCTCTGTAGTATCGGATAGACAATGCTACCATGAGCACAGCCTGCGGTAAAAAAGCTAGGAGACCGACCGTGACGGATACCGGTGATTCGCTGGTTAGGTACAACATGTAGAAGTAAGGTGAGAAGTTATGCCGAACATCACGACGTGTCACATGGTACAAATAGGTTTCATCTAAAAATCTGTCTCCGTAACTGGCGGGAGAAAAATAAAAATAAGAACTATTAACATTGTTTTTATCTCTGAATGGGGCATGCTTCAAAACCTAAGGTCTTAAGACTCACCAGTAATACATTACCCCAGTAAGCAGGGTAAATGTGGTTAACGACGTGCAGACAAATTCAAGACGAGATTTTCGAGGTCCAAACAACTCAGTGATCCACCTCAAACCGTTGTTTTTCAAACCAAGTGCTGATCGTTTGAGTCGAAGCTTCTCGGAATACTCGCTACCCAGTAAGAAGTAAACAGGAACGCAGTAGGTGACTGGGTAGATTTTAAAGTGGACGGAGACAGCATACAAAAAAGCTGCAGTTTTAGTACGCTGTCTCATCAAAGTATACAACGACGACAGAACCAATACCGACATGATTGACTCGGCATTCCCTCGACTTGAGACTGTCATGGGCAAGGGGTTCAGCCACCACAAGAGGGCGCTGTTGATGGCTGTCTGATCCGGACAATGTGAGAGTTTCAGTATCTGTAGGATGAGTGACCCGGTGAGAACGTCACAGAGAATGAAGACAATCTTGCCAAATACGGTAGTCAGGAGAATGTTTGGGGTGAGAGCCCAAGCAAGGAGAGGGGTGTAGCGATACGTGGCTCTCCGATATGGAGACAATCCCTGAAAAAGAATTGTGTATTTTAATTCATCATTTACTGACATTTTTGGCAGATGTTCAAAATGTTAAAAGCATCAACAGAGTCGAGTAATACAATCCTCACACATAAAAAAACACCAAGTTTCAAGTTATTCAAATTAACTGTGACAAAGGAGTTCATTTGTCATTGTCAATGACCTGACACTAATTGTGACTAGACTTTCGACCAAATTTGTGACATACATGTACATGTATAACCAATTAGCTATTGACTTGACATGTGGTGTGATGACCAGACCAATTTGACTGGGGAAGGGAGGGGGTGCAGTGACAAATTTGACAGCCCCTCCGTGTTGGAAATTAGCCAGGACTTTTCTCAGTCACATGGCCACTGCAAAATGTGTTAGTACCGGTATGGGAGGAGGGGTGACTACCTGCATGAGATGGAGCTATATGCATTATTTACTGCACGTTCAAAATAGATGCATTGTATTGCACACATGGCAACCGTTTCGCTGATAAAACAAATAATTGGGTGTGTGACTGTGATCCCCCACCCCCCCCCCCCCCCCCCCCCCCAGCAACGCCCCTGATCTCAACTCAACGTCCAGCTTACCTGCGATACGTATCGAGCAGCATCAGTAAAAACGTGATAGTCAACATCCGTGTACTTGACAAGCATAGTTCTATCTTGCCATTCTCCATACATCACCAGGACTAGCCTCATAAGAAACGCAGCGCCACACCACGCAAGAACAAGACGACTGGAAATCTTCGTTTCCATCTTCAGTGTGCTGAAACTAAACAATTATCTGTTGAAAGACAATTAAAAGTCAGGTTGGTAGGCCAGCTGGGAGGAGATATTTTAATTGCATTTGTATTTTTTTCCCCAATATTTTTAATTAAAATAAAATGACAAAAATCCGAGTCATTTATACTTCATCACTTTTCTCTTTTCATTGTAAGCAGAAGTGGAGTCTAATTATGACTACTTTAGATTTGATTTGTGACAGATTTCAGTGTGATGGATTTGCGATGGAATTATTATTCTTGTCATAAAAACACAACTGATTTAGCCTCTGCCTGACATTAACCCGTGCAAATTGTAAATGAAAGATCAAGAGACAAGACCTCAAAAATGTAATTTGTAAACTTATAAAAAATTTGATCTGTAAAAAAGGACTAGCCCGAAGCCGATAGTACTGTTTACTGAAAAGTAAAAAAAAAAATTTTGTCTACCATTAAAATTTGATAATACTAATAGATTAGGCCCTATAATCAGTTTTAAATATTGTTAATTTTGTTTCTCATGATAGTACCTTGTGAATTAATAATATCAATGTTTCCGTTTTGTAATTGTTTTTATTTAACATAACAATAACACTACAGTCATGTCATGATTTTTCTTTAAAAAATCATGATCCATACATGATACACACTGTTGACTCTAAATAAAACACAAGTCTAGCCCGGCCCCCTAGGGAGGAATATAGGCCTAACAATACATCCCCAAAACCTGAAAACACACTGGTGTAAGCTCATGAAATGCCATTTTCGAGGAACTTCTACCAAACCCATAACCACAAATACCATTGAATGCAAAATCCGATCATGGTCCGATTCACCTGTCGTTGTTGTTGTTGTTGTTGTTGTTGTTTGGATGGCACCTTTGGCATTCGTTGTGCCCTTTGTGCCAGGTCTACATACAAATCGTCACTAGGCGTTGATCATGTGCGTTGATCTGAATATCTGGTCACGCTGTACTGAAGAGGTCGTCAAATCATGTAAAAATAGGGGTTAACAAAAGGGATGGGGAAATGAGATACTATGTGTTAGTATCAGAATTTCAAGCGGATCAAGTACTACCGATATATATACAGAAAGGTTTTATGGAGGGAGTGAGCATAGACAATCCTCCACACACACGGCACCGCAAAATTTATTACTCCCGCAAGGCCGGCCGTTTCCCCTGCAATTTAAGGGCCCGGGCCCCGCCGGTATTTTCACAGGACCACATACCTCCGGGTGACGAGAAAGGCAATACAGTGTATCTGGCCGATCATCCATGCTCCCTCCCTCTTACGTGTGCAATACCAAACAGGAACAGGAGGCATTACTATGAACAATTCAAACTAAATATTAATTTTACAATCAAAAACATATTTCAGAATGGAATGACAATGATGTTTTTCACCCAGGAGATTAGTAAGCGACATTTGTTCGTGGGCTATATTGGTATTTTCTTGGAGTAGTTTTCTCTGACTATTGTATTTTGGGCACGCAATTAGAAAATGTGCCACGTCATCAGGAATTGTACATATGTCACATAATCCATCAGGGTGTTTGCCTACTTTAAAAAGAAAACTGTTAAGGCCTCTACAAACTCCTAGACGCAACCTATGTAGAGTTACCTCTTGGTTGCGTTTAAGTCCCCAGGATGTAAAAGTCAAAGAGGGAGTAATATTAGTATATTTTTTGGGATCAGAAAGACGAGTGGATGCAGTCCAAGCGTCTTTCATATGTTGTTTAAGAGAATGTTTAATTTCGGTGTCTGTCAAAGGAATATTGTAGTCAATATTGGTTTTTGTATTTGCAGATTTGGCAAGTTGATCCGCCCTTTCATTGCC
The DNA here is from genome assembly GCA_037893245.1 of Crossaster papposus. Lineage (NCBI taxonomy): Eukaryota > Metazoa > Echinodermata > Asteroidea > Velatida > Solasteridae > Crossaster > Crossaster papposus. Next base: position 1,740,872 of record JBAIAA010000231.1, on the reverse strand, counting down.
AGCTATTCCACAATGACTGGGGATCCACTCAAAGTTAACTATGTTACCTTGGTGTTGAATATTAAGTAAAACAAATCTAATATCACACGCAATTTTATTTTTAGGGAAGGGGTGGGAGATAGCCTGTATGGCACTAAGGCAATCACTGAAGATACAAGAGTACATCGGTTTAACTTCTTCAATCCATTCTAGTGCAATAAGAATTGCAAAAAGTTCCGCAGAAAAAATCGACACGCCATTATTAAGTCTAAGGCTTTTGGAGTATTTTAATTGAGGAACGTGGATACCACATCCAACCGTGTTAAGTATTGGATTAAGAGAGCCATCAGTATAAACATGTAAGGAGTTATGCCAGGTTGTGTGAATGATTTCGGTGGCAATGCTACATTTGTCATGAGGATCAGAGACACTTTCAATTCGATTAATAATTTCCTTGGAAATATGCGGTTTATTGTAATGCCAAAAAGGAAAAGGATTGGTTAAAGGAAAGATATTAACATGTTGTGGTATGATTCTAGCTTCAAAAGGGGTTTTGTAAGAAGATTTCCATGTATTGTTGAAGTAATGTTTTTGCCAGTTATCGTTTTGAAGATAGTGGTTAGGATGACTTTGATGTTCATGGATTTTTATACCATACAGGCTACTAAGAAACTGACGGCGTAGGGCAAGTGGTGGGTCCCCACATTCTAATTGAAGTCTCGATAGAGCTGTGCCGCGAATTCCACCCGTACATATTTTAAGAGCCTGATATTGGATACTATCGAGTCTTTGTTTCTGTTTTGGGGAGGCGGAATCAAAAGCCTCACATCCAAACTCAAGAAGTGGTTTTATGAGGGCGGTGTAAAATTGGTAGAGTGTCCTGCAGTCGGCGCCCCATGTGTTGGCACTTATACATCTGAGAAGGTTAAGTTTCTTCTGACATCTGGTAATGATGGAGTCAAAATGATCTTTCCATGTGAGTCTATTATCAAATATTACACCAAGGAATTTGGCAGATGAGCTGATACTGATGGGAAGATTTTGAAGGGAGAGAATAATGTTGACATGCTTTTTGTTGGTAAAAATAACAGCCGTTGTTTTGGGCCCAGACAGCTTGAAACCCCACTCATTACACCAGGAATTAATATTATCCAAATTCTGTTGTATCTTCTTTTGTAGAAAAGCAGTATTCCTGTTCGATTTCCAAATGGCGATGTCGTCTGCATACTGGGCAATGTGGACACCCATTAATTTATGCGGAAGATCATTAACTGCAATATTGAAAAGCAAAGGGCTAATGACACTGCCTTGGGGGACTCCATTTTCAAGGATTCTTTCTTCTGAAAGGGTATTATTAATTTTCACTTGGATTTTTCTGTCTGTAAGGAAATCATCTATCCAGCGGAGAATTCTTCCTTGAATGCCCATGGACTGCATTTTAATAATAACACCCTTACGCCAAAGCATGTCATACGCCTTTTCAATATCTAGAAAAAGAGCCAGAGTGCTCTCCTTATTAGCTCGAGCTTTATTGATACAAGATTCAAGATTGATGAAGTGGTCTTTAACACTACGGCCTTTTCTAAAACCACTCTGGTGGTGTGTAAAGAGATTATGTTTTTCGATAAACCAGAGCAAGCGAGAATTTACCATCCGCTCCATTAGTTTACAAAAGGTGGCAGTGAGTGCAATAGGTCGATAGGAGATGGGTTTAGTGGGATCTTTTCCAGGTTTAAGCAGGGGAATAAGAATGGCTGTTTTCCATTGTTGAGGGCATCGTGAAGTGAACCAGATCTTATTTAAAATGACTAGTAGTTTAACACAGGCAGATTCAGGAAGGTATTTTATGACGTCATTTCGGATGCCATCGTTGCCTGCAGCTGTGCATTTAGAAGACTTGATAGCCTGATTTAATTCTTCAAGAGTGAAAGGTTCATTGATGATGTTGTCATTGTTGTCATTTATAGAGAAGGAATTTTCAGTGTTAAGTTTTTTGGTAGTAAAGGAAGGGCAGTAGTTGTTAGTGCTGCTAATTTCCGCATAATTTTTAGCAAGTGTATCTGCCTTTTCTTTATTTGACACAGCATCAGTATTATTGTGTTGAAGTATGGGGATGGAAGTTCTAATGCGAGTATTCTCGATGCGTTTAATTTTATTCCAGATAAGGCGTGTGTTGGTTTTTGGGTTCAAACTGTCACAGAATTTGTGCCAGTCTTCTCGCTTAGCGTGATTTATGGTTTTCTTGGCGATGGCACATGTCTTTTTGTAGGTAATAAAATCAGATTGGGAGCGTGTTTTTCGTAAATTTTTAAGAGCAGCTTTTTTGTTAATAATAGCTTGTTTACAGTCGTTATTCCACCAAGATGTCGGGGTTTTGTTGTGATTAGGTTTAGTTTTAGGTATAGATTTGGTCATGGCTTCTTCCAGTTCATAGATGAATTTACAGTACATTTTATCAGATGTAAGAGATTCATCAGGTTGACTGATATGTGTATCACAGGCATCTTGGAATTTGGACCAATCCGCATTCTTAAGCGACCACTTGGGAATAGAATTGGCATTATGTTGATGAATGGGATGTTTAAGTTCGAGCTGGATATGACAGTGATCGCTTCCCCAAGTTTCATTCATAACACTCCAATTGCATTTGGCTGCAATATCAGGTGAGACCAGTGTGAGGTCGAGGCTAGATAGTGTTCCATTAGATGGGTTAATCCTGGTCCCCTCTCCAGAGTTAAGGCATACTAAATTATGCTGTATAATGGTGTTTTCAATGATTTGGCCATTATGGTCGGTTTTTGAGCTTCCCCACAAGGCATTATGACCATTGAAATCTCCACAAATGACATAGGATTTGTTTTTCGATAATTGCTGGAGGACTGTGTCCAAGAAATTATCATCCAGAGTAATACATGGGTTATACACATTAGCAATACCTATTTTTAAATTATGAGAGTCATATATTTCACCAATCTGATATTCGATGGGGTCATCAATAGAACTGGTTGTGTATTTAAAGGCGAGATCACGCCGGACAAGAAAGGCACACCCTCCCCCACATTTTTTTGGCCCGATGGGGTTTCTATCATTTCTGTAGATGTTATAGCCTGGAAGGGTATATTTTCTATCATCCTTTAGCCAAGTTTCTTGAATGCAGATTAATTCTGGTTTAGGGTTATAACATTTAATAGCGTTTTTAAATTCTGTACTATGAGCGAGGAGAGACTGAGCGTTCCATTGAAGTATTAAGACCATGAGGAAAAGATTCATGATGATGTTTTATTTGGCTTCTCTTTGGGATTAGTACTGGATGTGGTGGGAGGGTCCTCAGGTTTATCCTTATGGTTGTTTCTTTTACTTCTCCTTGTGCTGGCTGGTGATTGAGATGGGGTCCTATCAGTTTGTTTCGCAGATTTTTCTTTGTCTCTTCTGGTTTCAGTATTATGCAGAACGTGGTTAATTAGAGATTTAATAGCCGCAGCCCTTTTATCTTTCTGTTTCATGGAGTCGCAGATCTGCATTGCTCCTGTGATTATCTCTATAAGATTGGGTTCAGTGCAGAGGCAAGTTGAGGTGTTATCTGTTTGCGTGCCAGTTTGAGGATCAGTTTGAGTAGAGGCATTCATTGTGGTGGTTCGAGGTGCATTTAATATTTTTGGAGGTGGATCAACGGTTGTAATAGACGGTTGAGGGCGGATTGGACGATAATTGTAATCTGGTACAGGTCGGTTGAATTGAGTCAGTTGGGTCGGTTGGGTCGGTTGGGTCGGTGTACTAGGGCGGATCGTGATTTCAGTTTTGACTGCTTTTGCGGCGTCTGCATAAGATACTTTGTAAGATACCCGTATGTGTTGAATCTTTCTTTCTTCTTTCATTGTGGGGCACCCACCGTATGCTGATGAATGACTACCCCCACATCGACAACATTTGATATTTTCTTTCTGACGACACTGGTCATATGAGTGTGAACCACCACATCGGACGCAACGTGTAAGACTCCGACAGTTTTTAGCGACATGTCCTAAACGTTGACAATTAAAGCAGCGTGTAACAGGGGGGACATAAGGTTTGATATCGAAATACTCATATCCTAATTGGAGTTTAGTTGGTAAAGAGGGTGTATTAAAGGTGAGGCAGACGGACAAGCTTTTGTCAAGTGTCCCTTCAAATCTGCGCATCAGTCTGCGCGCTTCAGTGACGCCAAATTTCTTACATGCCGAGAGTATCTCATCATCCGATAGATCAACAGGAAGACCAGTTATTACACCTTTGCTTTGTGTTTCGGATTTCGGATAGGCAGTTGTGACGGTCCATTTATCTAGTTGCGTAATGCATTTCAGCTTTGCAGCTTGTGCTGGGTTATAGCAATGAGCAATTATACTGCCTTGGTTATTTCTAGTTACATTCTTGACCAGATTACCCCCCACCTTATTAAGAGCTTTTGCAATCTTGACCGGGCTGATTTTAGCTAAATTCACGTCAGGTGATGTTATGATAACGAGAGTAGGTTGGCTTTGGCTTTGAGGGATGTAACGTCGTTTGTTTTGACGGTCATTGGCATCATCGGAATCGCTGTACACTTCACTGTAGGATATACTGGGCTTACTTCGTTTTCTGCTTGCTTTGGGAGTTTGGGAATTATCTTGGGCTTGACTAATTAAGCGGTCAAGGGTAGATTTAGGTTGATCATTGTCATTCCATTGGTTTTGAGATGTTAAAGTATATGGTTGCGATGGCGGGATTTCGTCATCATCCATTTCATCAGACTCTTCCTCCGCCATTTTGAATGGCAGTAGCGGCAAAAATGAGTCGGTAAAAAAAAAAAAGCCTATAACCTCCTGATCTAGCGGTATTGCTTACCTTCCTTTTCGTATATTGGTGTTCGGTAGTACCTGATTCGTCAAGGCCTGATGTGATAGAAGTACATGTACATGTATCTATGAAATAACAATCGAAAAATCGTGAAAAAAAAAAAAAAAAAATCCTCCAAAAAAACACGTCCGTCCACTCTGCTCGCGTGACCTGTTCTCCCGATTCACCTGTCGCCCCTGCTTTCTTTTTTTTTAACCCGGCCCGTTTGAAGTTCACTTCCGGTTCAAAAGGAAGAAGCCATTATCTACAGAGGGTGTTATACTGTTGAGGAGATTAAAATAGGCCTGAAAAAGCAACATTATTCAGCAATTTTAGTTTAAATTATCAAATGAGTTCAAAATATCTGAGCCTAATGGGACTACATTAAATGAGCCTAAATCAAACGATCCTAGTTTATAAGCCTTAATTCTGGTGAGGCTCACACTTTGTTTTATTTTAGCCCCTACTGCAACTGACCAATCATCAATCGTCAAATCTGCCTCGTGGTAGCATTTTCAACATGGCGGGTGAGTGACAGAAAATTGTGTGATTCTCTTCCGCTGAAATAGGGCTTATTTTCTCTTATTTACCATTTTGTCTTTTGGTTTTCAGACCTCAGTTATTTATCGCAGAACTTTGAAGATGACTCCGACGACTGTGAGTATTGTATTTTTCTTAATAGTTTACTAATTTAAGAAATTCGTTAAGCCCATCCTCCCGTCACGACTCGAGTGTCGAGTGGTTAACCTGATTCGCACACAATATACACACGCTGGCGTCGATGCGGTAGACCTACAGTACTGGTCAACTCGGTCCCAAGTCAACTCTGCCCAAAGTCAACTCGGCCCTAATTCAACTCTGCCCTAAGTCAGCTCGGTCCTATTAAGTCAACTCGGTCCCTGGGAAATGTAACATACCGTAATGTTTTTGGTCGTCATGTGTTTTTGTCTCGATCAGTTTTTTTCTATTAACGTTAGGTTCAATTTACCACAAGGCTATTTGAGATTTAGGCTTAGGCATACTGTGTGACTTGAGTCTTTTGAGAGCGTTTGATAAAGTACGAATCTGTCGCTTTTCCGAGCCACCAAAATGCTGCAAATTGAAATACCTGGCGTGGGTTATCAATATCAACCTACAGTATCATCCAAACATTACCGAGTGTAGGCCTATGGCTTTAGATCACTATCACCCTTTTTCGGTCATACTATTCACCAACAAGACGTAAAAGTCACCGACAAGACGCACACAGCACCAACAAGACACTAAAAACTCCTCACGTTCTATAATGGCAAATGTGGTAGTAAACTGGCGAGTATGCACCAAATCCAAAACAAGATTTATGCTTTAAAAAAGGGTAGGTTAAAGCAGACGACACTTTGGTTTCAAATATTTGAATAAAAGATTAGGCTAACTCTGGAAGTAAATGACTATTCAATTCGAAAACATGACGCTCGTACCGCCACAATTTGTGCAGAACGTCTCGCATGACAAGCCGCCTCTCACTCGGATCATTTCGGGAGAAACCTCGAGGACAGCTGTTAAAAATAAAACCCAAGACTTGTGTTAAAAAGTGGTTTTAAAATAGTTGATGTAGTTTTGGAATCTGAGCAATTTTCCCGTTATCCGATCTAAAACCCACGACGCCAGGGTATTTGATATTCATTGTTTAATGTTGCAATGTTACACGATTTGTTTTTTTGCAAATATTGTAAATTAATGCTCATGAAAAGAAAAATGCAACAGTACAACAATTATTGTCAAAAGTGCTCGTGTTAAGGAGTTATACCCTCTCTAGTCTAAGATATCATACTCCCAGATTCCTTCTGATTGTCTTTTGATTCAACATGATTGTTTACTTAGAAATGACCATACTTTTGGATTTTTTGTTTAAATATAGTCAAACCTGACATTAACATTTAAATTTAAGCTCTTGGTATGCAGATTAAACCAGTGCAAACAGAAGTCTTTCAGGTGCTTTCTTTCAGGCGTTTACCCTCTCAAATACCATCCTTTCTCGCCCGTGATCAGATGGCTGAGGTTTAATAAATGGCAAACAAAATCCTCAAAGGCGCAGGCTGGTAAAGTCACCTGGGTAAAGTCACCTGGTCTTTAAATTACTACTTTACCGTTTGAAACTAAACAAAAAGCAACTGAAAGCTTTCCTATTCTACCGGTATCTGGTCAAAAGATGGCAGCATCCATCGATTTAGAAGTCAAAAGAGGGCAGTATTGATCAAAAACAGTTATCCTTCCAAAATGAAACTTACGTCTCAAAATGGTGCGTGGCCAGCAGTCGTCTTGGTTATCATGCTCTGAAACTTGTATCTTTCTGGAAAAAATGAGGTATGTTTTTACAAATTTGTTGACATTTTATAAAAGAAGAGACTTATTGACAAGTAGGAATAATTTGAAGCTGGTACGGCGTGTAGGGACAGAGCAACATTCATTTAAAAAAAAACCCAACCTTAATTTTGTGTGTCATCAGAATAGTAAATGTCATTATCTCATTATCTTGGTATCTCTAACTTACAGTACATAAAGCTTTTTGATGAAATGTTAGATGTGTTACTGCACCCAAATTGCTAAAATGCAAAACCAATGGGAAAACAAACGGACCAGTTGTTCCTGACTGCCCAAACCAGCAGCACCCAGCATTCTACACCCTACAAACATCTGCAAGATGTTTACTTAATTAAAAAACAGAAAAATTTACACACAGTAAGGGCTCTGAAAATTCTTGTTGGTAATCTGGCTGCCAGATGACAAATCGGGTAATTTCACGCTGCCAAAGTGGACAAGGCTGAAAGGTAAAAGAATGTATGAAATCTTCCAAACTACAAACATTACGACAACAAATGTGTTGTCAAATTAAAGGGTACGGGGGATGATTCATTTGGGTAGTGGGCCAATCTGATAGAGTGTAGTTAAAGACACAGGCTCGTCATTCAAGAGAGCAACATTGTTAATAGCGCCCTCTGTCACTCACAATGGAAAAGCCGATTTGTTAATGTTTATTTTGTTCTAGGAAGATTAGTTGCACCCTCAAATGATGACCTGTTTCAATTTAACCTTCATAATGATGTGCATGTTGGGCATTATGATATGCGATCAGTCGATCCGGAAGGAAATCTTTGATTTTCTGCAAGATCAAGTGATAGCGCAGATCCACCGATCACGTCCAACATACATGGTTGTACTGCCATTAAAAAAGTTGTGTCCATTCCCAATTTTTAGCAAGTCATAAATGAGTTTAACAAAATGCCCTATTTGGCTTCACGCTTCATTAATATCCAATTAATATTTATATTTTAAAAACAAAAAGGACTTGGATTTTTGTATTTTGTTGTATTTAAAGGTTCCTAAACTTCCTATAGTAGTAAAGTAAACCTGTAACAAAAATTTGTTCGGAATAATTTTAAACAAATCTTCTGGTGTCGCGCTGTTTCCGTGGACTTGCCCAATCTCTGGAAATGAAAGTCAGTTGTGTATTTCTCAGCAGGAAGTTCTAGCAATCTTGGTCAAGGCTGCATGGTGGAAATAAGCCAGCCAAGCCAACAGACTTTATTAGCTTTTAAAGTAATTATACTGAAAATAAAACTAGTACCATTTGTTAAAAGATTATGGATCTGTAAACTTGCAGTGTGATTTAGTGGCTTGCTGGACACCATCTACATGTACCTATGAGTATTAAACAATAGGCGGCGCTCTTCATAACGGCACAAGAAGCAATGTTTTGGGGACATCACCAACAAAAGCATTGGTGAAAAAAGGCACTCTTCAAAAATTATTGAGCCCTGCATACATTAATTAAAATTGAACAAAAAAATAAAATTATAAGACACAATTAAATCTGTACTTGTGAAACTACATGTAACAATACATAGAAATACAACAATGCTTACACAAAATAAAATAATTACAGATATATGTACACAAATACAAAGGATATTTACACAAATACAAAAACATCCAAATAAATCTGTACCTGGTTAAATTATTAATTTGTCACAGCTCTGTGTAAGTGCATTCGTGACAAGTTTTGTAATGTATGTAAATCAGTGTCGTAAAAAATATACATAACTGAAGCATGATATTTCTAATCCATAAGGAATATCTGTAGTATAATTTGATTTCAGATCTTCTCAGTCAATTTTCCCCGTCTCTTCATTAATGCAAACTGTTAAATGCCACAAGCATGAATTGATTTAACTGCGCATTCATCAGTGCACTGGCGGCATGCAAACACCCTCGGTAATAGCAGGTTGTTGATAAATTGGCCTCCATTCTACCAAACAATATGCGTAATTATCTTTCCATGGGTGGGCATATGAGTGGGCATATGAGTCACTATTAAACTAATAGTGAGTCAGTATGAAACTAAATTTGAGTCACTATGAAACTATAGTCATTGAGTGTGATGAGTCAGTTTTGAGTATTGTGTCAGATGGGAAATAACATGCTCCCCCTCCCCCCTCCTCCCTCCCCCTCTCCTCTCCCCTCCCGTTCCCCCTTAAGTATAGCTAATAAGGATACCTCGAGCCACGTTTCACTGGAACCCGATACTAGCGTATCAGTACCCTAAACAGGAGATGGTTGGGGGCTGAAATGAACCCCCTTCCTAGCCGTGGATTAGCCATGCATTAGGTAACCCAGGGATTAAATAATAGAGAAGTGACTGTCTCCGTTACACCATTTGCCATTTAGCAAGGGACGTTGCGGTACTCCTGTCGTCGTTGGATTAAACCTTGGTTATTACGTTGGTGTGCAACATTGATGTTCACGCTCTGCGAAACATTGAATGGCGTATGAAAAACATACAACATGTATAGAGGTACTGTACGGACATACATGTACATGTATGGCACGGCAGACCTAATTAAGAGAGACAGTGTAGTAAAAAATATATTAAAATTGATGGTAATAAACCGCAATGCAAGATTTTATTGACACAGTACACGGGAAAACAAACTAATTTTAACTCAGTCTCAAAATACTAGAATTCCTTTATTTTACTATAGACTATGTAATGCCAATTAGCATTATTACCAGTAGCATAAGTTGGATGAGCTGCAAACAGAAAATGATTTTGTGATTCTAAATTTTGCACGTAATTTAGGAGACATTTTTGTTTTGTTTTTTTGCTGTGATATCAGAAACAGGTGGGGCTGTAATTACTGAGCAATAGACTGCAAACTGGGGCAACTCTAATTCATGAGCTTTGACATGAGAACTGATCCTCTGGGGGTGAAAGAGTGGGGGGGGGGGGGGGGGGGGGGGAGGGAGGAGTGTTGGGTTAGAAATCACAGCATGACATGACTGACCAAGGCTGGAGCCTGCTGTTTGCAGGGACAGCTTATTGGGCTTGAAACTGACCTGCATCAAAATGAAAGAAATAATCAATTACCAAAAGGTACAGTGTTGTCAAATGTACATGTACCATATTTTACTATAGGATTTATATTAATTGATCAGCAGGGTAATATTAATATATAAAATGCTGCAGTAATATGCTAAACTTGTGTTGTGTGTGCTTCTCAAACAAGTCCCAAAAATCAACCCTTATTCAAGTTAATTGCATTGTTTGTATACATGTGTAGGTTGTACAGGAACACAAATGTTTTATCGTGTACTCTCTGGAAAGTTCAGGTTGTGGTATGCGGACTATTTAATTGGCTGGACGAGCAGGGGTAATCATTGCAAATGATTTAGTGTACAAGTGAAAAAGTTGAAGCTGACTTATGCACGTTTGTACACATGAGTTCGAAACCCAACTTTAAACCTGGTACTTGTGCCCTTGGGCAGGACACTTTACTACAATTGCCTCTCTCCACCCAGGAGTATAAATGGGTACTTGTAAAGGTAGAGATCACATGCGCTGATCTTGAGCTGTTGTAGACAAATAGTCTCATTCCTGATGAACATGGGTAATAGTTGAGATTGGGTATCAGCATTACATTCTTATATTTTTTTTATAACGTGTGTTCCAACTTCCAATACAATTCTTCTGTGTAATTTAGCGACGGTATATATTCACAATATCAACATTAGGGTTTTAGCCCTTGATGGAAATACGGTATGTTTATTGTCTTCATCTTACAAGCCTAAGGTTATAAAGACGCGGTGACACTGAGAGTGTAACATTAGTCTCGCCATAGAATCCTGCAATCTATGCTGTACTTTTGCATTTAGCCAATTCCAGTGTGCATCTCCATTACAATTAAATTTATTATGCGCCCTTGATAATATCAAGTAACCTGAAGCGTGACTACTCACTCCGCTAAGTGACTCTTTGAAGAAATTATTCTCCTTGTGAAATCCCAGCAGTGCCTGTGCCTTGAAGCAAAATTAAGGTGTGAGGAATTGGTCACCGTTTTAATCAGCTTAACCCTAACTCTCCTAAATCCTCTTTGTCAAATGAAGGAATTTGGAGTATTAAGGATCTTTGGAAGTTGAAGCATCAGAGGATTTTGCAGGATTTGAGGGCATTTAGAGAATTTTGCCTCTGGAGGAAAATGGAGGATCCAGGTCATCGGGCCCAATCTGGTGCTGAATGATTACAGACCAAATAGAAATGCCATTGATTGAGGTCTGTGAATAGCCTGTATGGGTATAGGAAACATTAACAAAACTTGAAAGATTGTATGCCTGTCATAAGCACACATGGCCTGGCCACAACGTAATACAGGTTACAGATGCAGATTCCCAGAGTGCAAAGCAAATGCCAGTGAACTTTGGTATTGTTTATTTGGACTTTATATTGCATTGCAACATACACTGTATGAAGATTCATCATCTTGCTGCTTGATAGAGCTACCAGTATCAGCACTGACTGAGCAAAGTCCGCCAGGATCTGTGACTATGTACATGTAGCGATAGTTGTCCATACATTTTGTATGATTTCAATTCAGATGCACACAATAAAATCTCTACATTAATTTATTTGTTGTACACTTTCAGGAGAGCTACTGTTTTGTCACATCATTGACCTTCTACAGTTGCAAGTTCAATTAACATTTAATTAATAATTAACCCAACTTTTCCAGCCAGCTAAAGAACTTTAAGAATTTGTAAAAGTTGTAAAGACTACTATTACTAATGGTACCAGTATTTTCATTTTGTTTTACACATTTTGTAAAATGGAGACTTTTGTTACTTGCAAGAGGATTGAGAAAGTGCTTTTTGTTTTGTTTATTTCCTTCTTAGTTTTAGTGTGTCCCCACCCCACCCCACCCCACCCCAGACAATTACATGTACAGGGGTACATGTAGGAATATATTTTACAACAATGTGTTACATTATCTCCCTGTACACTCATGTGCAGTAATGCCACATTTATAAATACACAAAATTTATATTTTATGTATATACCGTAATTTCCTGCGGTAAAGCCGCACGGCGGATAAGGCGCAGGTCCCTAAAATCACCCAAAAAAATTTCAAACGTCAACAGATAAAGCGCACTGCCGAATAAGGCGCATGCTTGAACGCACCCAAAAGAACACCAGGCGCCACCCGGTGTAGGTACATCGCCACAAAGGGGTCATTTTGTTGCCTTAGAAGGATCCCACTATTCCAAGCAAGAATTTGCTGAGTACTTGAGTTTATCTGGCACGCAAACAATGTATGAAAACTTCAAACCAGTAGTCACAATATCGCACGAGGTTTGCCGATACATATCATGTATCACTACTGCAGTATAAACTGCATGCACATGTACATATCACATGCATGCGACGCGATCGCGTGCATGGTATCCCTAATTGCGACACCCCCTAGTCTTTTTTCCAGTCGTTGTGAATGCTCCGCGCTGTGTAGTTCGGATGGTGAATTGCATGAAGCCGGAACGTAGACGAAAAAAACGTTTAGAAAAAGGCCACATAGTACGGGCCAGCTTTTTATCGCTGTTGTACGCGTCATGCAGCGCACGCTGTAGTCTTGTTTGCAAGACGATCTTAATCGCGGTATATGCAGCGCGTGTAGGCCGCCGAAAGTCTTGCAAACAAGACTACGCACGCTGCCGAGTGCTAAATCACATACATGTACGGTCGTAGGGGGATCAACACATCGCGGCATTGTTAATGGAAACACGGTCACAATGTCCGGAGAGTTGGGCTAATTGGTTGACCGCATTATTGAGTAAGATTGCGGCGTTCAAAGAATTCTTCACACAAAGACCGTCACTTTGAAATCAAGCGACATCATATAAGGCGCACCGAAAGATAAGGCGCGGCGATGTTTTTGTGGTCTAGAAAGTCAGATAAGCCGCGGCTTTACCGCAGGAAATTACGGTATGCTGAAAGCTCTGTTGTCATTTGTGTACATGTAGTATGGTAACTTTTACTAGGGTGTGTGCAAATTCATATTGAAATTGGAGGATTCAAGACTGTTGGGAATAATTAATATTTGAGCTGTAGGAATTTGTAAACTGTCGTGAATTTTCTTCCGTCCACTATAAACATCCCCCTCCCCCTAAATGCCATAATTACCAGTACAGTGCCCTTTGTAGTGTCTTAGAATGTGAAGAGCGCCCTCTTGTGTTTCTTGTCATTCATACTGGTACTGTTTTATGTGTACAAAAGTACCCATACATAACATACACGTTGAGCTGTGAGTTCAATCTTTGTGAACTACGTGTATGTCCATTAGCTGTGTACCACAACTAGAGTGGTGGCGCTTTGAGTGTCTTGATGGCAAATATTTGCACTACCGGTAGTTCACAAGAGGAAATGGAAGCGAGGGTTGTTTCAAATGTTAAAGGTAGAATACACCTTTTGCAGATATCCAAAAATTTTGACTACCGGTACTGAACTATTAAGAAATATCTTACTTATTTGAAAGTAAATAATGATTCTAGGCATCTAGTAAAATGATTGCGCTAGATATCCTGTAATTGTTCCCATAAAATTTAATTAAACAAACACAAATTATGATCGCCAAAGAACACCAAGAACAACTGCCCAACGCCGGTTGAAAACGAACGCCGTTTTTATAACTTTTTTCTTGACATCCATGATTGTAAAAACTGTAGACATGTCTGTTTAAATAAACGATATTTACTATAAAATACCACCCCACCCCCAAAAAAATTAAAATAAAAAATCTACCCATTCCTGATAATTCAAGCAATTACCAATGGTGTATCCTACCTTTAACGTGTAGTTACTAAGCTGAGTGCTATAAACAAAATTAAAAACGTAAGACAAGATTTTGGCCCAATATACCAGGTTTTTTTAATGGATGATTCAAGTATTAACCCAAGTGAATTCTTAGACTCCTAATGATCATGTAAAAGTCCTTGAAGTGGGCTCTGGGTAATAGTACACCAAAGTTTAGAATGATTTGCATTGACTTTATGCTATATGATACTCTCATTGAGTATAAGGATTTCTAAACATGTAAATTAGTTGAGGCTACTGATTTGTTTTCATGGGATCAAGACTTGTACAATTTAAAGCTACAGTAGTGGCAGATGCGCACCTGAGTGCTGCAATTTAAAAACAAAATCCATATTGCGGTATTTTCTTCAAAATAAACTAACCAAAAAATGTAAAAAGAAACCAACAGAAAACGTTGATAGTGTGTAACCAGACATTGTTAGACTTGAGGTTGTTTACAATTAGAGGCAGCACGGTGTTTCATCTGAGTAGAATCCAGCATTTATAATCAGAACCAGCATGATGTTTCATCTGTGCAGATTCCAGCACATTTTCCCACACTGCTGGGTGTACAGCGTTACTCCTCCACCACATGGGGATACACATGTTAGCAGTGACAATTTAATTTACCTCCCATTTTGGTCTGGTATTCCGTTGCAAACCAGCTCCTAATATGTTCCCCACTCGCATTAAGGGAATAAATATGGGGGCCGGAGCTAGACTAACTCAATTAGGCTGGGGCAGTTGTTTTTTTAGGTCTTTTTTTTTCTTGAGCTGTTTGTTCCTCCAGGGTGTGACGTTACCATAGTTTGGTATCTTTTGCCTTAGCTAAGAGCAAGTTGCACCGACTGACTCTGAGAGAGCAAAATTCTAGATTTTTTTACTTTAAATTTTGCGAGAAATTCAATCTGCAAAGGAATTTAGTCTATTGTAGAATAATATATATTATGCCAGGGAACTTTGAATGCAGTACCACATGTAACTTGATACATGAAACTGTCACATTGTGAGGTGCCTTTTACGAAGTTGTATTAAACTGAAAGGTGCATATGTACGGTATGTACAGTAGATGTACATGTACGTGGGTCAAATACATGATAACCTTTATATAAGCAGGTACACATAAATTGATGCATGTTAATGTGTAGAGTGTAGAGCTAGCAATATTTACGCTAGATCATGGGTATATTTAGAAGTCTTGCAAAGTTTGTTTTTACAAACAAATGGCAGGAACAAAAAGTGAACCCCTGTTACTCTATGTGGGAAAGAAGTACAGGTCAACCCACTCACAATAAGCTCGTTGGAGAATTCTTATTTGCAAATCTCATGCTTTCTCACCTTTTTCTCACCTTTCTCACCTTTTTTACAGTAAATTGCGTACATCTTTGTCTTGTCTTAAAGGAAGGTTACACAATTTGCAGAGATCGAAACATTTTACTACCGAATTATTAAGAAATATCTTACTTATTTGAAAGTAGATAATGATTGTATGCATCCAGCAAAATGATTGCGCTAGATATCCTATACTTGTTACAAAAAATAAAATGTTAAAAAAAATTACGACCGCCGTACGTTGCTCGCGAACAAAACAAGAACAACATAAAATCCAGTGTCCGTCGCCAGTTGAAAACAAACGCCGTTTTTCTTGCTTTTCTTAGCATCTATGATTGTAAATCTTTGAACAGGTCAGTTAAACGAATTTACTATAAAATACAACCCCCCAAATCCACCCATTCCTGACAATTCAAGCAATGACCAATGGTGTATCCTACCTTTAAGTATTCCAGTTGTTCTCAAGCATATAGGTTATCCGATCTGTTGAGTTCTCCTACATCCAGACACAATGATCTGCAAGGAGTTGAGATGCTTAGACTTCTCACTGTTAGTCATGATGGATTGCCCTCTCTCTCTCTCTCTCTCTGGCTCTCTGTTGCGCATCTCGGGAATAAATAAGGTTGTGTCTGAAACAGGCTTCCAGAGATAGGACTATCTATTGTCAGCCTGCTCACATGTAATTGTAATGGGCAAACGCACCTGGCCCCAGACAAGAGATGGATTCGGATGTGGCCTTATTCTGCCTGGTGATGACTCCAGACAAATGTTCATAGGTAAAATAATCTGGAGATGGCATTTAGAAGTGAAGGAAGACAGGAGGATTGATGTTGCCTGCTGACAGCTGTTAACAATGAGTGTTAGTATAATATGAGCTGGTTAACACATTGAGGCTGTACATTCCAACTCATAGCAAGCCAGATGACCTTGTCTTGATTGGCTGGTTTTTCCTTTCATTTCTTCTTTGATTAACTGAGTAATTAGATGTTTGTTCCATATTTGATTCATAACAATCTGGATAGTTTAGTATCTTGCTGCAACTTTAGCGGTTGTGTATAAAGTCTATGGAGAATCGAGAACATTGTCTTGGTATTTCCTAACAAAATTTTAAATGTTTCTAATTCCCAGATTCATGTCTTTTTAACATTTATGCAATGATTTGACCTTCATTGAGATGATATATGAAGGAAAAAAGTGGTGTCAGGTTGAATAATGCTTTCTCTTATTATTTTTCCCAGTTTATTGTCTCATGTGGCCATATCTATGAAAAGGTGGGAAAAATTAAATATAAAAAACAGAGCAACACAACTCAGATAATACTTTTCGTTTTTTTACTTTGAATTTCACGCAAAGTGTCGTGCACAAAGTTCTCCAAAGATACATTTGGTTGAGTTGCTATCAGGACAGTAATTTGCAGATTTTCAATTTCGGCTCTAGTACATGTACATGTACAGGTACGTAAATTAATTTGTATTCCTAGGGAAACCTATCATATTGGAGTTTACCCTTTAACGCAATCCTCTTGAAATTGCAAGGTCTGATTAGATCAGTGGCAGCCAACCAGCTATTTCTCCCGGCACTCAACCGTACTGTGCTGGACCCACCATATGGTAATGTCACGCCATCCCAAGCCGCCCGGGAGATTTGGGGGTTGTGTCCCTACCAGACAGAGTTTGTTTTTGTTTCGTGAGTGCCCATGTATTCATGCTCTACAATGTTGTGGTACATAATGTTGAACGTGAATTGCCATCGTTAGGATTAAGGGAATGACTTCTAGAGGTGTGCTGATGTATCCAAATAAGGCGCTGCATTTTAAGAAAGCACTGACCCTAAGCCCCGGGGTGTGTGAAATTCATGCTGAATTGATCGATTCAGCGCTGTTAGGATTAAGAAATATCAAGTTGTCATGTTGGTTTAAGGCAGAGTTGTAAATTCGACTGAATAATTTAAACAAATATCAGAACCTTGAATCAAATTCACTGTGACTGACTACCGGTGATAGTACTTCCAAAAAATGTAATCACAATAAAGGACTGTGATTGCCCTGTTTGAAAAAAAGTTCAGTTAATATTAGCTGATTTCATTTCAATTTCTAAATATATATTTTGTAGCCAGAAGTATACATCAATTACCCAAAATACAGCGTGTGATTTGAGCAAATGAAGGTCCAATGCTTCAATTATTGCTTTTTTTTCATGGCCCGCTTCCCTATCGTAAAGAAGTTAATTATTTTGAACGAAGAATGTCTGTAAATCAGGAAAAAACTGCGAAAAGCCATGCCAATATTAATGCCCCATCCTTATTTATGCATGCAATTCTTACTACATGTAGTTAATGGAGTCCACTATCAATTTCATCAGTCTACGGGGGAGAAAGAAAAAAAACTTGACTAAATTCAATTATGTCCTTTCCACTCTTCGAAATGGAATTAAACCGGGATAGAGAAAAAAACCAGTGGAGAATGTATTTGAATGCATAATTAAATGTCAGAGATTGAATTATCGGTGCATTAAATCCAGTGTAGTGAGACAAAGTCAGAGTTATTAGCTGACTCCTTAGAGCTGGTGTAACCAGCTCGCTTTACATTCCGTTGTGAATACGGATAGTTTCTACCGCTTCTAAAGCTGATTCCCCCAGAGACGAAGACCCGGGCTCTCTTCCTGTCTCATCTGTTCTCTGTGCTTAACCCCCCCCCCCCCCACAAGCTTGGCAGAGTATTCTGATCTTCTGAACCAACCAACCAACCAACCAACCAACCAACCAACCAACACAGTCCGTCCGGCATTCCATTGAGGTAAATTGTTAATTGCCATGGTGCTAGAGGTACCCATAGTCAAGTTTGACGGCTAAAGACAGAATGTAGAGGCTTTGACATTAAGGCTCTAACAAGATACGGGCAAGTGTGTCCCCCCGCCTCGTCTATGCATGCTATGCCAATTGTCAAGTACCGGGAGTTCGCACGTGGACACTTCACTAAACAGTCAGACTCTGATTTTAAGAGTTGTTTGTTTTATTCAATTGAATTGTAGTCAACAACGATATTTGGTGTTTTTGTGTAGTTGTAACTTGTCTCCCCTCCGCTATTGTGTGGGTATGTGCCTTACCGTTTGTGTCAGGGTGTATTGTGCATTGTGACACCCATGATGTACCGTACATCAGTACTGGTCGCATTCAAAGTTTGATGTGATTGCTTTCACAACTGTGGACGGTCGGGTCCACATTGCTGCTATAGTGCTGTCTCAGTCATACTACTGTGGCCTACACACTCACACAGGATGGATTACATTGAATCTTTCAACCAGAAACTGATGGTATTGGCTCACGTCACTGTTGGTAAGCTCATAAACTCAATATGTAATAGCTATTTATTCTCCCTCATGTACAGTAGTCTATTCCCATCTCGGCCAAGATATCAAGCCAGCCTGGCTCCATCTCTGGATGACCTCCATGGTTTATTAAGATGGCAACCAACTTCCCAGTTGGTGTTCCCTTCTACCCAAGGCCCCCTTTTGTATTTAATATTTCTAGGCCTCCTGTTTTCAAGCCTGTGGCTGGCAGGGACACATGAAAAAAAATTCCTGCATGATTTATTACTTGAAGGAGTTCATGAGAATGTGGGAATGTGGCTGTTTGTGTGGAGCACTGTGTGTATGCAGTGAAGTATTGAGCTTTACTGATACACATGCATGGACACATGGGTGTGTGTGCCAGCGGTCATCCTGCACCACTCTGCTCTTCTTGGGTCACAGTTTTTGGGCGGAGTTTTTTTGGGGGTCATGATTTGCCAGGATGATGATGGGTAAGATGGACAGGGAGAGGTTGTATAAACCTGTGGATGACTGGCGGAGTATGACCAAAGGTCGACGCAAGAAACCCAACGTACCGCCACCTTTGCCACCATTACAGTCTGAATCCGATCTCATCATTGGTAAGGTCATAACATTCCTTGGTTTTTTCTAATGAAACTGGCCAAGCCTAACATACCAGAGCCAATTCTGAAATTGTCTTCCACTGAATCGAGACCTTGTTTTACCATTTTATGGTACAGAATAGATGAGCTACAGTAACAGATGGGAATCATGGGTACTGCCCTGGTTAGTAATCAACACATCAGTTTAGATTTGTGGCAATGCAGTCATTCATCGCTGATTTATTGGCCGGCATTTTCTAAATGTAAATTGGGGTTTTGGCGTAAAATGGTATTACGGTACTTCACAGACTGGTGCAGCCTGGCAATAGGCATGGATGGAGCATTGTTTGCCCATTACAATTTGCATTAAAGGTCATGTAGGATACACCATTTGCAGATATTGAAAAATAATTACTACCGAATTATTAAGAAATATCTTACTAATTTACTTAGTAAATAATGATTCTTAGGCATCCAGCAAAATGATTGTGCTCGAAATCCTGTAATTGTTTTTTTTTTTTAAATTATGAATATAACATTAAAAATCGCCAGACAGCAATCGCGTAAAAAAACCAAAACACAAGAACAACTGCATGTACATGTATCCCAACGCCGGTTGAAAACGAACGTCAATTGTCTTGCTTTTTTTCTCAGCATTTATAATTTTAAATCCTTGGAAAGGTCAGTTAAATGATATTTACCATAAAATATAACATCAACCCCCCCCCCCCCCCCCCCCCCAAATCCACCCATTCTTAATATTTCAAGCAATTACCAACGGTGTATCCTACAGACCCCTTTACACGTGTATTCACTGCTGAAATGGTTTGTGTAATTGTGTTGGTCTGGGCAATTTAGTTTGTGTTTTAACTATCCAAGATCTCGTTGTCCAGTAAGTGATAATGTAATTTGCACCATACTATTTTAAATGTTTATAATTTTCAAACTTGGGTACTTATGAACACAGTATTGTAACTGTAAGCACACACTCATGTCTATCGTGGGTTACATACTGGTACTACATGTATGTATTCATGTGTATTCAGAAATATCATGTGTCTCATGTTACGGAGTAATTTGTGAAGGTTTAAAATTACAAGTCAAATGTCAGATGTTTTTATTGGGGGTGTGATTGCATTATGGTTGGAGGGGAAATACACAAATGAATGTACACATTATGTATTAAAAAATACACATTATGCTAAAATATGACAATGCTGGATCAAATCTCTTTTCATGCAGTACATGTATATGAAATATAAAAAGGGCCAGTTATTAATTGTAATTATGTATTCTTAGCATTAGATTTGCTATTGTAACCCTTGGCAACCTGCCCAAATGCTGTGCAGTATAATGTATCGGTATATCAAGTACATAAACATATCAAATAAACGCTGTGTACATATGTGCTATGTGTCCATTAAGGGCATTTTTGGTTTAACCAATAAGATCCTAGGGCCTATTTATCCCACCTTTCATAATCCAGTAAATTGGTAACAAGGGGAATCCACCAGTCAATGACTGATATTTGGGGTTCATAATGATAAATTAATTTCCAACAACACCTTCCACCAGTCACAGTTGACAGACCCGTGTCAACTTTGACCAATTGGAGGCAGGCTCCGAGACCCCGGGTTCCCAGCAGGTAAAATAAATAAGGCCTTGTTTAATTGGCTGGGTTGGTGGTATATTAATAGGAGGCAATATAATGAAAGATGTGGTAGTCAGGTCAGAACTCCTACATTTCTGGTTAGTGATGAGTGATAGATGTAAGCAAACAGGCTTGTTTGGGTCTTGCTGCAACCTTTACTGTAAGTAGCAGTGTGGCAGGTGGCATATCTAAGATGTTAAAGAGAAGATTACATCATAGGAGAAATTCAAATTCAAACCGAATATTAAATACAAAATTTGGTTTGAAATCTCATCGCTATCATGCGTACATGTAGTTGCATTTCGTCATGATCTCTCAGGACCAAGCCTTGTCATATCCTTTATTCCTATAATATAACTCTGCCGCCTCTGCCACCAACTAAACACACACTTGCGTTCAAACAACAAATTATGTTTAAAAAGTTTCCATTGTTTTTTCTTTGTGTGTCTGTCCTCGTAATGTATATGTAGCCTTAATGTATAAATGTATGTAGCGTTAATACAAGTAATAAGTAACAGAAAACATTTTCATGTAAAGGTAAGATCGCTTGAAACCAAATTAATGTAAATAATGTCCTAACGAGCATGAATTCATGCAGGAGCCGTGTTGTTGTGTATTGATGGTTCAAATGCGCAACAATACCGCAGACAATTCTCTCTAGCTTGTTCATTTTATAGTGTTCAGAAGGCACTGTTCAACTACAATCAACCCCTCCCCCCCCCCCCCTCCCCTCCCCTCCCCCTCACCCTCCCAATCTTTCTTAAGTAGAGCATACCAGTCAGTACCTGTTTCAGTGTACGATACCTGTATGATGTACGTACATGTATTTTTAAATAGAAGAGAAGCCTTTTAGATAGATAAAAGCCTTTTTCTGGTTCTAAAGTTTCCTGAACAAGCGACCTGATTCCGCAGGTTTTTGTTAGTTTGTAAACGGATACCAAACCCCATTAAAATGCGAGAAAAGTAGGTCTTGTCAACATGCGGTTATACGTGTAAATGTAGCCAATGAAAAGACTCATTAGCAGCGTCGTGGCAACGTGCTCCAAACGGACGTGCTACTGTGCACTCGTAAAGAATTGATAGATATCGGCGATAGCGAAAAACAAACAGGCGTTTAAAGATTGGATTGAAAAGGAAGGAATTAAATATCAGTCCATAAAATACTTGCACATGAGGTTGATTACGGTAGCTTTCTAGAGTACATGTACTTGTGGTAGACACGCACACATGAAATACATGCCACTTTAAGTTCTATAGTTTGATAGCACAAATACGTACATGTCCCCGAGTCTATCCTTTTGCATAATTCTGCCCACAGCTTCAATGTACAAACTCTATACACAAAAATACATTCTGTGCTGCTGAACAACTGACCCAAAATAGTGACTTCCACATAGGAGGGTTAAGAAACAAAAAAAGTAGTTTGACAGAAAAGTCTTCAATGTAGTGCAATCAATTCTTAAACCATCGTAGTAAGATACATCGTTTGCATATACATGTATATAAACAAATTTACTTCAAAATTATTTTACTTGTTTTAAAGTAAATATTGATTGTAGGCATCGAGCAAAAGCCTTGCGCTAGATATCCTATAATCCTGAAAAAATTGAATTAAAAAAATAATATTAAAGAACAACTTTCTAACACCGGTTGAAAATAAAGGCCGTTTTTTTCCTTTTTTTTTCTTTTCTCGACATCAATGACTGTAAAACTTCGGACCTAGGTAAGTTAATATATTTACTATAAAATACAACCCCCAAGATCCATCCATTCCTGATAATTCAAACAACTACAAATGGTGTATCCTATACCTTTAAAACACACTATAAATACACACACAAAAACGACAATACAGTAAAAACTAAAGTGCCACATACATGTACATGTACTGGTATGTTTACTTGTACCATGTACTGGACAATTTATTGCTTGTTTGAATTTGTAGTTTCTAGTACAAAGCTGTTAAACACATGGACCTTCTACTGTACATTTGTATGCACATTCATTTTTCTATCTGCAAGTACAAAGTGCAGTATACATCCATGTACAACAACCATGGTACAGCAGTATCACTATGCTGAGTTGAACCTGCAGGTCAGTTGAGGTCAGCTTGGGGTCAAAGGGTCGCTTTCCCAGCAATTGAGCATGTGCAGCACTCTCCACATGTTGCAGGCAAGCTGTGATGTGGCATACATGTACTGTACCACAGCTACAACAGAACTGGTAAAATTGAAGTTACCTGGTGGAATGTGTACTAGTGTGTTGTACCCTTCAACAGTGTCTTTTCTCTATGGTTGTACCATGGAGGAATAGTTGTACCATGTACACAGTGAACAGATGGTGGTTATACATTTGGTTTGTAAGTTGTAACTTATAACTTGACTGAGTTGCTGGCTGATTCTCATACTTGTCCTTGACGACTTGACCACAGGTGCATGAGTTACAGGTAGGATGACCTGAAAGGTGACATGTGGTCTATTGTATCATGGGGGGGTCAGTTGTCAGCAGGGGGTCTTACATGTACCTCTATGGTTGGAGCATAGTTTGGAGTAACCTTACTGCCTTGTCAGGACCATTTTGGTTGAAAGATAACGCCTTTTTCTTGTCCTTTTTTTCCCTTGGCATTCATGATTGTAAAACTTTGGACAGGCCAGTTAAGCGATTTTTAAAAGGAACAAAAACATCGCATTTATGTAGACCGATTTTTGGGGTTGTATTTTATAGTAAATATCGTTTAACTGACCTGTCCGAAGTTTTACAATCATGGATGCTGAAAAAAGCAAGAAAAACGGCGTTCGCTTTCAACTGGCGTTTCTTATGTTGTTCTTGGTTTTTTTGGCGATTGCCGTCGGGCGATTGTAATTTTTTTCCTTACAATTCGATTTTTCAAAACAATTACTGGATATGTAGCGCAATCATTTTGCTGGATGCCTAGAATTATTATTTACTTTCAAATAAGTAAGTACATTTCCAGTTACCAATGGTGTATCCTACCTTGAACAAACAAACTGGTACATTTGTGCACCAACTAACAAGATACAGATTAGACTTTGGACTGGTAGTGTTTTTCTCTCAGCAAACTTAAGAAATTGTTGACGTGTGTGTGTCAGTTACCAAGCAGGTCGTTATAATGGACGCTTGCTGTGAATCGTGCAGGACAGAAAAAGAAGAAAAAAAAGACAGCGAGACGGCCTCAGCCTCGGCCTCTAGAGATCCGCCAAACTCAGAACATTGCACACGTACGCACTAAAGCAAATAACCGCATGAAATAGCTACATGTACCGGTACGATATTCTTGGCTGACAAACATCAAAAATATGATACTTGGGCAATTGGAACGACGCATGTCGTTTTCAATTGATTTAGGTCCGGGGTGGAAATAGACTTTGACAAAACATGGGATTGCTTGCGAAACTAACAGAAACAAAATCAGTATGAGCGCTTGTGGGATGATTTGTTTTCACTGGAGTAGACATGTTTAGACTGTCGGTGTGACTATTTTAGGATCAGATTTACCAGACAAAGTTGTAAAAGAATTACAGGTCCAATTTATACATAGAGTAGATTCATTTAGAACCACATCTCTGTTTATTAGAACTACTGGATATTTGGGGATCTTTTTAGTCATTAAAAAAACCATTAGTAAATTGTTTTTTAATTGGGTTAAAAGGCTGCTCACTTAACGGTAAAACTCTTAACAATTTAATGTTTTGTTTGTTTGTTTTTAGGTGTGCATATGTTGGACATACTTTTGTTATCATAAATTAAGCATGTGTACAGACGTCATGAACAATAAAATGGATAAAAAAAAGTTATAAAATAATTTGTCTTAAGGTCAGGTATTTTCTAAATTTATCTAGCATTTGACTCGCTGCTGGCCATCTCAACGGTAACGAGTATGGCTAATTTTGTTCTCCCAAAAGCTCAAGGGTCATTTCGTGTGAGAAGCCCAGGTATGGAATCGTGGCTGCTTTAACTGATGCCCATCAGTGATAATTATGGAGAAATTATCGAGCAAATCACTCTGTTATGGGATAAGAGTAGTTTGGAGTTGGTGCCAAAGGTCATGGGAACGTAGACACCTGGGGTTTCCTTGGCTGGATCACTGACTGGGACTTGATAGGCAACATGCCTCCTTGGCCCAAGAACACAGCGTTTTTGTTGTCAAATATATCGCCCCACTCTGTTTTGCTGAATTCCAACGGCTGTTAGCGCTGATCAAAACTCTATTAGTTGTCGACGGGGAAATAACTGAGTCGGTATGTAGTTTTGGTGTTCCCGATTGCTATCTTGTGGGGATAACTTTTTGCATCCTGCGGTGAGGTAGAGAGAGGAAGGTATTGGAGGGTCTGATCCATCTAAGCCGATCTATCCTGGGGGTTGGTATGGTAAGCCTCGCGTGTGATATCCAACAGCAGTTTGGCTGGATTTTCTGCACTCGTTGGCCTCGATTAATTGTAAGAAAATAGGGTCAGGTTCCCCTACTGTGTTACTGGCTGTGCTCCACTGCATGGCAGGTATAACGCTGTAACAAACCAGTAGTGCATGATGGGAAGGCATCTTCTCTACGGGATGTTGTTTGTGATAAAGAGGCCCCCTAGCAGCACCCATTCTATATAAAACAGACGCCTCTGTTTGTCTGAGGGACACAGTGCAGATTGGATTCGTGAGAGGAGAACACAGTGTATGGGTGTGTGGTTACAGCCAAGATGCAGTTTGTTAACAGGTGTATTAGTACAGGTGCTTGTTCTACTAGGACTTGGGATGTGGGCTACAAGGATTGTGTACATACACACCCCCGTACATGGACATGATATATCGCCTGCTCTGTCTTTTCAAGCAAGTGTGGTTGAGTTTAGTCCTGCATTGCCAATAAGATGCTGTTTGAATCGGTACGTACCTGTACATGTATTGTATGCTTGATATTGTACTGTTGTTCGTTGTGCTAGAATATTGCTCTCATCTTCTTGAGGAAATCTTTCTGACATGAATAACTTGGTAATTTAGTTTTCTATTTTGATTACCTTTGTTTGTGCCACAATTAAGACATAATCTGTTAAAAAGTATTATTGTACATACAGGTACATTACCGGTACGTAATACATGTACATATGTTTGTATGTTTCACTTTCATAAAACACAAACAGTATAATTGTTGTATTGGTTAATGCATTTCCATATGGAGTTCATTTTGGATGACACTTGTTTCATTATTTATTGCTCAAGATTGATATCCTTAACCATAGCCTCTTAAAATGTAAGGTCTCCATGAGTTTGTGTGAGCCCCAAGCTCATAAATTGAGAGTCTTCATCCCTACACCTGTTTCTGTTCTTGATCGGACTGCTGTACATTCCTGACTACACATATTCATACATAGAATCTTATTTCTTGCATTCCAAGGAGGCAACTATAGAATCCTATTTCCTCTGCTCACTGCACTTGTCATAAGGTGTGTAGAGACCAAATGGGATTTACACCAAACAATAGTTGTGTATGCTGTGCAGTCTTAATTCAGCAGAGCTACCGTACTGCTAGGATATAAATGGTTTAGTGTTTGATTTCTGTTTTGGGCACTTAAATGAAGTCATAAGTTGAAAACGGTGAATTATACTGGTACATGGACATGTAGAAATTGCAACTATTGTCAAAGAATTTAAGGAAATTATGTTTGGGATGTACATGTACATTAATGTAATTTTCTTGATCCTACAAAATCTGTCCAACTTTCTGGAAGATTGATTGATAACAGTTACAAGTTGTATTCTCAATTTGTACAAGTCCAGTTCCTTTAATAAACAGTGGTTTGGTTTTTTTAAGCATCAATTGCTGTTGATGTTGTACAGTAATTGTAATGAAGCTCTGGATGCAACTTCTCAGCTCAAATCAATATCTGTTAGACCCACTCAATCAATTTATATTCCTCCCCTGTGTATTATCCCACTGATTGTTTCCCAGATGGGATCGTTGGGTAATTCCTTTTTACTAGTCTGTCTGAAATTTGTAGCCATTATTAACCGTGATTGATTGAATCAGTTCAGATCGGGCTAGAGTAAATTAGAAATAAGCTTTTGACTAGGCTAAACCAAACGTAATATTTGCAAACATCAGGAAAACAAAACTATCAAATAATTGTTATGATATATCTTACTTGACTATTAGTGAATAATAGTCGCATGCATTTTCTGAAATCACGACATCTGATGTTACAGTTACATGTGCTAACTATGGTACATGTAAGCCAACCATTGTTTGGAAAAAAAGGGGTTTAAAATACTGAATTTGATACACATGTAGTTAGTCCACATTTTGGTTTTGCAGTCGCACCGTTCCCATTTGTGGATTTCTTGTTCCTCATGTTTTTCCTTTCTCCTTTCGTTGTCTTTTATCTGCAGTCGGTGACGAAAAGTCGGATGATTTTCAGTTGTTGTCGTCAGCGCTGGACACGCCAACTCAAGATGAGCTGCTCACCCCGTTGTCACGGTTACAGAAGTATGCTAACAGTGACAATGGCTTCAATAGGTCAGTGTTTGCATCAAGATCCAACGAGCGATACTCGTTCTTGAAACTTAAAGGTCGTATACACCCAAAACATTTGACTGCTGAATTATTCAGAAATATCTTACTTATTTGAAAGTAAATAATGATTCTAGGCATCCAGCAAAATAATTGCGCTAGATATCCTTTCATTGTTGCAAAAAATTGAATTGTATAAAAAAAAAAACTGATTGCCAGACAGCAATAATGAAAAATAGCATACCAAGAACAACTGCCCGACGGTTGAAAACAAATGCTGTTTTTCTGGCTTTTTTTTTCGGCATCCATGATTGTAAAACTTCGGAGAGGTCAGTTACCCGATATTTACTATAAAATACAACCTCCCGAACCCACCCATTCCTGATAATTGAAGCACTTACTAATGGTGTATACGACCTTTAAATTAAAACTTTGGGCTGTGGTAGTTTTCGTTATTTGTTTCTTGTCCACAACCACCTGCATATAAACAAATACTAATAAAATCGTAGAATTACGGCTCCTTTGGAGAAAATTTGTATTATTAGCAAAAGAATGGAGAAAATGGAAGAATCCAAATGCCATCTTGGAAAAATCAACTACATGTATCTTGAAGAAATAAATATACCTCCCGCCTCCTTAATTTTTTTCAAAACCCGGTTGAGAAAGTAGTTTTTTTACTCTCACTAACTTTGTAATCTAATGAAAATGTAATAAGAACCAGACCTACAATCGTGTGATAAGTTGAATAATACCAGGTGTGTCGGCCATATTAATCAAACATTTAGACTCTTTGGAAAATACATTTGAACTGTCCCAAGCCTTTGCTGGGGTAAACCTAATATTCAGGTTACCAAAGCCAGTAAAAAATTAGTAATAACACAATTTGCAATGGATCAAATTCAATTAATGTATGAGCAATAAACAAATGGGGTCTTTGAATGTAATAACGATGAAGCTCAATTCTGAAGGCCGGTAACTTTCATGCAAGAGTCTTTCCTTTAATTTTTCAGTTTAGTACACTTGGGTTTCGTTATCATCAAACCAAAACCAAATCTTGAACTAAACCACTTTAAGTCAAGGTAAAGCCACTAATTAAATGTTTTATACACCATACTCATGGACATTGGGCCCAGTTTGTACAATTATGATCATAGCTTGGTGCACTCACGATTAGCCCCCACTGTGGTAAACCTGGCCCCAAAATCCTTACAAAAACAGACCCAGAAATGCCTCTCCCAAGTCCCATGTGTCCTGCTGAGCCATGAGGGCAAAGGTCATGGGGTCATACGTGCTGGAGGTCAGCTGAGAGGTTGGTGCTTGATGATGGCAGATGGTGGACATGGTTTCTGCTGCAGTGATATTGTTATTAGGACTAGCTGGATGCTGCACTTTGCGCAGCACCCGCTAGCTGGATGGAATCGTAATTTATAGATAAAATTTGTTGACGTCCTGAAAACATAATGGGATTGCATGACAAACAAACCGCGAAACTTATGAAGTCAAAATGACTTTATCTACATGTACCTAAAGTATAATTCTCTCAATTCGAATGATACCATATTTTGTAATTTTGAACAGTTTCTTACAGTAGAAAATGTGATTTTTTTTCCCGCATTTTTCGGTTGCTGTCTTGCGAATGAACACGATTTTGCATGTTCACGCAAACAAGAGCCACCCACTGTTACCCACTTACCAATGATGATGGGGTGCTCTCTGGTACCCCACTGGGGATTTGTTAGTATCTCAAAGGGTGGACCACGTAAACAAGCGCCACCCACTGTTACCCATGATGGGGTGCTCTCTGGTACCCTACTGGGGATTATTAGTATCTCAAAGGGTGGACCACACAAACAAGAGCCACCCACTGTTACCCATGATGGGGTGCTCTCTGGTACCCCACTGGGGATTGTTAGTATCTCAAAGGGTGGACCACACAAACAAGAGCCACCCAATGTTACCCATGATGGGGTGCTCTCAGGTACCCTACTGGGGATTATTAGTATCTCAAAGGGTGGACCACACAAACAAGAGCCACCCAATGTTACCCATGATGGGGTGCTCTCTGGTACCCTACCGGGGATTATTAGTATCTCAAAGGGTGGACCACACAAACAAGAGCCACCCACTGTTACCCATGATGGGGTGCTCTCTGGTAGTGGTACCCCACTAGGGATTAGGGTGGACCACACAAACAAGAGCCACCCACTGTTACCCATGATGGGGTGCTCTCTGGTACCCCACTGGGGACTATTAGTATCTCAAAGGGTGGACCACACAAACAATATGCACCCAGTATTGCCCACGTGGGGTGTTGTCTGGTACCCTGCTAGGGGATAGTAAAAACAAGGGTGTTTATTACGGCTTCTAGAATAGACAGGTGGTCTGAGTTGTCTACCACCCTCCTGGACCTGTACCCAGATTTGTGAAGAGGTTCAGGTCAATCATCCCCTTACCTTGTTTTAAAAATACATGTACCGTACTTGTTTAAAACCTGCTAAGTACTTATTATCTTATTGGTACATGTAAAAGAATTTATTCTGTTCTCAACAATTATTTACGCACTATTAAAGGGAAAAGTAAAGATTTTGGTCGGAGGTGGGGTTTAAAAAAGTGAATTGATACAAGCCCAAATCCCTAATAAATAGTTATAGGGAATTATGCATAAATTGGTCATGAAGAAATGAAGTTTGAAATGACATTTACGTGTGTATATACAGATACACAAATGCCAGTAATGTACAGACTGTCTATCTTTGCCTTTTGTCAACCACACCGCATCCAGACATGCTCATAGAGATGGTTTTAATTAAAAAACCTCGGCAGGAAATTCATATTGTGGACTTGTATCACTCCAAACAAAGCACTTCCGTGCTCTCTCAAGCCCCCCCCCCCCCCCCCCCTTCACACCTTACCCCTGAAGCAAAGCAGAATTCACTGCCTTCCCCCCTCCTCTACAATTTCTCACTAAGAAAATAAGAAGCATTGGCCCAAATTGAATACTGTCCCACTTTCACTTTGCTTTCTTCTTGGAATTCTTTATTTGGAGCTGAGGGCAAAAGTCGGGTTGAATCGTCAAAAAAAAAGATCTCGGAAATAACAGCTCTCTACATTCATCCTTATTGAATGTAAAGCCCAGAGGTACCCCAGTATACAGGGGAGCTTTGTCAAGAACTGGATTAAAGAAAATGAGGAAAATATTAAATTGTTTAGAATTTAAGATCTATCAACTATCAATTCTGACAGCAGCAAATTTTCAGTGGGCTAAACATTTAATAATGGCTTTAACATCCGACTCTTTTTTATGATCCTTACCAAGAGCAGTATTCTGTCATTTTCCGGCTGGATGAACTCAATATGATGAATAATACCTTTTACGTTGTAGTGTACAGATTGCATAGGCAGTATGCTACTGGTATCCGATAGCATGCATGACCGAACATTAAAAAACAGGGAAAATACTCCATTTCATTAGCATTGAACAGATGGAAAACTTGCACAAGCTTTTAATTTTGAATTACTGAAGCTTGCCATAGGCTGGCTGGCAGTTGAGTATCGCACAGCCACTGGTCCAAAGCACACGGAATCATACTCGACATCAAACCTAACTGAACGCGGATGAAATTTTGTGACATCGGGACAAGTTTTAGCACAGCGAATTCGGCAATTTGAACACATTTCAAATCCGGCGAATTTCAAAACGTATACTTCATGGCATCAAATTGGTATTGCGTTCACATTGGTATAAAGCATATTAGAGTTTTACAACGGGTATAAATCCTACTACTTTGCCAAGAACTCTGACCAACTCTTAGACAACATACAAATGTACAAACTTCACAGAAATAATTTTAATTTTTCATATGGATTTTAGTAATTTTATGAATCACACTGTGGTGTGTGTCTTAAATTTATAACACTTTTTTTATCAATCAGTTTCACAATTTGACCTTGTTTGGAATTTATACATTAACAAAAACTAAACAAACATAAACATACAGTGTACATGTACATTGTATGTGAAGTGCAGGATTTCAGCCCCCCCCCCCCCCCCCCCCCCCCCCTTCTCCACCACCAAATTTGTAAAATTACAATTTACATTGTGTACAAAAGTATATACATGTGTATGTACTTTGAAGAACATACATGTAATTTTGGTCCCTAAGTGTCTTACCTCCTGTTGAGATATCTCAGTGAAATCTAAGATGTGGAATTTACAAACGGGTACGGTATGAAGGGCTTAAAGGTAGTATACACCATTGGTAATTTGTTGAATTATCAGGAATGGGTGGATTTGGGGGGTTGTATTTTATAGTAAATATCGTTTAACTGACCTGTCCGAATTTTTACATTCATGGATGCCGAGAAAAGCATGAAAAACAGCGTTTGTTTTTCACCGGAGTCGAGCAGTTATTCTTATGTTATCTTTGTTTTTTCGCGCTCGCCGGACGGCGAGAATGAATTTTGGTTTATACAATTCAATTTTTTGGAACAATTACAGGATATCTAGGGCCCTTATTTTGCTGGATGCCTACAATCATTATTTACTTTTAAATAAGTAAGATATTTCTTAATAATTCGGTAGTAAATTTTTTCGATATCTGCAAATGGTGTATACTACCTTTAAGTTAAGATTACGTGCAATGACAGAACTGAATAGTAAGTTATAGACATCAGGGCATTGTCAGATAGGGCTGTGCATTGGAAGGATGTTTAGATGTTTGGAAATATTACAATGTACACGTAACAAACCTTACCACAAATTGCTAATTTAAAACAAAAGATTTCAGGTGGACTTAGAGGATTTTCCATCTGAAGTCGTCATGTGTACATTTAATATTTTGCACAGTATTTCCCCTGACAAAGTCTTGCAATTTGAAATTTAAAAAAAATGGATCTGGGCTTTGAATTTCCCTCATGACGTGGCTTTTGTCTTGCCTACAGCGCGGGTGTGGATCACACATGCTGGGGCCTCAGAATGAGCTGAGAAAACCCCCCTAAGATATTATCAAGCCAAAGGGGGTGCATTCTCACCAAAAGGTCAGGCAATATCAGCCACCGCGTCTGGTTCCAATACTCCCCGAGGTGCCGTACTACTGGTGTTAATACCCTCTCCATAGGCACCACATGGCCTCCGGAGTGGGAGTATTCACTGCACCACCAATATTGAATTATTGAGTAATTTGATAGAAGATCCAGTCAAGCTGTAGTGCTTTTTTCTTTCTTTCTTTCTTCAAGCAGTCCTTGCCTGCTGATAGAGGCATTAATAGTATGAATAACGGGCTGATCTGCAAGATTAGGACTGGTGGGGGCTTGAGTTGCAGCTGTCAAAGTATCAGAATTTGGGGGGAAAGGAGGGGGTGGTACAATGGAATGTGGATAATTTTAGTTTTTGAGAAACTCAAAATGATTAAAACTGCTGCAAACTGTCTAATATTTTTATCTTAACAAGATCTTTTTCAGAGTTCAGAGAAACTGTGTACATACAAGTATACTTTACATTTTCAAGAGGTTGTTGACAATTTATAAGTACATTGGTATCGAAAGATTAAATGGATCCCCCAAATTCTGCAACTTAACAGGAATCCAGTTGAACAGTTTTCTTTAACTTAAATATAAGTATAATGAAGACCCATGTTAAGAAAAAAAGGTACATGTACATGTATGTGGTGGTACAGGTACCGATACAGTACCTTCAGGAATCATGCCAAGTCCTCAAATGGTTAATATTGTTGCGTTAAATGTGTTTGTTTTCAGTCCATCTCCTCTTTTAAAGATTTCCCGTCTCTTTTAATGATCCCCTAAATTTTTTAATCATTTCTCTGACCAGTCATTGTGTATTCATTTATTTCTTCCCTGTCTAGGCAAATGGCTGCGAGGGGCTTATTGGAGTCATTACGGACAATCTGTGATCCTGAGGATTGTGATGCAGGGCTGGATACCATGTTACGACTCTCGGAAGACCAGGGTAAGAACTCAGAATTTAACTCAGAAAATAAAGAAAGATTTCTGGGTAAAACCCAGAACTGAAAATCGCTATACCGAACGATCAATATAATGAAACAAAATCTGTGGATCCTGTGATGTGTTCATTATAGCGTTGTTCCACTGTACTAAATGACTCGTGAGTGACTCGCATGGATGGAGCACCTCATCCGTACAAGTAAAACCCATCTCTCCTCGTAATCTTGCATAATGGTGAAACCACGCAACCACTTACACTGTAACATTCTGAAGTCTGACTCACAACTCAAAATATACACTACAAAGAAGAAGAAATTAGCGGTTTGTCTACCACGGTTGCTACGTGTACCTGCAGTCCCAAGTCTTGGCCACAAAGACCCGTAGGCAGGTCAAACACATGAACAGTCAACGAGAGTGGGATAATTAAATAGAGTTTGGCTATCGGCTCGGAGGAAGGTGTGCGTTGTTATGAGATGGAACGGCAGCTTATCTGGTCCCTTCATCTGGAGGCTGGGGTATGCCATGGTGCATGGCAGGGCGCTAGGGGCAGTTTAATTATTGGCTGTGGCCGATTTGAATGGGATAAATACCGGAGTGATTTCTTAACATGACCTGGATGTGACCGGCTAAGCACTACTGTGTTCAGTTAATTACATCTACATGTACTGGAATTATAGATTACAATCCTACAGTGCTCATGTAAGACACTGCATTTTCAAAACATTTAGTTTGCGATTATTTAAACTTTGATTCAATTTAATATTTGAATATCCAAAGCATGATATGACCAGCCATTTCAAAACTATGCTGAAGTGACCAGTAAATACTTCTTTGTTAGCAAATAATGGTTTATTATACCACAAAAACCTACTAAAACAATTGTAAATTGCACAACTCAAGAGTATCAATTTACATGTAGACAAAAACAGTCTGAGATTAATGTTGTGAATCCTTCATAGACCCAAAGTAAGGTTCTGATTTGGGCTGATTTGGACTGATTTAGGGATGATTTAGGGATGATTTAGGGATCATGGCAATGCTACATGCACGTTATGTATTCAAAAATCAAAACTGCCGGAAAAGAGGACTTTCAGATTTAAAAAATGTTCATAATGATCAGATAAAACAAAATAGACTATTTTTATATCTTGTCGGTATAACTGGTTCCACTAATTGGAAACTACATGTAGGAAACCAATTAATGATTAGGAAACCAGACTCCATCGGGGCCTGCATCGTTAATTGGGATATCCTATTTATAGCTTGAGATGCACTAACGAGGCAGTGATAGTCTTTATTTGAACATCCTGCATTGGAACATGGTTACATCTACATTTATATGCTTATGATCGTATACATATCTACTGTATGTAATTGTCTACATTTGTACATTGCATCCAATCCATTCATGTACATTCTAATAGTATGTAATCCTTGTACATTTTACCGTGTATTTATCCAATAATGGGTTGTATCGATACATTACAAACCAGATTATATCAGTACAAATGTACCGTGCATGTATTATTATCATGAGTCATGGTGAGATGTTATGAATGCCAAACAAGATGGACGAGACGAGACCTGCTTGAGAACAACATCTTAGGAATTATGCTCCTTGTTCCGTTGTATTTAAGATGGATTTTTTACACTCTGCATTGCAGTGGTGAGATCCATGTACATTGTAAATAATCATACGTTCATCCCAAAAGTAAACGACCAAATTATCCAAAAGCTTTTTTATAATCATACGGGCACTAAACATTCCTTGAAATTATTCCCACCGGCTTGCTGTCATTAAGAAGAAATCAAGAAAAGATAACTCGGATGACTGATCATTGGAAATAGGGCTGTTCATAAAGAAGAAATGAAACACATAACTTTCAATTAATCCTAGATGCCTTTAATCCTAACCCTTTAGGATATTTTGGCTAGACAACCTGCCAAACACAGCAATATGCATCATTTGTCAAAGTGACAATCCTGCCCAGTGCAGCGAGATCCATCAGGTCAGAAAATCTCAAGGTCAAACTGCTTCAGTGTCTGCTGTCACCCAACGCAGCAGAATCCATCTCTGGCATTGTTTAATGGGGATTAGCTCTCATAGTCTTAGACTGTGGTCCTTTATGCACTGGCGTTGACAGCTGAATGCATCAAAGTGCACCAGACTTGTTTACCTGGTAGGGTTAGGGTTAAGACATGTCAATTGTACTGTGCAATTGTTTGTAAGGGATTATCTACCTGGGTGGAGTATCTTAACCCTGGTCCATGTAGATCACTGGACCCGTGTAGTAGGGGTGTTCCAGCTTAGTTTAATCTGACACTACTGCAGACAGTCAGTCCTTTCTTCCCTACGAGACAATTGTGTGGTCCTTTAACACGCATGGACCTGGGTAACTACACGTATGATTCATCACGAAACGTCCTGCAATGTCACCGTTATCGACTGTCATCGGTGGGAATAAAGAAACAAAACAGTACACATTTCCCCCGGGGGCTACAACTTGGTGAATCTCGTTTCCCCAAAAGTATTCAAAGGAATTTTGTTAAATCATCATAAAATTGTCTCAGAACAATTTACAAAGTCACAACTTTTTTCCCCTATTCCCTATTGTTATCACTTGGCATTCATTGAATAGGGTTGGAAGTTGGCTACGATAAAAATGTATCACTTCTAGCGATGGTCGTTGACTGCTTTTAAGATGAATCATCTTAGTTTGGTCTTCTGATTGTCTGGAACAAATTTTGCATTCACGTCGCTCGGTGTCTTTGTGCGTGCAATTATTACCGTTCTCTCTTCATTATCTGTCATAATTGTTTTCGCTTGAGCTGCAGCTGTGGAACAATCGAATCAACTGTCATGGACTCCAGACTGTCAAATATTGCAAAACTTGGTAAAACTTTGCAAAACTGTAAGATTCACTGTGGGATATCTAGCTATCTGG
Source organism: Crossaster papposus (assembly GCA_037893245.1). Lineage (NCBI taxonomy): Eukaryota > Metazoa > Echinodermata > Asteroidea > Velatida > Solasteridae > Crossaster > Crossaster papposus. Next base: position 1,704,575 of record JBAIAA010000231.1, on the reverse strand, counting down.
TCCCATGCTAGTTTAAGAAGTATATGCATAGGTATTCCTAGTGCACACTTGTATAAAAATAAAGCGCGTAAAACAAAACAAAATTTCCATTGTAACATTTGTTCAAGTGTAAAGCACTTCGCATTAGATTTTGCATTGGACTCATATTTTGATTTCTGTTATTTCTTTTCCAGAGCCTATGGTCCGAGCCGAGTTGATGGAGCAGATACCACACATAGCAATGCTGTGTCAGGAAAACCGTAGTTTCTTTCCAAACACGGTACAGGACTACATTCTACCACTGGTAGTCCGTTATCTCACTGACTCTAACAACCAGGTATGATTACCAGCTGTCAATCTCTGCTCCGAGCTTGTAAGATTGGCACCATAAGATTAGCTTTGGCAACTCTGAGCATTAGGTAGACACAATGCCTGCAAATTGCATGGAATCAGGGAATTGGATTGGCCGGTGTGTATATTTTGTCTCATGGCCAAACAGCATTTATTGGAAAACACAAAATGTTCAATCACAATTGTTTGCAAAGGTTTTTATCTCTTTTTTAGGGGTGGGTGGGTGAGGCACTTTGTTAAGACCATTATGTTTTTATCATGAATCTCAACAGTGAATGTTTGTCAATAGTAGACTATATTGCCCTCAATTGTTCAACGTCCAATATTTAAATGCGTAAATGCACAGGTATACGTCACTTGTACAACGCGCATGAAATAGAAAAAGCACCTGCTCATAATTGCAATTGGCTGATTTTCTCTGTGCGAAGTCTCAGTCAAAAACTCAAAAGTATCAATTCAATTTGAAAATCTATTTTTTCAGGATGCAACCCCCTAAAAGCACGGACACACTAATTTAATGGACAATTCCAACAGAAATAGGAAATAGAACCAGAAACCTGTCTATGTGATAACAACACAATTGAGAAAACCAAATCTAACCACAGACTGTCACCCTACACAGACTAAAATGCCTCATTTTTAGCCAACAATGTCTCATTTTTGATGAATCAGCTCCTTTTATCCAGTCCCTACTGACATCCAAGGAGGCCCCACTGCTGGGCTTGTTATGAGAACCCATAGAGCATCAGCATCAGCATCAGTCACTGGAATGTTGCACCCCTTGCACCTGTTACTTGCCCCTCTTTGTCTCTAATTGTCATTTGTATCAGCTTTCACTTGCAATGCAGAAGCCAACACAGACCAGAATAGGAAGCTTGCAAGATCACAATCTCATTCAAGTTTCTACACTTGCTAATGAATAGGATTTTGTCTTTACTATTTATGTCAGACATTATTGAATAGGGTTGTTTTTTTTTGTTTTTTTCAAGGCTTCCCTTCCTGATCTCTTAAAAGCAAATTGTTGGTTTATTGCATTAAAAAGAAAACTATGTATCAAAATTAGCTTTAAACAACACCCACGTGATAATCTCCTTGATTTTCCTTTAACCCTTCCACCCCCACTCAATCCCCTCCTCCCCACCCCCGCTCAAACCCCTCCTCCCCATCTCAACCACAGGTACGTAAGACGAGTCAAGCCGCATTACTGGTCCTGCTTGAGCAGGAATTGATTGAGAAGAAAGACATTGAGGACCAAGTCTGTCCTATCATCATTCAGCTCTCTGGGCAAGGCAGCTCAGAAGACTACCGAAATGAAGCTGTCGCAGTAAGTACCACTCCTTGGGTAATATCGTTGTCAACACTAACATAAGTCATTCACAAACCGTCAGATCCCAAGTCTTTATTCCCTGTCAGTTGTGACAATACCTAAGACAGGACTTGTGGTGGACTTGTGAACTGACCTACGGCTTACTTGTGACTTGACTGCATTTTCTTGTGATGGACTTGTGACTGGGCTTGTGGACAGAGTAGACTTTGACTTGTAAATTGACTTGTGACTGCTTTACTTTCAAATGTTCTTGTGATGGGCTTGTGAACTGGCTGCATTTTCTTGTGATGGACTTGTGACTGGGCTTGTGGACAGAGTAGACTTTGACTTGTAAATTGACTTGTGACTGCTTTACTTTCAAATGTTCTTGTGATGGGCTTGTCACTACTTGTGACCATGGACTTGGAGTTGTGATTAAAGTTGGAGAAGGACGTGCAAATATATCCTTGGATTTACTAATGACAAAAGCTTGTGATGGAGCTGTGAATTATCTTTTATTCACTTGTGATTTGACTTAAGACTTACTAGTGGCCTGAGGCCAATTTCATAGAGCTGCTAAGCACAAATATTTGCTTAGCAGAAAACAAGTCTTGCTTAGTAAAAAAAACAGCTTACCGGCCAAATTTGTTTTTTTCATGTTAAGCTAAAACCATCTGAATACCAGTCACAAACAGTATACATCACCTGGAAATGTGGTTTGTAACCCTGTTTTATTCTGGCAAGGAAGAATGTTCATGCTAAGCAAATGTTTGTAGGAAATTGGCCTCTGATTCACTTTGTAGACCAGACTCAATTCTGATGACAGTCTATCAGCGTAGTGGGAATCCGGGAAGCTCTAACATTAACCAAAATGCAGAATGCTAACATCGCCCCAAATGTAATCTATTGCCGTTTGCTGCTGGTGGCTGGCTGGCTTGGTGTGGTACACTGTTTGAAAGACATGGGTAGTGAGATTGTGAACATTAAGAACTATCTCGCTATCTTGTCTCTCACCACAGCGTACTAACTCTCACAACGGGGACAGAACAGGGAGCTATTAACATCAAGAGAAATCCTAGAATGTAGCGCATCTTGGGTAATGGGTTTGTTGTTCTAAAATGCTTTGCTTTCTTTGATTCATTGCTAGGATATCTTGTCAACGGCTACAATATTTGGTGACAGAGGGTTGTCAACAGTGTTGTCAATTTTTGTTGGAATCTGTTTTTTTCTTTCTGTTTGTTACTTATCCAACAAATCAAATTGTGTTATTTCCCAGTACCCAACATAATTCAATTTGGAATGATTTCAGGAATACAACAGGATACAACAGATATATAAAATAGTTGGATTTTGTTGGATTGAGCAGGCTAAAGGATCTTCAAAAAAAGTGCCCTGTAAAACCTAAGCTTCTTATACTCGTCCTGAGGTCATCGGAGAGATAGTTCATTTGATTTGATATTTTTAGACTGTACACTATAAAGACATGAAAGGAATACTTGTGTATTGGTATCTCATCCTTATTTATTCCTTGGAGAGTAATGTCTGTATTTGCAATGTGTCCTTATCCCACAGCTCATGAGTAAAGTTGCACCTTTAATCGGCAAGGATATTACACTAAACCTTGTGCTTCCACAATTCAACGATCTCTGCTCTGATAGTATGTTTCATATACGAAAGGTAATTTACAACTGCTTTTTCAGTTTTATCCATTAACCAGTTCGCGCCGGATGACGTATATAAACGCAAATATTTCCCCAGATTCAAAACGGATGACGCATAAACACGCCAAGTTCAAGTTCGGAAATGTATGTCAGCAGCAAGCAAGGCCGGAAATGCGTGGGTGTGCTTCCCGGCACTATCAACCTGAACACGCTTCGGATTGAGTTTCGTTAAAAATAATCCCGCCCGTGGGCTCGGCGATGTTAAAATAATCCCGGCGCGAACTGGTTAAACAAAAATCGTAGTCTTTTGTTTCGTATTATCAACAAAAACAATCTTGAAATACAAAAATGCTAATTGATTGATAACCACAGATGGTTCGTTCAAGATTGCCGAGGCCATGTAATTGAAAACATGTGTCGCTAGTTAAACATAAACTTTGACGATAACGATTCAAAAGGTTTATGTTTCATACACGTATCTGCATATTTATCTGAAATGAAACACATGCGAGTGTTAGTGTGGTCTTGGTAGTTTAATATTTATGCAAGAAATCATCCGTAATCACTCACAAAATTTATTCCATTTTAAAAGTTGAGTCATTTGTCTTAGACTCGTAGGCCCAAATTGCCTGGTCCACCCCCCCACCCCCCAAATGTAAAATTCTGCTCCAGTGACCTACCACTGAGAATGAAAACTGCATTTCTGCAAACCCTCAACCCGGTAATTGTGTTAGCGTCCCTCTCCCCCCCCCCCCCCCCCCAAAAAAAAAAACTATCACCTCTTGCCGCCTGTGCCCGCAGGCAAGCCCCGATACAAAATCAAATTATCTTTCGCTCTAATGACCTAATTCACGTGCTAAAGATGTCAGTAATCTAATAGTTGTTCCGCCAGTTGGGACCGTGAGGTGTTTAAGGGGGGGTGGGGGGGATATAGGGGGTACGTCGGAGAGTAGATTGTCGTGTGACCGATTCTAACTCTTGCACTGATGGCTGTCGGGCTCCTTGGATCATGAGACGAGTAGGGGAAGCCTGGGGGAGGTGTGAAATGGTTACAGAATCCGCCTGACGTTATTCTAGAGAATCATGTTGGGAGACGAGCCTGGCCGGTTCGTGTAAAATAATGCCATACTGCGGACAAACACTGATGCAAGGATTGTTGTCTTAGTTTTTTGTTGGGGTGTTGTGACTAGACTACATTTCTCAGATCACAAGTCATTTTATACTGACTTGACCTATGGGTACATGTACCTGTTAAAGAAACCTAACTCCAAACTTCGAATCTCAGAAGTTGCAGTTCAGATTGTTTGTAAAGGTCTGCACGATAATACTTTCACATCGGTGTGTTGATCCAGCAAAATGCATCGAGCTTTGTAGCTTTACAGTGTCAATTTTCACAAACCTCTTTTTGAAAATTCTCTACAAATGCTGTTTTATTACCCAATTTTTGTACTGAGAAACTCGGGAATAAGGAGATATTTATATCTCTTATTTAATTATTGTTAATAAAATTACTCTATTGGTATGAAACAAATTACAAATTGGTATTAATACATTTCCCCGTATTTGTACAGGTTTGTGCAGCTAACTTTGGGGACATCTGTAATGTTGTTGGTGAAGAGGCAACGGAACAATTACTGGTAATCATTTTTTCGTCTTTTTTTGTGTGTCAAATTTATTCTTGTAAGTATTACAGTTTTGTATTCTAGTTGTCGCCTTCACTTTGATACTTCTGTTTGCTAATCTGTTGAAGTTTATATGTTTAATTTTAGAAAAAATTCTTAGTATTATGAACCTAGTTTTATTGTTTAAATACTTACGTAACAACAGAAGGGAACATTCTGACTACCTCTTCTTAGATACAGACCTGTTTTCTTCCCAACTCAAAAACTGGACAGTTCTTTATCCTTCTTTTGAAGAATTCTTAGTTTTGTTAATAACTCCCCCAAAATAATTAACACAATCTAAAATACCGTAGACTGCACGTGGCCCGTTTCTAAGCAGATTTTACAATGATTTGCCAGCTTTCTAAGTTTGAGGATCTCTGTGAAGACGGTGTCTGGGGAGTACGCAAGGCCTGCGCTGAGTGCTTCATGGCTGTCTCCTGGGCGGTGTCAAGGACCATTAGGTCGGAGAAACTAAGCCCACTGTTTGTCAAATTGCTCACAGATCAGTCCAGATGGGTAAGTTGGTTCTTATACATAAATACAATCCTTATTTCTCGGTTGTATCGTAAAGTTAAAGTGCAGTCCCTGGTTGTAGAGCATCATGGTTAATCACTTCTAGATAGAACCTCAAAATACACAGATAGTTAAACAGTTTTATTCTTTGCATCGTGTACTATTACTGGGGCAAGAATGGTTTAAATTTCAATTCATTGAGGATGAAAGTATAAAGGGGATTGTTAAGAAAAGGAAAGCTGTTTCAGAGAACACTTGCATGCCCCTCAGGACGCAAAGGTTCTGTTCTGAAACCACAGTAGCTTGGTGAGTAGCTTAGCCAGTAGAGCTACCTGTAGCACGTGCTGGTAGCAGGGGGTTCTAACCTTACTCTGGTCACTTTCTTTGTTCAATCTGATATTGCTTTTTAGCTGTCAAGTTCATACTGAAAAGTGTAAACAATAATGGTGATAGTTCTCCAAAACAATATTGTATTTAAGTCCCTGCAAAGTCCTTCAGTCTCAAGTCAAGTGACCAGCTGTAAAAATAAACTGTTAACAAAATCATTGCTTTGTAATTGTTTAACATGTTACTTGCGACTGGCTTTATGAAAGGAATTGTGACTTGACTTGCAGGGAATCAAATGCAACTCGTCAGAAGTAACTAGTGCCCACTTTTCTTGGTTTTCTGTTGTACAGGTCCGAATGGCAGCTTTTCAAACACTAGGTCCGTTCATCTCAACGTTTGCCGACCCCTCGGTGTCAGGCGTTCAGGTTGTCTACAATCCAGACGGTACGGTGCAGATCGCAAGCGTGATCGACAACGAATCAGAATCAGACGAGGTTCCTTCTCTAGTTTTTTCAGAATCGCAATGCTCTCAACAGTCTTCCTCAAATTCTGACCAGTTGTTTGGTCAAGAACCAAGAACTCGCAGTGCAATGAAGGCCGTGGCAATGGAAGTAGATGAAACGGTCAGTGGGGACTTGGGGACAATTGTCTTGGGCCAGGATAAGACGGGAACTGTTCCCTTAAAGACTGACCCTGTTGCGGCTGTTCATGCATCGAGTAACGTCCACCAGGGTCTAGGGCATGTAGAGTTTACACTTGAGCAAGGAACAGTGTCAGTCATCCCAGAGGTGACTAGTAGCTTTGGTTCGTTTCTGTTCTGGCGGAATCCTATCCCTGTCATCGACATTCAGCCTGTGATTGTAGAGGCTACAGCGGACAATTCGTCATTGCCATCGGAACGGTTCACCACAATGGCCGAGTTGACATTAGAGACCAGCGAAACTGGAAGTGAGAACCAACAGAAGGCATCTCCAGATTCAGGGATTGCGAGTCCAGCAGGAACGCCAGACTCTGGAACAAGTAGCGACAGCGAGGGTTCATCCTCAGAGATTGAGCAAACAAAGGTGGTTAATGGACTGGACGAGAGTCGGCCAGACGTTAAGGAAATCACAGAGAGCGTTTCTGACATAGGACTACAAGATGCCGCCTTCCAGCCTTCCAAGGAAGTGGACAACAATGCAAATGTCAGCCCAGTCGAGGAGAGCAGTACCTCCCTAATCCCAGTGGAAGCCGGAGGCATGGTGGTCCACAAAGCCAACCTGAACGAGGCCGAAGTCTTGGAGACTGTCTCTAACATCTGCAGCACGCACGTGATCGGGCAACGTGTCAACGAGAAGACGCTAACGTTTCGTAACGGGATCGTGGAGGAGGAGGTGGCACCTGAATGGCCTGATCTTGGTTCCTCTGTTAATGCGTCCAATGAAATGCAGACACCTGAACGTCCACAACGGCTAAAACAGGTACAGAAAGGATCCAGTATTCAAAACAAATGGTCACTTGAGGTTTACCTTGAGGTTTACCTTGAGGTTTACCTTGAGGTTTACCTTGAGGTTTACCTTGAGGTTTTAGGTGATTTGACAGAGTGCTTTTGAAAGAGTTGCCTTTGGGTTTAACCTCGATTTACCAACTGTTTAATATTGCATTCTTCTGCAAAAATTTGGTAAAGATTTGTACATTATAGGTTCATTATGTCAGCAAGAGGTTCTTGAAGTAATATTGTACATGTGCAAACAAATTTGGGAAAGAATCTTCTGGCATCTTCCAAGATTATTCAAAAACCACCTTGAGGTTCAGGAGGATTTGTAAGATGGGGTTTGATGGGAATCATGTAAGATACTTTATTTAGTTTGAAGTTAATAATTGGGTCATTTGGTCTTCGAAAGTGGATTGTAAAGATTTCAAGTGAATAGAGAGTTAGATTAAAACACTGACTTGACAAACACTCTGAAGCTCGTGAATTCTTCTTAAGTGCTTAGATGATACTGCAGAGTGTCTATGGCACACAGGGCGCTATGATTGCCATACGTGCCAACCAAACCTACTACAACCACAACTACTACAACCAAACCTACTACAACCACAACAGAGTGTCAACAAAAATAAACTGCTTTGACAAAACAATGACTTCTGAACTTTGACCTTTTCGTTTGTTTGGTCCTTTGTTTCATCAGGATGTGATACCAGCAGAGTTGTTAGACTTGTACCTGTCCATGACAGATCCAAGCCGTGCTCAGACCGTAGATACCGAGATAGCCAGACATTGTGCCTTCAGTCTCCCTGGAGTAGCGTTAACCATGGGCCGGATGAACTGGAAGTGTCTTAAGGAGGTCTATGAGACGTTAGCCTCGGATATGCAGGTAAAATCTGTAAAAGTATGAGACGTTAGCCTCGGATATGCAGGTAAAATCTGTAAAAGTATGAGACGTTGGCCTCGGATATGCAGGTAAAATCTGTAAAAGTATGAGACGTTAGCCTCGGATATGCAGGTAAAATTTGTAAAAGAATGCAAAAAAGTTACATATGACAGATAGGCTTGGACGGTATTTCGGTATTACCGGATAGTCACGGTTTTTTTTTATTACCGACTAGTCGGTACTAATGATCTACAAAAACCGAAATACCGGTGATCTCGGTATGGAATTGCAATACCGCGATATTGTTCAGAACCTCGCAAAAGTCTTTCAAACAGAAAGAGAAACACCCGATCCACATGTTTCATTCCATTCAGTGTCATGTCTGCATTCAATCAAGTGGAAAGATAAGACGTTATTGTCAATCTCCACTTGATAACCCGATACTTCAGCAGCAGCCGTCCTTCCAGAAAGGCCTTTGAAGTTTGCTTATTACGCCGCCGTGTTTGCGGTTTTCTTTGTGTGTAGTGTCTGGACGAAAGTTCAAACAACTTTTTAAATGCGGCCCAAAAGCTGCTCCCAGTCCCACACCCACTATTGAGTTAATATATGGAACTGCTTCGTGGTTAATATCACTACTAAAAATCACTTTTTATAATTGCACGTCATCTATTGCTTGTTCCCAACTTCTCAGGCGAAACGAAAACAAATAGCGTATTGGGTCACTACACGTGTTTGTACAATGTACAGTCGTACGCGTGTACATAGTATGTCGGTACAATAAGAGCGCATACTCCACACACAGCATGCACAAGGTAATACACGTGCTTTTCTCCCACGCACGACTTGCACGCCGCGAGCTAATGTCATTTTAAACAAATCTGATTGGCCGTCTAAAACAACGACCAGAACATTTTTCATTCACAAATAAGGTTTCGTCACACCGATTACTCCAGTACGGCCTCCTATTGGCGCCTGCTCTGATTGTATCGTCGTACGCCCGCCCTGCAAACAGGGCGATATTATAATACATGTACCAGTACATGTACATCGCCGCTGCATATGCTGCGAACGCACACGCAGTAGGAATCGCTGGTGGCCGGCATGAATCACTGCCATTGATGCAGGATACCAACTGATAGCTAGCATGATCGTGGGAAGCAAGTTCGCAGTGTGCCGGTGCAGTGCATGGGCATTACGACTGGGCATCGGTCGCTAACAATCGGCATTTCTTTGATAGACATATCAATGACTTTACAAACTCAAACAATGATTCCACAAAAAGTAAGCTTTTAATTTTCAATAATCCATCACAGTGATACATTTTTACAAATATAAAGACTGATAATGAATCTTAGGTGTTGAAGAATTTGCCATGAAGATGCAATTACGTGGTTTGCCGGTTCGACGTAGCATGCAGTGATCGCTGTAATTTGTTTGGGTTGATAATAATGACGTAATACCCACTTAACATAACACCTCGGTATTACCGAATACCGCGGTTTTTTTTGTCACGGTATCCCGGTATAGTAAAAGGCAATACCGTCCAAGCCTAATGACAGACAAAATGTAGCTTCTGAAATCGACTGCAGAATGATGGTGATGTTGCAGTTAGCTACTTGCTGATAAAGAATAATGGCTTCTGATGGGTCTAGGTTGATAGAATTTCAGATATGTATGAAATAACTAATCTGTTGGCCAGCTTCTAAGGAGCAGTTTAGGATAAGTCAAATTGTTAGCCCTTATAAACTTATAAAGTCTCATGATTTGTATCTCTTAGGAAATCCCGAGGGAGCGTACGGGGTGACACAATGCTTGTGTGTTGTGCAAAGTAGTAGTTGACATGTCCTCATTTAGTGAATTACAAGTCACTCAATTTCAAGTAAGACACAAGCTATAAAAATCAACTTTGAAGAAAACATTTCCTGTTACTTACGACCCAACTTGTAATTGTCTTGCAAGGGACTCAACTAGAATTCTGGAGAGAAGAGTGATCACTAAAGGTTCAAACAATCAACATACTATCTCTCATTTATCTCCAGTGGAAGGTGCGTCGTACTCTAGCTTTCTCCATCCATGAGATGGCTCTCATCTTAGGAGATGAAGTCACGACTCTAGACCTCGTCCCTGTCTTCAACTGCTTCCTGAGAGATCTGGATGAAGTCCGTATTGGTGTACTCAAACACTTTGCTGACTTTGTAAAGGTGGGATACTGTAACTTTCCCCACAATTCCCTACACAAACACCAACTCACTCCCACTCCACCCCTCCCCACCCCAGCCCTCCCCACCCCATCCCACCCTTAAAAAAAACACCCAACCCTGCCTCCCTGACCTCTCCAGTGAAAGATCCATTAGCATTTTTATGGTCGATTTGCTTGTTACTGTCCATCGTTTTAAACTAACTTCTGAGACTCTGTAATTTGGAAAAACCAAGGTTGATGAAACAAGCCATGTCTAAAGTTGTAACCCTGTCTGACAGTTGACTAATGTTCCATCTTTCCTGACAGTTATTGAAGCCGGAGCTCAGAAAACAATACCTCATTAGAATGACGGACTTCTTGACGACTGACAACACTCGTAATTGGAGGTTTCGACTGGAACTTGCAGAGTGAGTTTTCAACCCCGTTACCTAACTTTGTGACGTACTCTGTGAGTTGTAATCGAGGCTGTCATTGAGGCAATCTTAAGTCAGGTCGTAAATCAAATCATAAGTCAATCACAAGTCATAAGTCAATCACAAGTCATAAGTCAATCAAAAGTCATAAGTCATCACAATTCAAATCACAATTCAAATCACAATTCAAATTGTGAATCAATCACAATTGTCAAAAATTACTAGAGGGCAAAAAACCTAAAACATGGGAGCCTTTGTCACAGATTAATTTAGAAGCTTTTGGCATCAGAATGCATGATTCTGATTTACTTGTGAGTATATTGGGTATATCTTAGTCTCATAACGTGTTTAATTGTACCCCTCACACTAGGTGAATAAGGGTATGTTTTTAGTGTAGCGTGGGGGTGACTAAAAAATATATTACAAGGTTCATGCGACCTGGAAAACCTTAAAAGGTCATAGAATTTTTTTCCAAATTGCAGGCATGAAAATTAGAAATATGTGAAAAAAAGTTATTAGAAAATCTGGGAATTTTGAGGGACCAATTTTGTTTTAATTTTAAACTTAATATTTATTGAGCTTGAAAACTTTGAAAATCTAATGACTAATTTACCATATTAAATGAAATGCCTACACAATACCTATCCACAATACCTATCCACAATACCTATCCACAATACCTATCCACAATACCTATCCACAATACCTATCCACAATACCTATCCACAATACCTATCCACAATACCTATCCACAATACCTATCCACAATACCTATCCACAATACCTATCCACAATACCTATCCACAATACCTATCCACATTACCTATCCACATTACCTATCCACATTACCTATTCACATTACCTGTCAGAAAAGAAGGCTACTATTTGTTAATTGGCAATTATTTGCTGTGATTATCTTGTAAATACTGACTGTTTCTCTCCCCTTCCTCTTGTGATGTTTAGGCAGCTGATATCGCTGTGTGAGATGTACGACCCCGGTGATGTCTGTGAACATCTGTTTCCGATCGCACTAACGCTGGCTGGTGACAGAGTAGCTGATGTACGATTCACTGCTTATAGATTGGTAAGCCCAATTGAGAATTCCGCTGTGTGGTTCATCTGGGCTGTGTAAAGGTTTCCTTGTTGTGGAAAATTGAAAGGAAAGGTGGTTCATCTTTGGCAGTAATCTTGGGACGGAGATTGTCTACAGATTGCAGATTATGCTATTAGGCTGGAGCTGAGGTTGGCCTTGTATGAAGCCATGTACCTATAAAGTCTTGTTTCTCTGAAGTATGCAGGGAAAAAAGACCATCAATGCATTTGCTATTTTACAGATTTACATTTGTTAGATGCATAAGCATGAGTTTGTAGATCAGTGATGGCTGAAAAGATGGTGGGTTTGTCCAAGAAATAGGGGTCCAATTTGTTGTCTTGTTACATCTCACATAAGATTTTCTTAACATTCAGAACACATTCTTGGATGCCTTATATCTCTAAAAGTGGTTACATAAAAGCCAATTACCTAGAAAACAAATAAACAAGTCAATTTCAGTGACACTTACTAGGTCAGGTGTAACCGTGACACCAACAAATGTCCCGTCTTCGGACATCTTCTTTATAAACTAACGCTGAAACAATGTTTCCATTATACATGTTTTATCCCAACTCTTTTCACCTTTTTTTCCTTTTCTCCTCAGCTAGGGGTGATCATGAAGAGAATCAACACGGCAGACGATCAGACTCTAAGACATAACTTCACTGATGGGATCATCACCAAGTATGCCAACAGTGACCGTTGGTTTGGCAGGCAGGCGTGAGTAATCTCTCTCTATCTGTCTGTGTTTGGATATAACGAGACAGAACTGAGCAGACGACCAAATTAGTTTGTGGTGTCGGTAAAGAAACTGAAATCCCAAGCATTTCCCATACAGGAAGTCAACTAGAATTCTTGTGTACGCCGATACATTACTTGTTACTTTACTTCTGTTTGTCGTTCTCCTCCACTCCAGGTTTATTCATCTGTGTCAGAATCTTCTTGAAGTCCAATCTGTAGAAAATGAACAATTTGCCAAGAATTTATTACCGAGTCTACTGAATCTAGTCGATGATTCGATTCCCAACGTACGCATCACGTTAGCCAGGCTTCTCACCCAGAATCTCCTGCCAATAGGTACGTCACAAGTCTCGTCATTATTTTCAAAGGAGCAAAATGATTTAAAAAAAATATTTTTGAGACAAATTAGGATGAAGAATTTGTGGTAGTCCAAGGTTCCCACTGCATCCTAGAAATCATTCGGGGAAAATTCAGGGAATTTGATGGGCCTAAAAGAGAAAGTATCAGTCTGTTATATTTTGCCTATGCTGGATTTTTAGTGTGGAAATCCCTCTTTAAACAATGAATACTAGTGTCTTAAGTTTCATCATGTTCACCGCACCAACATTGAACTGGATATAGGTTGAAATATTTATCCTGGAATTTTAAAAATTCATAAGAAAAAACATCACAAAATTTGGTTTTCTATGAAATGGTGGGAACCCTGTAGTCTGACTAGTGATTTGACTGGTGATTTGACTGGTGATCTGACTGGTGATCTGACTGGTGATCTGACTGGTGATCTGACTGGTGATCTGACTGGTGATCTGACTGGTGATCTGACTGGTGATCTGACTGGTGATCTGACTGGTGATCTGACTGGGGATCTGACTGGGGATCTGACTGGGGATCTGACTGGGGATCTGACTGGGGATCTGACTGGGGATCTGACTAGGGATCTGACTAGGGATCTGACTAGGGATCTGACTAGGGATCTGATTAGTGATCTGATTAGTGATTTGATTAGTGATTTGACTAATGATTGTCTTAGATTGATTACATCTGTTTTACCTTTGTCTCAGACTTTTACCAATCCATGGCCAATCCTTTCTATGAGAAGATGATGGATGTAATAGGTCAGCTTCAGAAAGACGTGGATCAAGATGTCCGATACTTCAGCAGTTATAACTTCTCCAACAATCTACACAATAAGAAAATTGTACGTCCACCCTAAAAAGGTTACTTTTTTGGGAGGGGTATTTCTTACATGGTTTTCAAATGTTTATATTTTCACAATCCCTGTTTGGATTTGAACCCATTTACCATGGAGCATGTGTCGAATACTGTTACGACTGGACCCCACAGTACCATGGAGTATGTGTCGAATACTGTTACGACTGAACCCCACAGTACCATGGAGCATGTGTCGAATACTGTTACGACTGGACCCCCCACACTGTTCCTCATTGTCTTTTAGCAATATATTTGACTAATTATAACCACCAAATGTTTATTTCTCTATTCAATAGGATCATCCAGTATAAAAGTCACCGTCATCTCATCATTATCATCATCGATGAAACCATGGATACCAAGTAACCAAGACGATGGCATTACCAAGGAGACATTATACAGCTCCAATTCAATGTGGTATTTTGTTTTTCCCGTCAGTTTTTAAGATGAGGAATAGAAGTGGAATGTAATTAACACAACAAAGTATCCAGATTTGATATCAAACCGTCCATGTGTCTTTTGAAATATTGAATAAGAAAGAAATCATGATTGTGTCTTTGATGTAAATTACAAAATGCAGAACTTAAGCAATATTTTCCTGTTACATTTAAGTGAGAAAGAAAACCCCAAAATTGATAGTTTGCCCAAAGTTTCCCCCGTAGTTTTTCCAATTTGATGCATGCTTTCAATATACAAACACCTATTCCAAATTAAGAAAAATAATCATTTGGACAATTCAACTTTAAGATGTGAACAAAAGTTACTGTTACCTTCCAATTTGTCAGACTAAGTAAGAGATTTTGAGTCTTAGGAAGAGTAATGTAGTCATAACTTAAAGTATCTCAGCAGAGTGTTTTTATGACATAAATGATAGCAGTTGACAAGCACCTTCTCAAAGTATGTTATTTATCAGGGATGTATTTGTCCACAAACCAGTATTTATATGTGGCTACCCACCTTATTTATAATGGAATGGTTTTATTTCAAATGATTTAGCTTACTTTGTCTTCAATCTTCGGATAAAAGTCTTATTTTTGTTTGGGTCCTCAATCTTGTGCTGCAGAATCACTTGAAATTTCAGACGGTCTACTTGCATGACTGATTTGTGTGTGATTGGTTTTTTTATTGTTTATTCGTATTCTACTGTTTTTTTCTGGGAAATTGTGGCATTTTGTCCAACTTTCTACTCTAATTCAAAGTCACGCAATGCAGGAAATTGGATAATGAGCCAGAACTGTATGTTATGTGTATGAAACTCGAGCACCATTTCAAAGAGGAAAGTCCTAGCATTGGAACACAGTCTCCACTGTTGATGCATGGTCCTCCATGCCAAGTCCTACCTCTGTCAAAAGCTCTTCCATGACACCAGTGTCTTGAACGTTTCAGTCTTTTCAATTGAGATGCAAACAAATGCTGATCACTTCCTGTCTCTTCAAGTCAACTGCGACTCTTTCTACAGCACATCATGTATTTATTGTAGACGTCCCCTAAATGACAAGAAAAACAAAAGTGCCTTTTTTTTTCAACAGCATATTGAAGTAGAATATCTCGGTAGAAGTACAATTTTAATATTTAGCTTAGGCAAAATGGTGTTTGCTTTGAATAATCAGTCCACAGAACGGGACGAGAAAGCAGACTGGTTGTAAACAATGCAAGAATTATTATTTAGCAGGTTTGGTTTTTGCAAAGCCTGAATCTTTTTATCGGTGAAATGTGCAGTAAATTGTACGGTTTGTAAACAATTGTGGTGCTGTTTTTTTATTTATATCATGGCTTTCATACCCGATACTCGGTTTACAGTCTCCGAAACAAGACTTATCTGATAATTTGGAGGGTTTGGGGGTAAAAAGATTGTATCATTTGAAAGCTTGACTAGCTCTGTAATAAATTGTTTGGATTGCAGGGTAGTCGAGGGATAATGAATGATACGTCATTCTGACTATAAACAGTTTGACGCTTGGTTCAGACAGGCGTTCCACAGTCGCGCCGAACCAAATTGAAATCAACTCGCTCCTGAGTCGCTCTTACAACTCCAGCAGTCGATCGTTCGCCGTCTGGCGCGCCTTGTCGCCCTTATTCGTTTCAGACGTCGGACTCAATTCACTCATTTGGTTCGGCGCGACTGCGGAACGCCTGTTTGAACCGAGCGTGACTCACTTAAGACATCTGAATCTTTAGGTTTCAGACAAATCATGTGACTGAGAATTATCGGGACAGCCTTGGCCTTTAAGTCCTATTACCACGTCTTTCATGTCATGGAGGGCGTGTGATTCACACAACGGGTTATATCTTCATTTTCAAATAATGAAATATGTGGTTTATAAGTGTCTTTTGGGGTTAATTGGTAAGGCCTTTATCCAGTGGAAAGCAGATGTAAATTGTTTATTTCCCAAGTGTGTGTATGCAATGTACAAACATGCACTTTGATACTTATGATTAAAATAAAATAAAATTGAGAGTATGACCTTTGACCTAATGAGACTGACGGAGACATTTATAGATATATGTACTGGATAGCAGTCGGTGATACCATAGGGAAATAAACTAACAGTATTTGTAAGATTTTTAACTCTATTTTGACAAATTGGTAAAAATGGGGTGTTCTTTGGTCAGAGAAAATGCACACATGAAATAAATTGATTGTGGATATGATGGTTATTAGTGAATGTATATGACGATGATTTGTAGTACACTTGATATCGGTCTTTTGATGCAATTTCACAGATGTCTCAATTATTCTGATTCTCCTTGGACAAAATCTAGTTTTCTGGTTGGTTATATGAGGAAATATTTTTCTATGGGCAAAGTGCGTTCGGCTTCGTTCAAACCGGCCTTGTTCAAACCGGCCTTGTTTAAGGCCTTGTTTAAGGCCATGCAGTATGCAAGATTTTCCTCTTATCAAGCATTTCAATTTTTTGAGGCACTTTTTTAACCAACTGCTACATGTAGATTGTTCCGTACCTCTAATGACCGACTAGCTGGGCTTAACATCTTGTCTTTCATATTGGCACTTGCTTCATTGGCACTCACTCCCAAATGTCTACCGTACTTCTATTCAATATTGTCATTTCTTTATATAAACTCCGTTTAGATCTAGTGTAATCTCTTTAAAAAGAGGGAAACCAAACAAAAATGTGTTGTAAATTTCCACTGCAAAGATAGTGGGGTCTGTCTAAAGTTGTTTTATTTTATGATACGTGTAATAATTAAGCAGAATCTTTTCTTGTGAATAAACTATTGTAAATGTTTTAAATGCAGAAGAGTTGACAACTTTATTGAGTTTCAGGACTTTTAACATCAAATTTAGACAATTTTTATTAAAATGCAGGCTTACTTATGCCGTTTTCAAAACTTCAAATTTTTTATATTTTAGCCTTGCATTTTTGCCCAAAATGGGAAGAAATAGAGATTTGAAAATTTATAATTATAAGGGGTTTGCCTTGCATTTTTATCAAAATTGGTCACAAATTGAGTTGTTTTTTTAATTAGAAATTGTAAGGGGTTAGCCTTGCATTTTTATCTAATTTGGGCACAAATTGAGTCTTTTTTAAATTAGGAATTGTAAGGGGTTAGTCTTGCATTTTTATCAAAATTGGGCACAAATTGAGTTTTTTTTTAATAGCCCATAATTGAACCGATATCCCATAATTGAACTGATAGCCCATAATTGAACAATTACAAATTGTAAGGGGTTAGCCACTGACCTCTATACATGGACAGATCATCCATTGTTTCATTTTGAAGTCGGCATGCAGAGAAGTGCAACATGGCGGACCCACGAAGTCACTCTGTGAGCCAATGAAATGTCCAGGTGTAGAGTTCAGTTGGTTGGTAAATCCACTGACCTCTACAACTGGACATTTCATTGGCTCACAGCAGTGACGCCATGTTGCACTTCCAGTTCGCGCCGACTTCAAGTGTTAGCACAGCAGAATATGGACAATGATCCGTCCAGGTGTTGAGGTCAGTGGGGTTAGCCTTGCATTTTTATCAAAATTGGGCACAAATTGAGTTTTTTTTTAATAGCCCATAATTGAACCGATATCCCATAATTGAACTGATAGCCCATAATTGAACAATTACAAATTGTAAGGGGTTAGCCTTGCATTTTTATCAAAATTGGGCACAAATTGAGTTTTTTTTTAATAGCCCATAATTGAACCGATATCCCATAATTGAACCGATATCCCATAATTGAACCGATATCCCATAATTGAACCGATAGCCCATAATTGAACAATTACAAATTGTAAGGGGTTAGCCTTGCATTTTTATCAAAATTGGGCACAAACTGAGGTTTTGTTTTTAATATCCCATAATTGAACCGATAGCCCATAATTGAACCGATAGCCCATAATTGAACCGATAGCCCATAATTGAACCGATATCCCATAATTGAACTGATAGCCCATAATTGAACAATTACAAATTGTAAGGGGTTAGCCTTGCATTTTTATCAAAATTGGGCACAAATTGAGGTTTTCTTTTAATAGCCCATAATCGAACCGATAGCCCATAATTGAACCGATATTCCATAATTGAACCGATAGCCCATAATTGAACAATTACAAATTGTAAGGGGTTAGCCTTGCATTTTTATCAAAATTGGGCACAAATTGAGTTTTTTTTTTTAATATCCCATAATTGAACCGATATCCCATAATTGAACTGATAGCCCATAATTGAACAATTCCAAATTGTAAGGGGTTAGCCTTGCATTTTTATCAAAATTGGGCACAAATTGAGTTTTTTTTTTAATAGCCCATAATTGAACCGATAGCCCATAATTGAACCGATATCCCATAATTGAACTGATAGCCCATAATTGAACAATTCCAAATTGTAAGGGGTTAGCCTTGCATTTTTATCAAAATTGGGCACAAATTGAGTTTTTTTTTTAATAGCCCATAATTGAACCGATAGCCCATAATTGAACCGATATCCCATAATTGAACTGATAGCCCATAATTGAACAATTACAAATTGTAAGGGGTTAGCCTTGCATTTTTATCAAAATTGGGCACAAATTGAGTGGTTTTTTTTAATATCCCATAATTGAACCGATATCCCATAATTGAACTGATAGCCCATAATTGAACAATTACAAATTGTAAGGGGTTAGCCTTGCATTTTTATCAAAATTGGGCACAAATTGAGGTTTTCTTTTAATAGCCCATAATTGAACCGATGGCCCATAATTGAACCGATAGCCCATAATTGAACAATTACAAATTGTAAGGGGTTAGCCTTGCATTTTTATCAAAATTGGGCACAAATTGAGGTTTTCTTTTAATAGCCCATAATTGAACCGATATCCCATAATTGAACTGAGAGCCCATAATTGAACAATTACAAATTGTAAGGGGTTAGCCTTGCATTTTTATCAAAATTGGGCACAAATTGAGTTTTTTTTTTTAATATCCCATAATTGAACCGATAGCCCATAATTGAACCGATATCCCATAATTGAACTGATAGCCCATAATTGAACAATTACAAATTGTAAGGGGTTAGCCTTGCATTTTTATCAAAATTGGGCACAAATTGAGGTTTTTTTTAATAGCCCATAATTGAACCGATAGCCCATAATTGAACCGATATCCCATAATTGAACCGATAGCCCATAATTGAACAATTACAAATTGTAAGGGGTTAGCCTTGCATTTTTATCAAAATTGGGCACAAATTGAGGTTTTCTTTTAATAGCCCATAATTGAACCGATAGCCCATAATTGAACTGATAGCCCATAATTGAACAATTAAAAATTGTAAGGGGTTAGCCTTGCATTTTTATCAAAATTGGGCACAAATTGAGTGTTTTTTTTAAATATCCCATAATTGAACTGATAGCCCATAATTGAACAATTACAAATTGTAAGGGGTTAGCCTTGCATTTTTTTCAAAATTGGGCACAAATTGAGGTTTTTTTTTAATAGCCCATAATTGAACCGATAGCCCATAATTGAACCGATATCCCATAATTGAACTGATAGCCCATAATTGAACAATTACAAATTGTAAGGGGTTAGCCTTGCATTTTTATCAAAATTGGGCACAAATTGAGGTTTTCTTTTAATAGCCCATAATTGAACCGATGGCCCATAATTGAACCGATAGCCCATAATTGAACAATTACAAATTGTAAGGGGTTAGCCTTGCATTTTTATCAAAATTGGGCACAAATTGAGGTTTTCTTTTAATAGCCCATAATTGAACCGATATCCCATAATTGAACTGAGAGCCCATAATTGAACAATTACAAATTGTAAGGGGTTAGCCTTGCATTTTTATCAAAATTGGGCACAAATTGAGTGGTTTTTTTTAATATCCCATAATTGAACCGATATCCCATAATTGAACTGATAGCCCATAATTGAACAATTACAAATTGTAAGGGGTTAGCCTTGCATTTTTATCAAAATTGGGCACAAATTGAGGTTTTCTTTTAATAGCCCATAATTGAACCGATGGCCCATAATTGAACCGATAGCCCATAATTGAACAATTACAAATTGTAAGGGGTTAGCCTTGCATTTTTATCAAAATTGGGCACAAATTGAGGTTTTCTTTTAATAGCCCATAATTGAACCGATATCCCATAATTGAACTGAGAGCCCATAATTGAACAATTACAAATTGTAAGGGGTTAGCCTTGCATTTTTATCAAAATTGGGCACAAATTGAGTTTTTTTTTTTAATATCCCATAATTGAATCGATATCCCATAATTGAACAATTACAAATTGTAAGGGGTTAGCCTTGCATTTTTTTCAAAATTGGGCACAAATTTAGTTGTTTTTTTTAATATCCCATAATTGAACCGATATCCCATATAATTGAACCGATAGCCCATAATTGAACTGATAGCCCATAATTGAACAATTACAAATTGTAAGGGGTTAGCCTTGCATTTTTATCAAAATTGGGTACAAATTGAGGTTTTCTTTTAATAGCCCATAATTGAACCGATAGCCCATAATTGAACCGATATCCCATAATTGAACCGATAGCCCATAATTGAACAATTACAAATTGTAAGGGGTTAGCCTTGCATTTTTATCAAAATTGGGCACAAATTGATGTTTTCTTTTAATAGCCCATAATTGAACCGATAGCCCATAATTGAACCGATAGCCCATAATTGAACCGATAGCCCATAATTGAACCGATAGCCCATAATTGAACAATTACAAATTGTAAGGGGTTAGCCTTGCATTTTTATCAAAATTGGGCACAAATTGAGTGTTTTTTTCTTTTAATATCCCATAATTGAACCGATATCCCATAATTGAACTGATAGCCCATAATTGAACAATTACAAATTGTAAGGGGTTAGCCTTGCATTTTTATCAAAATTGGGCACAAATTGAGTTTTTTTTTTAATAGCCCATAATTGAACCGATAGCCCATAATTGAACCGATATCCCATAATTGAACTGATAGCCCATAATTGAACAATTACAAATTGTAAGGGGTTAGCCTTGCATTTTTATCAAAATTGGGCACAAATTGAGGTTTTTTTTAATAGCCCATAATTGAACCGATAGCCCATAATTGAACCGATATCCCATAATTGAACTGATAGCCCATAATTGAACAATTACAAATTGTAAGGGGTTAGCCTTGCATTTTTATCAAAATTGGGCACAAATTGAGTTTTTTTTTTAAATATCCCATAATTGAACCGATATCCCATAATTGAACTGATAGCTCATAATTGAACAATTACAAATTGTAAGGGGTTAGCCTTGCATTTTTATCAAAATTGGGTACAAATTGAGGTTTTCTTTTAATAGCCCATAATTGAACCGATAGCCCATAATTGAACCGATATCCCATAATTGAACCGATAGCCCATAATTGAACAATTACAAATTGTAAGGGGTTAGCCTTGCATTTTTATCAAAATTGGGCACAAATTGAGTTTTTTTTTTTAATATCCCATAATTGAACCGATATCCCATATAATTGAACCGATAGCCCATAATTGAACTGATAGCCCATAATTGAACAATTACAAATTGTAAGGGGTTAGCCTTGCATTTTTATCAAAATTGGGTACAAATTGAGGTTTTCTTTTAATAGCCCATAATTGAACCGATAGCCCATAATTGAACCGATATCCCATAATTGAACCGATAGCCCATAATTGAACAATTACAAATTGTAAGGGGTTAGCCTTGCATTTTTATCAAAATTGGGCACAAATTGAGTGTTTTTTTCTTTTAATATCCCATAATTGAACCGATATCCCATAATTGAACTGATAGCCCATAATTGAACAATTACAAATTGTAAGGGGTTAGCCTTGCATTTTTATCAAAATTGGGCACAAATTGAGTTTTTTTTTTAATAGCCCATAATTGAACCGATAGCCCATAATTGAACCGATATATCCCATAATTGAACTGATAGCCCATAATTGAACAATTACAAATTGTAAGGGGTTAGCCTTGCATTTTTATCAAAATTGGGCACAAATTGAGTGGTTTTTTTTAATATCCCATAATTGAACCGATATCCCATAATTGAACTGATAGCCCATAATTGAACAATTACAAATTGTAAGGGGTTAGCCTTGCATTTTTATCAAAATTGGGCACAAATTGAGTTTGTTTTTTTAATATCCCATAATTGAACCGATATCCCATAATTGAACTGATAGCCCATAATTGAACAATTACAAATTGTAAGGGGTTAGCCTTGCATTTTTATCAAAATTGGGCACAAATTGAGGTTTTCTTTTAATAGCCCATAATTGAACCGATAGCCCATAATTGAACCGATAGCCCATAATTGAACCGATATATCCCATAATTGAACTGATAGCCCATAATTGAACAATTAAAAATTGTAAGGGGTTAGCCTTGCATTTTTATCAAAATTGGGCACCAATTGAGTGTTTTTTTTAAATATCCCATAATTGAACCGATATCCCATAATTGAACTGATAGCCCATAATTGAACAATTACAAATTGTAAGGGGTTAGCCTTGCATTTTTATCAAAATTGGGCACAAATTGAGTTTTTTTTTTTAATATCCCATAATTGAACCGATATCCCATATAATTGAACCGATAGCCCATAATTGAACTGATAGCCCATAATTGAACAATTACAAATTGTAAGGGGTTAGCCTTGCATTTTTATCAAAATTGGGCACAAATTGATGTTTTCTTTTAATAGCCCATAATTGAACCGATAGCCCATAATTGAACCGATAGCCCATAATTGAACCGATAGCCCATAATTGAACCGATAGCCCATAATTGAACCGATAGCCCATAATTGAACCGATAGCCCATAATTGAACCGATAGCCCATAATTGAACCGATAGCCCATAATTGAACCGATAGCCCATAATTGAACCGATAGCCCATAATTGAACCGATAGCCCATAATTGAACCGATAGCCCATAATTGAACCGATAGCCCATAATTGAACCGATAGCCCATAATTGAACCGATAGCCCATAATTGAACAATTACAAATTGTAAGGGGTTAGCCTTGCATTTTTATCAAAATTGGGCACAAATTGAGTGTTTTTTTCTTTTAATATCCCCTAATTGAACCGATATTCCATAATTGAACTGATAGCCCATAATTGAACAATTACAAATTGTAAGGGGTTAGCCTTGCATTTTTATCAAAATTGGGCACAAATTGAGGTTTTCTTTTAATAGCCCATAATTGAACCGATAGCCCATAATAGAACCGATATATCCCATAATTGAACTGATAGCCCATAATTGAACAATTAAAAATTGTAAGGGGTTAGCCTTGCATTTTTATCAAAATTGGGCACAAATTGAGTTTTTTTTTTAATATCCCATAATTGAACCGATAGCCCATAATTGAACCGATATATCCCATAATTGAACTGATAGCCCATAATTGAACAATTAAAAATTGTAAGGGGTTAGCCTTGCATTTTTATCAAAATTGGGCACAAATTGATTTTTTTTTTTAAATATCCCATAATTGAACCGATATCCCATAATTGAACTGATAGCCCATAATTGAACAATTACAAATTGTAAGGGGTTAGCCTTGCATTTTTATCAAAATTGGGCACAAATTGAGTTTGTTTTTTTAATATCCCATAATTGAACCGATATCCCATAATTGAACCGATATCCCATAATTGAACTGATAGCCCATAATTGAACAATTACAAATTGTAAGGGGTTAGCCTTGCATTTTTATCAAAATTGGGCACAAATTGAGTTTTTTTTTTAATAGCCCATAATTGAACCGATAGCCCATAATTGAACCGATATCCCATAATTGAACCGATAGCCCATAATTGAACAATTACAAATTGTAAGGGGTTAGCCTTGCATTTTTATCAAAATTGGGCACAAATTGAGTTGTTTTTTTTAATATCCCATAATTGAACCGATAGCCCATAATTGAACCGATAGCCCATAATTGAACCGATATCCCATAATTGAGCTGATAGCCCATAATTGAACAATTACAAATTGTAAGGGGTTAGCCTTGCATTTTTATCAAAATTGGGCACAAATTGATTTTTTTTTTAATATCCCATAATTGAACCGATAGCCCATAATTGAACCGATAGTCCATAATTGAACCGATATCCCATAATTGAACTGATAGCCCATAATTGAACAATTACAAATTGTAAGGGGTTAGCCTTGCATTTTTATCAAAATTGGGCACAAATTGAGTTTTTTTTTTTAATATCCCATAATTGAACCGATATTCCATAATTGAACTGATAGCCCATAATTGAACAATTACAAATTGTAAGGGGTTAGCCTTGCATTTTTATCAAAATTGGGCACAAATTGAGGTGTTTTTTTTATAGCCCATAATTGAACCGATAGCCCATAATTGAACCGATATCCCATAATTGAACCGATAGCCCATAATTGAACAATTACAAATTGTAAGGGGTTAGCGTTGCATTTTTATCAAAATTGGGCACAAATTGAGTGTTTTTTTCTTTTAATATCCCATAATTGAACCGATATCCCATAATTGAACTGATAGCCCATAATTGAACAATTACAAATTGTAAGGGGTTAGCCTTGCATTTTTATCAAAATTGGGCACAAATTGAGGTTTTCTTTTAATAGCCCATAATTGAACCGATAGCCCATAATAGAACCGATATATCCCATAATTGAACTGATAGCCCATAATTGAACAATTAAAAATTGTAAGGGGTTAGCCTTGCATTTTTATCAAAATTGGGCACAAATTGAGTTTTTTTTTAAATATCCCATAATTGAACCGATAGCCCATAATTGAACCGATATATCCCATAATTGAACTGATAGCCCATAATTGAACAATTAAAAATTGTAAGGGGTTAGCCTTGCATTTTTATCAAAATTGGGCACAAATTGATTTTTTTTTTTAAATATCCCATAATTGAACCGATATCCCATAATTGAACTGATAGCCCATAATTGAACAATTACAAATTGTAAGGGGTTAGCCTTGCATTTTTATCAAAATTGGGCACAAATTGAGTTTGTTTTTTTAATATCCCATAATTGAACCGATATCCCATAATTGAACCGATATCCCATAATTGAACTGATAGCCCATAATTGAACAATTACAAATTGTAAGGGGTTAGCCTTGCATTTTTATCAAAATTGGGCACAAATTGAGTTTTTTTTTTAATAGCCCATAATTGAACCGATAGCCCATAATTGAACCGATATCCCATAATTGAACCGATAGCCCATAATTGAACAATTACAAATTGTAAGGGGTTAGCCTTGCATTTTTATCAAAATTGGGCACAAATTGAGTTTTTTTTTTTAATATCCCATAATTGAACCGATAGCCCATAATTGAACCGATATCCCATAATTGAACTGATAGCCCATAATTGAACAATTACAAATTGTAAGGGGTTAGCCTTGCATTTTTATCAAAATTGGGCACAAATTGATTTTTTTTTTAATATCCCATAATTGAACCGATAGCCCATAATTGAACCGATAGTCCATAATTGAACCGATATCCCATAATTGAACTGATAGCCCATAATTGAACAATTACAAATTGTAAGGGGTTAGCCTTGCATTTTTATCAAAATTGGGCACAAATTGAGTTTTTTTTTTTAATATCCCATAATTGAACCGATATTCCATAATTGAACTGATAGCCCATAATTGAACAATTACAAATTGTAAGGGGTTAGCCTTGCATTTTTATCAAAATTGGGCACAAATTGAGGTGTTTTTTTTATAGCCCATAATTGAACCGATAGCCCATAATTGAACCGATATCCCATAATTGAACCGATAGCCCATAATTGAACAATTACAAATTGTAAGGGGTTAAGTTAGCCTTGCATTTTTATCAAAATTGGGCACAAATTGAGGTTTTCTTTTAATAGCCCATAATTGAACCGATAGCCCATAATTGAACCGATAGCCCATAATTGAACCGCGATAGCCCATAATTGAACCGATAGCCCATAATTGAACAATTAAACATTTTAAGGTTTTTTTTTTTTAATATCCCATAATTGAACCGATATTCCATAATTGAACTGATAGCCCATAATTGAACAATTACAAATTGTAAGGGGTTAGCCTTGCATTTTTATCAAAATTGGGCACAAATTGAGTTGTTTTTTTAATAGCCCATAATTGAACTGATATCCCATAATTGAACTGATAGCCCATAATTGAACAATTACAAATTGTAAGGGGTTAGCCTTGCATTTTTATCAAAATTGGGCACAAATTGATATTTTTTTTTTTAATATCCCATAATTGAATTACAAATTGTAAGGGGTTAGCCTTGCATTTTTATCAAAATTGGGCACAAACTGAGGTTTTGTTTTTAATATCCCATAAATGAACCGATAGCCCATAATTGAACCGATAGCCCATAATTGAACCGATAGCCCATAATTGAACCGATAGCCCATAATTGAACCGATATCCCATAATTGAACTGATAGCCCATAATTGAACAATTACAAATTGTAAGGGGTTAGCCTTGCATTTCTATCAAAATTGGGCACAAATTGAGTTGGTTTTTTAATTAGAAATAGTAAGGGGTTAGCCTTGCATTTTTGCCGAAAAAGAGCATAAATAGCGATTTCTGAGAAAAATATAATTATAAGGGGTTAGCCTTGCATTTTTGTTCAAAATGGGAAGAAATTGAAATTTCTGAGAACTTTATAATTGTAAGGGGTTAGCCTTGCATTTTTGCCTAAAATAGGCATAAATTGAGATTTCTAAGAAATTTTTAATTGTAAGGGGTTAGCCTTGTAATTTTGATCAAAATGGGAAGAAATAGAGATTTTTGAGAAATTTATAGGGGTTAGCCTTGCATTTTTGCCCAAAAAGGGGCAGAAATAGAGATTTCTGAAAAATGTATAATTATAAGGGGCTACCCTTGCATTTTTGCTGAAATTGGGGAGAAATAGCGATTTCTGAGAAATATATAATTGTAACGGGTTAGCCTTGCATTTTTGTCAAAAAATGGGCAGAAATGGAGATTTCTGAGAAATTTATAATTGTAAGGGGTTAGCCTTGCATTTTTGTTCAAAATGAGCATAAATAGCGATTTCTGAGAAATATATGGGGGTTAGCCTTGCAATTTTGTTCAAAATGGGAAGAAATTGAGATTTCTGAGAACTTTTTAATTGTAAGGGGTTATCCTTGCATTTTTGCCAAAAATGAGCATAAATAGCGATTTCTGAGAAATATATAATTGTAAGGGGTTAGCCTTGCATTTTTGCCCAAAAAGGGGCAGAAATAGAGATTTCTGAAAAATGTATAATTACATGTATAAGGGGTTAGTTTTGCATTTTTGTTCAAAATGGGAAGAAATTGAAATTTCTGAGAACTTTATAAGGGGTTAGCCTTGCATTTTTGCCAAAAAATGAGCATAAATAGCGATTTCTGAGAAATATATAATTGTAAGGGGTTAGCCTTGCATTTTTGCCTAAAATAGGCATAAATTGAGGTTTTCTTTTAATAATGTGCAGAGCCGCTCTAATAAATTAAGAAATTGTTAATTGTAAGGGGTTAGCGTTGTATTTTTAATCAAAATGGGCAGAAATAGAGATTTCTGAGAAATTTATAATTGTAAGGGGGTTAGCCTTGCATTTTTGTTCAAAATGGGAAGAAATAGAGATTTCTGAGAACTTTATAATTGTAAGGTGTAAGCCTTGCATTTTTGTAAAAAAATGAGCAGAAATAGAGATATTGGAGAAATTTAAAATTGTAAAGATAACCCCTTATAATTTACAAAAACTAAGGGGTTACCCTTACCATTAATTTCTCAATATTAATTAATTTCAGCCAATTTTAACAAAATAATGCAAGGTTAACCCCTTAGGCCTACATAATTAAACTTCTTCGAGTGCTACCTCGGTAACATTCGGTGATTCAACCAGTCAGTTGCTGGGTCAGCTTACTTACCTCTTCTTAATCTTAAGGTCCAGCCAAATTGTCTTGATTTTAAGACACCTTTGAAGTACTCTTCCAAGTTCCAATATTTTTCTGTCTATCAGCTGTGACTATACCACTTACCAGCTGTTTATGTCGATGCAGTTTGACTGTTGTATGCTTTAAAGAAACTGAACATGCACACGTGTGTGCAGAGCCGCTCTAAAAACTCGCAATTATGCAAAATAATTGTCGCGTTATAATATTAATATACGCAGGCTTCTAGTCACCAGACTATGGGCCTTTTCGAAACCGTTGCTTCGTCTTTGGCTTTGGCTTCGCCTCCAAATTCCGAATTACTGGGAAGCAAATAGAAATAGAAATGCCACTAATGCCTTATTTGGGGATCTCAAATGTTGTTATTTGTTTCCGAGGTTTGTGTGAGTAATAAATGCTGCTCATCAAAGGGACGGTTGTTGGTACAAGTAGAATAATCGGTGTACCAAATGTTATACGGAAACGCAAAGCATTGTGGGCAAACACAAACAAGAAAACGTTGTTCACCCATTTCTGTCTCAATATTGTTTTTATTCCACGTATAATGAATACACAGCATACGGCTATAATACGGTAGAGCACAATCCCAGAGCAAAATGTATCATTGTACACATTGTGCACGCGTCCACACAGAAGTCTTCGTCTTGTTTACAATCTGGAATGTATTAACTTTGTAACAATTCAGTAAAAGGACAATGGATACGATGACTACTTGACAGAACACTTAGTACCGTTAGTACGCTAGAGAAGATGGCTACATGGAAGTATTAAAGACTTGATCGATCTTTAATTACTTCATTTCTAGTAAGCAGGTCAATTTCATTACAAATCGCATAAGAATTTGGCTGGTAATAGGCATGGTAATAACCAGCAGATGTTTCCAGTTTCAACTTTTCTTTTTCGTCAAAAGAATGAAGCACACAAGTGTTTTGTCTGGTACTTTTTTTCTGCACATGGAGGTGGGCGCAGATATTTGTGAATTGTTTTGTTACATTGGTTTATATCGCAGACCTTGATGCGCTGATTATACTCTCTGATTGTTGAATCAGGAGTGCTCAATGACAACACATAGCAAACAATGAATGACGCGAGGCGCCCAGCCCCCAATTAAGTGACGAGCTTATTTCCACGACAAGCTCTCCCCACCCGTTATCATTACTGGTGCAAAGTATTGAAATTGCCAAAATATGCTTCTGGTTTTAACCAAAGTTGAAGAGTACAACGCTAACGTAACAACCCTTTCACGTTCATAGCTAGATAAAGCGCGTTTGTCTATCAATAAACCCGAGCAATTACACAGGTCAAGAAACAGTCGCAAAGGGATCGCCGGGATGGTGTAGACAAAAACGGTCAAACGAAATGAAGGAAATAAATTCCTCCAGACATTTTTACATCAGTTCATCTTACAACACGCAACATACACGTGATATATACCCTTTTTCTTGTTTAACTTTCAAATAGGAAATTAATTAAGAGGTAAACATCTTGTTGTTTTATCTTCCTAAAATATGTTTACACTAAACCGGCAGGAGAGCGCCCTCTGGCGGCGATCTCACCCCTAGCGCATAACAGCCAAGTTTCGTCACTACACTAAAAATCCCTAAGGGAGCATTTATTCCACAAAATTAAGACTCGACGTGGATCGTAGTCGTATTCGTTGATTCCGTGTTTAGTTTTTTTAACAATTATACATATATTCGTTCCTCAATTATTTTCATACAATTTAAAGGTAGGATACACCATTTGCAGATATCAAACATGTTTACTACCGAATTATTTAGAAATATCTTACTTGGGCTAGATATTCTGTAATTGTTCCGAAAAATTTACTTTTGGACGGCAATCGCCAAAAAAAACGAACTAAAAAAATGTCTGTTCCGTAAACAGAACATTTTTGGGGGTCATATTTCTTTTAATTTTTGTTTCATTTTATTGTCATTTATTGGGTTTTTTTATTATTGAAAATTGAAAAACTTCAGCACACACATTATTACTGATTATTCATTTAAAAACCTGCCGCTAGAGGGCGATCTAACATTATATAACGTCATCGGTAATTCTTTTGTAACGTACATCTAGCCAGAGACTCACATCATTGAAAGCAATACCTTTTCCACTTTAAAATTATAATGCACTTCCGGTTGGGACCGGAAGGAATGGTCAGGTCATTTTGCTGGTAATATAACAATTGAATACCATGGATTATTCTATCAAATCCAATAAAAATCAAAATCAGGTCTTTTACAGAATAAATCGATAAATCTTTGGTTGCTTGTAATCTGATACTTGGTGTTATTCGTGACATCATTAACAGAAAACTTGACAGCCGTCTTAACTTTATTATTTGAAGTAAAAATCTGGATTATATCTGCCGCTGATTTTTTTTTTTTTTTAAAGGTATGAAGGGTTTTCATTATAATTTAAATTTGTCTCCCTAACTGCCCGACGCCGGTTAAAATCAAACAGTTTTTCTTGCTTTTTTCTCGGCATCCATGATTGCAAAACTTCGGACAGGTCAATTAAACGATGTTTACTATAAAATACAGCCCCCCCCCAAAAAAAAAAATAAAAAAAAATCCAATCCACACATTCCTGATAATTCAAGCAATTACCAATGGTGTATCCTACCATAACATTTGGCATGGTTGTCCGCAATTAAATTAGAGGCTAAAATATAACCCGTGGAAAATACTTGTTGTTAGTGAATTAAACAGTCGTTGCATTCACAGGCGTTTAGATGAAGATAAGTACTGTCTATAAATAGAAACTGAAGGTTCAATTTATGTGGTTCAGAAATTCCTGTTTTGACGAAGGAGTGTGTTAAAAAGAATTGAGCAGTTTAATTATTGGTCGATTGATGATTGATTGATTAAATTACCAATTAGTCAATAGCATGATAAATATCCCTTTAGATAAATCAATAAATTAAATTAAAACCTGGGTTAGTCCTTAAATAAGGGGTTTAAAAGTGTGACATTTGTTGGTGTCCCAGTTACACGCGACAGGTGTAATTTCCCACATTTCACATGCAAGTGTCAGAGAAATGAACTTCATACTTTTGTATTTGTTTTTAAAGTAAATTGCTTGATGTAATCGCTATTGGAGATAGAAGGCATCTAAGAATGTGTCCTAAAAAACCACAATTATGTCAGACGTAACAGGGACACACACAAAATTGAGCCCTTAGTTATGGACAGACACACCTACAAAGTTGATGCAATGAACAAACCTTATACTCATCAGAAACAAATAAGTTCAAAATAAAACACCTTTTTCTTTCAAGTGTCAGACTGAAAAATGACCAGTATTATGCAAAGAATAATTTGTAAAGACTAAACATTGTTTTTAACCCAATCTTATTTTGATGAACTATCCAATTGAAGGCTTTAGTACTGTCACAACTTGTGAAAATTTGTAATACAATTCTGAATACAATTCTGTGCATAACGCAAAAATTAATCTGTCATGGCCGGCAGTAGATAAAAACAAATAAATGTCACGATAAAACATTGATTTCAATTCATTCATAATCAAATTATAGGATTTATGTACATTTTGTCACGAGGTCACGTATTAGTTACACACTGTCACATCTCCAATATTCACTCTCCTACTTCTTTAAAGTATTCTGGTAAAATTACTGGTCAATTATGCCGTTATCTTTTGTTTTTGTTTGAGTTAGTTCAAATTAGAAAGTACACGTACTGTTGCAGAATCATATAGAATGAATTTAGGTTGATGCATGCAGGCCAAAGAAATAATCTGGGGATTTCTGTTTTTGATTGATTTCTGTCCATGCACAGAGCTCAAACAGACAAAATAACGGGTGTAAAAAAATTGTAAGTAAACACGATTTATTAATAATTGTTTTTGCTCGATGTTCCATGCGTAACAGACAAAAGACGTTCAAATATAATGGTTTAAAGTGCATGGAGATAACACAGACACCAGACCAATTACTGATATAAATACAGACGTAGACAATTCGTTACAAGTTCGTTACAAGTCCGTCACAAATTCATCACAAGCCCACCACAAGGCAATCACAACTCTGTCATAAGACAGTCATAAGACAATCACAAGTCCATCACAAGTCACCCAGACTCGAGACATAGGCTCTTCAAATGAACTGGCATTCATTTTGTAATGGTCATCCTGTCTGTGACAGGACTTGTGATCGACTTGTGACTGACTTATGATCGACTTGTGACTATTATGCATATAGATTAACATTTCCATTCACACAGTACTGTTTAAAATATAAAAACAAAATCGTCCTGAATTTGTATTTTTTTTTCACAATTACATTCTACTTGACACCAAGAAGAAAAAATAAAAACTTGGAACACATACACAAAGTGTCCTGTAGATTGTAGCAAATAAAGATCCACACACGCGCACGCACTCTTCACAAGATATTTACAAGTTCAGTGGCCAATTTCACGGAGCTGCTAAGCACAAAAAGTTGCTCAGCACAAAAAAGTCTTGCTCATTAAAAACAAGTTATCAGCCAAAATTCTACGTGTTTTTCATGCTAAGCAAAAAAACAGCTGATTTATATCAATCAAAAACAATAAATATTGCGTGAAAATTTGGTCTGTAACCTTGTTTTTACCAAGGACAAATTTTCATGCTAAGCAAATTTTTGTGCTTAGCAGCTCCGTGAAATTGGCCCCTGTTGTTTAGCAGCATCTAGCATTA
Organism: Crossaster papposus; assembly: GCA_037893245.1. Taxonomy (NCBI): domain Eukaryota; kingdom Metazoa; phylum Echinodermata; class Asteroidea; order Velatida; family Solasteridae; genus Crossaster; species Crossaster papposus. The sequence continues at coordinate 1,671,606 of JBAIAA010000231.1, read as the reverse complement.
TTACTGAAATAATTAATATCTGCTTAAAATATAACACATAGAGGAAAAGACTATCTAGGTATCTGCAAACGATAAATATCTATGTATTTACACAATAATATACCATGTAACTAACGCGTGTTTTTGCAACACCAATACTGTCTGCTTGTACAATTTGAAGTTGAAGCAACATCTACCACTGATCACAAAGTCAGATTTTATTTTACATTTTAGGTCTAGCACACTAAATCAGATAAAAATTCCATTCAAAAAGATGAACGTACATTTCAAGACAATTTCTATAACAAATTGTTTGACTACCGATAACTAATTTATTTTGATTTTTTTATTTTTTTTATTTGAGCACAGACTTTTTGTGCAACATTGATCACATTCCCTCTACTGAATCACAACTTGGCCGTGAGACATTCACTTGTTTGCAGCAGGCCACTTTATAGAAACGATTATCTCAAACCCATCTCGGAATTGATCACAAATCGTTAAAACGCAGCACATGAAACAACATGTACGTTGTCAGGGTTAGTGTTATCTTAACCCATAAGGCTCTCTGGCTAGAAACCATCCCCAACCCTGCAAAATTACAACCATCTAAACATTAGATTCAGCCTCAATCCTCAAATCATCTCTTGAATTTGTTCAGTTGACCAATGCTTCAATCCTTCAAAACCCTCCGTGTATGGGTTGAGGTAGTGCCTATCAAGTTAAGAGGATGTCAAGCATAATGCAGGGCTGAACATAAACAATGCTGGGTACAGCCTTGGCACAATGCATCCTCCAAAATCAACCGCCACCTATTGCCGCAATCCTTCAGCATCCGCCAAATCTGCCTGGAGGATTTTGAAGGATTGATGAGGGTTAGGGTCAAGTAACCCTTTTGTACCAAGCCTAAGACCATACAGGAAAACCCATTAATCTGTGCTCATTAAGCATTTTTATATCACCCAGGAGATCATTTAAGGTGAAATCTTGTTAGTTAGTTTACGCCCACTACAAATTACACACAAGAACATACAAGACAACACCGGGTATGTAAATAACCAACAAACTGAGAATAGCTTTTGATTTGGTTTTCAGACTTGGTTACTCAGTCATGTCGTACTCGTTCCCTGCCCGCGAGGCCTCACCGTAGGGTTTCTTGTCTTCTCTAGATGTGTCCACATCTTTGGAGCGTAACCACAGAGTGATGATGGCCTTCTGTCCAGGTAAGCCAATCACAGCGCAGTCCCCACTAGCCGATATCTGACAGCAGCTGATTGGATAATCCGGGGTGAACGTCGCGATACTGACACCTGAGAAATGCACCACAGTGTCAACCAAAAAAAAAGAGATTTATAATCGGAACATGATAAGACACAGGGTTCCCACCAAAGACACAGGGTTCCCACCAAAGACACAGGGTTCCCACCAAAGACACAGGGTTCCCACCAAAGACACAGGGTTCCCACCAAAGACACAGGGTTCCCACCAAAGACACAGGGTTCCCACCAAAGACACAGGGTTCCCACCAAAGACACAGGGTTCCCACCAAAGACACAGGGTTCCCACCAAAGACACAGGGTTCCCACCAAAGACACAGGGTTCCCACCAAAGACACAGGGTTCCCACCAAAGACACAGGGTTCCCACCAAAGACACAGGGTTCCCACCATTTCTTGTAAACTAAATTCTGTGATTTTTATCTCCAAGTTTTCTCTGATGAATTTTCAAAATTCCAGGATAATTATTTGGACCTATATCCAGTTATCTCCAAGTTTTCTCTGATGAATTTTCAAAATTCCAGGATAATTATTTGGACCTATTTCCAGTTTGACACATCTTCAATGTTTTTACAGTTAACATGGTGACCTGGCTAAAGAGAGATAAAGAGGGATTTCCACACTAAAAAGCCACTATAGCCAATCATCCAGTGGATACGCTGTTTGGCCACGAGACAAAAACATAATAGACTGACCACTTTCTATTTTAGACCAATCAAATTCCCTGACTTTTCCCCGATTTGAGTCATTTTTCTCAAATTCCCTGAATTTTTCCCGACTGGACAAAAAAGCAAAACTCATTTTCCAGCTTTTCCCTGATTTCCAGGAAAAACAGTACGTTGTATCGTTTGCTATTGCTGTGTGGGTCTGATACCTGGACTTTGTCTTACCTTCCTGAAGGTCCCACATGTGCAGGCTCCTGTCCATCTGTGTTGAATCGTTACTCAGGCATCTTTTGCCATCTTCACTAAGGTAGATGCTGTCTATTGGGTGGGTGTGGCCTTGTAACGTGTACCTGATCACCATGGCAATAACAAAAATCTCTAAATTGTGATGGAGTTGAAAAGAGGTTTTTTCTTGGAAGAAAAGCGAAATCAGAGTTGTCTCCCAAGTACCAGGGCTATTCGAAAACCAATCTATATTATTATAAATGGCTTTTTATAAAAAAAAATTAACATACATGTTACAGAAACATTAGACTAGCAGTAAACAAAACAGGACATGATCAGGCTAGCCCAGACTAGACAACCTAGTAATAACGATCACCAACATTTACAACCAAAAAAGATAATCATACTAAAAAAGTTAGCATCAAACAATTCAATATATAAAAATCATTTTTTTTCTACTTTAGAGTCTCTTGGCTACTTACTTGAGTGATCCAGAGGCGAGGTCCCAGACCAGTAGGGAGCAGTCTTCACAGCCGTTGACCACACACTGTCCCTCTGATGAGATAGCTACACAGGTTGTATTGGACAGTGGCTTCCATTTCTTGAATTGCTGACCACTCTGGAGGTCATACACGATGATGAAATTGCGACCTGGGTCATCAAGCTCCTGGACAAATTAAAGAAAGAAACAAGTGACTTGCGGAGAATGTTTCTTCTTACTTTTGGCTGTGAATCCATCCTTTTCAATCCATCATTTTTGGCTAAATAAACAAATGTTGTTATACTAAAACACTAAGGATTCAAATTAAATTGAATTAAATTAGTAGATTTTGAAAAAAAGGTCACCGAAGAACTGCCAAATTTTGAAGCAGAAGTTTAATTTTTTAATTTTTTTTTAAGAACCAACCTTAATAACTGAGACGACGTAGTGACCATCGTTAGAGATTGCAGCCATACGAGTGACGAACTCATGCTGGTTGATTCGGAAATCATGAATGAGTTTCCTAGCGGTGAGATCCCAGACAAGTAGAGGGCTTGGTTTCTGAGTGTCATCGCCACAAACGCAACGGTGGCCATTAGCGCTAACCAGGAGGCTATTCAGAAACCGGTCTTCCCCAACCTTGAAGGTGGACACCACGTCACCACTAGTCACATTGATCATGTTGACATACATGCGATTTCGGGAGAGCGCCACCACGTGTTCCGAGTCGCTCATGCCAAAATACGGCATCTTCTGATTCATTATGCCCTTCAGTTTAGTTTCAAATGTACCCGTGTCGAGGTTGAAGATGAGGAGTTCTCGATTGCAGAGTACTACCACGCGGTGATTATCAATGAACTGAACATTACGGGGGCAGGACACGCTGCGTAATGTCCGAACGCATTTCTGCGTGGTTATGTTCCAGACTTTGATCTCGCCTTCTTCCGACGCAACCGATACCATGAAGGTGTTGCTATTGGTGACCCTGAACAACCCTGTTAGAATGGGCTTAGGCGTGGGTTCAGGCTCATCCGGTGACCTCGCCTCTATTCTGCGTAAACAGTCCCGCGACGGGAAGAAATTGCACACTGGGGGTTTGATGGCTTGCTTGAACATCTGTTGCATTTTGGGATAGCTAGAGCCCTTCTTCTCCATGATTCCTCCGCTAAGTCGCTGCCTCAGCTGGGTAAATAATTGCGCTCCGTCTGTTGAGAGGGCGTAGGCTGAGACTTGAAGGAACTCAAGGAACAGTTGCAGGTCCAGGTTGTTTGGGTCTTTACTCTGAGCCAACACGGCGTCTTCCATCACCCGATAGACATCACAGTGTTCTAACTTGTGCCGCAACCATTCCAAATCCCAAATGTACTTATCAGTGAATTTCTTCTCGCCACTGTTTAGAGCTTGGTAGACGAGCTCATGATAGCGCCGCCGATTTGGGTAGCTGCCATAGCTAGCCAGCTGGGGTAGCACATAGCGATTCATCAAGACCTCTATGCCACCCTCCTTAACAAAGGGCTTCTTCTTACTCTTAGCCCAGCGACCCTGAAAGTAGTCCAGCACATTCTTGTGTAGCTGTATCCTGTTCTGAGTGGCAGCCAAGTAACGCCTGCAGACGAGCTCCCGCAAACCAAGGTGAGCCCAAGTTCTTAAACATCGGTCGTCAACGACACGATCTGAGAGAAACGGAGCAAGCTCCTGACAAATGGCGATCCACAGGTATGCTGGTACCCTGCGCAGCACCGGTCTCTTGCTGGCATAAAGCTCATCTAGTACAGGGTCATCGCATGATAACAAGTCATTCATTTCAGCATCGGAGATGCCGTCCCGTACCACACACAAGTAACCTAATGAGTGAGTGACTGCCAGCTTGCCGTACCTCCGCTCTAACCTGTCTAAGGTGGCATTCATTTGTGCGTCAATGTCCTTCTCCAGTTTAGCTGAGCTACTCTCATCATAGCTATGCCAATTACAAGCGACGTGACAAGCCAGCTTGACATAAAGAGGAGTCGGACACCCAGCTATAGCCTCTCTAAGAAGCTTGGACTGGGGGTTGCATAATGTCCGACCGTTGGCCTTCAGAAGGCTCTCAACCATTTTGGTCGAGTCGGCTCCGGAGAGTTCTGGAATCTCCACGAAGCTTGCACTGTCCCGCAATAAACTCTGCAAAAAAAAAAGAATACACTGTCCCAGTCCATCTTTGAACTCAAAAGGCTCTGGTTTACTTACAGCAATAATATGTTGGAAAATATAAAGGGCATCACAAAAATGTGCATAGACTTTGTGCAAATGATGCTTTGTGTGCCATTTTGTCACATGGTAACTATCTAAGATGTGTCACTTTGTTTGACAGACAACTTGCTTTGTCTTTGCTCATCCAAGATACTTGCTTGGTCGCACTTCTCAGATCTCACTATCAGGTCAATTATTTTCTCAACAAACCAAAAATGTTTGGGTAATAATATGTTCACACTAAAAACAGTTTATTTAATTAAGTTGAAAAAATGGCATTTTGTTGTGATCTTCATATTTACCTTGAGATGAGTAAATCCCTCGTAGTCCGTTCCTCGCATTGACAGTATCATCTTGAAGTTGCTCGGTAGTGTGTCCGGGATCCAGTTGAATGCTGCTGTGTTATCACCTGCGGAGGTAAACTGATCAATGCCGTCCAGAACCACCACTAGAGGCCGGTCTTCAGACACACGTTTCAGAAGCGTCGGAAGGTCCTTACTTAAGCGATTCGCTCCCTGTTGGTGACAGAATTCAGAACATTAAGTGTCCATGTCATGTCCGCGTTTAATTCTTACAATTCTTACAATTCACTGACAAGACTAAAAAGTCTGCATAGTTTTCTGTTTTACTCAAAAAGTGTAGCACATGTATCTGAGATTAAGTTTTTTCAGGGTACGATGTCACCTTTATGATTTTGAGCAGTTTTTGTTTTCGTTGCTTCATATGTAAACATTCTCGTAATGTAATTGAGGGAGTTTCTGAAAACCCCAAGAGACTCTTACCTTTGATGCAATAGATATATGCTCCCCATACAAGTAGGCAATCTGCTCACAAGCACTCCTCAGTAGCTGGTTGGGTGTGGAGGATTCTGGCGTGGCGTTGACGAATCGCACCACGCAGGCGCTAAGCGGCAGCTCTAGACTGCAGAGCTTAACTGTCATGGCCGCCAGCGCCGTCTTGCCTGACCCTACCCCTCCGTGGAGGATCAGGGGTGATTGGGAGTCCCCACTGAGGTAGTCACGGATCCGATTCAAGATGTCTGTCTGGCCATGGAATGTTTCCGAGTGCCTGTTAGCCAGCACCGTGTGGTGCTGTAACTCTTGATATAACCGCCGATGCGTTTCTGGATACAAGATAGAGAGAAACTAAAAACATGAGGGCCGCATCCCAATCTCTTGTCTATGGCTATTGTCTAGGTGGTCACCCATTACAAGTACGCGTGCGTAGGCTGACAATAGACGTAGCCGTAGCTCATGGAAGCCCATTTTGGACACGGCCTACCAGTAACATTACATGTATAAAATGAAGACATACATGTCCAAATCTCATGTAAACTTTTCAAAAAATTGTCCTACAATGGAAAAGTGCAGTATCGGCAAATTTGTCAAAATGTGTTGATAATTTATTAATGATAATATTATAATAATAATAATGTATATGTACGGTAGTGCTTATGTCTCGAATCACTTCACATATCATCAAATACAAAATATGTTTAGAAAAGAAAATTCTGTGTCATTTTGTTCTTCAATTTTCATTTTTTTTTAGATACTGCACTTTACCACTGTAGGGCAGTACAGATCAGCATTTTGGAAGTCCAGCTTCGTAATGAGCAACGATGACGCCATGTTCAACGCATTTGCCAGATGGCGATGATTTCACAGGGAATTTAGTGTCAATGGTTGGTTACAAAAGGTATGCTTCCGTTTTAATACAATTGGTGTCCAGTATATTTGTGTGGTTCTCAGATTTCTGTGTTAATATCCTTTAGTAAATGTTCGGTGACTCATACATGCTGGAGTACATGCGCATTTTACTGCAAATCCTGCATTCAAGTCATGGTCTGCCAAATATGCGTGATGTACATGTACCATAACAGCAAGGCCTAGTGTTTCCTGCATCATCTCGTCTTGTTTATTGCCTCCAAATACCCAGATTGTCCTCAGGGGGCTAACAGCATTATGCCACCGAATACCTTCTCCACTTGACTCAGTAGGGGGAAGTGTACGTGTGCGTGGAAGGGGGGGGGGGGTGTCAATTGGAATACGACGTCAACATTCACGCCCCGATCGTATTTTATGTGAAGGTAAATTCTTACTTACATTGCCCATGTGTATTCCGGATAGAAATGGATAATTCCTGTCACAAGATATTAGCATAATTATAAAACAGAAATTGTAAGCTTTAACTCTAGCCCTGCTAGACACAGTGCAGTACATCATGCATTCTGTCTGCCACCATAACATTTGCAACAAACCTATCACAACTTTACAACAACCAGAAATCATAGACTATTAACTTGAAGACATTAGCAGCATCTTACTTTTTGCCATGACATCTTCCTCCAACCTCTCAATCACTGCTCTGTCAATCAACTCCATCAGGATCTGTTGCGTCTTGTTGCAGATGTCATCGATGTACTTAGCGTGAGTCGAGAGGCCATCCGGGTCTAAACCCTTCGGACTCCAAGGGATGTCAAACTTAAAGAAGTTGCCTTCGTTGACTTTAGCAGCCAGTCTCTTGGTCAACTGGGCAAGTTGCTCTTGGGAGTGGGTGTCGGCCTCCTTGTTGCCATGCAACAGATCTAAATAGATACCGGCCGTGTCGTCGTTAGGGTCGATGCGGGTGAAACGACGGTGAAGCCAGACGACAGCGTCACTAACGCTGGTTGGAGAGAAGACTCCCTCGTCAATTTCCGTCTCTGAAACTGTAGGCAAAAAACAAAAAGACATTTAAAGCTTAATTATCATTTAATCTTAACCCCTTGAGCTATCAAGCCCTAGGTTGGTAGTCTAATAATTAGTCAACTTTCCAGTTGATCGGGCACTGGCTTTAAATTTGTCAAGGTTTATCTGATCCCTCTGCGTTAGGCTCCGCTTAAAAAAATGTGATGTCAAACAGACTCTCCTAGTTAACCAGTTCGCGCCGGGATTATTTTAACATCGCCGAGCCGAGGGGCGGGATTATTTTAAACGAAACTTGATCCGAAGCGGGTTCAGGCTGATAGTGCCGGGAAGCACACCCACGCATTTCCGTCCTTGCGCGCTGCTGACATACATTTCCGAACTTTAACTTGGCGTGTTTATGCGTCATCCGTTTTGAATTTAGGGAAATTTTTGCGTTTATATACGTCATCCGGCGCGAACTGGTTAAGATACATGTAGGTCCAGCAAAAACATCTCACCCTTTAAAATGATCCTCACAGACTCACCCCGGATTCATACTGATAATTTTCAGGAATCTCAAGACTCACCAGACGCCATGTAGCGCTCTTTCTCCTCCTTGCCCCAAGAACCCCTCAAGATGTCACAGATCCTCTCTGCTTCCTCCTCTGAGGCCTTCCCCTGGAACAAGTAGACCGGCGGTACTGAGTTGGAGTCCAGTAGATAGTGTCTGGTCAGAAGGGAGCGGTCGTCACCTTCTGAAACCTTCTTGAGGAGACGGTCAAAGGCCGATGCTAAGACGCAGATGGGTGTCTTGCATCGATCGTACTTCATATTCAGGAAAGACTAAAATGGAAAAGGTTAGAGAAAGGTTAAACCTAAACCTGAAAGCTGTCAATCTAAGCACAAATTTACTACATCGCAGGTTGTTGTGAAGAATCCTATAAATCCCTCAAACCCATAAAACCCGTCAAATCCGTCAATTCCCACACCCCCACCCCCACCCACTCCGCTCCATCCCTCCTTTTTAGTTCTTAGGGTTCTTGGGGCATATAAACATGAGTTTGGATTAAACATTAGGCATAAGTCCACACAGCTAATTTCGGATATTTTTGGTGTTCACTTTCAAGGAGGGTTAGCCAATTACCATGAAGTTTGGTCCGGTAGATGCAGCCTGACAGTACTTGATCTCTCGCAGACACTGGTCCAGGAATCGCTTGTCGTTCAGCCTACTATCCCACAATCCCCAGAAGAGGTCGACGGCTTCAAACTCGTAGCCACTGAGGGCGCAGTGTTCTCGCAGCTTGGGGTAGACTCGTTCCATCAGTGCATTTCTTTCTATCTCAGAGTCTACAATACAAGACAGAAATCTTATTCAAATGATAATTCCATTTCTTTAAATATTGTTTTCTAAATGGTTTAAAAGAAACAAAGTCTAAAAATGCATCTCAGAGTAGATTTTTTGAAAAGTCCAATAGTACATGTACACGCGTGTAGTTACATGTACATGTAGTTGAAAATTGAAATCTTAGAATATTATTTTCTGTGACTTTACAGCATTCACAGAGCTAAAGCTTCGCTACGCTGGTTGTCAAGCACCGTTCTTTAGATTTCGAGAACTTTTGCTGCTTCAAACTATAAGTCAACCCTGGACATCCTAATAAAAACTAAACCTCACATGTGCCTGAATTTTCTAAACAAATTTGAACGAATTCTACTTTTAAAAATCTTTGAGGTCTTATACAAATTGTATCAACTGTAACATCACTGACTTCAATGATCTGGTAATGTGTAAAGCCATGCACCAATATTAGTTCTTATTAGGTGCTGCTGCACTGTGGACCTCCGAACAATATAGGTCCACACGATGCGGGAAGAGGTTACGGTTTGTGGACTTGCCCAGGTCCACAATCCGTTTTTCAGTTTCCGAAAAAGAGCGCTAGAGGAAAAACGGGTTAGGGTTATATAGAAAAGATAGAAGGGACAGCTAAGAGGCCCATAATCCAAATTTGAGGGTAAATTTGTTTTGGGGAAGCGAGAAAAATGAGTATTTAGTCAAAGTTTGTTAACTACACGAAGACAAAGGAATGTCCACAGTGCGTATGTAAGGTAAAGCTAGTTGTACTGGTCATTGGGCCAGTGAAACATTCCAGATACTATCTCAGCTCCCTGGGGAGGAGGCAGCTCGATGCAGCCATTTAAAATCAACCACAATAACCATCTCCAGGGTGGGGAGAAGCAATAAGTGACAAAGTGTCTTGCCCGAGGGCGCACACACACACACACTTATTCTTTTGGTACATAGCGTTATGGGGACAACCCATAGGGTTTGTGTGTAAACTGAAATCTATCTAATCTCAAACTCAGAACACTCTAAAATTCTAAAATTTTCAGCATCACCCTAATTTGTCCTCTTCTACATTTTCTTTCATTATACCCTAACCCAATTTTACCTTGTTCTATCTTTACTGAACACCCAACGCGCTATGGGGACTCGAAAATGTCCCCACTACTCAGTCTGTCTTTTCCAAACAAAAGAGCCTGTCCCCATAACTAGGTGGAGGCTCGTACACTATTATCCCAGGCTAAACACAAAACCAGAATTACTGGCAGACCACAAATTCAATGTTACAGATCAAGAGAACACGAAGCCATGGTACTCTGGTATTACAAACGTACAAATTATATTGACACCAAGGATAATACACAAAACTACAAAACAATTGTAAAAAGTTCTTAATTTTCAAATCCTCCGATTTCTTTTGAGTTCAAAATTTCTCTCACTATTCACCGTACAATGTATTAGTTGTATGTACATGTAGTTAAGTTGACCAACCAATGATACATGTTTTGTACTTTGACATAAATCCTGCTACCCAGTACGTACCGGTACTAGCACTAGTACGTACATTGTACATTATGTCAAGTATCGCTGGCAAGATTCAGGAATGCTGTATTTAAACGTGACAAAATATTGTCAAATGTAGGTTTTGAATTTCAGAGTTAGTCAATCAATGGGATTAATGATTTATGTTCCCAGATTTGTATCCCCAGTCTGTTCAAGTCCATGTCATTCTTTTTCCACCCTTAAAACATCAACAAAATTGAGAGCAGGGTTTCACAAACCAGCCAGAAGCTAAGACACCGAAAATGATACGCACCATCTTCTTTGCCCCGTCTCACCGCGATGGACCATCAACCCACTCTACCTGCTTTCTTTACATTCCCTACCCCCCCCCCCCCCCCAACCCATCTACCCACCCTACTTTGTTTTCTTATTGCCTGTCATTGCTGCAGCCGAGCATGCTAAATGTCAAAGGTACAGCATCTCAACCCCTAGAGGAGAACACATCCATTATAATGAGGCGGGGAGCTTAAATGGAGGAAGCGGGGGGGGGGGGGGGGGGGGGGGGGGGAGGAGGGGGAGGAGGATGCGGTCACCACGGTGATGATAATGTCCCTTTTAAAGCCAGGATGTTGCATCATGGAGTGCATCAGTGGATGTACCGGTACGGTATGAGTTAGAAAGGGACATCATGTGCTGTTTCAACCAATTACCGTAACTGTAATTGTCGGTCGGTTGGGGAGACTGAATGGGTCGGCATTTATTTATATTTTCTTGTAAACATTTGGTTTGCTTTTGCAGTAGATTATAGTCTTGTAAATTGTTCCAAGCCACATTTGTGAGTTCAATGTAAATGATGAGTAGGTTCAAGTCCCGCCTTGCTGATTTCTTTGTTCACTTAAAGGTAGGATACACCATTTACAGATATCGAAACAATTTACTACCGAATTATTAAGAAATATCTTACTTATTTAAAAGTAAATAATGATTGTAGGCATCCAGCAAAATAAGGGCCCTAGATATCCTGTAATTGTTCCAAAAAATTGAATTGTATAAACCAAAATTTATTTTCGCCGTTTGGCGAGCGAAAAAAAAAAAAAGATAACATAAGAATAACTGCTCGACGCCGGTGGAAAACAAACGCTGTTTTTCATGCTTTTCTCGGCATCCATGAATGTAAAAATTCGTACAGGTCAGTTAAACGATATTTACTATAAAATACAACCCCCCAAATCCACCCATTCCTGATAATTCAACAAATTACCAATGGTGTATACTACCTTTAAAAGAGTATTATTTTCGATTGAAAAAACATGTCCAATAAAAGTAAACAATTTAGATAGTTGTGGAACTTCACCCTAACCCCTGGGCATTTTTGGCTAGGAATCGTTCAAAATCCTGCAAAAGCCCCCAATTGCCATTTGTAGAAATTGGATTCATCCTCAATCCTTTAAAATCCTTCATTATTTCTTAAATTTGTTCAGTGGAGGGGTGGCCATTGCCTCAATCTTGTACCTACTGGCATGGTACAGGTATGACTGTAGTTGGTTCAGACATTACTAGATGATGCTGTTGGAGACAGAGTTGGCCGAAGTTAGAGACAGAGTCAAAGTGTCTTACCTACGGAAGCAGCGCTGATGTAGACCCTGACCATCTTAGCTTGTAATTTACACCTCACCAATGCCACCTTGCCAAGCAGCATGTTCCTGACGTCTTCGCTGTAGCAGGCCAGATTAGGCAGAGACGAGCCCGAGCTAGTCTTAGCAGCAGGCTTGGTCATCGCTGGTGACATCTGAGGTTGCATGGTGGCCCTTGATGTGGGCCCTGAGGTGGGGGGTTGAGGTGACGGCGGGCTCTCGGCAGGCTGGGGTGCAGCTAGGGGTGGGTTGGTGTGCTTCCTCTCTTGTTGGGCTTGGGTAGACGTCTTAGCAGAGGCATTGCTGCTGGACCGATGTTCTTTCTCCTTTTCTTTGTCCTTGTCTTCGTTAGAGGAGTGACTACTGCGGCGGTTACCCATACTGCACCAGGAAAAGCCAACAAAATGCCAAAATAGTTGATATACACAAACAGGTTGGCAATGCAAAGCAACATATTTACACTGTACCGGTACAGGTACAGTGTACAATGTACATGTACATTGTACAATGTTTAGACACAATTTGGAAATGCAATGGTACTTTTTTAATGACAACAGCAAATTGGCCAGGCATTATTTTGAGTTGACTCCACCTTTGTGCTAATAAGACAATTCAACATGTGCAAATTGCAAGTTTCATACCTTGCATTCAAAACACACACATGGACCGTACATGTCACCCAATTTCTGCAGAAGGCTTTTTGCTGAAGTTAAAATTTTAAAACAGTCCACTTTAACACAGCATAACAGTTCTCTATCGAATTATGACGAACAGATTTGAGTTTGGTTTTAAATTGAAATGACTCTCTTGCGATTGCCAAGTAAGTGATGCTTATCTTTGAGACGTCTTGGTGATTTTCAATCTACTGAGTGCAAGGATACTGAGAGAGCAAATTACAGGGATGTCTTTCAGAGGGTGCAACATCTGTTGGCCATTTACAGTGGCAGGCAATGGGGAATAAAATAGGCATTTTTTGAAAAGGTCAGAAGGTAAACATCACTGATGTTGTGCATCTGATAACACAACTGGGTCACAAAAGACAAGTTCAACATTAACATACATCTCTCTGGGATGCAGTAACTGTCGCTATACTAGTTGGTAACTTCGCTGTGCACATATGCTTGAGGTTGCTATAAGATGCGTTATTGGGCACCTAAACTCTTTCTTAACCCTCGGCTGTATGAATTAAATGAAGACAAAGTATTGAATAGGCCTAATCACTGAAGCGTGATACCAAGATATAGCGTATATCCACGTCCAACGCGCCAACAAAGCATGCTTTGCAATATCGACATAAACGCCCTAGCGGGTAATTTTGGGTGTACATATTACATACATGTACATGTCCTCCGCGAAATTAAACTGCTGTGTCTGACGGATTAACGCGTCATCTGTGGATAGTAAAAGCCTTTTTCGGGCCTTGCTCGGGACGTGTTTATTCGTCATACATATACGTTTTTGCATCTCGGGAAAATTTTGCGTAACATACGGTACATACAATGTACACAATGTACGACCTCTAGCGGAAACTGGTCAAGGATGGTTCATGTACATGCACTTTTTTTGAAAACCAACATTTTAAAGCATCATTTTAAAGCATCATTTTAATTGCCTAAATCGCAATGAAATTTGCATAAAATATTTATTTGGTTTTAAATGTACATTTTTCTGTGAAGCGGTATATAAGAATTGACTATTATTATTATTATTATTAAAAACCAGCCTCAAGGCGTACAAGTACGTCTGTTAGACATTGCACAGTATTTTAAACAATATTTTCAGTCTTTTTTTTCCCTTCATTTTCTGCAATATACGGTACAATTTAAAAGCCCCAGCAAACCTAAAACCAGTCAACTCACAAAATGAGTCAAATAAGAAGGATCTTTTCCATTTTTTTTTTCTTTCTTGGCTGTAGCCAAAAAAAAATTAAAAGGGAACAAAGACTTTGGAGAACTGGTCGATAAAAGCAAGTGAAAACCAACCACCCATTTTCCCGCCTCTTCCCAGAACAGCGTTGACATTATTCTGCGTCCTTCAACCATTATCACCTTCAGCAAGCAAAAATACAATAAATAGGTAGCGGTACGGTAGATGCGATTCAATATATTCCAATAAATAAATCCTCACATGACAAACAAGTCTGAGCCATCGCTATATTAACTGCTACTGAAATGAAGTTTTGCTGTCGTCGTTCAACCCCTCCCCCCCCCCCCCCCCCCCCAATCAGGACAAGCAGCAACATGGAGGATCCATACCGCGTCCTTCACTCCAAGGAGATTAAGTAACTAGACCAGATATCGATCCGTTTTGGTGGGTTTTTTCCCCCCGTCTTTCATCAAGGTAGGAGAAAGTGAAATCATTTAATGTTTGCAGTATCAATTTTCTATTTTTGTAACCTTCAAGCTAGCTCCGAGAAAGATATGCTTGGCATGAAATGAAAGAGGGTGTGACACATTTTTTAGTTGCGTTATTACAACTTAAATACAATAACCCTAAAAATATTCACGATCGTCAGACGGCGATCGCGAAAAAACAATAACAACAAGAACAACTGCCCGACGACGGTTTAAAACGAAAACCATTTTTTTGTTGCTTTGTTTTTTCAGCATTCATGATTGTAAAACTTCAGACTGGTCAGTTAAACGATATTTACTATAAAATAACCCCCCCCCCCAAAAAAAAAAAAAAAAAAAAAAAATCTACCCATTCCTGATAATTCAAGCAAAAACCAATGGTGTATCCTACCTTTAATACCCTTTTTTTGCGGAGGTGGTCACATACAGTATACAGTCTTCTTTGGTACCATTTGTCAGAAAACTACCATATGTACAAATGTTTATACAGTAAACAACAATTATATACTTGTATAAACAAATTAATAAATAATGAATAAATAATATGATGCTCAAGTTAACTTACAAGTTTGCAATTTGTTTACAATAATGTATGACATTAATGTACATGTATGACATTAATGTACATGTACACAGACTATATACATTTATAATAAAGGTACATGTAAATCACTGTGTACATGCTTGTACTGAATACAAAATATAAAAAATGGGCAGTTTATAAAATATTATTCATGTACAAATGTATAAACATATGGTAGAATTACCTTTATGAGGTCTACATGTACGGTACCGGTACATGTACCGCCAACAACAGCACTTCTAATGTAGAAAAAATCTGCGACAAATTAAAATGCAGCAACAGAGAGAAATAGGGGAGAATATGTTAACAGAGAAGCAACCACCATCATCAACGGCTGGGTTGTTAATATCACAGTACGGTACGTAGACGTACAACATTATGTGTAGCTAGCTGTCGTCTCTTGGGTTTGCTGACGTCATACATCCCAACTCACTAGCAACAACGATAAATAAATTGAAGGACCCTGCCAGTGCCAGCCAATCCCCAGTGTTTTCTGACATTGCCTCATCATATATTTCTCTTCCTCTCTATCTCGACTGACAATGCTACCTGTACTGCACAACTCATTAGCGTTTGCACAGTATTATAGTACATTGGGTGGGTTGTAAGGTAGGGGGGGGGGTAGTTGATATTCTACTAATTGTTCAGAAGGTTGATGATCGTGTATGGATATGTATTTTTGTAAAATGTAAATTTGTTATACACGTATATTTGTATACTATTATATGTTACATGTATGTTGCCTACTAGTAGGTGTAATATTTTGAGTAAAACCTTTGGATATTACACACCAATAATTTACACATGTAGTCTAGAATCATGACAAACCTATTAAATTCTATGCCCCCAACATTTTAGTTTCTCATCAAGTACAGTTATATTTTTGCTTATAAATAGTGTTTGCAAACATCAACACTAAAGAGTATAATTTATGGGGTTTTTTTAGCAGATAAATTTTAATTTAACCACTAACCAAAATTTATCCAAATCTTTAATCTATTTTAAAAATCATTCTTCCAAATCAGATGACCCTGGTTCGAACCAGGTTTGCAAATTTAAAAGGTTTATAAATGCCCATGTCATCATCACAATTTTGTTTTTTCAACAGTAGCTTTTTAAAAGGATTTTGTCTTTGTCATAGTGTAGTCACGCATGGTTTTTATTATAATAAATAAATTAAAAAATTAAAATCCCACAATATGGAATAACAATAGCAACAAGGTCCATGTAGTTTGGAGCAAAGCTGAACAAGCCTTGTGTTTTAACACAATTTGTTTCCTTTTTCCTAATACTAAACACTCTGATGCAATTTTCATCAGGACATCCAACCATAAAAGGCTGGCAAGGTCAGATTGCCATGGCAACCAATATAATTACAGTCTCAAGCACAATGGCTAGTGAAGCAACCAATGACGTCAGAGAATTTCGATTCCTTGGAGAGTTACATGTAGCTGGAACAAAGACATCAGAGGAGCATGGGGAAAAAAGGGTTGAAAAGTGCGTGACTCGATCTAAGATCTAAGATCTAAGATGTCAGATGTCAAACGTACCCGTAGCAATAGGAGTACATGTAGGTTTGACTTTATTGATGTCTTGCGTGAATGAATGCGCCATTGTGTCGGATCATAACCGCTCAAATGAGCAGGGTGAAATAGTCACGAAAACCTTGAATATTGAATAAATTAAGGTATTATTATGAGGACCCAAGAGAACAAACATTTCTTCCTGTTTTTTTTAGGAGCGTCAAGTGTGCTTATATAACTATTATAACTCAATGTCAACGTTCAGCTACATACTTGCATCAGTAGATGTTGCTTCACATACCGTATACATTTACGAAAGCAATTTTTAAATAAATCTTTTCAATTTTTTTAATTTTTTTAAAAGGATTTCATTACGATTCTAATGCTAAACAAAATAGATTTGTTTTTAAAAAAACAATGAATTAACAATTAATTTAGTGGTAGAAAATTGCTTATGGGCAATGCTTAAAATCTTACAAGATAATTTCTTGCATGCAATGCTAAAAATAAATGGTATGCACTACTTAATTTGATTAATTTCATGAGTTTAGTTGCTACAGGTACCGTAGTAACAGCTGATCTTTTAAACATTGTTAGAAATAAAGTAAATAGTTACACCCCTGTACAACCAACCCATTGTCATCAGGTCTCCACAACGTACATGTACCTGTACCAGGACCAAGTTTAAAATCATAATAATATACATGTTATACACGCAAACTAATGTATAAATGTATATTAAACATGTACCAAAGCAACTCGTCCACCAACAAATAAATTCTATATTTATTTTATTTTTATTTTTTTCAATTTGCCAATAAAAAAGTTAGGGTCGGGGCCCTAAAATTGAAGTCGGTCAGTAAACCGGAAACAAGTTGTTTAGATTTTTGACCCTAATTATTTTTCCTCTAAAAAGTCCTCTATTCCACATGTGCAATAGATGCAGTAGACATAAGATTGGAAATACTGCATCAATAAATCTATACAATGGTCTTTTTTAACCCAAGCCATTTGGCTTTCCGCATTTTTCTCTACCTCGATCTGTGCCCAATTTTGTCTCATTTTGTCAGAAGGTATGCAATGTATAATGTACGTACTGTACTCGTACATGTACAGTGAGTACATGTACCGAACATTACACTTTGCATAATTAATTATAATTATAGTAAATGTGTGTACATGTACAGTACAAAAAAGTACATGCACATGAACATTATTCACATTCTACAGAATGTTCTACAGCTGTACCAGGTCTATTATGTACATGTGCAGTATGTAGAATACTTACGTGTTGTGCTTCCATGAATTGTGAATTACTAGCTCTCATGACGTCAATGGCTACCATTGTGGTAACCTAGTTACCAAGGTTACGCTTACACACCAATGAAGTTGTCAACTTCGAGTGGCAATATGCCATACATGTACATGTCAAACATTTTGGCATCTCATGATTTCGGTATCGTTTCGGATTAAAGTGCAGTAAATGGACGGAATTACAATGTACCGCTACATGTACATTGTAGGGGTTTGGATTTTAACCAGTTCGCGCAGGGATTATTTAAAAATACCAGGTGATGGCTACCGGTAGGTCCCACTCCAAAAGTTGCCGTCTCTCGCATCAGTTCTACTGATAATTCTTCCTTACAGACTCCATCGATAATGCATCATCCACTAAAGCTCTGCACAATTAGGCATTGCTATATAGATGTAAAATGTTTAACCTTGTGAAATGTGCAAACGTGTTATTGTACATGTAGTCTGTATCCCATTACATTTGTGTACACTAATGCTACATGTACATATTAATAAGAATACCCAACATTCCATTAATATAATGTCTGGTGCTTATATAGCGCTTTATCACCAAAGTCTTAAAGATCATTGGGCCCATGAAACATCCCAAATACCATCTTAGCTCCCTGGGGAGTATACAGCTCAATGCTGCCATTTCGGCGCAAAGCAGCTACCGTAAATAAACTACAATAACTATCTCTGCCCTCGCAGGTACCCATTTACTCTTATGGTCCGTTGCTACATGTACAAAATGTATCTTGAACAATGATACCTCTGCTCCATTGCAAATTAGAGCCCTTTTAGGGCTCAATTTCATCCTACCGGTAATTTCACTATAACACAAGCTGACAGTCCTGTGCATGACTTCTACCCTTCTTAAATTTACAAACCCTCGAGTTCATGGGCCACAGAATGCTTGAATATCAGAGCAAATGAAGGCACGCACATCGTGATTCGGCAATGGTAACAAGGGTCTTCCCACACGTACACAATTGGCTGTGTGTACACATGCATGGGGAGAAACGTGTACCAGTACATATGGGCTTGATGTACCGGTACACACAGGTACAGTGTAATGCGCCAGTTTTGTACTTGGTGAATACTGAATGTTATACTGGGCAGTTTCACGGGAAAGGTTGCAAAATGAAAAGTAGGTAATCGATGCTTTATTTCACAAGAAGACTTTGTGGGAATTTGCTGGTTTTTGTCCTACAAGGACCTCTATGTTGTAGGAGTCTCCAAAAATAATTTCACAGTTTTACGTATTACGATTCTCAAATTATAAGCTCACATGAGTGCTAAAACACAAGAATTGGAGTCTCATTCACATTTTCTTGGAACTGCAATTGATGAGAAATAAAAATTAAATGCCACAGGAACCACCCAGACTTGCAAGGACATAGAAGTATGTCCCCAAAATCTGTACACCAGATTTCATTAGGCTGGGCCAACTCGTCTTTTTGTTATGCTATTTTGAGTGAGACGTTGATTTGTTCGTTAAAGGTTTTTTCAAAATGTCCTTTCCTGAACATGATATTTTTTCTAGAATGAAAAGAAAGGAAACACAACTGATTGCCTGTCAAAATGATGCTACATACTCCAGTAATAAAATATAAAAATATTGGAATTGGGAAATAACAAGTAAATGTGATAAAGCAGCAGTCGCATATGCCACGCAAATGTTCGTTAAAAATGTCCTTTCCTGAACATGGCCTCCCCTTTTTTACATGAAGTCAGAGATAAAACTTGTTTGACATAAACATGTACCTAGGGGTAGACTTACTTGATTTAACAGACTATACAAAGATTCAGACTCGAACCCTGCTTGCTGTTGTGACATTGTCGTTAAACTGCATTGTCCTTTCCTGAACATATAGTTTAACAGAGTACCTGCAAAAGCCATTGTTGCTTAAATTTGATGAAGTATATATGCTTATAATGTCTGTAGAGTTTATGTTTTAAAATTAAAACCAACTATGGCCAGAAAGTGTTGGTGTTTTGTTCTTACAGGTCATTTACTCACTCATGTTTACACACAATACGAGTAAACATGTGCATATGCATTTATCTTTACAAGTCCCACTTAAATCCAATATTTGTCAGGAATTGGCTGATCTACAGTTTCATATCATCACTTTCACAAAATACATGCATTAGTTTGAGTTGATTTAATTATAATTTACTGTTTTAGTCTAGTTCTGTGTATTAAAGTGTTCAGGAAAGGACACTTTTTTTAACGAGTTGAGCAACATCTGTTAGACACTCTTTTAACAGTTCTTTCTGTGTGTTCAGCCATTTCATCAGTTTTACCTATCTATCAGAGCTTTGTGACACACACGGTTAGTTTGCGAGGGTTGCTATTTTCTGTTAAAGTACATATAGGACCATGTTGAACATTGTTAAAATGTGTGTCCTTTCCTGAACATAAATGAAAATGATATGTATTTAACCAAAAACTTCTGAAGTAATTTTATCAGAATTTTGTGTAAAACAGTAAATTTGTCAAGATTAATATTCTTTTATTGAAATTGTCACTGAAAAACTTGTATATTGATCATTGTTAAAAATTGTGTCCTTTCCTGAACATGTTAAAAACATTTAACAAGGAACAAAATTAGTATACACATGAACCTTCCTCCGTGCATACAAGTGTACAAATGCTTCAAACTGTTTTGGGCGTGATGTGCCTATTCCTTAGACCCCATTTTGTAGAAAGCACCATGCTGACTGAATAAAGTTCACTGGATAATAGTTTAATTATCTAAGCATTTCTTGTTGGGGCATACACTGTACGTGTATCAATGTCTCAATTTAAAGTTATTTTCACCAGCAATGATTATTAATCATTTGAAGTGATGGACATTACTTTAGTTTACTTTATTGTCATGTAGGAAATGCACGGTGCTATGCTAAAACTTGTTAAATATTGTATCCTTTCCTGAACGTAAATACACAGCAGTTAGTTGCAGCATTAACAAGGTACAAACTGATCTGCCTCACAAATGTATTAACTCTAAAAAAACAAACCACCTAAATAACACTTTTACAAATAAATAAGTTACTCTAACATGCTTCACCTACATGTAGTACATTGTATGTTGGTGTACATGTACATTGTATGTTGGTGTAGTAACACATCATGCATGCTGTATATCAAACATATTTTATCAGTTTTATTTAATTTTCTTAACAAACTATGTTCATGTTATTATATTGCTACTCTATTGCCACTCTTTATTAGTTTTAAGGTTATATTTCTGGTAAAGTTCATCCTCATAAGATCAAATTTTAGACCGAATGTAGTATTTGTTAAAATTGTTGTCCTTTCCTGAACACAATGAACCCTTTTCATAGCCATGATAAAGACCATGGTAACTCTATAACGCAGCACACTATCAATGCAATTTCTTTGCCAATTGTTCTACCATGCATACAGCCCTTGGACAAAAGTGCGAATAATCAACAGGCTGCATGGTTTCCTGTAAAACAGAAATCAAAGTTTGTGTTTCAAGGAAAACAAGTTATAAAACTGAATTTTCCGTCGATATATGAATTTACATGTCATTTTTCGTAGCCTAGAGTGCATTAATATTTAAGACATGACTACTGTAATGACTTTCAATCATTTTAAAGCAACTCCAAGCATGTTTGAGATGTGGAATTAGCAGTTTATGATACCTACCTCCATTTCACCAATTCTATAGTCTGCAAAGTGTAAAGTGTCTTAAAATTAAAACGAAAAAATGTTTCAGCTCTGCAATTCACATTTTCTAGTACCTTTATGTATGTACTTTCAACAAATAACCATGTTTTAGCGATACAACAAGTTTCATTTTTGACCCCCCGTGAGACTTTTTTGCAACCTTTCCCGTGAAACTGCCCTTCTACACATTCAGGTACATTAGCATGTACATTGGATGCAGCTAGCAATCTCATTCCAGTCACCTACATACATCGGTACCGGTAGGGAGTGTCCCTTAGCTACCCTGGGCACGCACACGGAGCCAGTCACACTTACAGCCATGGATGTAAATTAGATCTGGGCTCTCAATCTAGGCAGTAGGAAACAACCATAGCTTGCCTAGATGCGTCCAGTCCAAGAATATGACGGACAATCAGTAATGCCTAGTTCAGGGCCATTGGGCTACTATGATTACTGAAGATTACACATAGACGTAAAGTAGACGCGCATTGGTCTTAATTAGTGAGAATTGGTAACTTACATTAATAAAAATTTAAAAAGAAAATTAAACAAATCCATTATTTGCATTTCTTTTTATTGATTTAACAGTATAAACATATTGCAGTTTATGCAAATTCACGGTGTACAGTGAAAAAATTGTAAGGACATTTTTATTTAAAGACAAACAAAACTGAACAGTTTTGGCAAACAAGTAAATTTGATGTTTGTACCAAAACCGATCTTTAATCTCAACAATGACGATATCCATTAATTGTTAATCCTCCTGCTACCGGTACATGTACATGTATGTCAATAGTCACAGACAGTCCAATTTTTTTATTTTTTTTTAATAGCCTTTCATATTTTGTTTGTCAACAATTGCCGTGTGTCAATTGTATACAATGGCTATTTTTTTATAGAAGCTCTATGAGCAAAATTTAATTTATATGAACCATGATTGTAAAACTTCAAACAGGTAATTACCGGTGTAAGTTAAACGATAATTACTATAAATTACCACCACCCAAATCAACCCATTCATGATAATTCAAGCAATTACCAATAGTGTATCCTACCGGATATTGCCTACATGTGTCACACTATGAGATCCCCAACAAAAGCTCTCAACATGTAGTCTCTAGGCATGAAGAAAGGAATCCTTTATTTCATGTACATGTAGACTGTCATGTAGGGACTCCTATCATACCCACTTTATCTTCGTTTCTCTCCACTGAACGATACTATAGCCTTTCACATCTGTGATTGGGTTGGTTCACATGAGATTCATGTAGGTTGAAATAAACAGGGCACCGGACAAACAAGTGACTTAGTACCAATGACGTCAATGTGCACGTGAACAATGACCCGTATGCTTTCTTGGCCTAGTTAACGGTTGCCCATCAGGGCTCTCTGCTTATCAGAAGAATTTGTCGCTCTACATACCAGGTGCATTGCGAGTCCAAAAACCTGATAACTAGAGCAGAGTGTGATAACAGGCCAAACTGTGAAACAACTCATCCGTCCGTTACAAATACTGCACAAGATAAGTCAACCCATAAATCCCTAGATACAAGTTATGACAACAGACTACCGATGAACATAACCCAACCTTGCAAAATAATAGAGAAAACTGTCTCTCTTTCGAATCGATGTACATTATGTACCATTTTTAATGTACTGGTACTCGGTTCATGACTTTATTCCAAACTCTGGTGCAACTTAAACAGGTATCTTTTAAGAAAATCCCTGGTTCCCCCTTAGGGCGT
The DNA here is from genome assembly GCA_037893245.1 of Crossaster papposus. Taxonomy (NCBI): domain Eukaryota; kingdom Metazoa; phylum Echinodermata; class Asteroidea; order Velatida; family Solasteridae; genus Crossaster; species Crossaster papposus. Next base: position 1,648,405 of record JBAIAA010000231.1, on the reverse strand, counting down.
TCAATTATGAAGGCGATTATGTGGGTAACCAACGAGGACCTGGATGTTCGTCGCTTCGTCAGATAATGGAGGCGCGCTGTTGTAAATATGAATAAGTGTAGAATAAATGTTTCGTCAGTTCGCAAGATAACGTTAATGCATCATGTACCAATTCGTCCTTTAGTAGGTTTCAAAACTACAACTAGCCTTGCCTCTGGCAACATTTTGCCCATTTTCGGAAAATGAAAGTGCCAAGTAAAGCGAAAAAAATGAGAACAAATTACCCATTCGCCACGCCCCAAAGCAATTCGATCAATCAATAGTAATCATAGATCAATTAATCTTATAAATAATGTTACAACTATTTGTTTTTTTCATTTTCTTTCCATTTTTAAGAAACATGGTACCTTGTAGACAAAAAGCTGTAGACAAAATTTCAGTGGCTTTCAAAACGTCAAAGTGAACAAATTGTTGTATTTTTGATTTCTAATTGTTGTCATAGTTCCATCTGATTGTATTTCGGTGTAAACTTTCACAAAATGCAATATATTGCCTTTATAACTGGTTTGGAGAATCAAAGAAGTTTGTCATCCCATTGCCAACCTGTGTACGGTATCTTGTAGTGACGCGGTACTAACTCGAAGCTGCCATGGTGGAATAATAATCTCCACGCCATTGTCAGCAATCCTGTAGACATTTTTTCTCCGTAGAGTAATTAGAAATAAACGTACTACAACATAAAGACAACGAAAAAGTACCCATTAAGTATGCGTGCATGCGTACAACTACAACGCTTGGCAAACGTGGGCGCCCTGTGCAATTATGCTCGGTAGTCAACGTGTTAAGATCCCAAGAATCCCCTTGCCAATCCATGGACTGTTTCTTTCATTTCAAAGTCTGAGCTTCGCACCGTGGCCTGGCTAGATTTTGCAGATTGAGGGATTTTCAAGAACAAACACTTTGAAGAGGCCCCCAGAGTAAATTTGACATCACAGACGCTGGGCAAGAAAACACTCCAAAGCGATGGTGGGAAAGCATAAAAGAATGATTTAATTGTCTGGTGGATTGAAAAGACTCGTTTAGTGGATTCAATACTGTAACTATGGCAACAATGGAAAATGTAAATTAAAGGGGTTAGTTACGGCCAAGTGTCGCTACGTGAGAAAGACTGTGCATTTCATGTAAAGGTTATCTGCACGAGTATTCAAACATACATTTTATTGATTTAAATGAGTTGAAATGCAGTGCAGTGGGTCAAAATAATTTGGGGTAAGAAATATTTTAAGCCTTGATTTATAAAATTTTACACATCCATGTACATGCAGTCGTGAACCACATAACGATCGAGGCTCGATATTGTGTTTTCCTTTATTCCTACGTTATACCCAATCCCCATTGCTTTGCACTTGCACCGTCGATCGAGGACCGAATTTTTCCATTCATACCGCCGACCGAGGGGCTTTTGTTTCCTTTGTTCTCCTTTGTGTCTCGCCCCTCGGTCGTTATGTGGTGCCGGAACATGTACATTGTACTGTGAACACGTGGTTTTTTTGTGATTTAAAAAATGGTAAACTGATGCATTCATTGACACTGTGAATTGGAAAATCATTTTGTTTTAATCTGTTGGTCCCCTATGATGTAGAAATCTGAAGTCAAACTCCAAATTATTATTAATATACAATAAATAATTGTTATTAATTCACCACCATTGCTTCAGATTCCCGCAGGCTGGTCGTGCATCCAAGCATTCAATTCATCATTATATTAAAGCACATGACGTCGACTTATTATTAAAAATGTTTCACATGGTATCAAAGGATAAAGGGACCAAGAGAAAAGCTGGTACAGATCTGGCCGGAAATTGCGGTCCGGGTCTACTTCCTTATTAATAATATAACAGATAACTTACAAAGAAAGAAAAGAAAGGAAAACACGATTCAAAAGCAGATTGAAAAGAATTGTGGACACAATTTGTGTTTCATGCATTGGAGACTGTAAGTGTAATGAATAGAACTACACTGTACATGTACAGTACACTTGCACATCACAAACAGAAAGAACTTGTTCACTGGTACTTTTACCAGTACCATCCAACATATTATCAATTTATGTACCTCAAAATTCAAAAATCAAAATGTATCCCACAATAAAATAGGAAACAAATTGGTCAAGATATACTACTCAGACGACGCCCCTCCCCCCCAATCACCTCCCCCCTACTTCCACCCCTCCTGCTAAACTTCCTAAACTAATGATTAGCTCAGCGATTGATCAGCATGGATTGATAATCCAGGCTACAGACCCTTGGGTTTCAAAGAATTTATAAAATAGCACTAATCCTTGGATTAAATGACAGGGCTTTCTCCCCTGCTGGGTGGGTTCTTGGTTTGACCATGGAGGAATCTGCTCTTATTCCTCCATGGTTTGACTGACTGAGCTTTAGGAACATTGTTAGGAACATTGTTACTTTTGACAAAACAATTTCCCTGGTTTTTTAATGTCAATGACTAATGTGCATCAAACTCCTTATCAAGAAATTATTATGTCACATGGGTTTTCATCAAACCCCTTATCTAATAATTATTATGTAAAAGGGGTTGCATTACATCCCTTATCAAAAAATTATTATGTAAAAGGGGTTGCATCAAACCTCTTATCAAATAATTATTATGTAAAAGGGGTTGCATCGAACCACTTATCAAATAATTATTATGTAAAAGTGGTTGCATCAAACATAATTATTATGTCAAAGAGTCATTTTCAAATTGGCACTTTTCTCCCGATGGTAATTGTTATTTTGTACAGTCGTTCAGACATACCGGTAGTATGCAGGAATGGGGTCTAATTATTATTGCATAATGCAACGTTATACAAATATGTCAGGCCCAAACAAAAGTGCCCTCGTAAGCCTTTTGTTCAAAAGTTTGAAGAAACCTTGTTTGTGTTATGTGTGTTTGGTCTAATTTAATAGTAATAATACTAGTAATACTAACACAAAATTTGGTTTCCTTCTAATTCAATTGACTTACCAGGTACCCATGATGATTATTCCTGTACACAGACACAAAGCAGTTACTAGAACAGCTGGCTAGTAATGGTTCCCACTGATTGAGTGATGTACCCAACAGGCAAGGGCATGAGCCGGGGTCTGAGAGCAATCTCCAGGATCCACCCACAACGAGGCACCTATGATTAAGTGATGTACCCAAGAGGCAAGGTAAGGGCATAAGCCGCAGCCTGAGAGCAATCTCTACGATCCACCCACAACGAGCCACATAATGAATTAAGTGATGTACCCAAGAGGCAAGGCAAGGGCATGGGCCGCGATCAGAGAGAGAAATCTCCTCCACGATCCACCCACAACGAGGCCCCCACAAACACCCAGACAGATGTCTTCTCACAGCGCCGGCAAGGTGCTCTCAAAATCTGCCCTAAATATCTTGGGGTTGAGTTGAAGAGGAAGGCGGGGTGATTAAAGAGACGACTGATGCTCATCCACAAGCTAGAGTCTCATCATAAGAAGTTATCATGAAGATGTGGATAACATACTGCAGCATATTGTCAGAGTATTACTAGTACCCTATGCTAGAACCCAGTACAAGGCTTTTCCAAGACGGTACAACAAGATCAGTAATTTTATGTCCAGTGTGCCCCATCAGCCCCTTGTACCAAACATGTGCATTGTACATGTACAGTACATGTACAGGTATGTCACACTACACACAGACACTGCATACAACATTATTCAGTGGTCCAACACCAAGGCATGATTATCTACATGTACAGTACATAGAACTGTGCACCAAAACAGCTACCGCACTCACAATGCACTGTGCATTACACAAACCCCCACGGTGCATTGTGGGTGTTCATGGCGACGGCCATGGTACACTGTAGCTTGTTTGTTGGTTGGACACAGTCCACTGGAAGAGGGCAGTAAACAGGTTTAGAGGACTGCCAGGTGTATACTGCAAGGCAGGTGTAATCAATATGCGACGGTAGGGCTTGTATTACAACAGACTTTTGAACATTTGTACCGGTGTACGGTAGAAGATCATTCCCTTTGATCGTAACGTCACTCAATACTACAAAATACACGAGTAAACTGCAGTACCGTACGTCATACGTTTACAGTAAAACCATCTAGGGGTTTGGCCGTTAACAATGACCCTTGACTTTGGCTCAGGCCATTATCAGCGCCCTTGCCTGTTTTAAACCTACATGTATACGTTCATGTACTTTAAGGTCCGGTAGGATACACCATTTTCAGATATCAACAAATGTTATTACCAAATAATTAAGAAATATCTTACTTATTTGAAAGCAAACAAATATTGTAGGCATCCAGCAAAATGATGGCGCTAGATTATATCCTATAATTGTTTCGAACAATTGAATTTTATAGAATAAAATCACGATCGCCAGATGGCAAAATTGCGAAAAAAATAAAACAACGTAAGAACCACTGCCCGACGCCGATTGGAAATGAACACCGTTTTTCTTGCTTTCCTCGGCATCCATGATTGTAAAATAGTTCGAACAGGTCAGTTAAACGGTATTTACTATAAAATACAACCCCCAAAACCACCCATTCCTGATATTTCAAGCAATTACCAATGGTGTATCCTACATAGTCTTTAAAACTGGCCAAGCACATTTTTAAAACACACAAAGGGAATATTTTTTTATTTTTGTCAAATTACCTAGGGCTGGTTCACTTCTTTTTTGGGACCAAATATGGGAATAAGATTTTGAGGTCAACAAGGTTGGATTACTGTAAAAAACATTTTTAAATTGCTAAACTATTTATTTTTTTTCTTCAAATTTGGCTGTGGTTTATTAAACAATCCTACAGGTTCATGTCCTACAGGTACAATGTACATGTAATTGTTGGTGACCCTTTTACATAAATATGATCTTTTTAAGCCTATCCAAATGGACGTAATTGCATCTGACAGTCTTTGAATTCTCAATGTGGGTTAATCCTTGTCACAATTTTTTCATAGTAAACACCGGCAGTAATTAACTGAGCTGACTTAGCCAAAATGTCAACACTTGATTAAAATTGACAGTACATGTACATGTAAGTAATTGTTTACAGAATATCTGGCTAAATAATATAACAAGTGTACTACACAGTAAAGCTGACACACTATTGTATAAACAGCGCCCTGGTAAATGTACAGCATGTACAATGTACCATGGCACAACTGTAGACTAATTGGGCGACAGTCATTTTCCATGGTGCCACCAGGCTTGCCTAAAGTCTCATTAAAGATGGACTACAACGGAATAATGATAAAGGCTTTGTTGCCTTTTTTTGTTCGAGAAATGTATAATGATTACTAATATATCATTAGTATTCAATAAATCTTGTTCCTTCATGCAAAAAAAACCCAAAATTGATCGGCGTTCTACGACCCAGAAAAACTCAGTTTCAGCAAAAGCCCTTAACTCATGAATAATTCATACTTTGTGTGTGACGTACTACCCATGACGATTTACTCGGGTCGATCGTGTGCGTGCATTTTTACCGTACAATGCAATGCGGAATAACAGCAGACAAGCTAGGCTATATTTGGGTACAACTATTTTCGACCGAAAAACAGCGAAAAATGTCCGATAGCAGCGAGTATTGGGAAGACCACAGTATAGATGAGGAAGAGGCATTTCGTGGAGGTACTTCTGAGGACAGTGATGGCAGCTCTAGCGATGAGGGGAGCTCACCAGACGAGAGAGAAGGCGATGACTCTGCGGCCACGGCAGACCCGGCGGTTGCCGATGACTCGGCCGACGTAGAAGCAGTAGGCCTGGTGGTAGTAGTACGAATTCTCTCGATGTTTGGCGCTTTCAATGTGGGGATCGATCCAGGCTTTAAACGAAACTTTGTTGTCAATCCCAGTGAATTTTTCAAAGCACTTGAAGGTTCAACACAGTCCTCTGAAAAATGTGCTGAACAAATCAAAGGCCTACTTCTTGCCGAGAAGGTCAGAAGGTGAAATCCTTTCGTGTAATATTTACGAACTTCACCCATTCCTTTGATAACGCAGGATCCCGCGGAAATTGCACAAAATGAATCTCTGGATTCTTCGAACAATTTCTCGTGCATCCAGTCCACCAACAACACATGAAGTTGGCATTATTGTAGCTGATAGTGATACACTATAACAAAAAGATTCGTAAAAACTTCATGCCTCTGCATGAAAACGCATACATAATACACACGGAATAACATGGCGTTTTTTGTTTACTCTCGGTTGCTCATGGGTAGTACGTCATCACTTTTCGCTGGTTTACAAGTCCGCTGGTACTATATCGTGGATTTCATTGTGGTTTTCAGTGGATCTTTGCCGGGAACCAGTACAGGGCGGGAAATTTCAAAATCGAAGAATCGAGGTCTAATTTTTTCGGTCAAATTGCAACAAAATTATTTAGAGAAAAACATGACCGTAACAATAAAGTGTTACCTGAACACAACATAAACAAGGTCCGATAATAAATTTAATGTGTGAGTTTTCGTTGTAGTCCATCTTTAAGGTACCGGTAGTACGCATGCCCTCCAGGCTATAGAGTTACCTTTAAGAACGTGTGTAGCATTTGCGCGGGCGCGACAACACCGCAAAAATGGCTTCTAATTTTGTTCAGCAAATTACAGCCTACCGGTACATTAACCATCCATAACAGCAAATTGCTTTTCATTATGACTAGAGTAAACAGACCCCCCCCCCTCAAAAATATGGTGAAATGTTTGCTCTTTGAATTTGTGCACACTGTACGCAACAGCAAATGTTTTATGATGCACATTTGCATTGTTCTGAAGTAAATAGCAAAATTGCACTTTTAAAAATTAACAAGACCTGTGGAAATAGGATTTTTTTTAACCAGTTCGCGCCGGGATTATTTTAACATCGCCGAGCCCACGGGCGGGATTATTTTTAACGAAACTCAATCTGAAGCGTGTTCAGGCTGATAGTGCCGGGAAGCACACCCACGCATTTCCGGCCTTGCGCGCTGCTCACTTACATTTCCGAACTTGAACTTGGCGTGTTTATGCGTCATCCGTTTTGAATCTGGGGAAATATTTGCGTTTATATACGTCATCCGGCGCGAACTGGTTAAGAAAAACGAATTGCTACAAGGTGTTCATTTTCAATGTTAATGCTTTCTGGTGTATGATTATATTTTTTCAAAGTGAACCCAAAAAATTGGCAAGGCGGGTCTCAAACCTGTGACCTACATGTATGGAATACCGGACCCGCGCTCTACCCACTCAGCTTCGATACTATACATGTTGGCAGTCTCCCAAATTGTCAATATCTTCGTTCAACTGTGCTACCGGTAGTTACCGTAGAAGTCATAAACACCAGAATGCCGGGTGGCCAGGGAACATTTTGCCAATTTCCCTTGTGGTTTATTTGTGGAATATATTTTTGTGAAATATTCCAGGGTTATTCCTTGGTGACCGACTAAATGGCTTTTTATTTATTTTTTTAGTATAATCTACCGCATGCATGCATCATTTTAGGCTTCAACTCCTGAAAAGGGTTTCTGTGATATGGCCCCTTCCAAAATTTGGGGCCACGCCCACTTTGTGCACATTTTTTTGTAAATGTTAATTAATTCACGGGTTTTAAATGCCAATATCTTGGAAACGATCACAGTTTTGGGCTACAAATTGCCACCCAGGTTATTTTGGATGAGGGCTTTCATAATCTGTCTTCAGAATTGGCTAAATCTCTTCTTGTACGGTAGAATTACATGTATTGTCCCTCAACAATTTCTTTGTGGACATTGGGGTCCAGGGATCTCTGCAATAGAAAGATTACATGTACATGTACATGTAATACCCAAGACACTAAAAAAGGTTCCGGCTGAAAAGGGAATTCGTTTGCCAATTTTTAGCTGGCAAGTTCTACATACATACATAATGTAGGTACCGGTAGTTACACATGAAATGAATATTTTCCCACATGTACATGTACATGTAATTGTACACGTACATGTAATTGTACACGTACATGTAATTGTACACGTACCGGTACGTGTATCTTCCATTTAGTATAATTTTGTCAAAAATTATGTATATTAAAAGTTTTGAATAGTAGCAAATCGTTAACACTTGCATGAAAAATTAAATTGTAAAAAAAAATATATAATGAGTCGCACGCACATCTTGCTATACATGTACGGTATATGGGCAGATGAACACTTATTGAAACCCTTTTTATTTAGTTAAGTAGGAAATTCATTTTGGCTAATGCAGTCAAATCAAACTTTTGATTTCATTACTCGTTCAAGAGAAACAAATAATATAATTAAAAACCTGTTATTAATAAAGAAATTTTTACCATTCTGAAATGAAAATAATACTAAACAATTGGAAAGTACACTGCGCTTAAACATTTAATTAACACTATCTGACAAATATCGTCAGATCAAGATCTGTAAATAGCTGTTGCCTAGATACCTGGTCACAACAATCACAAAAACAATGCATGTTTGAGTTTCTGAATCTTGTTAAAATCAATATCAGTCTGGGAATAGCCACAGCTGTTTCTGAAAAAAATATGGCTCATCTCAGCCACAAATTATAAATTCCGCGCTAGCTGCCTGGCCTGGTTACGTGACACCTGAAACTAGTCATGGTGCAGCAACGTTGTGCCGTGCCTGCGATAAAATAATTTAGTGAGTGTGCAATGGGAATTTCAGGAGAATTGGAAAGATGCCCAGTCGGATAAATGTTTGTAAGTCGTCTTCTATCTTCCAAGCTTTCAAATATCGAGTCATCGTTTGTCTGGTTTTTTTTCTACATACATGTACAAGGAGACAGTGAAATTTGTCATAAAATAATAATCCACTTTTCGCCTCACCTACCGGTACTGTAATTTAACAGACTTGGTAAAAATATTAACCAGTTCCGGCCAGATGACGTATATAAACGCAAAGTTTGCCCAAGATTCAAAACGGATGACACATAAACTTGCCACAAGCAAGGCCGGAAATGTCTGTCAGCAGCGAGCAAGGCCGGAAATGCGTGGGTGTGCTTCCTGGTACCATCGGCCTGAACACGCCTTGGATCAAGTTTCGTTAAAAATAATCCCGCGCGTCGGCTCGGTGATGTTAAAATAATCCCGGCGCGAACTGGTTAGGGAATGAATGATTTGGATGAAATAAAAAAAAAATCCTCCGCGCAACTCACAAATTCTCAACAGAATTGTAGCTTCGAAATTCCAAACCTGTTTCCAAAATATTTATTGCTCCCTGAAATATACAGCTCTGTAGGCCTGCAAACAATTTTTACTCAATTGATTAATTCATTATGATTTCAAATTATCAAACATGATTTTGTTGATCAATCATTCTTCCAACTACATGTATATCATATCGTCCAATTTTTTTTTTTTTTTTAACTTCGTTGAGGTTTTGTGTGAAATTGTGCTTGAAACGCGGACGTCACAGTAATCGTCAACAGTAATGAAATGAATAAATTATGTACCGGGGGTACAAGTACATGTCCTTCAAATTTGTCATCGTAATCGTTTGGGATTACTTCTCTAAATCATTAATTACATATCATGGTTAATTAGTTTGGTCACGGTTACTTTTTTACAACAACTGTTAATCCCCTCAGTTGTATTTCAAACATGTTGTATTGTTGTACAATACAGTAAATTACAGGTCAATGATGGAACTGACAGTTTTGTTTAAAGTACAGGACCCTTATCACTGATCCATAAATGCACTGTGGGTTATTACATTAGCCATCTGGGGTGGGCTGGGGTAAAGTAGGTATAATCAAATGCACTGTGGGTTATTACATTAGCCATCTGGGATGGGCTGGGGTAAAGTGGGTATAATCAAATGCACTGTGGGTTATTACATTAGCCATCTGGGGTGGGGTGGGGTAAAGTGGGTATAATATAGTATATTTAGTCCAAATTTCAACCCAGGAAATTAATCCTGGTTGAAATACCAGTGGGAGCATTGTGAAGATAATTTTTGACAGTCCAAAAATTGTGTACACGAGAACAAAGAGATGTCTCCACAGGGATACAAATTTGCAGATTTATGCATGCAGGAGGTTGGTTCGAGTCCAACCAAAGTCATTTTTCCCACAATCACTTCAGTGATGAAGCAGTGTTTATAATAAATACAAATGTACAGTGAAAGGAAAACCCATTGAGCTCATGTACATTTATATCTCTTTCCTGTGCAAACTACATACATAGAACCGTTATTAAAAAGGACTAAATTTGTGGGATCTAGTCAGAAAAAAATAAAACAATGTGACTGCAAATCTTTTTTAGTTAGGGATTGGGCATGTGTACACTATACACACTTTTGAAGTTTATTTTCCACAACTAGTGAAGTCATCTGTACACAGGGTGTGATGGGGTCCATGAAATGTACCATGTCTTTCCTAATCATATTAGGACCTCTAAAGTCATACTGGTAGACCAGAACAAAATATCTATTCTGTCAGGCAAATGTGACAATTTTGCAAATAAAATTAAGCAAATTCCTTTTCTTTCAAAGGATGTGCATGAATAACGCAAACATGGGTAGGCACTCACCGCGTTAGGGGGACAGGTTCTTTTGTTTGGAAAAGACAGACCGAGTAGTGGGGACATTTTTGAGTCCCCATAGCGCGTTGGGTGTTCAGTAAAGGTAGTAAAATCGGGTTAGGGTATAATGAAAGAAAATGTAGAAGAGGACAAATTAGGGTGATGCTGAAAATTTTAGAATTTTAGAGTGTTCCGAGTTTGAGATTAGAGAGATTTCAGTTTACGCACAAACCCTATGGGTTGTCCCCATAACACTATGTACCACACGAGTGGGTCTACTTACACACATAAATACTTGCACAAAAGAAACCATTTGCTAATGACAAAACCCTCCTTCTTCTCAAGGCTAAACCCTGTCACAAATTGCAAATTAACTGAATTAAACTATTGGCAGTGTTTTACGAATACACTGCAATTTTGCATAACACAGTTATTGAAAGTAGCCATGAATTCAACTTTTGTACGCGTATTATATGTACCGGTATCACTTCAGCTACATTTACTGTACAGGTACGCGGTACTCTGCACATCCTTATAAGCCTGAAACAAAGGCTGCCAAAAATCCATCTTATAAGATGGATTTTGTATAACCTTACTAAAGATTACGTTTTTTCTGTCTATTTTGTATACGGTGTACACTACCCTTTGGTCAATTTTTTTTAAGTAGGAAAATATAGTGAAGTTGAAAAGTTGAAAGCCTTCGTTATTTTGTTTAAAAAAAGCCAAGAATAAAGTTGAAATCTTACCTTTTGTTGGCTGTTTTGCCGTTTACGCTCTGTGAAGAAGAACAAGTGCTGCCCATATTTTGCCCAGTGGAAGATATGTCTATCTCAGCAAATCCATGGACACTTCATTTAAGTACATTTAGTCAGTCATGAATGCATCATGATCATTGTCATTGATCAACCACAACAAAATCCTCCTTCAGCACAAGTTTAATCCAAGCATAGGATACTGCAGGCACGGCAAATATCCGACTTAGCGTATGAAGTTCATATCCCAATCCAATCGGTTTTTGTTTCCTTCCCAGAAAGGTGCACTGTGCTCAGAGACCTTTTGTGAAGATTATAACGCGTGTTTGTGCAGCGGTGTAACTGTCAATGGAGTTCTATGAAGTTTTCAGTCTCAGTCTCAGCGAGCAGGCGATGGCGTTTCCAGTGAAATGATTCATTATTCAGTAAGCGGATGTAAGCGATAACTTCAAAATGAAGATGAACAGCCTGTGATGTGTGAACTGTCACTAGCAATAGAAAGAGCACAAACGGTCCATCCAATCCAACATTCTTTCAAATGTCTGATAGCTGCATAACATCTGTAGTACGCACACTGGCTTCAATCCTGCTTAAATCGACTTAGGCCAAGCAGAATATATGCGCATCCATTATTCTCTCTTAGAATCTTGTACTGACTTAGATGTACGATAAAGACTCAGTGACTCCTACTTGGCATGACCAGAAAAATAAATCTGGACTCATTAAAATTCCCATGCAGTTAGGACAGCAGAGTAGTACAGTAGCTGTCACATGTAGCTGACTTCACCGAGAGAGGGGACCCAGCTTCTGATTCATCTGCAACAGAAACCAAACATATCCATTGTTTACCCGACACGGACACGATTGGTTAGCTTTCCCTCCACTATTATGTGTACTCACACAAAATATAGATCGGTGTGTGTATTTGTAAATATCATGTGGCTCAATCAATAAACACAAGAAAATCTGTCAAATTAATCCAACAGTAAAACATGATACGGATATTGGACAGAATTTACAGATTTACGGACACAAATGACGAAGACATATTTGCAGAGATTATTATTGTTGTAAGTTGCAGTCAACAGTATCTTCTTTGCATGTATATTTTAAGAATATTTGCTGCTTCAAACGATAAAAATGCACTGTAACTATTGGCACATGATCCCTTTAACCATAGAGAAAGAACCTTGACTGGTATCCTCTATGCCTAGTATACATAACGTGTACGTGTATTGAAAGCACTCATCTTCACTGAGGTCTGAAAAACAAAACAATTGCAGTTGCCAAGCTTTATAGAAACTAATCGACTGGAAGAAACAGCTGCTCTTAAATAAAATATTCAAGAGACGGTTCATAGTCGGTGCATAGCTACGTGCTCACTGCAAATTCAAACATGATATCACGTCAAAGCTTCGCCCCTAGAAGGTTGACAAAAATTATATTCTGGTGATCGTGAATTGCATAGAAATTGTGAGATCAAAGTCACTAATTCACAATTCGTCTGACATCTTTAAATTCGCTTATATATACATTAAAACCCTCATATAATGGGGGTAATGGGGGTAATAATAATTGTAGGCGCCATGATACCTACATGTACCGGTACCATTAGGTTGGTATGGCGTGGTACCGGTATATCAGGTACTGTACAATGTACATTGTAAATTATTGATGATTATAATAAACGGGTTGGAAGCGTGCTAGCATCAAACCCAGTCCACCAGGGCCAAGGAGCTGCTAAGCATAACAATTTGCCTAGAACAAACAATTTGCCTAGAACAAACAGGTTGCCAGCCAACCAAAATGTGTTTTTCATGCTTAGCAAAAACTGCTAAATAAATACCAATCACAAACAATGTACCGGTATACCTCAAACAATATACCTCAGCTTAGCAGCTCCATCCAATCAATTACCAGATGATATGTAGAATCATGGTACAATGTACATGTACATGTGTACTCACTACTCACACATAATTGCAATGGCAGAACTTCATTCAGATGAAGTTTTCTCATCTCCAAAGTCAGCTTCAAATGAATACAACTTTTACAATGTCAACAAAGACGGGAATCAACAAAGAGGGGAATTTTAAGAATAGAAACTAATAAAGCCCATTGGGACATACATGTACTATATGGCTGGCCTACTGTTTATGACGTCAATGGTGACAATGATACTTGTTGTCATGGTGACAGTCCCCATAGGCATATACCGGTAGTATTGTAGTATTTTGCTAGGACGGAGCCATCAAATAATGATAACCGGAGGCCAATTTCATTGTGCTGCTTATACAGTTAGTGGAAAAGTTGTGCTACCGGTAACTGCGTTTTTGTGCTAATATTTGCGCGCGCATGGATAATTCTATTGTTACTTACATCACTGATTTAAGCATATTTTCTAGCTAGGCTAAGCGTGCCTTTTGCTGTGCTTACTGCTTTACGCTCCCCGTGAAATACTTGGAGACTGTTAGCAGAAAACCATTTGCCTGTATGTAACAGCGCCGTGAAATTGGGCCCTGATGTATTCCTTTAACTCTAACTCCCTCACCATTGTTATTGAACAATACAATTCCTTCAAAATCCTCCAACTTCCTTTGTTGTAATTGTGTAGGGAGTTAGGGTTAATCCTCTAGAGGGTTTTTAATGACAGAGGTCAGACTCCATTAAAGGGAATTTACAACATTTGCTTTTGCTGTAATTTTCAGAAATGGATGGATTCGGGGGGTTACTACATTGTTATGTTAGGCCAAATAAAAACAAACATGTTTAACGTCACCGCCCGCTTCCTTTTTGGGGGCCGCCTCCTTTTTCTTTTCTTTTTGAAAAAAATGATAAATTTGACCATTTTGGTAAAAAAAAGTATTTAAATTTTTTTGTTTTTTGTTTTAAAAGATAATTAAATTTTAAGATCGTATTTTAGACTTTAGCATTACTGTGTACATGCTCTGGAAATTTTTTTTTTTCTCTAATAGGAAGGCTAGGGTGTGACGTGTAGTCGTGTACGGTGCATACATGATCGACACACATGAATTTTGATTTTTAATCGTGGGCGAACCATGTTTTAATTTTAAATTGGAAGATACATGTAGGGTGTGACATGTTCACTACATGACTCGAATTAAGATGTGTCAGGCGACCATTTTGAAAAAAAAGAAAAAAGGGGGCCTTCTCCTTCCTTTTTAAAACAAGGCATGACGCTAAACATGTTTTTGTTTTTTATGGCCTACAGCAAATATTGTTACATCGACTTGTTTCACGTTTTGGCAACGAAAACTCGGTCTCGAGTCAACTCGGTCTCGAGTCAACTCGGTCTCGAGTCAACTCGGTCTCGAGTCAACTCGGTCTCGAGTCAACTCGGTCTCGAGTCAACTCGGTCTCGAGTCAACTCGGTCTCGAGTCAACTCGGTCTCGAGTCAACTCGGTCTCGAGTCAACTCGGTCTCGAGTCAACTCGGTCTCGAGTCAACTCGGTCTCGAGTCAACTCGGTCTCGAGTCAACTCGGTCTCGAGTCAACTCGGTCTCGAGTCAACTCGGTCTCGAGTCAACTCGGTCTCGAGTCAACTCGGTCTCGAGTCAACTCGGTCTCGAGTCAACTCGGTCTCGAGTCAACTCGGTCTCGAGTCAACTCGGTCTCGAGTCAACTCGGTCTCGAGTCAACTCGGTCTCGAGTCAACTCGGTCTCGAGTCAACTCGGTCTCGAGTCAACTCGGTCTCGAGTCAACTCGGTCTCGAGTCAACTCGGTCTCGAGTCAACTCGGTCTCGAGTCAACTCGGTCTCGAGTCAACTCGGTCTCGAGTCAACTCGGTCTCGAGTCAACTCGGTCTCGAGTCAACTCGGTCTCGAGTCAACTCGGTCTCGAGTCAACTCGGTCTCGAGTCAACTCGGTCTCGAGTCAACTCGGTCTCGAGTCAACTCGGTCTCGAGTCAACTCGGTCTCGAGTCAACTCGGTCTCGAGTCAACTCGGTCTCGAGTCAACTCGGTCTCGAGTCAACTCGGTCTCGAGTCAACTCGGTCTCGAGTCAACTCGGTCTCGAGTCAACTCGGTCTCGAGTCAACTCGGTCTCGAGTCAACTCGGTCTCGAGTCAACTCGGTCTCGAGTCAACTCGGTCTCGAGTCAACTCGGTCTCGAGTCAACTCGGTCTCGAGTCAACTCGGTCTCGAGTCAACTCGGTCTCGAGTCAACTCGGTCTCGAGTCAACTCGGTCTCGAGTCAACTCGGTCTCGAGTCAACTCGGTCTCGAGTCAACTCGGTCTCGAGTCAACTCGGTCTCGAGTCAACTCGGTCTCGAGTCAACTCGGTCTCGAGTCAACTCGGTCTCGAGTCAACTCGGTCTCGAGTCAACTCGGTCTCGAGTCAACTCGGTCTCGAGTCAACTCGGTCTCGAGTCAACTCGGTCTCGAGTCAACTCGGTCTCGAGTCAACTCGGTCTCGAGTCAACTCGGTCTCGAGTCAACCCGGTCTCGAGTCAACCCGGTCTCGAGTCAACCCGGTCTCGAGTCAACTCGGTCTCGAGTCAACTCGGTCTCGAGTCAACTCGGTCTCGAGTCAACTCGGTCTCGAGTCAACTCGGTCTCGAGTCAACCCGGTCTCGAGTCAACCCGGTCTCGAGTCAACCCGGTCTCGAGTCAACCCGGTCTCGAGTCAACATTCCCAGATTTTCCCACTCGGAAGTGCAGGGGGTTTGCTGCCCCTTCTATTCCACAGACTTTCTGTTGACTTGCACTTCATACAGTTCATGATGGTAAATTTTGTACACAACAATCAACATATTGTAATTTATTTATTTATGCTGGTTATTAATTAATTAGGTAAATTTGAACGCGATAGGTCAATTTGACCGCGATAGGTCAATTTGACGCAACAGTTGTCATTTTTAGGGGGGGGGGGAATTGTAGAGGGGCAATCCCGATTAATTAATTTAATCTCTTCCAATCTTGCCCCACTGTTCATGTAATTTTATAACAGTTTCACGCAGAAATTGCCAAAAAATTATCATCACATATAGGGATTCATTTAACCCTAACCCTCCCAAATCAATATGATTTTGCGATGATCCCAAAAGGGTATTCATGTTTTCGTTTATGCATAAACAATAGAGTTACACTTTATTTGGCCTACAAAATCAAAAACAGAACCAAAATTAGCGAGTTCAGTGGAAAACGTAAATACAAAGAATATATCTGGAAGCGTGTGAAAAATGGCTGAAAACGCTTTTTTAACATTTGGACATCATCTGGCGCTACTACTATGATGTCCAAATGTTAAAAAAGCGATAACTAGAGGCCAGTAACTCGGTCTACCTCAAGTTCCAATTTGACATACTTCGCCCAAGTCATCGGACGTTGTTTTTGTGAGCTGCCATGCCACAGGGAGTGGCCATCTTACTAATGATGTAGTGGAAGGACGTCATAAAACTAGTGTAGTGCCTTAACCCTAACTCCCTACACAACAAAGGAAGTTGGAGGATTTTAAAGGAATTGTATTGTTTAATAACAATGGTGAGGGAGTCAGGGTTAATGGCCTTTTCCCTATTAGTTACCTGAAAACAGACCTTATCGTGCAGATTACATGTATGAAATCCACTATTTATTGATACCTTATTTGGTGAATTTGTTAGAAAAATGAACATGTATTAATTATAAAATATTAGGACTCCTAAAGGAGTTATTAAAAGACAACATCTATAAACATTAATGCAAACATTTGATGTTTTTGGTTAAATTGCAGTTAATAATGCTATCACAAAATAACGGTACGTGAAAATAAAAAAATAACACACTGAACTCACAAGGCATTTACCAAATTCATTGAGTTTGGTTTGACCATGGTTTGACTGGGTTTGGAATTAAATTAATAATATTATTACAATATTAGCCAATATTACCTGAAAATATTTACGTTAATCTGTTGCACTTGTAGTTGCAGAACAAGGGATGCAGTATTCTTGAAAATGCAGGTTAAACAACAGGCATAAGATTGAGAATTGTTGAGGAACGTAACGGATCAATCCGCTAAATGAATATCACGTTTAATAACGTTTGCGCCCTCTGGCGACAACAACGTGCGCGCATTGTAAAGTGTTGTAGCCCCCTCTAGTGTTGAGAGATTCTCAACGCAATTAAAATGTCGGATCCCGTGACGGAAGAGAATCCACAGGACGTTGCTAGCGACAGAACCGCTGAAATTGTAGAGGAAACAGCCAGAGATTATGCTGAGTATGTACTGGTAGAGCCACAGAGGGAGGTGAGAATTGATGAGTCTTGGGAAATCGGTCCATTGCATTGACTAACGTCCAGATTAATTTTCGACTTACTGCTCTGCGATGCGTGCGGCAGCCGCTTCCATAGGCGCGCGTGTCATTTCAAGCCGTAGTCATTAATTCGGGTACGGCTACGTACGTTTGCCTTGACAATTTTTTTGTCACGCCCCCCTCCCCCCATTCAATTATTGTTATGTTTTCCTTCCTCTGAAGAAATTGCAACTGGATGAAAAGATTGAAGAAATGCTAACAAGACTGGATGAATTTTGTGCTGTTGTAGACATGGTGAGAAATATTATTATTATTATTTACCAATTTCCACCTATTAAAATTGTTGCACCGGCAGAGGCAAAAAATAAGTAGTGAGTGACACTGACAGTAACCCTAAATTTTACATCATTGATAAGACCGGTTCATACCTTTTGCAAAAGCAAAAGCAAATCTGAATTTGTAAAGTCATGGCAAGTTTTCTGATACATTTCATCTCACAAATGTTTGGCGAGGTCAAATTTGCCTCGAATTTGCATCCGCATGAAGTGTTTGACCCCGCCTTGTCAAAAGTCCAAACAAAGAGAGCCATTATGGAATACACTTGCATCTTATTCCACATTCTTCTGAGTCTTCTCAAGACATCTGTCCTTGATGCAGATTCGCACAGATTCCTCCTTGTCACTCAACAGAAGTCTTCCAGGCATCCACGCCAAAGCTCAGGAAATTAAAGCCATCTTTTACCGAATCGATAAACTTGAGGTGAGTGCGTTTGACTCAAGGAGCTGTTGTAGACTTTCCCACCATGAGGGCACTTTAGAGGTTTACGAAACCTTGGCACCTTTTCTGGGTTTGGCTACATCTCTGTTTTAGAAGTCTCAAAATTTCAAATGAAATAGTAGTCAAAACAAGTTTTTAATTTTAAAATGCGTGTCTTTAAACAAGGTTCCCAGCCACTCTGAAAATGAGTTTGTATTTGATTTGGAGAACTCAGAGAATTTGGCAAAAACACACAAAAATTAGGGAATTTGACAGAAGGGAAAAGTTTAGGCCAGTTTGGTATTTATTCGTTTTGTTGGTGATGCACAATTCTTTGGACAAACAAATTTGTCTCTTTAAACATGAGCTAATAATTCCCCGCCCTTTCTGTGTGTTTATTGTGGTTTTCTGTGCAGGAGTTTGTTAGTGTTGTTCGTGATAATGTCGCAGCTGTAGAAGATGAAGTGAACGAGGTGGAGAAGGAGCAAGGAACTCTTCATTCCATCAAAAACCTGCTCAGTTCCCTGCCGGTCTTCACAACGGTTTGTACAATTTATTCATCTCGGGGAAAGAATGTTGCAACCTGGTGTCATTTTTTTTCTTCATATATCATCTCAATGTAGGGAGGGGGTTGGATGGGTTGACATAATGCACCTACTGGTATCCATGAATGAATTTCATAAATTTGTTTACTGCCCTTCAAAATAAACAAAATATGCTCAACTTTTAAAAAAGCTCACCAAGTTCAGATTATTTTTGCTTTTTAATTGTCTTTCAGAAAAGGAGTACAGGCCCAAAACCACCAAAGAAATTCACCCCTGTGGAGATTTTCAAAACCTCAAATTACATCAAGGCCGACTCAGCCGAGGCGACACCGAAACACGAAGAAGACGAGAACACGTGATGCCAAGTCAAGGCACATGCCAAGTATTCTTTTCACAAAAAAAAATAAAGTCACATCCCTTGTTCCTAGCTAATAAGGCAAAGCACTATTTTCAAGGGCAAATGTATGGTTGGAATTGGAGATTGGATGCTGAACAATCATTTAGTATATATTTTCATAACAATTCTGCACTGTGAAGTGCATTCAGATTTTATGCAATAGCTTAAAAATTGATTTTGTTTTTCTATTAACAATTAGTGTTTTAGGCTGACCTCGAGTTGACCTGCTACAGGTTTGAGCAAAATGATAAAGAAATGTAAATGTAATATTAATTTCTTGATACCAGTTACTCAAGGCACTGTACTCCGTTTAATATTTTACAAATTGTTGTGTTCAGATTCACTGAAAACCTAAAAAATGTACAACTATAATATAAAAAAAAGGCAAAAATCGGCTAAAACGGCCTACTGTTAATGTAAAATAAAGTACCAGATTACAAAATGCAATCTTGTATATATACAAATGGCAGGTGTTTAGAATTGTGTCCAAGAATAGTTTATAGTCTAAAATATTGATTTTTATAAACATGCTTTTATGAGGATTAAAAACAACTCAGTGCTGAGGAAAATGAGATTCTGAAGTGTGGGTGAAAATGTGTGGGCAGTTGAGCTCTTGTTAGAATTACTTTTAGAAAAATGTGGACTAAGTCTGGGGGACTTGAATCTAAAATACCCACACATATTTTTGGCCTATCTTGTCTACTAGAAGAACAAAAAATATGTGCATTAAAATGTTTCTTTTTATTTGGTTAGGATTTTTTCACAGAAGAAAATCAATTTTCAATATGGTTATTTTTTAATTAACATTTTTAACAAAGATTATGTGTCCAGCTTTATGGGACACCAATGTGTTTTGCAAAAACTCGGCTGAGAAGCAATAAATTAACAACGAATGACAATAACATTGCATGGGTTTACCGTTTAAGTTTTAACCTACAATTCCTGTATTCGGCATTGTCATGAAATCTTGTAGGATTTGTCCTGGACCTTTTATTTGAATCCTTGGAAAACAAAATGCCACCTATTGTCTGGGAGAGCGATAACAAGGGATGATGGTTAATTTTTTTTATACATTATACCAGCACTATGTACCATGACTCGAAGCACTTTAGTCATCACCCTTGTTCACACAACAAGCAAGACCATTACTTTGCAACATCGCGATGAGGCCCGGGCCGGGCGCAATTTGGCGACTATACCATTTTATACTCGTGGGCGGAGAAAGGCAATCGTAGTAACATGTCTTGCCCATGAACACAACCAATATACGCAAATGACACCGTATTTGACAAAAGTATAGCATTTTATAATGTACAGAATCTGCACACAATAACAAACAAAGCGCCAAAATGTATGAACACGTTACATTAAAAAAAACAAGATTAGTTTTTTTTAATATCACACATTACAAGCACAATTACACGAATAAAAGAAGTATACGCTAGGCTCACACAAAACAAGCATAGAAAGTCACTGGCAGCTTTTAAAACATAAATACAAGTCGTTTTCTCACCCTTGATTTGCGACAGGCGAGAACAAAATGAATTGTATTGAATTTAATTGTAATGTTTCTAATGGACGAGGGCGCGAAGCCTCCAAGCCGTTTCAATCAAAGAATGTTTACCTTAATTTCGAGTCGTTTCGTTACGCTCTTTGTGGTATTTAGATGCCATTGTTCAGTGGCGAGCTAAATACGTCCTATAGCTTTCCCAGTCTGGACCTCGTGTTTCGTAACGAGACAATGGAATACAACGTTGTGTATATTCTTTTATCGGAATGAAGTGAGGTCCACAAGAGTAGTTTAAAAAACTGGCAGTTGCTTTGTACAAAAACTCAGCAAAGAGTAGCTTCATTATTGTATTGGTCTTTGTAAGTTAACCAATAAAGTCAATGATTTCAGATTAGCGTGTTAGTTTAAATAGTTATAATATACCCTTGATTGCTAAATTTGGTTAAGTATTGCTTCGCATATGCTATAGACAAAGCGCGTTGTTCAAATTACAATAAATGCATCTTTTTACAGCTTATTATTTAAACTTACACAAAATCTAATCTAATTTTATATGCATGTACACAGATATTTCAAAATACTTTTAACCATTTATATACAGTGCTAAAAAACAGCGATATTGAATACAAAACGAACTACATACATCATCTCAACTTCGTATTTAAGATACAACAAAAATTCACTGCATATGTACCAAGTTCGCAATATTTCGTACAAAATATACAAATATACAAATAACAGTATAAATCGAATAAATATAAATTGCTATATCTGTACTGAACATTCGTGTATTAATTTGTTCGTTTTTCTTTAAAGAAAGTTTCGTATCATGAGACGAATAATGTGGTTTAATAGTCAAATTTTAATGGAATTCACAAATCGCCCCATTTATTGCATACATTTTTATAAAAATCGTCAGCAATTTTTTGTTGCTGGTACAAAACCCAATGGTGTCTTACGTGTAAGTATATAGCCTTTGAAATGTTTATTTGAAATTAAACTTGATTTTTGTGTTTTAATATTCGTTTTCAATTGTATTGTTTTCTTCATAAAATTCGACGTTGGCAATTTTATTTTCTGGCACAAATCCCACTTGTGTCTCAGTTCGTGTTGTAACGTATTTCCATTCTACATAATTCTAACCGGGTACATATTTCCCGTACTGCTCGTATAAATGGATACTCCTACAAACAGCCGAACTCAATCCCCCTGCCTACCCTGTGGCTACGTCACTGCAACCAACTAACACCCAGCACCAAGGTACATCAATATCAGATAAACCCCAAGTACCTTCTGCCATACCCACTGAGTTATAGTTAATTATCCCCAAGATGTTGGGCCAAGACCACCAACGGGACAACTTTGTTTCCCGGAACATCGATTAAAGAACCGACAAAGATTGAACTAAAAACTAGAGGTGGGGTTCTCTGAACAAGACGAAAAGTGCTTCTTCTGGAACTCGTGTCGTTGCAGCATACCTGGGGATTTAAATTTCAGACCGCACTGCTGGCATTTGTGAGGCAAGTTCACAGTGTGGCGCGACTGGTGGTACCTTAGCCCAGTAATGTGTTTATACTTAGCGGTACACAAGTCACAGGCGTATGTTCGCTGAGCATCGTGTGAGCTGCAGTGGCACCGAAGTTCATCCTCTGTCGAGAACGACTCCTTGCACTTATGCTGCGTGCACTTAAACGCCTTGTCATCTCCTTTGGCCCGGCCGTGCCACTTCAGAATATGCTTCATGAGCGTGGATTTGTATTTGGTAGAGTAGCCACAGTTATAGCACATGAAAAGACCCTTGGTGTTAGTGTGCTGGAGTTTTGTGTGGATAAGCAGGTCCTGTGAAGTCTTGAATGACAGGTTGCAGAAGCGGCAATGAAGCTGCTCGTCCGCTTGCTGGGCTGTGTTCGGTTCGACGATATGGCTTATGTTGGCAACCGGACGCGTGATCAGTGACGTGGCTTTGGCTGTGCATAGTCCATCAGTACGACGGTCAACGTAAGTAACATGTTCCGATGTGGGTATTGGTCGAGGAAGCGTTGTTGAAGATGCCGCTGTAAAATTAGCGGTAGCTGTTGCAGTCAGATTTGAAGTACGTGCGGCCGATCCGTCTGTTCGACAAACCAATTGAGTAGATGTGCTTATTGGTTCTACATTGACATTTGTCCGTGCATTAGATGTCGATATGTTCGGACTCCTCTGTGCGGCAGTGTTACCAAGCGAGACCTTTGATGCTACCCTTTTGCTTCTCGTTTTTGATGTTTCCTTTACAGGCTTAGAGTATTTCTCAAAGTGTTTCCTATTGACGTGTGAACGCAGCTCCCAGCTACTCGAACCTTCAAATGAGCAAAACGGGCAAATTGCTCGAGCAGGGGACGCCTGGTCAGCTTTGCGCTTTCTTTGTGGCTTGGATGTAACAGGAAGCCCCGTCATCGGGACCACCTTAATTGGTAAAGTGGGTGGTTGCACGACAGCTGGACCTGAAGAGCTACCTACCCTTGAGCCAGCTATTTGGTCAACAGCAGTGGCAGAGGCAGAGGCAGAAAAGGTGGAAGCTGAAGTACAAGTACGCAACTGATCTTGGGCGGCCTGTACTCCGTGGGCGGCCTGTACTCCGTGGGCGGCCTGTACTCCGTGGGCGGCCTGTACTCCGTGGGCGGCCTGTACTCCGTGGGCGGCCTGTACTCCGTGGGCGGCCTGTACTCCGTGGGCGGCCTGTACTCCGTGGGCGGCCTGTACTCCGTGAGCGCCCTGACCCACGACAGACGCTTTCTCTTGGTGATCACTGTCAACTACTGGTATGGATTGGACCGTCTCGGTCACCCACCTGTTCTGAAGGCTTGCCTTCATCTTTGGGTAGTGTGCTGGTGTACTGGACAGAGACACAGGTTCGCGGTTGTCAGCGGCTGTCAAGTTTTGGGCAGCGATTTTGCCTTTAGTTTCTAATTGGGTAACTTTGTTAGCACTACCAACATGCTGGACATCGGGATCCGAAGAGGCGAGGAAGGGCGTATGAGATACTTCACGGCTTTGACCGTCGCTTACGTGACAAGGGGGCGATAAAGAGTTTTGGGGAGGTAAAACGTTTCTGGTTTGACTACTTGATTCCCCAACTCTCGTGTCTCTCTCTGGGTACGAGTAGCCATGAAGAATATCCGGAGTTGATATAGACTTACTCTGAATTCGCAACCTCCTTTCAAGCAGTTTGTTCCTGATTAGCAACTGAGTAGGGCTTAATTGTTTTTCCAAAATCGGAGTTGCTGCCATTGCGGCTGACGAGAGGTTGATAAGACTGGACGCCCGGATGGGGCCTGGCTGCCCAGCAGTGTAAGCTCTGTGGTAAAGGTTGGCGTTGGACAAAGAGAACTGAGAGATCAACGGATGGTCTTCTTCATAGACTACAAAATCTCTTCCTAAAGTCCGAGTCCTTAGATCCAGAGCCGAGTCACTGTTTTCCGGACTGTTAGAAATCTCTGTCTGCGCCAGAGTACTCCCCGATTCCAGTGATTTACTTGGCGCAGCAACATCAGCCTGCAGTAGAGGAGTCACAGAGGGTGGAGGGTTGAAGAAGTTGCTGGTCTGTGTTGGTAAGATGGGCAAGCGACCTTTTGATTTTTGTCCGTGCAGTTGCTCAGCCTCAGGGCTGGTATGATTGTCCACACTGGTATTTTGACTCTGCTGTGGTAAATAGTCTCTCGCAGAGGGGTGTACCGTTTGTGTGGCGTTGTCCGTCTGGTTGTGACACGGCCAGGGCCTTGGGTAAGTTGATGCTACAGAAACACTACTGCCCGAGTTACCGCTCTGTGGTGAAGGATCTGATGATTGGTAGTGGATCGTAGACCGCCAAACTCGCTTTTGCTGTTTTGATGTCGTCTCATCATTCTCTGCCAGCAGTGATGCCAGTGCTTCGGAAATGGGTATCCCTTGTTTCCACTGCTTGATGAGGTAACTGGTTAGATCTTTTGGGAGAGACTTCAGGAAGGCATTTTCTTTCAAGCACAAATCTGGAATAGTCGCCACTGAAGCACGGTCGTCGTCTTCAGCCTGCGCTTCCTGATTCTGGTGAACAGGTCTTTGGTTGGCACCGCTGTTGGTTTCCCCACTCAAATGTTTACGTGATGCTGGATTGGTATCATTTGATCCCGATCTGTGTGTTACTTGCTCGCGTCTTTCGGCAGATACTTGGTCCTTCTGCAACTGAAGTGGCAAATTTATGTTGTCGTGCGTGTTTTGATTGATCGCGTTACTCCTCCTTTTTTCCGCAAGATCGCTAAAGTACGAAGATGCCAACATAGGCCTTCCATGTAGGTATCTTTGTCCACTCATGTCTACAGACTCCGGCACCGGTGCAGAGACACCCGCGTTGTGACTACTAGCATTTCCGTCTCTAGGGAGATGATGCACGGAGGAAGCACTTACTCTCTGTCCCACACTATGCGAGGTGTTCGTTAGGGTCCCAGTAGCTTGTAGGCGCGAATACTCATTGGAAACGTTCTCCTGAATTTTACCCTTACTCTGCTCGGAAAGCGTATAGTCAACCCTGTTTACTTCTAGTCCATAATTCCCTCCACTTTGATGTTTAGCTACAGACCCCCTAGCCTTCCCGAATAAGTGCTGCTGAGCTTTGAAATAATCCCTAGTGTAGTCTGAGGCTTCCATGCTTACTCCACGTACCTGCTGATTAGTAATAACGCTTTCCTGGTTATCGCGTCTAAGCTGAGTGGCAGTTCCTGGAAGATTCCGAAGTTGAGTGTAACTTGTCATGCGTGCCGGAACCATGGGTTGTTCATTTTCAGGGGAATTATTTTCTGCTGCCAGTCTTTCACCTCTCTCTGGTGCCATCGCAACAGCCACTTCAGCTACACCTTGAACTGAAATGGGTACGGGTTTTCTAATTATTCTGCTAGTAGGAGAGCCCGTTCTACCTCCCCACGGTTCTTGGAAGCTGCCAATAGAGCCGCCTAGTGTTTGGTAACCTCCAACGTCGTGACCCGTCCTACTGTTTGGAATAGTCTGGTCTGGTTGATACTCTACATGGTCTTTGGACATTTTCTGTGCTTGTGAGCTAAAGAAACCGAGAGATTTGTGAACACCAGCAGAAGGCAACTGCTGTTTGTAATCATTGCGAAGTCTAGTTTGAGCAGTTGGTGTAGCCACTTGTTGAACAACCGGGATTGAAGGATTTGAGTGCATGTTATTTGATCCCATCTGTCGCTGATATGAGGTGGGGTTGGGAACTGCATTGGGCCTCATCAGTTGGATGTTTTGTGGTGGCGTATGCGACACGCGAGATGAAATGGTTTCTACAGCACTGCTTATCTGTGAGGGGGCGTTGCTGGACACTCCCGAGAATTGATCGGGGGTTTCAACCAATCCGTTTGCTGCATTTGGAAGTTGATTGACAGGGAGGATGTGAAATGCTTCCCTGTTGTAGGCAATGAAACGTTTACCATCTGGAAACTCAACTGGAACCCCGTTCCACGCGTCGTAAGGACGGTTCTTTGACATGTGGGTAACCGCCGAGTTGGGCAGGCTCTGAAAGATTTCGGGTTGAACTGCGTTTGCTTGCGGTCCCAGGGTCGGATTAACACGGTGATTCTGCATTAATCGCCGCTTCAGTTCATCAAACCGGCCGTTGTCTGGTGCAAGTGGTATCGGGCCGGAGCAATCCACGATTGTGAACCCACTTCCGTATCCACTTTCGTTGCGCCTTCTCGGGGACCTAGATGTTGGGTTTTGGTTCCTGGGAGTAATTTCTGAGGAACATCTAACGCCATGACTAACGGCACCGTGGGTAGAGTTTGGTGTCTGCGGTGTGGCATCGCCTCGAGTCTCCTCACGGTAAATGTTGTCCGACACCTGAGAAGCAGAAGTGTGATGGGTCCTTGAGTCCACCGGTTTGTTATTAATTTGACGGACTGGTGGTGCCGAGGAAGACGGGACCTTATCCTTGTCGTTGGCTTGATTACTTCTCTGCTTCTCGGCCCTAGCTGTTGCAGCCGTCTCAGACATTAATGCTAGAGAAATGGCAGTGTCCATCTCAAGCGATGTGGAGGGACGAAACGAAACGTTATTGGTAAGGCTGCCCGTGCTGTTGCCCTCATCACTAGAACGGCTCCGATTTCTGTCCGAAGATCCCGGGGTCTCCGCTTGACTTGTCGGGTTGACTTTATCAGTCGAGTTGATTTTAATGCTGCTGTCATCCCGATCTACCGACATCTCTTGGGAACGGTCTGGATGGGAGCTTCTTACAGTCCGTTTATTGCTGAGAATATTCGTCTTTGGTGGCAATTCTTGTTGAGCGTGCTGAGATGCATCACTCGTTGAAACTCGAGCTTTAGGTATTTGAGAGGTTTGTGCAGTATTCTGGCCTAGACTTTCCAATCTGTACATTGTTTTGGAACTGTCACGCATGTTTTCTGCCCGAGTCCGACTTGACGGCACCTTTGCGCGTCCTTCTGAATTCAGTGGTGGAGATTTCTTTCCTCTTTTGTCGGTAGAAGTCTCCCCACTATCAGGAAAAGCGTGACTCATATCTTCCTCGAAAATCCGTTCCGTTCCGTTAATTGAAATAGTTGGAGAACCTTCCGTCACTTTTTCAGATGCTGATTCAACTGGATCGGATTGAGAAGCTTCGCTACTCTGGATACATTTTGAAGTCTGCATCTCTGTGCAGAAAGTTTGACATGAATCACTCTGGTCATTCTCTGGCGTGTTCCTCAGAATTCCATCAGTTGTTTTACTCTCGCTGTCTTGTTCTTCCGTAGTCGGATTCAGACGGAACATAATTCCAATTTCTTCAGAAGCGGGACTGCCATTGTCATCTGGAGGATTTATCACAACTTCGGCCATTTCGAGGCATCCGTTAAAGATGTTTTCATGGTAGTCCGGTTTGCTGTGGATATTCATCGGCTGGTTTTCTGAGATCGACGCAATTGCTCTTTCAGTTTCAGAGTTGATATCAGACAAAGAAGAGTGTATTGAAGTAACCAAGCTTTCAGATTCGTGGACGGGGGAAGCTTGATTGACACAAGACGCCATGCTACAAGGCATCATGTCCATTGTCAAGTCTGATTTCCCCACTTGATTCCTTGGCAATTCGTGTTCCATTGTTGGTTTACCGTCTTCAAGAGAGACAATCTCGGTTATTTGAAGGTCTGAGCCAAGTGTGTCGACATGGGTGTCTTCACTTATGTCAACAGGGGTATTGTCTTTTGTGTCAACATGGTTGTCACTTCTGTCGACAGGAGTGCCGCAATTTGTGTCAACAGGGGCGTCACTTTTGTTGACAACTTTAAAGCGCATCTCTTGATATTCACCCTCGCAGGATTGGTCCTCCTGAGAGAGTGGCATTTCCTCTTCGCTTTGGTTCTTCTGGGGTGGTGTGGAATCCATCAGATTTGGAAACGTCCGCTGCAAAGTCCCTTGATCGTCAGCTGCTGTCTCGGTAGACGGTGGAGAAAACGACAAATATGTATCGGATGTATTTCCTCTCAACTCAATGTGGAGGCGCTCTGATGAAATATAATCTGCCATATCGGTACGAGGTTCAGATATGTTCTTATCGGGCGCAATCGGAGCTCGTTGGTTTTGGTTTAAGTGGGGTTTGGTTCTCGTCAATTCATCAATACCTACATAAGTAATTCTACGTGGTTTCGCCGTTTTTACGCCAAGTTGCGACTCCTGCGTGGCGTGACCACTTGGTGGCGCTTTGGAAAACCCCTTTCTGTGTTGGTTTGATCTGAAACTGAGACCGATAGAACGGTTCCCCTTATTGGGATGAATGTCATCGTTGACATGTGTTAGCCTCGGTGGGCTTAATATCGGCGGGAGATCAAGGCACGAGCCGGGGTTCGGCAGAGATTCAAGCCTCTCTAAAAGAGGAGGTTCGTCACAGAGTCGATCTGCTGTCTCTGCATCTAAAGTGATGTCACGTTCAGCACAACACAGGTCTTCGTCGATAATTTCTTCTAAATTCTCCTCGGGGGAGAGAGGATATGTTAGTGTTTCACCCGAACCGGTGGATGAAATACTCATCAGATCGTCGCTCCAAGACGAACATCGTTGGTAAATGTCCGATACGGAGATCACGTCAGTCACGTCGCTATTGGTCAATGATCGACAGTCGGTCATGGTTTGATCAAATGTACCCACGCCGATTTTCAGCCGATCTTGAGCAGTGTCTATTGATAAACAATTTGTAATATCATTGTCTGTTGTGGCACTAAATTCTGTACGATATTTAGGCTTATGGTTGGTTGCAATATTATCATCATTCGAGTTTTGATCTATTGTTGTCGTACTGATTTGTGACCGTTTGTCGATGGTGTAATTTATTTTATTGTCACTTTTTACTGATTGACATTCAGCGGTTTGATCGACGATGTTGTCCGTGCTTATTGATCGGCACTCAACGATTTGACAAATCGCACTGGCGCCGATTTCTGGCCGATAATCAGTGATCTGATTGCGTGTAATATTACCGCTTACTGATCGACTATCCCTGACCCGATCGACTTCGTCATCTCCATTTATTGATCGTCGACAGTCAGCAATTGGATTGAATGCATTGTAACTGCTTACCGATTGAGATATTTCACGGCTGCTATTAGATGTTCGATTTGCTTCTTCCGTATAATCAGCAATTACTGTACTTGTTGAGTTCTCTGTTGAAGAATCATCTTCAACAGTCGTGCTGCCTTCCATTTTGACATCAGACCACTTACCTAGGAGACTAGTAAAGATATTTCTGTTTGTGATACATCGGTCTTGAGCATCATCTAATGCTTCAGAATAAAAATCGTCGCCTTGCTCACAGTTAGGATAACTGGTAACTTCTGCTCCTGACTCTTCAAGGCTGTCCGCAGATGAATCTTGGCACACTTCAGTCTTAAGAGGCAGCATGGTCGTCTCTGTTGCTTCATCTCTGAGATGATTCAAACAGCCTAAACTTGTCTTTTGTAGAAGGATGATGCAATTCTTGATTTTCCCAGATGCGATAAGTTTCTGGGTGGTGCTGCCTGGAGACAACAGCACTGGACTCATGGTGGGGCCCTTTCTTGACCTGTCGGTTTTTCTTGTCAAGTCTTCTGGTGACTCAACAGGTAACGGCAGAAACATACTCTCCTTCATCGGGAGGCTAGTCTCACGAAATGCATATTCATCAATAGGAGAGCTGGTCTCACGGAATACACATTCATCAATTGGAGAGCTGGTCTCACAATATGCATATTCACGATTTGGTGGGCTGGTCTCATGATATGAATATTCATCATATGGATTCATGGCTGTGGTTGGCTGGTCCAGGCCAGTCATTGCTTATGTCTCCAACACATGCAGTCTAGCTGATAATGACATCGGTATAGTTTATCTGTAAACGAACACACGAATGAGTAAGTACACATCTTACTTGAGTAATAAACCAATTGAATTCCATCAAATATAGAAACAACGAAGTCACCTACAAACCGGTTTGATTGATATTGGATCATGCCCATGCTGTTCGAAGATAATACATGTTTAGACAAACGTTCTTATTTACATAAAAGGCCACGCCCCTAAAAGGCCACGCCCCTATTGCTGTAGATTTTCCATGATGTTATTGCGCTTGGGCCAAAAGTTGAGACAATTATATGATCTCAGCACAATCAAAACACTGTAAAACAAATATATTTTAAATAATGTCGTTGTATGAAAGACGTATAATTGTATACATGTATTTTTCGTTATTTTGTTTCTGTAACGTTTCAGTTTAATCTCTTATCCTACCTGCGTCAAGCTAAATAAAAACCGATACCTACCTAATAAAACTACCCACATCTATTTGTATCCGTCGCTGACTGGTTTGAGTTGTTCAATGTTCATCTCCATAATCTTTACAGAAATCAAAATAGAATAGAAAAGTGTTTTTCATTGTGACATCTTTAAAACGGACGTATACCTGAATTACTTTAGGAGCCTATGGAAACCATGAGTTGGCTATTGAACTTTGGGAGACCAAACGCTGCAACAATTAATAATGGGTATTAATAATTACAAAAATATATTTATTACTGAAGATACAGCATACTAAACAAGTCTACCAACTACTTTCTAAATATGCTTTCTCTTTATGGTAATGAGTGATGGGGAAAATGTTGGTGAAAAATGATGCCAACCACGTCTTCAATTTGTACACTTGTGGGCAGCCATACAAAATGGCGCCAATGTTTACAAACAATAGACAATTAAGTCTATTGACAGAATCGATAGCGTGCAAGGATTGCTCTTTACTCGTTTGGGCAGAAGTTTGCCCCAATGATTTTGGATATAAACGCCAGGTTTATCGCAGTAGATTTCAAACAGCATGTTGAGGTTTTGAATAACCCCAATCTGTTTCCGGACAGCGGATACACATATCGCTATCGTGGCACGCTTGTCTATAATTCCAAAGCGGATATCTAGGACATGTACACATCCTGCCTTTGTGGAAATGTCACCGGGATTTCGCAATACTTTGTACATGTGGGGATTATGTCAGAAACGATATTAAAACAAATGAAACGAATGCTTCAAGTTGTTGAATCGCATTGGTCTTTATAGCAAATTAAACTCCTGGTAAACTGTCATATATTTCAGAGGGCCTTTTAAAGGGTAGTTTTAATGGGACTTTGAAATATTTTAATAGTGTCAAAATGATAATGAATTATACCAATATTTTGACTGTCAATAATATCCGGTTCTTTCGTAACCAATTAGGTTGCTTTTTTATTATAATTTTTTATTTTATAATTGTTTGATTTTATCATCGGTTTTATATTATAGCTACTGCGCTTTATCTCATCAGGACGGCATTTTACTAAGGCTATTAATTGGATTTATTAAAGCCGCCCGGCCACTATCGATCGGACTTGACGTCAAAATACCTTTTTGTTTCCCAACAGGTATTTTTTCTGGTGCGTCGCGCTACGTGGCAACTCTACATTGATCACGAGACAAGGGTTATTATCAACACGCTCTGCCTGGTGAAGCAATGAATAACAGGTGATGCTCGTTCTACGTAGTCGTATAGATGAGTTACCATGGACGAGCATCACACCATATCGCGGCCTGTACTCAAGTTGAATTGGCTTATTGTATATTGTGCGGTTTTACGCATGACCGATTTATGAGCCCACGACTTGTAAATGCAAAACAACTGTATGAATGTGTGGACATGTACATGTACATGTACATGTATATGAAAGCAACGCTGTCCGTTAAAAGCGCAACGGTTTAGTTTGAAATGCAGGTCAAATTTCCTCCTTTCTCGAAAAGAAACAGAGCGTACTACGTCCATCATCTTCACAGCCTCTTTCTACGGATTTCTTCTGGCTTACGAGCTACAGTGACTTGAGCACTTTTGAAGGATCCTTGGTTTCATTACCAAAATAATAATAATAATAATAATAATACTGTTTAAATATTTATAGCTGCACTCAAACCCATTTGGATAATTGGAAGTACATGTAACATCATAATCAGTTAAAACCACGGAGACACAGTACACAGCGTGAACCATATTAAACATCCTTTTCACCGCCTCTGCGCTATCCTGTTACGGGTTGGAGGAGATCCGTGGCACTAATTTGGCGGATTGCTTTTAATGACGTCAACAATAAAACATCGATACCAAAATGTCATGTTATTACTACGCTCGTTACTCGCTTCGATACTGATTTCTATATTATATGGAGATATTAGCCTTAGCTACATCCATCAAAGTCGTCACGGCGGTGTAATGAAATGAAAACACGATGTTGAAACAAAAATTTAAACAATGACTGACAATGATCAGCATATACTCTGATTGTCAGAATTTAATACATTTCGTCTCTCTGTGTGTCGCATGCAATAATTGTAATAATGGCAGGGAGGGATACTTTAATGAGTATACGATGATGTATTGTGGAACGATACAAGAGCGGGTAGTCACTCTGCCCTTGGTCAACGATATTATCAAACCAAATATAGGCAGAGATTTTATAAAATGCTTTCAAACTTTTATCACACCACATCGATCGTACCAAATCACTGATATGAGACACATCACATTTTCGATGATGATGTATACATGTATTAACATGTGCACGTATGTGTCACATTAATGTGGAGCAAGTTGATTTAGATACCGTTTTACTTTACCACCATCCTTTTGTCCGCCATAATTTCAAAAAAAGATTTGCTGTTGTGAATTGATCTTAAGAAATGTTAGCAACACATTTGTTGCTTATTGTTGAACTGAGTAATAAAGCGCATGATTGACCTAATTTCGGCATATGTAAATACAAAAATCAAGGCGCATGAAAGGTGAACTAAAATTTAGAATCATGTGACTTCTTTCCACGATTCTGATTGGTTAACTGTTTGCGTCTGGTAGATCGGATTGACCCAATGGCAATTAACTGGTGAATCGGTAAAATCAAGTAGAACAAAGAGTTTACGGTGGGCTCAATTGAATTGTAACTGTTCACTGTTTTGTTAGGCGTCAACCTTAGCACGAATACACAACCTGAATTTAACCGTTCCAATAAAGTCCAGATCTGAGAAATTCGCCGACAGGTGTACGTTTTTCATTTGCTTGCGGACAAATCTCAATTTACACTAATTAAACATGCTTGAAAGTTTGCCAAATTTTTATCCATGATATTTGAAACCATAATAGACGTCACGGTGACGTCATTAATTTACCTCGTTTATCACGATTTCTCTCAAGCGAGAAACAATAATACTATTTTCCCCAGCGCCCCGTTCAGTTCTGCAACAACAGCACAGCATGTGTGAAGTATAATGCGATTGATGTTATACATCACGCGATTCGGTCTTTTGTAGTCACAATACTTCAAATGAACAAGACAGCCAAGTTTAAAGGTAATGTTATCAATAGCATCAACTAGTAGTCACAGTAATAAAATAGTGAATTTCAATGAAAACCATACATTTTCTGACGAGCGTTATCTTTAACTGAACAGGAGATCCGCTTATTGCTAACGTGCCCATCCGACAAAATGCGCATTTCAATTATACGGCCCATATAATTACACCAAGCATTGAATAATGCATAATTATGTGCCGATTCATTGTCTTTTTATTTGCACAAATTATGTGCATGCTCATGCATGTGTTCATTTCCATACTGACGTTATAAAACCAGCAGAGATACACATCGACCAAGCTTTCTTGCTTGATGTAAATTTCAGGATTGTATAACTATACAAATAATATGAACAGAACCAAGTATATTTTTAGCAGTCATTTGAATGGGTACGAAGGTTCGTTTTGTTGTCGAGTGTGTAAACGGGCAAAGGTCAAGGATAGAATTAGGGTAAAACTTTGGACTTTGAGTACAACACTGCATGTAAATGAACCCAAACCGACGCAATATGGTATATCTCCCTGATGGTAATAATACCATGATTTAAAGCAATGTAAATATATAGTCATCATAATGGTTGCATTCTTGTCCATTTTATGGACGCATAAAATGAGCATAGTGAATAACATTGCACAGTGTTTGAGTTCGCAACAACCTGAGCAGGTACAAATATAGAGCCGAGTTAGAATTTTAAAAAAAATCTAAAAGAAAAACTGCACCTGAAATAATTATCATCACGGTTGATGCGACATAATAAACAAAAGTTGAAATGTTTTATCACAGATAGAATATAGTTTCGACCCCCCACACCTTAAAAGAACACTTGTACGTAACGTTTTATGTCTTGTGTTTTGTGTTTTTTGGGGGGAGGGGGAGTCCTTTAAAATTGTGTTTAAGTGGGATAACGCAGAGTGACAATAATTCTTTTTGTTCATAATTCTAAGTGGCCTTTGTTGAAAACAATTTTGCATGGACTAGTCTAATTAGTAATTATTGACTGAGTTAATAATTACGAATGTCACTATCATATTATCTAGTATAATCTAGGACTTACAGTGTTCGGTTGAACCTTGATTCTTCGTAGCCAGTCATTGCAAAAAAAATAAAAAATATTTCAAATTGTGTTTTATTATAAAATTATATTCAATTTGTTTATATTGTGGTCGACTCTCCATACACTTTGTATCTGTTGACGAAATCATTCTTTTCGCGTAAAGGACTATAGACCTAATGCATAACGGCCATCTTAGAGGGCATATTTCGTATAATGAACGCACAGCAGGTTCAAAACATACAAAGGCATTGCCTTCTATGAGGGCTGCTATACGCAGGTATATTGTAATCATTCAATATTATCATAGTTCAACAGTCCCTTTCTAATGCCGCGTATTGAATTGCATCATGACATGGTTAACTTAATTTCGAATAAATGGATGATACAATTGTATTATCAACGAATGCAGTCAAACCGGAAATATTCAATGCAGAAACACACAGATATTATGGGTGCGTTGGTGCATGCAATGAGGTTGAATGCGAGAAACAAATTAATGGTCGATGCTTGACCCAAAATCACCCATGTCATAATAATCGAAGCTGGCTTGCAATGCAACAGGTAAACCATGGAGGTAGGAAACATCTTTTCAACGTGATCACTGCAAACATATACACGTGCGTGCTTGGCACAAAATGAACGGGCAATAACCGCCGGTTGGCTTTCCACCTAATTTGATTCATTTTGCCCTTGGCCTAGAATACTTGATAGCTTTCGTTCGCATGGCATTGGAACTGGCAGGTTATGCTACCGGTATTAAATGCTGTGTATGCAAATCAAACAAATGCTATGAAGTTATATTGATTCGAATAATCTGAGTGTTTGTATTTAAAACACATACCGATTTACACCAATGATGTCTTGTCGCCGTTAGTGTGTGGATGGATGGTGTGTGGATGGTGTCATCACTCGAAACAAGTAGCAACAGTACACATGTAGTTATCAAAGTAGCGCACACTGCAGGCTATGGGCATGGTACGTTTGTGTATTAAAATGGTTTCTTTTTAGCTGCAGTCAATAGCAGGAAGTTTGCGTAGCTAGAGAATAGAGGAAGCCATGGTTAAAGTGCACGTGTATATTGCGCCTGTATATACATTGCGCCTGCACACAAACCCAAGGTTAAAGCCAAACAATGGCTAGGTGACGCACCTTGCACAAGATGCAGGCAAGCGTGAAGGAAATGCTTGTAACAGTGGAGTCGACTAGCCAATCCCTGGCCGACTCGTATGTGGCGATTAGACGCTGGTGTAATGGCGCCGTAATATTTGGTGGTTTTTTGTGAGCAGTCAAAGACTTAATTGCTTTCCCGTATAATCCCGTGTGAATTTAGGTGACTGAATCGGCGCGTGTAGGGGTATTATCATTAATAATATTGACGACAGCAGTAATTTATTGAAGCCTGGATTAAAACAGTAATTTGAAATGCAAATGAAATGAACTAACAGCAAACTGAAATGATACTTGTTTGGTAATTTGAGTCAAGATTACCATGGCAATGCGAATAAATCATGAAACTTGATAATGTTGTTGTGTCCAACTTTTCCTAAAATTTAACGTATCCCTAGTCCATCCAATCAGTAAATACAATGGCTAGACTATCGAGAAAAAACAAAATGTTTTCGGGAAGCATTTCTCCGGTGTCTTTTTATCATTGACAATGTTTTTGAAATCATACATATTTTTAATGACTATTTTATATTTGTTCATTACATTTAATGCATTTTAGTCCAAACCAACGAACAGCCTCGTCACTAGTGTCTATGATGCTTAATTTATGTGCACATCAGTATGAAGATGCTCAACGACGTATACACTATATAAACTATCCCTAATAAAATACCTTGGTTAAAGGTATATTACACCATTGGTAATTGCTTGAATTATGGGTGGATTTGTGGGGTTGTATTTCATAGTAAATATTGTTTAACTGCGCTGTCCGAAGTTTTAAATCATGGTTGCTGAGAAAAGCAAACGACGTTCGTTTTCAATCGGAGTCGGGTAGTTTTTCTTATGTTTTTTTTTTTTTTTTTTTCACGGTGATCGCCGTCCGGCGATCATGAATTTTGGTTTATACAATTATTTTTTTTGGAACAATTACAGGATATCTAGGGAAATACTTTTGCTGGATGCCTGCAATCATTATTTACTTTCAAATAAGTAAGATATTTCTTAATATTTTGGTAGTAAATATTTTTGATATCTGCAACTTTAAAGTGCTTTTAGTTGTTGAGCAAAACATTATTGTTTAACCAATATGTTGAAAACCGCCCGCTGTATATTGTTTTGGTGCCAAACGTTGAGTAAGTACGGGTAAGAGTTATTTAATAAAAAAGTTGGTTAACCGCCTTTCATTACACAAACTTGATCAAACTGAATGTGAACGGCGGGAAAACGTAATTTACAAGCAAATGTGCACCACAAGATGTTAACCAATCAATGTTGCGCAAAATAATCACGTCCATCGCAATCGCGCGGATGACGAGTAGGCCGCGCGTTAACACCATTCTTTCCATCGATCATGGCGGCGACACTGACGAAGCTTTTGACGGACTGGGGTACGGGTCTGGATGAACTTCAACAGATCTGTGTGATCTGTGTAAACAGAATTGACAACTAGGGTTGTGCATGTTATTACTCAACAACCAAACAAAAAAAGCACATTATTTTACGCGAGTACAACAATTCGCTTATCGTTTCTAATTTTTCAAAGCGAAGATTAATCTTTGATCGAAGACACACCTAAATTAGCTATAACTAAAACTGCACAT
The DNA here is from genome assembly GCA_037893245.1 of Crossaster papposus. NCBI lineage: Eukaryota > Metazoa > Echinodermata > Asteroidea > Velatida > Solasteridae > Crossaster > Crossaster papposus. The sequence continues at coordinate 1,610,930 of JBAIAA010000231.1, read as the reverse complement.
TAAAAGTTTAGAAAAGGGGCACTGTGAAAATAATACTTACATATCAATTATCTTGCTTGAATAATTCATGTCTCCACAAATTCCTAGACTTGAAGATCGAGCAGCAAGTTCTTTCACGAAATATACTGTAAAAAGACATAGTTTTGCTAAATCATTTGAAACAACGTTGACCTGTACACAGGATGCGCGAGCGCTTAGATCGCGTAAAATAATGACATCATTTTAGGCGGGAAAGTCCCGCGATTTCGTAATGATATGGAACGCCAAACTCATTGCATTTCAAGTATGAAAATTTCATCTCAAAAGTCTAGTTTCACTAGAAATACATGCCGGATTTCTGAATAAAACGGGCCCAAACAGCCGGGGGAAATAAGGAAGCTTTAGGAAATTTACTAGCAAAAAGGAAAGATGTGTAGCCTACAAAATAAATTAAAATTTTTGAAAGGTACATCAACTGCGAGAAAATAATTTGTGTGCCCTTGATTTAACAGTCCGAGTATGCCGTTTTTAACATCACAAAGCATTAATTGCGAAATATGTACGGATCTTATTGTGGTCTAGTGAACTAAGTTGTCCTTTGGCGGCCTTTGTAGATTTTTTTTTTTTTAAATAAACCGCAAACATTCGTTTCCTCTATACCATGTACAGTTTCCTCTGCGGCTTGTCTTTGCCAAAGACGGTATTCGACAGTGTGTCCGCTAACGACACGGTTTATAGTCCAGCTCCCTAACTCACAGTGGTGGTCTTTGCAAACTCGTTTAAATGGGGCGTGACATTATCATGCAAATTGTGTTATTAATATGTTGTAGAAATGATCAATTCATTCAAACATGATATTTCGACGTCTCGTTGTTGTTGAGCAAAGATTATATTATTATTAAATGTACGTACCTCTGTCGTCATGGTCGTCCCTTCAGCCCGCGCACTATAAAGATACAGGTTTATAGGTATGATTTTAAAGCACTGGGCCACAAGATTTGTTCTGCAAATTATCCGACTGGCAACAGAATATGACTCTTCAACTTCAAGTCAGCCAAAGCAAAACGAAAAGTAAATGCGAGTCAAAATGTGGGATACCCCCAAATAGTACACCAGTCTCGGAGGCGACAAGTTTGGCTGGTCGCTTGAGGGCGCAATATTTCGAGTTTTTGGAGTAGTAAAATTAAAACGGTCTGTTGCTGGCTTTGAATTCTATATGGAGGAATAAGGTTCTTATTCATCCAATGGTTACCACTTAGATGTACATGTACATGTACTGTACTACTTACTAGCCTACCTACAAAAGTACAACTGTACAAAGGCAAGTACAACAAGTCACTGCAACTGTTTACACCCCCCCCCCCCCCCCCCCCCCGGGATGCCCCACCCCTTATTTGGGGATTGTCAATTTTTGAGGGATAAAATCCAATGCAAGAGATACTCAAGCTAGTAATATGAACTTATTTGTATAATCCAGAGAGAAAACATTACAATTTTAATTTATTTATTTAATTTCCAGTATTTTATAGTATTTATCCGGGATGGCCAATCCCCTTGCTACAAATGGATGGTTCCTGATCAGCCGTCTAGCCAATCGACTTTCAGCAACATGTCAGCTAGGCACCCGATTGGCTGCCCAGTCAGCCAATCACCTTTGTGTCAGCTACTCAACTGGGAAACAGGATTTGTCAGAAAAGCAACTGGTAAGTATATGCAAACAAAGGTCATGAATATGCATAAGGTGTCATTTATATACAGCCCTCTCTAAATAACAGGGCTGGTTATTCATTTATTATTTCTCAGGTGAACAACAAACGTAACAAAATACAATACATAAGTAACAAGAAAACAAAACCAAAAAGTTGAAAGTACACGGTACAGGACGAGGGCACCAGATATTATTTTGTTCTTCTAGTAATGCATCTTTGACCAACTTTGTAACGACACAACAGTATTATAGCCCATACAGGTGGAATTATGTGTTATTTAACGTAATAGTAATGGACAGTCGACCAATGAAAGAATCTCATTACTCACATAATATACATAAGGGTGCTATAATGCTGCTAAATTGAATCATTTAACAATTTATCTTTAACCCCTCCTTAAAACAAAACAAAACACAAATCCTAATGAATAAGAAACCAAACCAAGAAACCAAACTTTATAGCTAAATGTAAATTAGTAACGGGCGCACAATATATTTAAGTCTGTCCTTCCCATTCTTGTCCGATTGCTTTCCTCCTCTTCTCATTTCGTGTGTTTATTTCATACCTTCGGTATCTGTAATTCCTTGCTCCATCCTTTATTCAGACCAGACGATTTATTGATTGGAGAAGAGTGCGTGTAGCGGCAGGTGATGGTGGGGATGGCGGTATCTGCTTGCGACGAGCAGCGCACAAAGAGTTTGGTGGTCCAGATGGGGGCGACGGGGGTAATGGAGGTCATATCATTCTTGAAGGTAGGTAATCCACAGAACAAATCAGAAGATGAACTGGATACTTGAGAGTGAACCAAACGACCATAGCAGGACTTGCACCGGCACTGCTTCAGGTCTCCCGAACCAAATCCGGGATTCCACCCTTATTTTGTCCATGCCAGGCCTTCTGAACCAAAGCTACCAAAATTAAATGGACTTAATTGGAGGGTTGAGGGTTAATTAAGCCATGCTGGCAGTGTTACAAATGAACAGTATTTTATATTCGGGAGGATACTACCAATGTACAATTGGATAGCTTAGTTCGTTATGATGTTGCGATAGTTGGTGGTTGAGATCCTACTCGAGTCAATGTCCTTGTTTAATCTGTTATCAGCTTGTTTGGAATCAGATTGTATCCCTTTCTTTAATTTCTAGCTGACCGTCATATCAAGTCATTAGAGGCCGTTAGTTCCCAGTATAGGGCACAGCATGGGGAACCAGGCAGAAAAAACAACTGTAGTGGAAGGAATGGCAACACTGTAGTCATTAGAGTAAGTAGACTTGTCAGTCTTGAAATGCCCCACAGTTCCATGTTTGTACCTGTTTTCTACCTTGTGGAGCTAATTGTTCCCCCTTTTTGCTGCAGGTTCCAATAGGAACAGTTATCAAAGATGGCAAAACATTGATGGCTGATTTGGATTCAGAGGGAGACCAGGTAAGAAAGAAGGAACAGGTCCATCTCCAAATCAAACCTTAACCCCCAAAAAACCCAATTTATGTATTATTTGAAACAGCTAAATAATTATAATATGCAAACAAAATCGTTAACCATTCCGTTTTTGTAGTAAAACAGTTTGCATGCCCTCACTGCGTAATACTAATTGTATACGCTGCATTTTGAAATATTCTGCAGTTTTGCAGGTTGTTCACAATTCTTGACTATGTTTACTGCACCTTTGTTCCTGTGCTGTAGTTCACACTTGCTCGTGGGGGAAAGGGGGGACGGGGCAACAGATCATTTGCAACACCGCTCAACAGGACTCCTAGGATTGCAGAACGAGGCACCCAGGGACAGGAGCTACAGGTGTCCATGGAGCTACGGACTATGGCACATGCTGGACTGGTGAGACCCCCACCCCTAAACCTCACCCACCCCTAAACCTCGCCCACCCTTAACCTCACCTCTAAACCCCACCCCTAAACCCCACCTCACCCTACCCCTAAACCTCACCTCACCCCTAAACCTCACCTCACCCCTAAACCTCACCTCACCCCTAAACCTCACCTCACCCCTAAACCTCACCTCACCCCTAAACCTCACCTCACTCCTAAACCTTACCCACCCCTAAACCTCACCTCTAAACCTCACCCCACCCCTAAACCTCATCTCTAAACCTCACCCCACCCCTAAACCTCGCCTCTAAACCTCACCTCACCCCTAAACCTCACCTCAACCCTAAACCTCACCTCTAAACCTCACCCACCCCTAAACCTCACCTCTAAACCCCACCTCACCCCTAAACCCCCCAACAATTTACTGAAGCTGGGTTTGAACCTGCAACCACCGAGTTACCGATAAGCCTCTGTACTGAAGACGTCACACCTTGTTTACACATGCGCTTACTTACAGAAACCAGTGCAGGGCTTTGGCTTTGTCTACTTCTCATAGAGAAGCACAATTGTAAATCAATTGTGACCTCATCAATACAGAGGCTCATTTATAAGGCATAACTTGTCAATTTGCCACATACTGTCTTACTCCAGATTGGGTTTCCCAATGCCGGCAAGTCAACTCTCCTACGAGCGTTATCTAGAGCTAGACCTGCAGTGGCCTCCTACCCCTTTACAACACTCAACCCTCACGTAGGGATGGTGGAGTATAGTGACCTGGAACAAGTAGCGGGTGAGAAACTTGCTTTAAATGGGCAGTAGCCAGTATTGTCATTGATACAACTTTTATTTATTGAACACAAATAATTGAACTAAAATTAAAATAAATTTTTAAGTAAAACAATTAGTATGTGTGTATAGATATAGATGCTGTCTGCATAACTAATGGCACCCAAATAAAATTGTGTGTTCAATATTTTTTCTCAATGTGATCAAATTTGTCCTTTTATTCCCGCAAATAGTCTGAAATTAAAGGCAGATTTGTAAGTGAACCAACCAAATAATCGTATATATTTGACTTTGCCTTCATAGTTGCTGACTTGCCTGGTTTGATCCGTGGGGCTCATCTCAACCGCGGTTTAGGCCACTCATTTCTTAGACACATTGAACGTTGCAGCTGTCTTCTCTACGTCTTAGACCTCTCGTCTCAGGAACCTTGGACGCAGCTCTCTGATCTCCAATACGAACTGGAGCAGTACCAAAAAGGGTTGTCGCAAAGACCTCACGCCGTGGTCGCTAACAAGATAGATCTCCCAGAAGCAGCTGAAAATCTGAGGTTACTCTGTGAGAATGTGCAACTGCCCATCATCGATATATCCGCTCATTATGAGACAAACATCGACAAGTTGAAAGGACATTTGAGAGAACTTTATGACAAGGATATGAAAGATAGATTGATTCCAAATGTGGTGGAAGAAGACAAGCGAATCTTATGATTTTAAATTAGTGCTTTATTTGGTTAAATCTGCCATGGGCATTCATGTTCTTAAAGAATGGTATCATTTACATAATTACCAGATCTTGGATGTTAAGAAACTGTTTAATTATATTCGGATAGCAGGATAATAAAATTAAAGATACAGAGTAATCAACATGTGATAACTGATTTTTGTATGATTTATTAAAGTAGTATACACAATTTAACTACTGCTGAATACATATTCCTACAATTTCAGTTTACAAAAATTCAGTGAAGGTCTTCAATTTTTCATTTGTTAGGAAAAACCAACAAATTGCAATTAATGAGTTTTTTTCCCTCCGGCATTTTAACAATTTCAACATTTAACAAAATGTTTTATCAAAACAAGTAAAATTACACTATTTTGATCTATTAAGATAATCTCTATTAGTTTCATCCAATGTACACAGAAATGCTGCATATATTGTACAATCTGTACAAATGATCAGGTTTTATATTGATTTTTTAAAAGCAGTTTTAAAAGACGATTCTGGTCAAGTAACTTTTACAAATAAAGCAGCAGAGCACATCTATGAAAATCTTACAGCTTTTTAAAATTTAGATACACCATTGGTAATTGCTTGATTTATCAGGAATGGTTGGATTTGGGAGGTTGTATTTTACAGTAAATATCGTTTAACTGACCTGTCAAAAGTTTTACAATCATGGATGCCGAGAAAATAGCAAGAAAAATGGTGTTAGTTTTCAACCGGCATCAGGCAGTTCTTGGTGTTTTTTTTCGTGATCGCCGTCCGCCGATAATTTAAAAAAAAAAATTAATTAAATTGTTCTTAACAATTGCAGGATATCTAGCGCAATCATTTTGCTAGATGCCTAGAATCATTATTTACTTTCAAATTAGTAAGATATTTCTTAATAATTCGATATCTGCATATGGCATATCCTTTCTTGAATGTCTGAAAAAGCACAACGTTAAATTGGGAACTTATTTTGGTCTGTTTATAACGGAAGGCACAGTTGAAAAATAACCAAAACGACATCGTCGTGCGGCTTTGGTTCGAGTTTTAATTTTGGTGGTTCTTTTTATGTGCTTACCATTTACAACCTATCACGCAACTAAGTTGCAATGAATATGGTGTCAAATACTTAAGAGGTTAAGCTGTTGACGGAATATTCCTCGACCAGCTTAACCAGTTCGCGCCGGAGGACGTATATACACGCAAAGTTTTCCCCAGATTCAAAACGGATGACGCATAAACACGTCAAGAGCAAGGCCGGAAATGTCTGTCAGCAGCGAACGAGGCCGGAAATGCGTGGGTGTGCTTCCCGGTACCATCGGCCTGAACTCGCCTCGATGATGTTAAAATAATCCCGGCGCGAACTGGTTAATTATGATCTATTTATAAAAATAAAATTCAAAACGAATTGACACTATGTCGAGTAATACAAATAGAGAAAGCTATCTTTCTCTATATACATTACAAAATAAGGTATGATGTTCACTCAGTTGAAGTTAAACTTGATGTGGACCAGATAGCGCATTCTGATCTGGTTAGTTTTGTAGACTATGAACTCATTGTAGTTGAGGGTGTAACCATTAGGGTTGACCACTCCTGTGTCATTCGCCTTGCCTAGAGGAACGACAGTGCCGTCCGCCCTGGAAAAACAAGCAAGAACAAGGACACATGATTACATACCAAAAGGACCTGGAAACAATTTGTATAAAACTTCTAAGCTCAGAAATATGCTTAGCACAAATAATATCTGATTGGCAAAAATCAGGTTACTAGCTAATTGATTTGATAAATAACTCAATAACATTGGGCTCTGGATCGTAATTGCTGAACTATGCAACCTTTACTTATTTTGTACACAATCCGATGGAGTTAGAAGTTTTGTATGTCGAGGCTACGCATGACACTTTTTCCGGCATTTGGAAACACCTGGTGTAGTAAACTGTTCTCATAAAATAGATTTGTATATCTCAAGCAACTTTTAAAGATAACTTTGGAGACTTACATTGTGTGGTTTGAGGTTGCGGTTGGTGCTATCTTTCCTAGACCCTTGACGCTCTGTTTACCAGGAGGAAGTTTAGCTGCATCGTAATCAGCTGCTAGAAGATCATTGCTATTCCCAAGAGCAACCTAGACATAAGATGGAGATAAAATCGGTTAACAAATTTCCTGAGTTTTCCCTGGTTTTTCCTTCGGGAAATGGCAACAATTTCGAGAGAAATGTGTCCAGGGTTATTTTGAATGTTAGACTTGCCTGGCACAGCATCAGTAGTCCATCGCTCTTTGATCTGGTAGCGAAACAGTAGTTGGCGGACTTGGAGGACATGTCAGCAAAGTATACTCCCTTACCGAACTACAGGAAAGAAATAGATAAATGTCAAACAGGCTCAACCCAACAAAACCCAACAGGTATTGTTAACATCTGTTAGGATTGGTACGATACCCAGTCCTTTATATTGGGTTAGGTATACCACCGGAATAATAGTCCAACAGTTTGTGTGTACAGTTTACCATATTGTGTTGGAATTTATCAGGATGGGTATGGTTCCTAGTAAATTCCCCTAGGGAGTTAGGGCTAAAATGAAAGGCTCCACTTTACAACCTACACATGGTCATTAAACCTCTGAACGTTACACCATTAAAGGTAGGATACACGATTCGCAGATATCAAAAATATTTACTACCAAATTATTAAGAGATCTTACTTATTTGAATGATTCTAGGCATCCTGCCAAATGATTGCGCTAGATATTCTGTAATTGTGTTCACAAAACAAAACCAATGTACCATGTAACCCGTAACCGGTGCTTCGGGTGGTGCTATACGCAGTCCTTGACCAAGGATACCAGCCCAGTTTGTTATACGAGATCCGTGCCACAGTAACATCCTAAAAACAAAACACAAACATTATAATTTTTGGGAAAGACTAGAAATTTAAGAAAAAAGAAGAATTCGAAGGGAAGCCAGAACTTACAAAACAACCTCAACTTTTTATCTGGCAAGGCTGTGTCCCAAGTGAAGGAATGATTTTAGAAAATTAAGAAAAAGGCCAAAGATCCGGGTTAGGGTTTCTGAAGAACCTACTTGTTTCCGACATCGTTGAAGTTTGCGGATTCACCCTCCTTCTCCAAATCAAAGATGTCCTTGATGGTCATCTTGTACTGATTGTGGGTCTTGGCATGCGTCTGGTTCACATAGCGCTCAATCATCTGGTAACAAGAAAACAGGTCTCACGTTCCCAAAAAATCGCTAAGCGACACTTTTTGTAAGCAAATAATGAAAGCAAATAATGAAATTGGGTCTTTAATATCCCCTCACCGATATTCAATAGTCCGGGTTATTTTACTCTTAAATAATAATTACTCTCAAATAAATAGTTGGGATTTAAACCTCCGACCTCAGATGTCTTTACCACTTGACCTTTCCTTTTCATCACTTTATGTTTGTCAGGGAGTTACATGTAGTATCAACAATGGTTACATTTTACCTTGAAGTCTGAGTGTAATTTATCTAGGGGTTTCATCATGCACTTGAGTGAATGGTACTGGCTGTCGATAGGGTTTTCTGTCACGTCCCCAATATCTTGTAGTATTGTCATGGCAACCTGAATATCACCCAGAGCCTAAAAAGCAAAACAAAATTTTAGCAGGGATAAATAATTGTTTGCATAATAAAATAAACATTTGATGAAACAGCTCTTCTTGATAAGAGCATTATGTGGTTTGTTTTAATTAACCTGCATTTTATTTACAGATTTGGCTTCAGGGATTTGATTACGGATTTCTCGTCCCTAGTTTGAGAAACAAAGGCTCACTGACAAATTCAATTTTCTTCTTTAGAGTAGACTGGTTTAATGTGTTCATTATTTTTTAGGAAACGTACACTCCTGATTATTTATTATAACGGTTTATGTCTACAAGAAATCTGGTTTCCTACCTCTAACAATGCTATCTTTGCCTTCAACTCATCCTTTGTTCTGATCACTGGTGGCCGTCGCATTCTGCCAAGTTAAAACAAAAATCCTTAGCAAGTTAGTTTGATAAAAGGAAAATGAAATGCTGAGCATGAATAGGGGATGCTTCCTCTCCACATACAATTTAGGAGGACACATTTTGTGTAAAACTTACCCAAAGTTGTGTGGAATTCTGGTGTAGAATTCATCACAAGCCTTGATGAGTTTATCGCCCACTGTCTTACTATTGATGCACCCTTCAATCTTCTTGAGTGCCACGTAGCCGGCCTTGATCTGATTTTGGGTTAGTTTACCCAGCGGTGCTTTCTGAGCGTCGTACTTCATCTCCACCACCATGTCCTCCATGGCTTGGATGTTACAGATCAGTTTGATCAGATCCTGTCGGGGAGGGGTGAAGGGAGGGGTGAAGGTAAGTGGGCGGGAAGGCAGAGAGATATAGAAGGCGGCGTCAAATCAACAAATGACCGACTTCAGCCACTTTTAACCAGTTCGCGCGGAGATTATTTTGACATTGACCGGACCCAGGCGCGGGATTGTTTTCCACGAACCTCGATCCAAGACGAGTTTAGGCCTGCATCTGTGGGTAGCACACCTTGATATTTCCGGCCTCACTCGCTAGTTGCTGACAGATATTCCTGCCTTGCACGCGATGTGTTTATCTGTCATCCGTTTTAAATTCCAGAACTTTACGTCCTATCCGACGCGAAGTGGTTAACAGAAACAAGCACAATGTGAACACAACTTGAGGCGTATAAGCAGCGATTATAATACTCACCTGAACCTTCTTCTCCAATTTGGATTCCACTTTCTCTTTTTTCACTATTCCAGCATCGGGTTCGTCTCCTTTGCCCTGAAAAAAACAAAACAATTACACATCCGTTAATTGATATATTTGGGGGGTTTTCCCACATAACTTGTCTTGAATAACAAATATAAGGTATATTTTCATACAGAGTGAGAACACACCCATGTTTGTCAAAGCATTTCATATATTATAAGTCGCTGTATATTTGCCATTTTAGAACTAATTACAATTTCACATTTGAATTCACACCTAGAAATTTGTGTTAGGATATTTTGTCCCTCAAGTGTATTGAATTCATATTTGATTCGAGATTTTTTTTGTTGTAAAATTTGGTGTTTTTTCTTTTTTGGGGGTAGAGTGTTGTCTTACCTTTTTATCAATAGAGTAGTCCATCTTCAAAATGTCATACTTCCCAGAAACCTTCTCAAAGTCGTCTTTAAATGACCACTCGTTTCTGGTCTTGTCGTAGAATTTCTTCTCAAACACACTCTTGGCTTCCGTCAGGTCATGACCACATGATACCATGGAATTCTGGCCAGCTTTTCCGACTGCCAATAAGTTGAGCAACAAATAACAGACATAATGCGTTGTTGATATCTCTGTTACTTCTACTGAGCTCGTATGCAAAATGCAGGCAATATATTTAGTCTAACATTCTGGATAATTCAGAAAGGATCGTTTTATGGTGGCAGCGGCACAGTGAAAGATGGTTTGTTTTTGTCTTCGGTATCGATAATGTCTCAAAATCCTTCTCACTTATATTTGTCGTCATGATAGAGAGCAAACATTTTATAACTGATGCCAATTGGGAAGTGGGGTTTTAAGCAATTCCATAAATAGGCCTACATGTACAAATTTCAGTTTCAAAACCTTCACCCACATGTCTAATATTCTACGGATTTCTGCTAAATTTGGTTGAATAAAACCCCCTTACCTCGTCCCCAGCGTAACCAAACGTAGTATATTTTCTTGGCATTCTCCTCCAGTAGCTGAATGATGTAATATTTATTGTTATTGTTCTTAAGATTGGTCTGCAGAGGGAAACAAAAGAAATTTTTAAATGCTCACCAAAAACAAGTTACCAACCACATAATACATTGAACCTTTGCTTCGCACGTAAACCAGCTAAGCAATTAATTTCTGCTCAGCATACCTGATTAAGCATAGCGTCGTAGATGTCGTCACCTTCGATATAGACGTGTGCTTTTCCTTCCATTCGATGACATTCACTGTCAAGTGGTACCTTGTGGCCAGTGGCGATCCGAATCGTTTTCACATCTGTGTAAGTAAAAGCCACGAACGATGCAAATAATTAACTCCGAATTTCCTTCTGCAAGTACAATGGTGTCCGAGTTGAAGTCTACAAAGTCCCCACAAGTCATTCAGTCTCCAGTCATATCACAAGCTATTCATAATGATTTGTGACAAAGATGTTTGTCTGTCACTATTCATCCGTTGTTACTTGTGACTTACTTGACTTATCTTGCTTGCGATGGACTTGTAATTTTAGTTATGATTCGATTTATCATGGGCTTGTGATTTTAAGTGATTGACTGGTGATTTGGCTTGTGACTGCCATGTGACTTGACTTTCACTAGCCTTGTGATTTGGCTTGTGTCAGCCTTGTGACTTGACTTTCAATAGCCTCGTGATCAGCCTTGTGATTTGGCTTGTGTCAGCCTTGTGACAGACTTGTAATTGACTTGTGCTTCGACTTGTAAAAGACTTACAATTGCCTTGTGATTAACATGACTTGACTCTACTATATTAACATGATTTTGGACTTGATTACAACTCCTCAGCACTTCTACAAATGTCTCTAAATGTGCCACAGAACTTTGCCAAATTCATCCTAATTTATACGGCACCGGTTATTACAATAGTTGTACCTTGTTCTGGTCCCTGACTCTTTGTCTTTTTGGCAGACTTGGCAGATTTGGCAGGTTTGACTTCCTCCTCCTCGTCCTCCTCTTCATCCCCAGGCTCCGCCTTCACAGTGGAAGCTTTGCTTGTAGACGTCTTACTTGCTGTAGCAGATCGTGTCCTCTTCAACGGTTGAGCCTTAGTGGGCTGTTGCAATGGTGGCAGTTTGTAATCTGCAGCCAGTAAAAACAATATAAACTCCTTTTCTTTTTCCGAACATTTTTGTCCATTTAATTCTATAAAGATTATAACAAAAAACATTTAAGTGCAAGCCTTGTTTCTAATGAAATATTGCTCTATTGCAAAACTAAAAACCTGTATTCATATACCGGGAAAACAACTTTAGTTCCACGAAACAAAAGCATGGTACCTATTTGAAATCGTCGGACTGTTCGTTTGACTTGTGTCGTCTGGTTAATTTGTTCCATTGCCTTCAGATCCACCGTGTAGGCCCTTTCAACGATGACCAAATTAAGACTGTCACATGACCCTTGATGAGCTGTTTCAATCTCCGTGCAATTTGATACATTGTAGGCATTCCACCGGTTCTTCTCATCCTTCCACTGCCAAACAACATCTGTGAAGGTCAAAAAGATGTGGATATTATTAGTCATTATTAGTCACATTAGTCACGGATTAACCCATCCGCAATTCTGCAACACCCTACACAATATAGAACAAATAGGACTTAAAGCATGATACACCCACATTTTCACTACTGAATTATTAAGAAATATCTTACTTTAAATATTTTAAATAAGTAAATAAAATTTCTAGGCATCCAGCAAAATGATTGTGCTAGATATCCAGTAATTGTTCTAAACAAAATTAAACTGCCGGATAGCAATCATGAAGAGAACTAGACGACGCTGGTTGAAAACAATGTGTTTTTTTGCATGATTTTCAGCACTCCAGGGCCCTGTCTGGAAAACCTAACTTAAAATATAACATTTGTTCCCTAATTCTTACAATCTCCAGTCTCGTCCTTCATGCCACCTCGAATCCTTCGCTCCCATCCCGTCTTGCAGTTACGCTGAACCATCTCATTCGGTTTCACTTCAATCGGACAGTTATTAGCCGTCAACTTTACAGTCTTCTTTCCCTTACGATGGGCATCGTTGATCGCATCGTTGTGCTCGGCTGAGAAAGCCGTCCAGACTTCCTTGTCACCCTCCCATTCCCAACCAATAGTTACCTCCTCTTCAGCATTCGTTGCCATGGCTAATATTTTTTAACTTGTCAGTGAGAAAGAACAAAAAATTATTAACCCTTTATACAGTTTGAATGATTTTGCACACACCCGAGAAATCAGTTAGTATTAGTATTTATAGCATAATCAGACAATTTCAGTTATACACAATATATATATTTTTTACTGGAAAGAATGTAATTTGTTTCAGCCAAAAAATTAGTTGTAGCTAGCTGTGAGCGAAGTCTATGTCTCCATAACGGGATGTTGCTAGACTAAGTCCTATTATTAAAAAGTTCAACTAAACTAAAACTTATCAAATTCAAATCTAAACTTAAGAAAATGTTCAGCATGATCATTGTTTTCTACCTCTTTACAAAAAGTATTTTCAAAATTGTTGCACTTATTGATTGAACTTTATTGGGGCATTCTGATGGAGATAAAATAATTCATCATAGCGGCTTATTACATCCAATGATTGTCACAGGCACAAGTACAGTTATTTGATTTACGGGCAAACGGTAATACCATAACTGGTTAAGGCTATTTCTACACAGTAAACATTGGACTTCGAACTCGCTCCGTCAAAATTTCTTCGGTTTAGTACGTTCAACAAGTAGTTTTATTGCTCCATGGTTCAACCTACCTCGTAACGATTGCTCGAAAAAGCGAAATCAAATCTTAATAAAAGGCGCGCGTGCAGATTATTTATATCTAAACAAAATGAAATATTTTTAGATAAACAAGCATTGATGCAAAAAACCCGCGCAATCAAATTATCATGCCAGAACAACTCACAAGTGCCAAAACAAGTTTGTGACGTCACGCTGGTGCTGTTATATAAGGAGGCCCGTTCGTGCCAGGTTAAAAAGTGAATGCTTATTTTTTTGCGAAATAACGCACTACAATTACAAATTTGCAAAATGTGCAGAATTTTTAGTGCATAACATTGATCTCTATAATGGAGCACATGCGCGTCATTAGTTATATCCCGAATGACCCGTGACCTACACCATTGAAATACACGAATGGCTTATTCACTAAGTATGGTGTTCTTTTGGGGCCAACATACAACTTACAAGTCACATTCAGACTCGACGCAAGAGGGCTCCTTCGGTTGACATGTTATTTTACGATTTTACTTCCGTAAGTACAAGTACAAGTAACCTCATCCGTTTTATTGACAAAAACAATTCAGTGTTGTTTTGGGACGGTCCAAACTAGTATCAAGTTTTGACTTGTTTTATTTTCGTATTTTGTGCCATGTTGTCGGTCATGGACATGGTCATGATAAGCTGTCAATCATTTGTTGAGCATCTCTCTTAATTTATTTAATCTAAGCACCCGTGCCAGAGAAACATTTTTGGCCGGTTATTTTGTGCCAAGGTCAGGAGAAAGGTTGGTGATTTCCTGGATGGTGAGTCACTGAGTGCAGATCAAGTGCAGTTTATTTTGCCGGTTCACGGTGTAATTCTTTTCCCGTTATTAAGCCGGCAGGGTGTATTGCTTCCTGTTGCATATGAATACAACAATTAGGTCATCTTCATATAACATAATGAATTTACCCCTCCTGAAACTAAAGGAATAATGTCATGTTTATCTCCATTTATTAACCGTCATGGTAAGCAAATGTGAAATGAGGCACGCCTAGTGCCACGCGCGGCCGACTGTGATGTGGTGTAATAATGCAGATTGGATTACTGAATTGCGATGCCACTGATCAGTCTGTACTGTAGCAAAAATGTTAAAAAGACATAAATCTAGTATTAGACTAGTATAGAGAGACTGAGAATAAACTGATGATAATTTATAAAAAAATATAATGTTAGTTAGTTGTTACACTCGACTCAATAGTCAGTACCCATGGAGGAATATGAAAGTGTACTTTAACCAGTTCGCGCCGGGATTATTTTAACATCGCCGAGCCGACGGGCGGGATTATTTTTAACGAAACTCGATCCGAAGCGTGTTCAGGCTGATAGTGCCGGGAAGCACACCCACGCATTTCCGGCCTTGCGCGCTGCTGACATACATTTCCGAACTTGAACTTGGCGTGTTTATGCGTCATCCGTTTTGAATTTGGGGGAATTTTTGCGTTTATATACGTCATCCGGCGCGAACTGGTTAACGCACAACCAAAGACGTGGCGACAGGATACTAGGCCAACTTTATTTCCAGTGTGGGGCTATATTCCCCAATGACAAATTTGTGTTCTTTTGAATTTATTACTTGTTAATTCTGTCACTCAGCCAGGTAGTGTGTTAAAGAATGGAAAGAGGAATCCAGCACCACCACCATGTTGATGATAGTACTCTTTCAGTGACGGATGTGTCAATGGATACCTGTCCCCTACAAGCTGCCGCGGCCCTGGCAGCTCTATCTATGTCATTGTCATCATCGGTCAACGACCCCAATGTCCAGTCTTTGTCCAGAGAAATTAATGACTGCGGACCGGACACCAGTGCCTTGATGACATCTACTCCAAATTCCTCGTTAGCAAAACAGAGGCCTAGGAGTTTACCTGGTACTAGACCGGTTACCGGGTTGGATACCAGTGGCCAACGCAGGGGGTCTGGTTATACCGTGGGTACGAGCGTGAGTGTGGCTGTTGAGGATCCGGTGGGAGAAGAGCCCAATCTTAGTGCACCTATTGTTGGCTTTGAAGTGATGGAACAACGGGCTAAATTCACGGTAGGTTGGACCATGGTTGGATGAAGCTGAGCATCAGTTAGACCAAATAAGAAACAAAATGAGTCGCGAGTTACTGGTCTTAGCCCGCATCCTTTTTTACTGCCACAATGGAGCAATAGAGTGTCGTGGCCTCGTGGTCTGAAGCATTAATTCACCATCTGTGGATAAAGCTGCAGGTTGTGGGTTAGAGTCCAGGCTGGGACTACGGTTCGTGTGCTCTTAGGCAAGGCACTTTGTCACTCATTGCGTCTCACCCACCCAGGAGTAAAAGGGTACCTGTGAGGGCGGAGATGGTTGTAATATTAGCTGCTTTGCGCCAAAATGGCAGCTTCGAGCTGTATACTCCCCAGGGAGCCGAGATGGCATTTGGAATGTTTTGTGGGCCCAGTGAGCAGGGGTAATAATTGTACCGCTGAGAATGCCAATAATGGTGGAAATGTGCGCTTTATAAATATCCATTATTATTAATAAATAACAGATTGCAAATAATTTTGATTGATTCGTCTATTGTTGCAGGTTTTCAAGATTCATGTGCGAAAGTCGACGCAGGAAAACTGGTTGTTATTCCGCAGGTATACAGATTTTGTTCGCGTCAATGCAAAGGTAAGACTGGTACTACTACTATGCAAAGATATTAATCCCTAAATACATTACAAGAATTTTTTTGAAAGAATTACACCTTTTATTGATTCCTTCACAGTTGCGACAAATCTTTCCAATGTTCCGACTAGCTCTGCCACCCAAGAGGTGGTTTGGGAGCAACTTTGACCCTAATTTTTTGGAGGATCGACAACTTGGTCTTCAGGCTTTTATCGACAACATCATCGGTCACAAAGATATTGTACTTAGGTGAGTAGTAGCCATAGATGCTTGGTCCAAAGACTCTTGCTATTGTAGGATCGGTGGATCAAAGTTAACACCATCTTTAAGGCTGGTTCCTACTCGTTGCGATTGCCAACACAATTGTATAATTTGTGACGTCATGACAAGCAGTCTCACTGCAAATTTGTAAGATTGAATGCATTTTAACTTCCCTTTTTTTTGGGGGGGGGGGGGGGGGGGTGTATACAATTTGTATGATGTACAAAGAGGTCTTATACAGTTTTTGTTTTCTAAATGAAGCAACATTTCATTGAGCACATTTCATAGGACCATAAGAAAAACCTAGCTGTATACCAAACTGAACGCGAGCTCGAGACCAAGGCTTTGTTTGATCCAACCAGTATCTGATCAAACAGCATTTGAACTAAGTCGACTATAGTCAATCAGTCTTACGAATTTTGAATCGTGTTTTTTTTGTATTGTTTCAACCTTAGTGGTCCAGCAAGGGAGTTTCTGTGTCTAGATGATCCACCAGGTCCCTACGATAATCTGGAGGAAAGCAGGGTAGGCACAAAGCAATTGTACTATATTGTACTACATTGTACTACATTGTACTGACCTATTTATATAAGCAAATTGATTTGTACATTGTATATGTTAGGCACTGTGCGAGTCTTTGGACGAAACTGTGTACAACCTTCGTCTGGAAGTAGTTGAGCGAGACAGACAAATAGCTGCGCTGAACGCTGAACTGGAAACTGCTCAAGAATGCATCAGTCAACTGCAAAAGAGGTAATGTAAGAGTTAGGATTGATATAAAATCACTTATTATAGCATTCATAGCATAAGCATTTAGCGACATTTGAAACTGTAGTTAAAGGGAAATCTCACAACTGAGTAGTCTAAGAGTTGTTGGAAAATGTACTGATTCAAATCGCGTGTTTTGGGGTTTTTTATTTATAAAAAAATGTTGCTTGCAAGGTTTCAAATAAACTTGTATATACAACTAATAATTGTTTTCAACATTTTTATTCGTTTCTGTAGCAGTAGTGGTAAGAATAAAACTGGGAACGTTCCCAACTCCTCCACCCCAGTTTCTGGTGAAAACTCGACCATAGAGGGCGACCTTCATTCCCAAGCTGAGGCCGATCAATCGATGTCATATCCGCAGTCAGAAATTCCTCACATCAGGTATGTCTACACTGGCAATCCCAATTGTCTTTGTTAAAAAAGGTGGGGGGCTAAATTGACTTCTGAGACATAACATTTTCAAATAAATGTTGGTTGAACCCTTGACAAGTTTTTCTTTGCTAATCTTGGTTTTTACAGTCCAGAAGCGTCAGTCAGCAAAGGTCCGATATCGGCCGATGACACAGAAAACAAGCTTACCCCGACACCAAGCAAGGGGACCGATTACCAACAGGGTTTGACAAGAGAAGATGACCTACTGAGGAACATCATAAGTGTCACATAGTCAGGAATAAAGAGTCCTCCTGCATGAAGGGAATGTATCAGAAGAGATTACCTGGAGGTAGGTAATGGTGCTCACAAAAATACAAGCATTACTCTATCGAAAGTGTCGGGATGTAACGAGTCAGGGTTGGAAAAATGAATGTTTCAAAGCGCCCCATTTCGAGGTGGTAAATAAGTTCCCAAAAAGCAGTGAAAGGAAATGTTATGTGTTTGCAATTTGGTGCTGTGTTGTGCAATTGCAATTTGGTATATGAGAAATCTATTCTAAAATAATTTATTTTCCAACTAGAAGTAGATTGTTGGCGACAAATATGCAGACCTATATCATGCATCTCTCTAGATTAAAATAAACTTATGATTTTGTTCAAATTTGAATACTTAAAACAGGGTCATATCAGTCGGTCAATGAAATTTTGAATTTGGAGTTTAAAACCAAAGTTTTGTGCCAATTAATGTAAAATCTGTGAGATGCCATGATTGACAGAGTTACCAATCATGCAGTATTTCTCATATACTGAAAGGTTAATATCTGTGAATAATGTACGATCCTTATAATTGGAAAAGCACCTTCACAACAATGCAGTGAATATAACTTTGTACTGAAATGTTTTAAAAGTGCCTGTAAACTATCGAACAATAATTAAATGATATTTTTGTCATTCTTAAAAATTCTTTATACAGTGTATATTTAAAAATAAAATAAAAACCTGTCTTGCTTTTGAATCCTACTATTAATATTTGTAGAATTTAGTTTCTTATCCTTGCGAGCATAAACAAAAAGACAACTCCGGTGCTCAACTGACCTATATTGGCAGTCTCTCAACTTGTCAGTATCTTTGTTCGAGGGTGCTTCTCAATCATTTCACATTTCTCGTTTACAGTCTTTCATATAATTCAGCAATTAGTCTCTGCAAATACATCAAGCTGGATGTACATTTGTGTGTTATAAAATTCCTCGCAGGTAGTAAGAAGTAAACAAAAACCAGGGGGAGCTATTCCCCTTGTATGGTTTCGTGTGGCTTTGGAAAATTTATAATTTCAGCCTCAAAGATACTTGGATCTCTGTAAATCAATTAAATTGGTGCTTATTAACCCTAACCCCCTGAATACATTTACTGTTTGGAGGATTCCAGATACCTCCATATTGAATACTGGTGGAATATGATGGATTGAGGATTGTAAGCCAAGCGGTACTGCAGGATTTTGATGGATTCAGGATAGCTTCATATTGAGCACCAACATTTGTGTGCAAAAACATATTGGCGGGCCGATTCAGGATACTTTATAGTAAAAGTACTCAAGGGGTTAGGGTTTGAAAAAAAAGAATATATTTGTGCCTAATTTATTGTCTAGCTAATTATTGTATGCAAATTTTACATGTGGTTTATTACATATTGGGTTTTATTGGATGTAAAGCCCATTAGTCTATTAATATGCTTGATCACAATCTTAAGGTTGTTTGTCTTTGGATTTTTCTTAGCGGTTTTAAGAAAGTTGCAGTTATGTTTGTTTCCAGTCATCATATTAAACATGAGGTAAATGCAAAAATTTGAAGAAGCTTTTCCAAAGTGGTGCAATCATGTTGTTGCATCAGATAACCTGTAAGATTAATGCTTATATTGGAGGAAAATCCTTGCCAAAATTGTGAGCAGACTATAAGCGGACGTCAAACTACGCAAGCAAAGCTGCGTTTAGTACAATTATTCTGTCTATTTGTGTGAGTTAACGTTATGATTTTCAGGGTGTTATTGCTTGGAAGAAAATGTTAACTTTCATGTACTTAAAAGTACTGTTATTGTTCAGGGTGTTAAATTGGCCCACAAAAAAACTTACAAAATATTGATTTGATGTTTTATTACAATCAATGCTATCAAAGAACACTGTACTTTTCTAGGGAATATCCTTAGTAAACTGTTCTGTAAATCCACATTTTATGCGTCTATTAGAACTGGAGTTTAGAAAAATAAAGATGATTCATATTTTATTTAAAATTTGTTTGGATGTGTTGTCTAACTGTTTCTGATGACCCGAGTTTGTCTTAGATCCCACACACAAAAATCCTAAAACCACTCTCGCATATAAATAATCCCGGCGCGAACTGGTCGAAGTATTTAGTGGGAGTTAGATTGGCGTAGCGGTTCTTTCCACACTTGCCAATATGTGGATTGTGCTTCTAATCGGTGGGTTTTCCCCAAAGATATTCTTCTGGAGTTCTCATCCCCCTTCTTAAACTGTACCGTCTTCTCGTTGCGTTCTCTCTACAAGTTTCTTCAGGCTTGCGTGCTACAGTGCCTTGGGCACTTTTAAGGAATCTTTACTTTCATTACCTAAAGGGATTTGTCTTCAGAAACACTAAAGTGCTTCGGCATGTTCAACTGGCACTGAAATTACCCCAAAGAGAGCATGACAAAATGTGTCCCTTGGTCTGTGGCTAGTTCTTTTATCTGTTGTCGTCCGTCACAGGGGCAGTCAGCTTAGTCATCTTCTCCAGGTTGTGGTCCACGGCTTTGCTTAGAAAGGTCAGCCAGGTATTGTCTGCCTCCTTAGTGATGTGAGACGTCTTGGTTCTATCCAGAAGACTTAGGAGGATCTCGGCCAATTTGTTAGCCTGGGACAGATACAAAACAATGATGTGTTGAAGAGCATTAGAAAGATGGCAACAAATCCTTAACCCTTGCAGTCCTAAATCCTTCCATTCCAATAAGATTCTTTACACGCTCCAAATGGGTGTTAGTTTTAATGGATCACTAACTTAAAAGGCCATAGATGCTATCTATCTTTTTTAGTTATTTATGATTATTCGGCACTTGGGTGGGATGAAAGCCTTTTTGACTTGTTTTCATGGGGTACCCTGTTAAGGTGTGGTTGGAATTAGAGTTTTACATGTGGGAGGAAAACCTCAGAATGATTTTTGGGGAACCCACAGAATCAGGCAGGGGAATGAAAATTGGTTCAGGTGGGATTCGAACCCAGGTTAGATATTTTGAGGTCAACAGAATATCTGAAATTTAAAGGTTGGCATCTCAAACATTTTGTCCAGAACAAAAGTGTTTCAATATAAATGTTCATACACTCTAGGGGTTGATTGGTCTAGGGGTTGAGCTTACGTTCTGCCTTAAATCTTGATGTGCGATTTGTGGATATAAGCACATGACCAAGTCGTCTGCAGCCGGGCTGATCCGCTCAGCGATCTCACCCACGTCATCCAGCTGTGCCGCCAATGATTCCTCCTCCCACTGACCATTAGCTCGCACCGCACCAGAGACTTTCTTGATGCACGCCTTGGCAGCCTTTATGAGCCCCGTGCTGGGTGGGATAAGGGTCCTGTCATGCTCGCTCCAGCCCTCCTGCTGCAGGTTGGAGTCACCAGAGGGCGCCCCGCTGATAACAGGATCAAGGTCTTCCCAGCTTTGTGATTGGCCACCTGATTCTTGGAGCTATAGGACGGAATGCGAGTTACTACTGAATAAGGTCATGGCTACCGTGTACATGGGAACATGCTGAAGTAGTCATAGCTCTTCAGCTTAACTATGTTTTTATTTTTATTCTTGCGTATAATTTATTCAGACAGATTCTGGGTCATATAGTTTATTTGAACTCAATGCTGCACTTTTTAAGTGCTTGTTAAAAAAGGTTTCACTACAAAATTATGTTAAATTTCTACCTACTTTTATCAACCTATCACCTATTCACTGACTCTGCTTCCCATAATGCATCAGGACAAAATCCACCTTGACACCCGTTTGGTATACATGGCTTATCTACCGAAATCCCCCCAAATGGGTGGGGGGGGGGGTAGATTTTTATGGAGTTTGTAATTTTAGGAGTAATTTTTGTATATTTGTCTCGAAGAAATTTATCTGGAAAGAGTAATTTTGTTTTCATTATTACCTCTGTAAGTTCTTCCACCGCATCATTGACAAGTCCTCCCGCATTACTCAGAACTCCTAAGAGTGCATCTTTGTTGTTCCTTGGTAGTGTCTTGATAGCATCGCATCGCTCCCACACGTTGCCCGTCCGACGGAGTTGGCTCTCACTACTGGTTACATTAAGGACAATAAAATAAACCTAGAATTGTCTGACATAATTGGATAGAATGTAGAAACGATATTAAGAAACAGGGCTGACTTTAGATTGACTTTAGTCAAATCCAAGGAACGTAACCGACCTGTGGTACTGGTCCACCTTGATTTGCTGGACAAGTGACTTCAATCCTTCCACTACTCCAGTCACTGCACACCTAGTGCCTTTGCGAAGAATTATTCCTGGTTGGTCACAAATGGAGACCAAAATGCAAGAAAACAAATGATAAAACAGTGAATTACGATGGGTCAATCTAGAAATTTGGAGTCCACATTTGTTTACCCTGCAATTGTTACAGTGCTAAAAAATAAATGCTTTCTTACATTTCTTATAAAGTAGTTTTTATTTTAAGAATTATTATCTTGTCTCACTCCTTCTAGGGAGTGAGACGGTAACTTTGTTCTTGAAATAAGATGTTTTCTAATTTTTACATCTGACAATTATGATTGTTTTAATTCTGATTTACTCTGACTTTAATGCAGTCATTCTCCAAGAGTGCTTATGAATAGCAAACTACCTACCCAACAAATACAACAAAATAATATGAAACTTGAATGTCAAACTAACACTACAGGGACAGAAAAATGTCACAATTTGGACCCTAATTTTCATAAAATGACCCAGATATACTAGATGTGAAGGAAATGAATAGGTTTTTAACAGAAAGGTTGATATAGGTTAACGGAGAATGCAAAAAGGCAGTAACTTAGATTCACTTGTGACCAGATTCGTAATGGGTCACAAATACCACAATTTCAATATTCCAGCTCCATTTACTTTTTGATTCTGAATTTTCGAAAAATCAAGAATCCAATTTCTGAAAATTGATTCTCGAAATTCAATTCTTGATTTATTTTGAAAAGTTTGAATCCAAAACGTCCGCTACATCATGCGCTTGACTTTAGCACTAGTAGCAGCATTTTTTTTATTCTCGATTATTCAATTTTCATGTAGTAGGTTTTTTAGCGAATCCTCCTGATGATTTTAATTTACTTGCTCCAGCTCTAAATGCGAATCTCTCAATGTCATCAGCGTATTGAGAGCTGGAGTTACTCAAGCTAATTTCTGCAATACCTTTCTCTTTAGGCAGTCCATAGAATGCAGACACTAGTGTAATAGCAGACATTTCAACGCTGGCAATGAGTGACTGGCATTCCGATGGCTTGGGCAGTGGTGGTTTGCTAAACCAAAGTGCTAGCTTGGTGGCTTCGGCTGAAACAGACTCAAACGCGGCCCCTGTACAGAAAAGAAAAAGATATACACTTGGCCATGAACCTTTTCTAAAAAGTGGTGTGCACTGTAGGGGAATAGCAAAACCAAGAACATTTGCAATGTCGTTACAGAAAGTGCACCGTCTTTTGTTAAAAACTTTAAGAAAGCATCAGGCAAGATCGATATGCATATAAAAACAGTTTTGTTGTTTTGATTTTCAACAAATTAAAGTCCAACAACAAGTTGCTGATGTTTGGTACCAAACCTACCAAAACATAGCAAAACCTGCAGTTGGAATTTGATGGGCTTGGGGTAGTTAGGGTTAATTAAAGAATGTAATAAGAATGTTCAGATTGCAGGATTTTAGAACAAAAACTTACAAAGTTTTTTCCAGAAATCATCAAAGTTGTAACTTGGTGACGTAGGTCGTGGCGCGTCTTCTTCTACAAACAAAATAATAAATAAATATAAATTGTAAATTTATATAAATTGTAAAATGTAAATTGTTTTAATGTCACTCAGTCAGACTGTCACTGCAAAAATGATGTGGGGAAAAATTAATAACAAACAATAACATGACAGTGACACACACAAAAATAGAGGCCTACCATTTAGTTTGTCGACCACCATATTTAGATTCTCAATAAATGTATCAAAGATGTTGTCAAGCTGTGATGAAGCCATAATTATTCAGTTATTAAATGCAGGCTCGCACTGTTTCTACTAAGTAACTGTGATGTATACAAGACAGATACAGTTAAATGGTGAATCAGTTAAATTACGATGGTGCCACTGCCGGTGTCAGTTCGTGGCTTATTCAAGTGCGACAAACACCAAAACCTGATGTTTACTTGTTCGGGGATGGACACACTTTTCTGGGGTGGTCCCAGTTATAAATGTTGAATAATTAAACTATTGACTATTGTAGCCTGAACTAAACTTCAGATAATTGCACAAGAACTTGCAATGCAGGTATATTTTATGGCCGTATCCAAATCCCAAGCTGAGGCTCCTCTGGCTCTTTTACCATTGCTAAACTACATAAACAAAGCCAAACTGAGTAAAGGCTGGGGTTTGGAAAACGCCCATTTCATCCGCTAATTGTAAATAGCGCCCTCAATAAACGAGTTCGATACATAATGTTTGTGGCTCTGGTTGAAAGGAAGATTGTTATTAGTCAACGATCAGATTTTGTAATACATATTTACTTTTAATTCCATCCTCGTTCGTTGTTTTACAACATGGAATTGTGCACTTGTCTCCATGATACTGACCCCCCCCCCCTCTTGCAACGTGGCAACCCACCAACTCCAGAAACAAACTTTATGCAATACATTGTATTGTACTGGTGATTTTATTTCCTTGTTTATTTTAAACATTCGATAAAACAAATAAGATTGTTATACAAACAACTTATTATGATGAAAATATAATAATAATAATAATAAGTACTTGTATAGCGCACTTCTCTAAAAACTTACTCAAGGCGCTACAAAACAGTCTCTCTCCAAAACTTAACAAATGTCATTATATTAATAGCTATGAGTAAACAGAAACGCCTTCACATGCTTCTGGAATGTTTCTAAGCACTGGATGTTACGAATGTCACTTGGTAATTTATTCCAAAGAGCAGGGGCAACATGGGCAAATGCACGATCACCAAAGACGGTTCTGGTTCTGGGGACTTCAAGAATGGTGGAGGATGAAGAGCGGAGTGCATAATGGGATGACTTTATGATGAGGAGATCTTTTAGGTACTTGGGTGCAATATCGTAGAGTGCCTTAAATACAAGCGTAAGGATTTTGTATTCAATCCTTTTCTGAACTGGGAGCCAATGGTACCGTCGCAGGATTGGGGTGATATGCTCGCTCCTCTTCACACGTGCCAGAACTCTTGCGGCCTTGTGAAGAACTCTTTGCAGTCTGGACACAGAAGAATTCGGAAGGCCCACCAACACTGCATTGCAGTAGTCCAGCCGTGATGTGACAAGTGCATGAATGACCTTTGCAGCGTCAGAGTCGGACAAGTATTTCCTTATCTTGGCAATGTTTCTCAGATGATAGTGTGCACTTCTACAAACAGCCGAGATGTGAGCATTCATGTTTAGCTTGTTGTCGAGAATAACACCAAGATCCCGTACGGTTGCTGAAACAGCCAGCTCATGACCATTACTGATGGTGACATGTTGCATTCTGAAGTTTGAGTGTTGATGCCTTGAGCCAATAAGAAGAATGTCTGTTTTCTCATTGTTTAGTTTCAGGAAATTACTTTCCATCCACAATTGCATCTCAGCCATACAGTCCTGAATCTTCTGAGATGCAGCAAGATCTGAGACTCCTGGTTTGAAGGCAACATAGAGTTGTGTGTCGTCAGCATAGAGATGATAATCCATGTTGTGACGTTTTGCGATATCCCCCAGGGGCGAAGTGTACATGGTGAATAGGATAGGTCCCAGGACCGACCCCTGCGGAACGCCACAATCCATGTTCCGTTGTTCTGATGTAGAGTCAGCTATGACGACAGATTGGGATCTTGCACTTAGGTACGAGCGGAACCATTTCAGCACATCACCAGATATGCCAAAAACACGGGACATCCTGGCAAGTAATAGCTCGTGGTCCACTGTGTCGAATGCTGCTGAGAGATCCAGCAATACTAACAAAACCATTTGCTTTTGGTCTAGGGATGTTAGTATATCACTAGTAACTCTGACTAAGGCCGTTTCAACACTGTGACCAGGCTTGTAGGCTGACTGAAATTTTTCAAACAGGTTATTGTCTTTTAGGTACATACAGAGACGATTAGCAGCAACTCTCTCGAGAATCTTTGAGATGAACGGAAGTTGAGAGACTGGTCTGTAACTGTTGAGAGACTCGGGATCAAGAGTGTTTTTCTTCAGTAGAGGTGTGACATACGCAAGCTTGAAACTATCTGGAACTGTAGCGGATGAGAGTGACGAGTTGATGACCTTCAGCATAATCTTCGCAAACGCAGCCGGTGCCTGCTTTACCATCCAAGTAGGCACTGGATCAAGGGCACATGACTTGCATGGGGATGATCTGATTATCTTTGTTATTTCACTCAGTGTTGCTAGCTGAAATTCGCTCCATCCATCTACATGCAGATTTTCAGGCAGTCTATCATCGGCGGTCGAGCTGGACATCGCCTGGCGAATACTGAAGATTTTTTCTTGGAAGAAAACGCTGAATCTATTTGCAAGATCTGTACTGTTTTCACTCTTTGGTAGTACCTTTGAATCTGATCTACCAAGGAGATCGTTGACTAGTTGGAAGAGACGCTTCTGATCACCGTTGCAGTCAGCAACCTTGTTTTGTATGTGTTCTTTCTTAGCATTTGATGTCATCTCAGTGAAAACGTTACGTTGTTCTATGAAAGTCTGACGGTCGTTTGGCAGTCTTGACTTCTGCCATCGCCTTTCAGCTCTTCTGGTACACTGTTTCTGTTGCCGGATGTCATTTGTATACCATGGTGCTGATTGCCTGTCAACAACATGCGTCGTTTTCATTGGGGCGTGAGTATTCAAAGTACCTATGATTGCATCGTTGAAGGTCTCAGCAAGTTGATTAACTTCAGTTTTCTTAAAGAAATCATGTTGATTGAGAGTAGCTTCCACGTCATCAAGGAATGATGCCACATCGATCGAACGAAGTTTCCTGTAGTTCTTCTTAACCGTTTGGCGTTGAGGCCTTGCAAGTTTACAGCGAAAGTGGATGGCCGCATGGTCTGATAAAAATGATCCAACTTGAACGTCTTCCAAGACGTCACCGTCAGATTTAGTAATGACAAGATCGATGATGTGGCCAGCCATATGTGTTGAGTGACTGATGTGTTGGATACAGCCGCAGTCATTCAAGAGGTTAGCAAACTGATTAGTCTCTGGATTCGCCATAACATCCATGTGGATATTGAAATCCCCCACAAGAATGAAGTTATTCTGCCTGATGGCAAGATCATCGAGAACTGTTGTGAACTGTTATGACCTGATTTATGCACTACTAATACTACGTTACAATTTTATTTTATGAGGTAATCTTTTAGAATTTATTTAAAACTTGATTGTTCATCAAATGGATATCATTTTGTGCATATATTATGCATGGATTTATATATATATATATTGTTATTTAAAATGCACCATAAAGCCACCCAGAAAGTGCTATAAATTCATTAAACAAAATACAATGTTCCCTACTTAATCGCACTTATTCATCAATAATTAACATTTGTATACGTATATAACAAAAAACAATGAGGTAGCAGAGTTAAGTTGTTTAATATATAAAAACACAAAGTCAACACTGATAATTCCCTGTATTAGAATGTACAAATTAATATTAATGGTAATGTTAATAATTAATGTTAATACAAAAAATATAGTACTATTATTAATGAATTCAATATCAGAGTTTAAGAATGATAAATGAAAAAGACAAAGTGTTTCAAGTTAGTTTAATACTGGATGAAATAATTGTTTTCTTCTGATTTCTTTGTCAAAGTTTTGTAAAAGACTTTTACAAATAAAGTTCAGTGACTTTAGCTAGCGGGTTACAGATTTGGCTTAGCTGGGAACATCTGTCCAGCGATATCAATCTCATATTTAGCCTTGGTCACATAGTCATGAGTGACCACTTGCGACTGACCGGTCTGTGGGTCAGTATTGTTTAGCCAGCCCAGACATAACATGCAGCCTAAGGTGGGGCTGAAGCTACTGGACGTAGTCATTCCGGCCAGCTGACCGTTACGATAGATGGGTTCACTGCCCCAACACCAGAGATCTTTGTCCACTTTGTGATCCTCGAGGACGAATGCTGCTAACCGACGATGGATGCCCTCACGTTGTTGCCTTAGCAACGCTGACTGGCCTATGAACTCTACTCCCTTAAACAAAGAATAGAATAAATATTCTAAAGCAAACAAACAAAACAAACAAGAACATTTGATATTTCAGCTTACAATAGATTCTTGAAAGAAGTGTAAGAAAGAAAATTGGAAAGTAAACTTGAAGATTTCATTTGTTGGGGCTTGTGGGAGAAAGGAAGTAGGAATTTCAGGAAAAAAGTAGGACAAAAAGTATACTTAAAAGCCTGCTCAGTATTCGTATTTAGTAAGTGATTTATTTTCAGAGCTACGAGCCAAGTTTTGTGCAGACAGACATGTTCATTCAAACAAAATCTGTCTATACTTGCTTCCCAAATCTTACTTTGTCAGATTTTACTGTTGCCTCGTGTCCAATTTCCAGCGGGGTGTGTTCGTTGTTGAAGTCCACGCCCCAGTTTGGGTGGATCTGTTCCATCCTCAGCCATCTTAGGGCGTGGTATCCAGCTAGACGTAGACCGTACTCACTGCCAGCAGACATCAATGTAGTGTATACATGCCTGGCAGTCTTGTAGAAGAAATGAAATGAAAATCAAGATTAATCATTTGTGTCAAGATGCATTTACACAAGATGTCACAATGAAGTTACGATTGAAACTCACTTTTTGTTTTTGTAGAAAGCAATAACTCAAGCAATTTCTGACAACAGTCTGTACAAGAAAGATCTAGAATACACTAGTACAATAGAGTCTTTGTTACTTGGAATACGTAAGGTTCAAGTAGAGAAACTCTGTACATACCAAGTAGAGAAACTCTGTACATACCTCATTAGGAATAAACAGCATCATCCCATCCTCGTCTGTGTCTGTTACTGTCATTGCATGGACTCCTGACGCAAAACCAAAGTTTAGCTCCTGAACAAACAAAAAAAGAGTTTTAAATTGAAGAAAGTAATTCATTTAAAAACAATTGCCTGAAAGCTGTTTTGCTATTTAAAAATCTATTAGAAATTAGAAACAAACAGATGGACAAGAAGTGACAATAAGCGACACTTAGTGACAGGAAGCTGTGACAAGCAATGACACTTCTGTCTTATTCTACATGTATGACAATGACAGTAATGGACAAGCGATGACAACAACTTCTATTTAACCTTGTAACAGAATGGTTTGAAGCTCGCTGTGTTGAGTGGCGTGTTGGTCAATTTCTGCAGGACATCTCTGGCTTTTGGTCCCAGGACATTCAGACCGGTGTACTGACTGGTCACATCTCGTAGCTTGACCGAGCCATCTTTAGGAAGATGTCTGGTGATCCATTGATATCCCTTGACTTGCTGGATAGTGGGACAGATGATGAAATACCTACAAATGACGATAGAATGAAAATAAATGAGTTGAGATTTGATTTAGATTACAGCGCCCAAAACAATAAATGTTTTTGACAGATGAAGTGACTTTGAATTCATACAAATAAAAACTGCAGGTAATCTGTTCAACAAGTTGCAAACGTTCAGAGTGAAAACTTGATGCAACAAAAACATGATAAGATGCAATTTGCATATGTGCCAATTATGAAAAAGCACTTAGGCAAGGTTAAGGGGAGGGGGGTAAAAACGACCAACCTATCTTCCTCCAAGCGAGCTATACTGCAATAGACCTCGTAACCACCACGCTTATTAAGCATCCCAGAATGCACCACACTTCCTACAGCAACATCTACGTCACTGGCACACAATGTTTGAAGATTGGCTGTAGCCTTCTGACCCTGTCAACATTTGAATAATAATTACAACTAAAGAATGCTGATATATATTCTGGTTGCTAAAAAAACTCACACAAATATATATTTAGCCAAATCTAATTTTATGTAGAAATTTGTTAAGTTTTGCACACCTCCAACTCAAACTTTGTTAGAGACGACACATCAATTACGCCGATAGCCTCACGGCAAGCTCGATACTCTTCCTTGACCAGATCAAACCAGCCTGGCTTAGTAAACGTCTCTCGCTGTACGTCCTCAACCGTGGCCTCTGAAAGAAGACGACTCAAATTTAAATTCCTGGCTTGATTTTCTCTTTCTACTTACACTTAAAGATAGTTACAGTATTTCAGTTCAAATCTAGAACGAGTGACAGTGAATGGACTAAACGTACCGCTGGCACCCTCTAGAACGAGTGACAGTGAATGGACTAAACGTACCGCTGGCACCCTCTAGAACGAGCGACAGTGAATGTACTAAACGTACCGCTGCCACCCTCTAGAACGAGTGACAGTGAATGGACTCAACGTACCGCTGGCACCCTCTAGAACGAGTGACAGTGAATGGACTAAACGTACCGCTAGCACCCTCTCCCACGTACAACTGCGGTATCTCCACTCCCAAGCACTCAGCAAACACTGCCCTCGCTTGGACATGCTGGTCATGCAGCATAGTACACCGTAGGTTCCTTGCCGTCTTGTACTGCATAAGGGGGTAGGCTATTCTGAAATGCATTCCTGAATAAAATAAAAAGTCATGTCATATCCGGAAGAAAAAATAGATATTCCAAATAATATTTATCAGCGGCAATGGGGCTTCTTAATAGTTGGTCGCCAAAATAGCCAGGCCCTTTTATACCTTCAGTTTCAGTAACCCTTTCTCTAAGATAAGCCTTGTTGTTCTGTTGAGGTGAGAAGCGTTGAGGGTCAACCGGCCAGTATCCAAGAGAAGTCTCTCCGTGAACGATCAGTTCGGCTAAGAGTTGTCCCAAGCCACCTGACATGGTGACGCCAATGGTGCTAATCCCCGTCATCAGGTAGTAGTTCCTTATCTGGGATTTAAGCCAACAAGCTAGGTGGGCTAACCTTGACATCATATTTTTGAACCAACAGAATTTGGTGGACTGACGTTACGGTCTTAAGCAAGACCTTTCTGATGAAAAGGTGGAATAGACGAGTTTTCTAATCAGTTCAATATTTTCCTAATCAATTCAGGGTTAAAAAGATTGTATGAATTGACAGATCGGTAATTATACCTCAGGAGCTTCACCGAAAAGAAACATTGTATCCGGAGTGAAACCTTCTGGTCCTAAAAATAGCTGTCTCACTTCCATTCTCTCCCCCGCTGGGATCCGGTGCAGAAACTTTTCCATTACAAGGTCTTTTGGGGAGGGGGGGGAAAAAAGAAAAAGAAAATTAAACTGTTATCGTAGTTGTGGTAAAGTTTGTAAGCTAAAACTCTGAATGAAAGAGAAATCCCTTCCTGTAAATGCCTTAAGAACTTCACAACTGCACAACTATGAACGGTTTGTCTAAAATATAATTCCAAAGTGAGCCACATCAGTAAGGTGAGTAATATTTCTTAAAAATCAATATTTTATAAATAAAATGAGTCTTAGTGAGTCAAACCGCGATGATAAAACAAGCGAATGTGTTCAAATGTTTGTTGTGACTCTACCTTAACTCAAAACTCATTTTGACTCGAGTCTGAGTTGCAACAAAAGTTGTGACTGAAATGGGATGCGTGTCTGATTCCAAGTTACAAATCAGAAATTGTTTTCCTGATGTTGTCGACGGGCTTACTGAAAAGATTAGGATCCTCTGGAAGCGACAGAAACTCAGAATTCTCGGGGATTCCTTCGTGGAAGATCGGCACGGCAACAGGAGGAACGAGGCAGCACAGGATACCGCCACTCCACTCACGGAACAAGATGTGGCCATCAAAATCACGCACGCCTGTCAAAGAGTAGGGAAAGTAGTACGAGAGTTAGTATGAACTATAAGCGTTAGTCTTACATTGTAAGCATTCCTGAGGAAATAGTCAAATGTGTATCTAAAGATAATGAATGTGCGTGCATAATAAAGTGCGGTGCTTAGCGCTTTATTACCAAAGTCTCAAAGCGCTTAACATACATGGAGTTGAATGGTTTATATCCAGTCCTGGTAGAGGCTTAGTGATCAGGTAGCCGTGTGCAGTGGTGTGCATTGGTATGTTGACTACGGGACGACTCATTAATCCAACGTCTCGACCCCACTGAATCACACACAAATATGAATAACAATATTTACATTTAAATCAATTTAGTTACGATAATTTTGTGTTATAATTTAATAAATCGCTAGTTCAGGGTTAAAAAATCAAAATTCAGATTGAAAAAACCTAACCCTATGCTCATAAATAATCACATACAAAACTTGGTGTTTTCAGAATTATTGGGCTTTTGTCGGCTAAATGCTGCCCTCAACCGTGCAGGCACAGTCTATTAATCAGTTGCTTACATGTCCTGCAGCATTGACAAAGTATTCACATTGGATGTCACCGAGGGACGTCTCAACTTGTGAAACTTTTCCATCCTCCGATAGTACTTTTTGGATTTGGACCCCCTCCAAAATCTTGACACCTAACAGAAAAATCGTTTGACATCAAAAGACAAACAAAGGCCGCATTAAAACAAAAGGGCTATTGTCTATGTATCCATCACAATTATGTGGGGAAATGCTGACAATATAGCCTTAGCTCTTGAAGCTTGTGTTGGACATAGCCTAACAAATGACAGAGACACTAACAAATGGCAGGTAACACCATGAGAAAATCCAGACCACAGAAGTATAGAAAACCAGTGCAGTCTTCGAGAAACTTTGCAAAAGCAAATTAATGTAATACAATGTAATACAATGTAATACAATGTAATACAATGTAATACAATGTGATACAATGTGATACAATGTAATACAATGCAATACAATACAATACAATACAATACAATACAATGCAATACAATGCAATACAATACAATGTAATACAATACAATGCAATACAATACAATGCAATACAATACAATACAATGCAATGCAATACAATACAATACAATACAATACAATACAATACAATACAATACAATACAATACAATACAATACAATACAATACAATACAATACAATACAATACAATACAATACAATACAATACAATACAATACAATACAATACAATACAATACAATACAATACAATACAATACAATACAATACAATACAATACAATACAATACAATACAATACAATACAATACAATACAATACAATACAATACAATACAATACAATACAATACAATACAATACAATACAATACAATACAATACAATACAATACAATACAATACAATACAATACAATACAATACAATACAATACAATACAATACAATACAATACAATACAATACAATACAATACAATACAATACAATACAATACAATACAATACAATGCAATACAATGTAATACACTGTAATACAATGTAAAACATCTTCGCTGACCAACCTCTGTTTTTAGCACCCCTTGCCAGAGACATTGCTGTATTTGTTGGATCAGTCACTGCGTCACCATGTAGAAACATGGCCCCTTCAAGATCATCGGTCCTTATCCACGGAACAATGGAAGGAACCTCAAAGGGTGCCAACAACGAGTATTCCAAATTCCTCGTCCTTGGAGGAAACCAAGTCAAAAACATGATTACTGGTACAAGGATTTGTAAATTGATGCCATCCTCTCAAGAATCAGTTTTACCACTTCAAGTAAGTTGGTGTTTTATATATCCGTTACTGAACTCATTATCCCTTATAATGTTGAATACCATCAGAACAATCTGGTTCTGCAAACTCCAGATTTATAGAAATCTCAATTCTAAATAAGTCTGACTATAGTTAGAGCTCAGGTCCGGTCACATATTAGACATTTGTCCACTACTAGACTCACTTGGCCAAAGCAGCAATTCTCTTAATGTCGATCATGCGATCTTTGGTTTGTGCTAAGAGCAAGGATCCCACTTCTCTATACCCTGTAGGGAACAAGTTGTTTATTCAATTTTCTCAGACAATGGAAAAACAGATATAAATCTATTGTCAGCTTCTGAATCTAAACAAGTTAAAATGTGGACAATTGTTTTCATTTGTCAGAGATATGTGTCATGTAGATTAAACAAGACTGTTTAAACCTGCCGGTTACAATTTCTGTTCACCATAAATTAGCGTAATGGCTGCAATGTACAAGGAATATATAGGGAGTGACTGACATTAACTTCTGCACTTATTATTCTGATTGAACTTTTGCAACAAGTTGCTATCACGTCACAAATTTAGGTACATTCTCTAAAATATTTGTTGTACGTGCTTACACTATGAGGCCTAAAGACGGGAAAACCTTTTGATAAAACAAAAAACTTGAAAAGTAAACAACAGGCTCCATTGTCACTTGTTGTAATATGTGAAAAAGAGAGCTGTTGTACTTTTCACAATTTGCGTTTCAACAAAAGATTTCCAAGTCTTCGGGTCTCACAGCTATAGCCGCGGCCTGCTAAACTGTCCAGAATGCTATGACAGTTGTGCTATGCTGTAGAACACCGCCTGTGTTGCAGCTGCATGCTCAGTCCATTGTGCAGTGTATCTAGTGGACAAATGCAGCTGTGCAGTCGTGTATAATCTGGTAGAACATTGGTAATACTGGCATCAAAGGGTTAAGGTTTTCCGTGAATAAAGGATAAATGGTTATAAATGAACCAGAACGTGTCTATGAAATGTCCAAGAGTTACCACTAAGAGCTTATACCTGTACTAACACCCGTTTCTTCTTCCAGTGTTTTGTAAAGGTTGGCACTCATGGTCGATAGTGCCGAGTGAAGTCCCGGCTTTCGGAAGTGACCAACTATACCAGCCGAATGCCATGTTGTTCCAGAGGTTAGTCTGCAAATTCAATGGTCCATCACAAATAGAGAAAGAAATAACAAGTCCTTTGAACAAAACCACCAACATTCCAACAATGTATGTGCATTTATAGACAGCACCATAAAGTTCTGAATACAATAAAATTATTTTAATCGACGAAAACATAACTTTTTAGCATAGTTGTATTCAAGTACCCTGCATAAAGTCCATCACAAGTCCTTCAGTCTCAATTCAAGTCACTAGCTATTCAAATGAAATGTTAACAAAAGCATTCTTTGTCATAGTTTAACCAGTTACTTGCAACTGGCTTTATGACTGTACTTGGACAGGACTCGGATACAACTCTGGTATGTGGAGTACCGTACTAACTTTCCTTGTTCCAGCAGCACGACGTCTGTCTCTCCCAGTTTAGCCAGGTTATAGGCAGCTGACAGACCTGCGATGCCCCCTCCACAGATAACAACTCTAGCCTGCTGGGGTATAACCCGCTCATCATGGGACATTGAGCTTGACATACTGCAAGTTAGATAGACTTGTGGGGCATCTGCAACATATCTGCTAGAAGGTCGAATTCGTCGGCTCAGCCAACTTACAATCTTTGTGCGTAGCATTGCTAAGCCTGCAATTACTTTACGTCTTGTACAAATTAACCTAAAATAGATATAAAGAAAGACCATTTTACTTTTTACTGCAAAAACATGCACTACTAGTTTAGGGCAAAACTAAATGCGACTGTAATGGAAAACTTAATTGGTAATTGTAGATTATCTTAAAGGAGGGGTTGGGGGGGGAGGGAGAGAAAGGGGGGGGGGGGGGGGAAGGGGGGTGGAGGGGGAGGGAGGAGGGGGTGGAGAGGGAGGGGGTGGATGGGGAAGGGGAGGGGGGGGGGTGGAGGGGGGTGGGGGTGGAGGGGGGGGGAGGGGGAGGGGGAAGAGGTGGAAGAGGTGGGGGTGGAGGGGGAAGGGGAGGGGGTGGAGGGGGAAGGGGAGGGGGAGATATGTCTGGGAATAAAACCAAGTATTCCTCAAACGTGCCTGCGGCACTGTAGCTCACAAGCTTGAAGAAACCTGCAGAGAGAAGACAATGAGAAGAATTTACATTTTTAGGTGGAAGGAAACTAAACCCCAGAATATTTTGGGAGAAAACTAACACTAACGGAATCAGGTAGGGACTAAAAACTAAATCCACATGTCCTGTGGACTATTGTCTATGACAGGATCGAACTCCGGGTCACAGCGGTGGAGAGTAAGGAAATAACGGTATGCCAACCGGAAATCCAGACTAAAAATATAAATAATACAAATCAACAAAATGACATTTTGCTTTTGAGAATCTTTCTCAAAAGCAAAATACCAAAATTGAAGTTAATTCAATTATACCAGTCAGTCGCCTAATTCTCCCTAAACTCTGAATCCTCCCACACACACCCCCATCCCAACCCCGCCCCAAACCCAGCCATGGTCATGATGGTTGTACCACATATCGTCCACCGAAAAAGTGTCACCTTAAACTAGAGTGGAATGACACTTGACAGATGATAGGTCGCCCTCTTTTCAAGGTTGTACAGCCAATTGTGAGAAACTACGAGAAGAAGAAAAGGAAACCATTTAAACTCAAGATCGTTTTGTTTTTTTACCTCGCACGTGTTTACCTATATCCACGGGATTATTAGGGGCGCCCTCCTCGAATAAGCGTTTCATCGGCGCTGTACAAAAAAATACCCAGGCCGTTTTCCAAACTCTTGGATTCGGCTTTGTCTCTGGCTTAAGCCCATTGCAAAAATGCATTAATGAAGCCTGAGACGAAGACGAAGCTGGGGTTTGGAAAACAGCCCCACCAGTGTGGTTGTAAGGGGTGGGGGGCGTGTTGTCATGCTAAACACTACACTGTAGATCTGGTGGTTATTTTGTTGTTAATGTTATTTTGTTTGTCAGATTTAAAAAATGCAAAAAAAAGATCAAGCATAGCACGGCGTCAACCTCACAAGACCAAACGGACAATGCCATTACCCAAGCACTGAGCAGGCTAGAGTTGTTATCTGTGGAGGGGGCATTGCAGGTCTGTCAGCTGCCTATAACCTGGCCAAACTGGGAGAGACAGACGTCGTGCTGCTGGAACAAGGAAGGTACGTCCAGTTGCATTCTTATATAACAAATAAGTCTGCCAATATTTAAGATTCTTGTGAGTAAGTTGCCTCTTAAATTCTTACAAAAAGAATGTTCCTCCTCCGCGCCTCTGTTGTTCCTTCTCCGCCCCTGTTGTTCCTCCTAAGTTCAACTCTCTGTTGTTTCTCCTCCGGCTCCGCCTCTCTGTTGTTCCTCCTCTGCCTCTCTGTTGTTCCTCCTTCGCCCCTCTGTTGTTCCTTCTCCGCCCCTCTGTTGTTCCTCCTCCGCCCCTCTGGTGTTCCTCCTCCGCCCCTCTGTTGTTCCTCCTCCGCCCCTTTGGTGTTCCTCCTCCGCCCCTCTGGTGTTCCTCCTCCGCCCTCTGTTGTTCCTCCTCCGCCCCTCTGTTGTTCCCCTTCTGCCCCTCTGTGGTACCACCTCCGTCCCTCCACCTGTTCTTCCTCCGCCCCTCCACTTGTTGAAGCAAGAACGCTATATCGTGTAACTCAAGTTGTTGTTTTATTCATTCAAACTAAGCTTGACCTGTGGAACAACATGGCATTCTGCGGGACAGATAGGTCACCTCAGGAAACATCCGTTGCTGTTTGCTCTGTCCAATATGAGCGCCAATCTGTATGCTAATCTGGAAGAAGAAACTGGCTTGAGTACAGGTAAGTCTAACATTCAGGACCGGCTCTAGTGACTAAAACCTCCTAGGATGTATTAAAGTGAATTGATTCAGCACTGTGTTAGGTTCAATTATCCCCCCCCCCACCTTTTTTATCAGAAGTAAATGGCATATGAATGGTTTCCTACTTTCCTTGCAGGATACAGGAAAACTGGATCAGTCATTTTGGCACAGACGAAGGATCGAATGATTGATCTGAAAAGAAATGCTGCCCTCGCAAGGTGGGTAGTATCAAAGGGCTCCTATTTTGTTGGCGTATTTTTTTGTCTTAACCAAATTTCCGTTCTTGGCAGCTGCAAAATTAATTGCAGGATTGAGGATGGCTGGGGTGTGGCCACAATTGACATTACTGAACATTTTAGAAATTACAATACAGGTCACAGTTGAAGGCCAATTACAAACACACACCAGGAATGTGCCGGCCATTATAGGGTTGGCAGAAATTATATTCTGTAAATTCCTGTGACAGCTCAGATGTAAATATAAGTTTTATAAAATTAATTTTCTCCCATTTCTGACCAGAGCAAGGAATCTAGACTACACTCTGCTGGCACCATCGGAGGTCAATTCCATTGTTCCCTGGATCAGGACAGATGACCTAGTAGGAGCAATTTATCTTCCTGGTGACAGCATAACAGATCCAACAAAAACTACATTATCTCTAGCAAGGGGTGCCAAAAACAGAGGTAGATAATTAAGAACAAATTTCCTCTGTGTTGTATATTACCTTTAAACTTAATTGATACGTGTTCGCAACTTGTCCCTTGTCTTCTGAGCACACTGTCTCGCACTTCAATCTGTCTTCCGCAGGCATCAAGATTGTGGAAGGGGTTCAAGTCAAAGGTATTCTTTCGGAAGACGGGAAAGTTTGTCAAGTTGAGACGTCCCTCGGTGACATTCAATGTGAATACTTTGTCAATGCTGCAGGACAGGTAAGCAACTGATTGATGCGGAATTGGAATGTGAAATTCGTACGGGAACAGTAGTGGGCAGTATCCCTCTTGCTTACAAAAGCTAAATGTTGCTTCGCGCACTGGTTAATGCAAGTGTGTAGCCTTGTCAAGCTTGACTATCTTGGTCAAGGCTAGCAAGTGTGTGGACTATTACTATCACTGTCTTAACACTTACACGATTCTTGTGTGTTTCAGTGGGGTCGAGATGTTGGATTAATGAGTCGTCCTGTAGTCAACGTACCAATGCACTCCGCTGCACACGGCTACCTGATTACTAAGCCTCTACCAGGACTGGATGTTAAGACTCCATGTAGGTAAACCTACTCGAGTAATTATTTCAAAATACATAATCTTTTTTAATCAAAGTACATAATCAAGAATTTACAGCAAAATTTTATTTTGATTTATAAATTCAGATGTGAGGGACTATGACAGTTGTAATTACCTTCGTGAGTGGAGCGGAGGTCTGATGTGCGGAACTTTTGCTCCCAAAGCCAAGACAATCTTCCACGACGGAATTCCTGAAAAGTCTGAGTTTTTGTCTCTGCCGACGGACTGGGACTATTTCCGTAAGTCTAATGCTTCAAAAGTGGAGATCTTGGCACTTTCTCTGTTTTTCGTTTAATTCCTGCAACTTGTTTAGGAGCAAATAGGTCATGCATACAACCTAATGTTGTTCCCATAGTGGGTGTTCCATGAATGTTCTTTGGGGAGGTGGGGGGGGGGGGGGGGGGGGGGGTTGGGATGTGGGAGAGGGGAGAGGGGAAGGCGGAGTGGACATCCTTCAACACTTAAACTAATACAAAAACTGGCACATTACAAGTTTTAGACCTCCGTCCATTAACGAGACTTTAATAATTGTTTCTCCTTCTCTTCAAACATTTCCTGGAGTTCCCAAGGCTCAGATAAATGTCCTTGTTCTGGATTGCAGAGTACCACTGGGACGGTTTTCTTCGCCGCGTTCCGGCCGCAGACAAGATGGAAGTCAAACAGCTGTTTCTGGGGGCCGAGTGCTTCACACCGGATGCCATGTTTCTATTTGGGGAAGTTCCAGAGGTGAGTATCTAAACTTATACCACCAAAGACACCCCCCCCCCCCCCCCCCCCCCCCCACCTAATGAATTCATTATTGAATAATGCAAAAATATTTCATGTTTTGAACTAACACTACTTTTCTCATTACAATTTTGCCTGCCAAGATAAGGAACTATTATGTAATGACAGGATTCAGCTCCATGGGCGTCACCATGTCAGGTGGCGTGGGACAACTCTTAGCCGAACTGATCGTTCACGGAGAGACTTCCCTCGGATACTGGCCGGTTGACCCTCAACGCTTATCACCTCAACAGAACAACAAGGCTTATCTTAGAGAAAGGGTCACGGAAATTGAAGGTATGAAGACCTTTTGAGTGGCATTTCCAAAGTTGGAAGCGAAAAATGTCTTAAAAGAGTTAGGTGAAGCAAGGGTGTCGACAACAGGCAAAGCCAAACAAAGTAACAATCTTGGGCCAGTCAGTATTATGTACATATTTGTTACCCTCCGATTCAATCTTTTTCTTCTTTACATGATGTTGGTCGTTTGTTCAGGTATGCGCCACAGCATAGCTTACCCTCTCGTGCAATTCAACTCGGCAAGAAACCTACGGTGTACTACGCTGCATGACCAGCATGTCCAAGCGAGGGCAGTGTTTGCTGAGTGCATGGGAGTGGAGATACCACAGTTGTTCGTGGGAGAGGGTGGCAGCGGTACGTTTAGTCCATTCACTGTCACTCGTTCTAGAGGGTGCCAGCGGTACGTTTAGTCCATTCACTGTCACTCGTTCTAGAGGGTGCCAGCGGTACGTTTAGTCCATTCACAGTCACTCGTTCTAGAGGGTGGCAGCGGTACGTTTAGTCCATTCACTGTCACTCGTTCTAGAGGGTGCTAGCGGTACGTTTAGTCCATTCACTGTCACTCGTTCTAGAGGGTGCCAGCGGTACGTTTAGTCCATTCACTGTCACTCGTTCTAGAGGGTGCCAGCGGTACGTTTAGTCCATTCACTGTCACTCGTTCTAGAGGGTGCCAGCGGTACGTTTAGTCCATTCACTGTCACTCGTTCTAGAGGGTGCCAGCGGTACGTTTAGTCCATTCACTGTCACTCGTTCTAGAGGGTGGCAGCGGTACGTTTAGTCCATTCACTGTCCCTCGTTCTAGAGGGTGGCAGAGGTACGTTTAGTCCATTCACTGTCACTCGTTCTAGAGGGTGCCAGCGGTACGTTTAGTCCATTCACTGTCACTTGTTCTAGAGGGTGGCAGCGGTACGTTTAGTCCATTTATTGTCACTCGTTCTAGAGGGTGGCAGCGGTACGTTTAGTCCATTCACTGTCACTCGTTCTAGAGGGTGCCAGCGGTACGTTTAGTCCATTCACTGTCACTCGTTCTAGATTTGAACTGAAATACCACAACTATAAGTAAGTGTAAGTAGAAAGAGAAAATCAAGCCAGGAATTTAAATTTGAGTCGTCTTCTTTCAGAAGCCACGTTTGAGGACGTACAGCGAGAGACGTTTACTAAGCCAGGCTGGTTTGATCTGGTCAAGGAAGAGTATCGAGCTTGCCGTGAGGCTATCGGCGTAATTGATGTATCGTCTCTAACAAAGTTTGAGTTGGAGGTGTGCAAAACCTAATAAATTTCTACATAAAATTAGAATTGAATAAATACATAATTGTGATTTTTTTCAGCAACGAGAATATCGGCATTCTTTGCTTGCCAGAACAATTTAATATTGGATACTTTTTATTAAATGTTGACAGGGTAAGAAGGCTACAGCCAATCTTCAAACATTGTGTGCCAGTGACGTAGATGTTGCTGTAGGAAGTGTGGTGCATTCTGCGATGCTCAATGAGCGTGGTGGTTACGAGGTCTATTGCAGTTTAGCTCGCTTGGAGGAAGATAGGTTGGTCATTTTTACCCCCCTCCCCTTAACCTTGCCTAAGTGCCTTTTCATACTTGGCACATATGCAAATGCATCTTATTATGTTTTTGTTGCTTCCAGTTTTCACTCTGAACATTTGCAACCTGTTGAACACATTAACTGCAGTTTTTATTTGTATGAATTCAAAGTCACTTCATCTGTCAAAAACATTTATTGTTTTGGGCGCTGTAATCTAAATCAAATCTCAACTCATTTATTTTCAATCTGTCGTCGTTTGTAGGTATTTCATCATCTGTCCCACTATCCAGCAAGTCAAGGGATATCAATGGATCACCAGACATCTTCCTAAAGACGGCTCGGTCAAGCTACGAGATGTGACCAGTCAGTACACCGGTCTGAATGTCCTGGGACCAAAAGCCAGAGATGTCCTGCAGAAATTGACCAACACGCCACTCAACACGGCGAGCTTCAAACCATTCTGTTACAAGGTTATATAGAAGTTGTTGTCATCGCTTATCCATTACAGTCATTGACATACATGTAGAATAAGACAGAAGTGTCATTGCTTGTCACAGCTTCCTGTCACTGAGTGTCGCTTGTCGCTAATTGTCACTTCTTGTCCATCTGATTGTTTCTAATTTCTAATAGCTTTTTGAATAGCAAAAATGCTTTCAGGCAATTTTTTTAAAATGAATTACGTTCTTCAATTTAAAACTTTTTTTGTTAAGGAGCTCAACTTTGGTTTTGCGTCAGGAGTCCATGCAATGACAGTAACAGACACAGACGAGGATGGGATGATGCTGTTTATTCCTAATGAGGTATGTAAAGAGTTTCCCTACAGAGTTTCTCTACTTGAACCTTACGTATTCCAAGTAGCAAAGACTCTATCTTTCTTGTACAGACTGTTGTCAGAAATTGCTTGAGTTATTGCTTTCTACAAAAACAAAAAGTGAGTTTCAATCGTAACTTCATTGTGACATCTTGTGTAAATGCATCTTGACACAAATGATCAATCTTGATTTTCATCTCATTTCTTCTACAAGACTGCCAGGCATGTATACACTACATTGATGTCTGCTGGCAGTGAGTACGGTCTACGTCTAGCTGGATACCACGCCCTAAGATGGCTGAGGATGGAACAGATCCACCCAAACTGGGGCGTGGACTTCAACAACGAACACACCCCGCTGGAAATTGGAGACAAGGTAGAGAAATTAGACAAGGTAAGCTTGAGAAACTCAGTATTTCATGACATGTTACATTGTTATGACAAGTGCCATTATTTTGTGAATAATATTTAATAATAAGATACTTAATAATTTTAAACTTTCTAAAATGTTCTTGAGAAATAAACATAAGAAATTAAAGTTAAAAAGTTAAAAGTTTCATCTTATCAGAATCATTCACATGAAAAAATAAGCAAAAAATTGATGTGTAAGCTTTCAGTATGAAAATGTAATATTGATTCTAGGGAGTGGAGTTCATAGGTCAGTCAGCGTTGCTAAGGCAACAACGTGAGGGCATCCATCGTCGGTTAGCAGCATTCGTCCTCGAGGATCACAAAGTGGACAAAGATCTCTGGTGTTGGGGCAGTGAACCCATCT
Organism: Crossaster papposus; assembly: GCA_037893245.1. Taxonomy (NCBI): domain Eukaryota; kingdom Metazoa; phylum Echinodermata; class Asteroidea; order Velatida; family Solasteridae; genus Crossaster; species Crossaster papposus. The sequence goes on along the minus strand of JBAIAA010000231.1, from coordinate 1,567,968 downwards.
ATCGTAACGGTCAGCTGGCCGGAATGACTACGTCCAGTAGCTTCAGCCCCACCTTAGGCTGCATGCTATGTCTGGGCTGGCTGAACAATACTGACCCACAGACCGGTCAGTCGCAAGTGGTCACTCATGACTATGTGACCAAGGCTAAATATGAGATTGATATCGCTGGACAGATGTTCCCAGCTAAGGCCAATCTGTACCCACCTAAATAATTCAATAAACTTCTTAAGTAAAGTGTTGTTCTAAGGTATGTACAAGAAATCAGAAAAGTATATTTTATTATCCAGTATTTGAATGACCTTGAAATTTCTCTTTAAAGGTATGAGACACCATTGGTAATTGCTTGAATTATCATGAATCGGTGGATGTAAAGGTAGGATACACCATTGGTAATTGCTTGAATTATCAGGAATAAGTGGATTTAGGTTTTTTTATTTAATAGTAAATATCATTTAACTGACCTGTCTGAAGTTTGTCAATTATTGATGCTATGAAAAGCACGAAAAACGACATTAATTTTTAATCAGCGTCGAGCAGTAGTTCTTACTGTTTTTTTGTTTTTTAAATTTTTTATAAAATAAAATTTCGGAACAATTAGAGAATATCTAGCGCAATCATTTTGCTGGATGCCTACAATCATTATTTACTTTCAAATAAGTAAGATATTTCCTAATAATTCGGTAGTAAATTTGTTTTGATATCTGCAAATGGTGTATCCTACCTTTAACTTTCAATTTTTTTTCCTAAATTTAAACCTGTTTCAATGTATTCAGTATATTTTTCAATTTCCCTGAGCCTAAGCAGTTTATTTCATAAATATTGTATGCTTACCCTCAATTTGTTTTGTTTGATAAATTCACCACAATATAATACATGTACCTTTGCGTTTGTATTGACGGCAATCGTGGTCGTCAGACAAAAGAATTGGGAGTCAAACAATGGAATGGGTCCACGATTGACACAACGTCCACGATCTTTTCTCGTGTACAAATCCTATGGCGATCATCCGAAAACGTTCGAGTACAAACAAAAGAGGGAAGACGGTCGGACAATGCCCCATCCACGATTGCCGGTCCATACATGACTGTGTGAGTGACTGAGTGTCTGATTTATTTGGTGGAAGTGAATAACTTTGATTAAGTAATAAATGCTGCAGTATTTCAGTAATAAAACCAGTACGTGCATCAGCACAAGTAATCGTAGCACTTTTTTAGAACTGTTTTTAAATTTTACAATCTTGTTATATTTGGAAAATTATCTTTGGAAAATTGTATTAAAAGCAAAAATAAAATGGGCTTACTACATGTAGCAATTCAATTTGTTGTCATCTGTTTATTCCGAGTCAACAATCATTAAATGAAAACAAAATAATGAGGTATTTCTTACAAAGAAACTATTCATGCAAATGTTGACCTCTGTCCTGTAAAACAAAAATGACCCTAACCTGTTTAGCAACATTGGGGGCTTTTGCCACTAGAGGATTTTACAGGATCCAGGTTATAATAAGGCCTAAACTAATTGCTGGATGATTTTGCAGGATTGAGGTTATTTGGGTATTCATCCAAATGAGGATTTTGGGGGATTTAGGTTGTTACTTTGTACTTTCACACTGCTCATGCTCTATTCACATTCTTCATAGAGCTTCAGTCATGGTGTAAGTTATGTGTCAAGGATAGGAAACGTTTGCATACCGAGGGTCATGTGTGCAGACCCTTGTTGTAATAGGGCACTCAGCAGCTGTTTGTCCCATGTTTGGCTGCTTTTGACCCACTGCAGGATTTTGCAAGATTCAGGCAGTGGTCACAAATATTAGAGGATTCAGGTTACATGGAGTTTTAACACTTTGGAATTGGAGGATTTGCGGGACTTAGGATGTGTAAGAAAAATGATAGGGAGTTTATGTAGTTTTAATAGTGGTTTTTAAAGCAGATAGGTACATTTTTCATTTTATTCTGGAAGATGGATAATAAAGAATTAAAAGCAATCCAAGTAGGTTATCAGTAGGTTACTCTGGGATATATGCAAATGTACTCATGTCTTTAAAAAACAAATGTAGCATCACGCAAACGAAATGAATGCAAATGTAAGTTTCCGCACTGAGAGCTTAAGTGCTCCCATTTTCCTAAAACTAACGAACCATTTTTAAATGGCACATTTTGGTTCATCATATAATATAAATAGGTCAAGCAGCAAAATAGATTTTTTTAAATTGACACAGTAACCTTTTTTTCTTCTATAATATGCCCTACTCTGGATATACCATGAATTTCTCGATGGATACACACATGCATATGTACAGTATAAACGTATTTACAAACCGATAATAACTTGTGTACAAAATATTACATAATAACAAGCAGATTTGGTTTAAATTGTTCCCGTCCCCAACCCCTCAGATCATAGATAAATGAATTACATTTCCTTTTTTGACACATTTTTGACACAAGTTGACACATTTTTGTAAGTGTATTTTTTAAATTCCTAGAATGTTTTAGCTTTTCAGAAATTAAAATTGAACCTCTAAATAAGTGGACAAACAGTTGGGCACCTTTGGCAAACTATTTTTAAAATAACTCATTTATCCCCCCCCCCCAAAAAAAAAATAATAAAAATAATAATAATATTAATAAACCACACACAAAACCAACAAAAACAAAACCAACTCAAGTTGACAAATTGGCAAGACTCTCAATTCACTCATCTCTTACTACAGTTTACTCTCATCTGCAGATTGATTAAGCATCTAAGATGTACTAAGATGTAGCTTTCTTATCACCGTACTTCAGGCTACCTCGTTTCCTGTAGACAGAAAGCAAGAAAAGAACAATGAATAACTGCATAGTTTATTTGTTGTGTAATTTGACTCACTTAATCAATGTGTGTGCCTGTGACAGCCCATACAACAAAATAGCGTCCAATGCTTACATACAGAAGAAAGATGTATATGTTGCACATTTAGTTGTCTATCTGTGTATCATAAGCTCAAATGGAGGCATTTTGAGTCCAATTTACTAGATTTAACACCACCAAACGAAATTCAAAGACATCAGCAGTGTCTCGGTCTAGAGCGACTCGTGGGTACGGGGGAGGATTTAATTAAGCCAACCCTTGTATGAAGGGATAATCTTAAAGGGCTTGCAGGGGAATACACATACTCCAAGAATAACGGGGAGAGGAGGGGGGGGGGGGGGGGGGGGGGGCCTTACAGCCTTCCAGACTGAGCCTTAATGATTGATTTTGTGCGAGAGAGAAAAAGGAGAAATCCACCCACCGAGTGTTAATCCCACCGAAACTCAAAATGACATGTCCTTGGTCTTTTCCTTTTGAAAAAAACGAGACTGAAAAGCAATTGTTTTTCAGTTTTCAGAGGCTGCGGGACTTTTTTGCTGGCACCCAAGCTCACACAGTACAAAGCCTCAGGCATCTCAACCAAATGCCTGGGCCATGCCACCGCGCTCAAGCCTTTTCGGTTTTTTGTTTGTTTTTTTTATACTTTTTTTTCTTATCATGCCTTGATCTCCCTATTTAGAAATAAACTCTGAGACTGAACAATGTATAAAGTGCATTTACACCCAATAATAGATCATTCTGGGGCCTGAAAAGAAACCATTTTTAGGTTGAGTTGGGAAGGACAAAACCAGATCTTTGGTTTTAAGCTGTAATTTTGGCAAAACTTCACTTAATCTTTGGCGGAAAGTAAGACACATGTTACAGAAGAAAGATTGACAACCAGGGATCTATCTTGATACTATTGATGAATTTTTTTGTATAAACTTTGTGTTCGATCTTACGCATTGCATAAGAGAAAGACAGAGCCCAATTTCAAGCAATCCCAAGAAGAAGATTATGCTTAGTAAAGTTAAGAACTAAGTTAGCAAAATATGCTTAAAACCCCACTGACAAGGAATACATATTGCAAGGCAAATAATTGTTGTGCTTTATAGTGACCCACAACGTTGTCAGTCACCAGTGCATTGTAAATTCAGGACCGTACCTTGTTGTAATCTTTGGTTAGAGCCGTGAGATCGTTCAACTGCACTCTGTTCCTGTCTGACCTGTTTGACCGACTGGATCGGTTAGAGCGAGCTGACCGTACCGACTTACTGGAACGGCTTCGCGTAGAGGTACGTTTGAGCCAGTTATAACTGATGGAACGATGGAGGTTCTTGAGGCTAGACTGGGCAGCATTGGTGATGATCCAGGGATGTTTGAGCGCCTCAGCTGCCGGTAACCTCTCACTAGGAGAGATGATAAGCAGCTTAGCAATGAAGTCCTTGCCTGATGAAGAAATGTCCTTCCATGGCTGCAAAAAAACCAAACAATATATAAATGGAAACAATGAACAATATAAATGGGAAAAGATTGGAACCTGCAACCTTTTGAACCTTAACTCTGCATTTGAGATGTCATAAAAACAATGAAAACATTATTTGGGTTTTAATTAAGAGAGCCGATTAGACAGTGTTTGCTCTCTCCCTCACACAAGTTGCCAGTCATACATGTACCTGGCAGACTAATTATTGATAAAAATGGCCTTTTCCCCAAATGTTTTTGTTGTTTTTGTTTGTACATTTGTCTTAATTTGATTACTAAAAGATCTAAAAGGCGAAGTTCACAATGCAAATCAGTTTGTGAAATATTGGTAGGACTAAGATTTTTGTCTCACCACTCACTGTCCTGTAAAATACCCCCCCCCCCCCCTAAAAAAGTGTGTGAACATGGCTTGGCATACATATTTGTGATCCTTGTGGGTCACAACAGTTGGGGGTGAAACAAAAATTATGCTTTGTTTGCCCAAGACTGACTCCACATCCCAGTTCTTAGACAAAGACTTCAAATAATCCACTCAAATAAGTCAAGGGTCATTTGGTCTCCACGGCGACAACCAACAGCAGTTCACAGGTGCAGAAACAAATATAGATCATGTGAAGAAAAAACCTACTCGTCCAGTCCAGACAAGAAAGATTGACTACTCAACATACTGTGAACTTGAATTGAACCAACAGAGTTATATTGGTTCATTTTTCCTGCCAAATAAAACATAAAATAAGACATAGAAGATAAATCACCATGAAACAAAAACATACCTTAGGTCATAAATTAACTATAAATCATTTCAATATGGACCTCACATCAATATATAAACTAGGTCACACTATTCCTAGCCAGTATCAGCTAGGTTGGTCATCGACCGCTATGATCTTAGCACATTGGGTTCCTCCAATCTAAGCTGAGAAACTCGACACTGCTTCCATGACAGCTAAAAACAATAGGCAGATAGGCAGACAATAGGTACCAAGGGGGGGAGAGGTAGACAGGATAACAACAATCTGGATGGTTGCCAAATGCTTCAAGTCTGCTCCTACGTCTTTTCTCCCTTCTCCGGAGGTGTTTATAGGAAAAGGAAAGAGGTCGGTTCAGGGGCTGTGAGGGGCCCTATTAAGGTGTCTTGAGAAAGTCTGGAGTGTACGTAAGGAAACAAACAAGATCAAGTCCAGGTGGCAGGTTGGTCTTCCACCAAGGCACTGATGGTAGCCTCTAGTTCAATCCCAACCACATAATAACAGGTTTTCAGTCAGATGTCCAATGACTGAAAATCAACAACAACAACAAGGGGGATTTGGGATAAATAAAACTCACCATTTCCCAAGCTTAGAGGGTTTGGTGTAATAAACAGCTAAAGAATAACTGACTAGATTTGTAAGTTTATAGAACAAGAAATAAATCAACCTTTAAATATCAAGTAAACCCTAAAATAGTGAAAGCCAGAGAAGTACAAATGAAACTATTCTCAACCCCAGCAAACTATGAAAACAAAATCGTTAACGTTACTCAATGCTCATCATTTCTTTACCCTTCTTTGTTCCAATTGTAGTCATACAGTGCGAATTACTTTAAATACAAGATTTGGGTCGAATTAAACAATTTACCTTCGAGCTTTGGTAATTGTCATTTCCTACACTTGCACTAAATCATACAATACTAATGTCATCTACATGTTAAAGACAAAAGCCTACATTGTACATGTAGGTCACAGCAATAAGTGTGCACACATGTGTCTGATTTCTATGTTATCCTTCATATTTAACATACAATTCACAGACAGGAATATTTGCATAAAATGAGTATTGTTATATTCACTTCCAAGCTTTCCCTGCTATAAATGCCCTGGTTTACCAGACAGATGTCAACTTTGGTCAAGTTTATTATCAGCAGCCAACATTCCAATTTTGTTATCTTATCAACGTTGTCCATTGCTAACAATGATGTACAAGAATTTCATTTTTCTGATATGAATTGTTAAGTTCTTTATAGAATAGGACGAATGACAGGCTTTCCAACAGACACAGGTTAAAAAGTCAGAGAAAGGTAGAAAAAAACATTTTTAACAAAAATGGACAAAAGTAGGACTTTGAAGGACAAAATCAGGATAAAAGTAGGGTTTTTGCAGACTTTCGTGTGACTTTTTATCGATACTCGCCTATATCCACAGCAATAATACTGGTGCTCCATCCTAGTTCTATTGAAACCACATTTGCAGTGTTATTGTGCCAAACCCTTCATGGAAAGCCTGCAATGTGTTTTCTATTAAAAAGATTATTTAGATTAATTATAAAAAAAATAAAACAATTGTAAATTGAGTTTACTGATCTGAAACCACATGCAAGTTGTTAATTAGACATTTGACTGTTTTGTTAAGGAACGTTGTTTTTCATTTCCAGCCGTGGCCTCTTTCACAGTGAAGGCCAAAACAATATCAGGCAAGGTAGAACGACGGTGATTTCTATACCCTGAAGCGTAATCTTTGACCTTTGGAGGAGTTTAGTAACATTTTTAGCCGTATCTGGTCACTGACCGAATGGACATCATGTCGTGACAATATTCAATAAACTGTACAAACTACTGAGCAAAATGAACATGTAGTAAGATTCAATGCATTTATTTACACTACCGGTATGTAATTCAATCTTACTTTAATTAATTAAAAGTGCATATTCCGTAATCTGGGTCTATTCCTTTCTTATGGCCACACCATGAGCAGAATACCTACATGTACTTCAATTCTTTGTCCAAAAGTTTAGCTGTGATGGCTCAACTGTGGTGTAAAAGAACAAATAGGCACTTGGTATGGTGGCCCTGAAGGGACATCAAAGACATCAAATTTCATTGAAGGCATCACATTTATTTGTTCACGACATCTCATATTATTTTTACTTCATCGCATTTATTTACGACATGACATATTTCATTTTACGACATGACACATTTTGTCACAACTTTTTATTCAGGACATGCATGCAAGTCGTGAACTTTTTTTGGTGCAACTGTTTTTACTAGTAGCTTAGGTACAGTGTGCCGTGCCGCTGCTGACCCTGAGCACTGGTGAATTGCATTCCATTCCTCTTCTGATCTGAGTGTAACAATGTACAACCGAGGTGAGATGCTTGTGACGACATACATGTAGACACGTTTAAAATTAAGTTAGTTTTGTTTTGAATGATAGGGTGCAAATTAAATAACATCGTTATCAGTGTGATGTCGTAAACACATATGTGATGTCGTAAATGAATTTCGCGTCTTTGATGTCCCTTCAGAATCACCATAACTTGAGCAACCATTCAGAAAATACTCAACAATGTTCTCAGCCGAGCAAAAATATGTGAGTTCCACAAATGCTTGATACCCTGGGTTCCTGGAATTCCTACCCCCCCCCCCCCCCCCCAAGATGGGGGAACTGAACTTTCTTTTCACTGACCCAAGATTTATCAGACAGCTAGACTAACATTGCATCAATCAAGGCATGTCCAGAGGTCGTAGGTCATCGGCTCCCAATCATCACCTGTGATGCAATTGTTTCTGGCACAGCTGTTTTCTAAAAACTCTTGGCGGAGTCTCCAAATTCAATCCATTGTTTTATTGTGACTTTTCTTCATGCTCTTATACAGCATCTTTAATTCAAATGAACATTACAAATTAAATAAATGAAATAAGCCAAAACTGAATTAAATATAAAACAGGCCATTGAACAAACGCAAGGCCATCGTACAAAATGGAAATCCATTATTCCCTTCAACTCGTGTTCAAAGCAGTTGATTCTTATGCATTACTTCAGTATCGACACAATTTTTCAACTGCATGTGTTATATAAACAAATATTTCGACACCCTTTTCTCTCTGACAAAGCCCCTTTCCAGTACATTTGCTGTCTACTTCCGACAGATGAATTCTTGAGATACAAACATTTATAGAGAACTAGGGACGCTTCGGGGGTGACCCTAACTTCAACTCATCCAACCAGCATGCAGAATGCAATGCTGCAATGATTGATCGAGTGGGTTTAGGAACACTGTAAATGGTGAGGTGGCGCATCTACTACCGAACCACAAAGCTGACAAGTTGCGTTTATCACGCCACTCTTAACAAAACATCCGGTCTTCTAGGCACGAATGTAAACTATTCCGTCCAACTGTGAGAGCCAACATAAGCAAGAAAAATATAAAAAATAATTCATTTTTTTTTGAATGGCTGGGCTGTTGGTTGGTATAAAGTTGCTTAATTCCAACTTAAAAAGTGCAAAATCTAATAAATATATTATCCAAGAATTAATCTTTCCCGCATCCTTATAAGTTGTTCGGTATATGGCATTCCGGAGGTTGAATCAATGTGTGGGGGATTTTATGGGTCCCCACACTGGACAAATCTTGACACAATTTTTGAAGAATTCTTACCCCCAGGAAGGCAACACAGTAAAGTTTAAAATGTTAACAACAAAATTGGGGCATAAATAATCCATTAAATGTATTCAATTTCTGCGGGTCAAATATGTACTCCCGTACAGAAATAGGCAGGGGAGGGAATGCATTTTTGTTTAAAGTGCTTCGAAAGAATCCAACAAATGTTATCTGCAGTTGAATTTTGATTCAGAAAATGCACCACCTAGGAGTTTAGGGCCATCACATGGTACGTTTTTACGCTCGGCGATAAATCAGAACACTGGTTGGATTACCCCCCTGAAAGAACCGCCAGTCAGAGGCAAGATTCTAGTCAACTCACAGATAACAAGAAAACTGATGTGATATTAAAACAAGGCCAAGAATTCCAATGACCAACATTTTTTGTGAAACTCAATACCTTTGGCTGTGGAGGAGACTTAGCAGAATGACTGCAAAGGGCACAGAATTTGGGTCACCTAAAAATTGAAATACCAGTATGTAGATACAAGATATCTAAACAGTGCAATGTACTGCACCATCCTCTACCCAAAGATCTAATTATTTGTCCCACATCCTCCCCTGTTAATTGGTAGTTAAGTTCACATCCAAGATGGGTCCCCTAATCACTCACCATTACTATGGTTACTAACAATGCTTGGCAAAAGTTCAACCTTGACCTCAAACTATTGGAGTCAGGTCACCTCCTGTCATAAACAGCCACAGAGGGATCAGGGTTAAGGTCTCAGGAGACCAGACTGTAACACCCAAGATCAAGAGGGCTTTCCTGGATAAAAGTTCACAAGGTCAAGAATCACAAAAGGAGGTCAAAGGATTGAGCAACATCTACAGTACAATGTAAGGCCCAAAAAACTGACAGACGACCTGTTATGATGCAGATGGTTTTGGCTTTTTTTTCATCCAAAGGTTGAGTTTAATATTTGCTGTCGCATGATACTGATGCTTGCAAAATAATGTCAACAGCTGCATTTTTGAACTCCTTTTTGTCTGGGTTGAGTGTTAGGCCAAGAAGAAAAAAAGAATACATGGTTTATAGCATCCGGCTTTTGAAGAAAAAAAAAGAGACGACAGCATTTTATTTTCAAGATGGCCACCATTCTTGTTTACATTTCCAAAAACTTTTGGTTTTTCACTGTTTAAAGACACAAAAATGAAGAAGAATTATTTGACAATATTGAGAAGAGTAACAGACTAGGAGAAAAATCCAGGCAGATTTCAAAAAGTAAACAGGCAGGGATGCTATTCATGTTTGGATTACATTGCCTTATTGCATAATCAATACTTGAAACACGCTGTTGACCAAATATTTTCATGAAATGTACCTTACATTCTTGTGCGAGCCATAAAATTGATTTAATAACACGGTAGGAAACTTCTGCTGTTATGACAGCATCAAATCTGCTACCATAAACAATACAGCAAAATAGTAAAGGTCCAACATTTTCTCCTTGTTTAACTAATCTAATCCACTGCTGAAAACTGTTCCTTTGAAATTTGCTTTCATTGTCCCTGGAGACTCTAATGAGTGGCAGACTCGAGACTGAGAGTTGAGACCCTGGATAAATTCCAAAATCATGCCAGATAAAAGATCATATCTCCCAAGCAAACAAGGCCGAGAATTGACCCTAAAGTAGAGAGAATAAAGCCCATTTCTAGCATGTCTAGGAAATGAAGACTGGAGCTGGCTTTGGCTGGACTCTTGTTTCAATATGGGGTCAACACTTTCTGTGACAACTTTCTTCTTGAGGTTTTATGTTATAGTCTCTCCTAGATGTGAAACATAAAACTGGCACCTCTCTCTCTAAAACAAACTGCTCTCAAACATCATTGACAAGTAAAGTTTTGGCTTAAACAGAATATCTTCATGCAGATTGCTCCTTTTTATGTATCCTTTATCCATTTCTTAATCTTGCCCTACATGTACCACCACCCCATAACATCCCATAACTCCCTCTTCCCAAAAAACAAAACAAAAAACACCCTACTATTTTAGCTGTGTCAGCTGTGTATTTCAGTGACAGCTGAATTCTTTCAGGTCTGTTTTATGTGACACTTGTAAGAAAACAAGTTCAGAATGGCTGACTTGTAGAGGGGATCAGAAAGATTATGTGATAAGGCTGTACCCCAACCTGGTCAGCAGGTCACATAGGTGTCATGACATAAGATTCAAGACAAGTTGCACCACTATCTGCTGTTATTTGTCACTTGAATGTTGAATTTCTAACTTTTGGGGCAAATTTTGTGTCTCGTTAATGATAGGATACACCATTTGCAGGAGGTCAAAGGATTGAGCAACATCTACAGTACAATGTAAGGCCCAAAAAACTGACAGACGACCTGTTATGATGCAGATGGTTTTGGCTTTTTTTTCATCCAAAGGTTGAGTTTAATATTTGCTGTCGCATGATACTGATGCTTGCAAAATAATGTCAACAGCTGCATTTTTGAACTCCTTTTTGTCTGGGTTGAGTGTTAGGCCAAGAAGAAAAAAAGAATACATGGTTTATAGCGTCCGGCTTTTGAAGAAAAAAAAAGAGACGACAGCATTTTATTTTCAAGATGGCCACCATTCTTGTTTACATTTCCAAAAACTTTTGGTTTTTCACTGTTTAAAGACACAAAAATGAAGAAGAATTATTTGACAATATTGAGAAGAGTAACAGACTAGGAGAAAAATCCAGGCAGATTTCAAAAAGTAAACAGGCAGGGATGCTATTCATGTTTGGATTACATTGCCTTATTGCATAATCAATACTTGAAACACGCTGTTGACCAAATATTTTCATGAAATGTACCTTACATTCTTGTGCGAGCCATAAAATTGATTTAATAACACGGTAGGAAACTTCTGCTGTTATGACAGCATCAAATCTGCTACCATAAACAATACAGCAAAATAGTAAAGGTCCAACATTTTCTCCTTGTTTAACTAATCTAATCCACTGCTGAAAACTGTTCCTTTGAAATTTGCTTTCATTGTCCCTGGAGACTCTAATGAGTGGCAGACTCGAGACTGAGAGTTGAGACCCTGGATAAATTCCAAAATCATGCCAGATAAAAGATCATATCTCCCAAGCAAACAAGGCCGAGAATTGACCCTAAAGTAGAGAGAATAAAGCCCATTTCTAGCATGTCTAGGAAATGAAGACTGGAGCTGGCTTTGGCTGGACTCTTGTTTCAATATGGGGTCAACACTTTCTGTGACAACTTTCTTCTTGAGGTTTTATGTTATAGTCTCTCCTAGATGTGAAACATAAAACTGGCACCTCTCTCTCTAAAACAAACTGCTCTCAAACATCATTGACAAGTAAAGTTTTGGCTTAAACAGAATATCTTCATGCAGATTGCTCCTTTTTATGTATCCTTTATCCATTTCTTAATCTTGCCCTACATGTACCACCACCCCATAACATCCCATAACTCCCTCTTCCCAAAAAACAAAACAAAAAACACCCTACTATTTTAGCTGTGTCAGCTGTGTATTTCAGTGACAGCTGAATTCTTTCAGGTCTGTTTTATGTGACACTTGTAAGAAAACAAGTTCAGAATGGCTGACTTGGGCCTTAGAGGGGATCAGAAAGATTATGTGATAAGGCTGTACCTCAACCTGGTCAGCAGGTCACATAGGTGTCATGACATAAGATTCAAGACAAGTTGCACCACTATCTGCTGTTATTTGTCACTTGAATGTTGAATTTCTAACTTTTGGGGCAAATTTTGTGTCTCGTTAATGATAGGATACACCATTTGCAGAAATCAAATTTTTCTACTAACGAAATATTAAGTAATATCTTATTTATTTGAAAGTGAAGAATCTGAGCACCACGGATTAGCCTTTCAATGCAAGCTGGTCTTGGTGACTCAAGTAGAGTCCAAGAGGCAGGGCATAGATAAGGGGTATAAAAATCTTTGTGCAGTCAAGCAAGCCAAGGGTTGCATGCCGAGCAACAACTTTAAGCACTTTGGGAACAAACACACAGACTACAGCTTTGTTAGCTTTGTGGACAGACAAAGCCTGGAATGTGGGGACAATAGGGACCCCAAGGCTCTGCCTGTTCTTGGCAAGCTAACACACTTACAGGTGCTTCAGTAAACCATACTGTACAAATGCCTGGGTCACATTAGAACCTGTGCCCAATTTTTGTCTTGGGGGGTAGGGGGTGGGGGTTGAGATGCAAGATGACTAGAAGCGTTGTGAGCTAGTGGTTGGATTATACTGCCATTGTTCCTACTCAGACGTCAACTGGTAGCCGAGGGGGGTGGGGAAAATGGATTGTTCAGGTTACCTGCGAGGGGGGGGGGGGGGGGGGGGTGTTGTTTTCTAGTCAGCAGTCGAAGACTCTGCCTGAAACAGAAAATGGAGTGTCTGAGAATGACACAGTGGGAGGGTATTAACCAGTGAGAAAACAGACAGTCACAACAAATACAATGTGGACAAGGCTAAATAAAAGTGGTTTTTGTTTTGTTGTTTCTTTTTAAACTACCTTTTGTTTGTGACATTGATTCACAATGGGTTGCCTGTCTAAAATAGATTGCCTTCACTGAGAGTGTAAACAGGAGTGGGGGGGGGGGGGGGGGGACTAACATGGGAAACAAACTGGAGAAGTACAAAATGTTTGATGTGAAGTGACAGCAAGATAACTGACATAACTTGCTTTCTAATCTATTTCAGAGTTTCATTAAAAATTGAGACATCCACCGTCACAAATGTTAAATCGCTAGCAGCCTCATACACAATTCTGCATGATAGACTGGTTCCTGCCCCATAATAAGTACATGTACAGGTATCAATAATGCACAGAGCGGGAGTTAGTCTGCTCACACGTCTGATCTGTTTTGTGCCCAAAATAAAAATAACTAAAAAAATAAAACGAAGAGGTTTTTGCCTGAAATACAACATACAAATTGAACATTTGTTGCACACATGGAAATAAAACACACTTCAAATGTAATCATTGTGTGTACACTTAAAATTGCAGACGACAAACAATTTAAAATAAAAATCTGTTCGTTATAATCTCGTTTCTGTTAAAATAAATTTCTTCAAAAGGAAAAATAATAATGATAGTTTACGTAGGGCTTGAAGCTTATGGCATACATGACATGTAACATGCATCTTTTATAACCTGTTATTGTAAGGTCCAGTGTAAAATATGTGGGACCTACAGTATGTAGATTAACTGTGCTGCTCCTTTGTTCCACATATACACGTGTACCATAGCACAAAGTTCTCCACATATTGTACTTCCAAGGCTCTACCTCCTAAACAATTCCCCCAAAGCTCTGGGAGGCAGCAATAATTAGGACCCCCATAGGGTTCTTCCAATTAAAGTTTCTGCCAATAATATTTGTCACTTGCTTCAAGACCACAACAAGCAACATGTGGGTTTCTTCTTGTTAATTGTTATGACCTACAGACCTTTGTACATGTATGCTCTTGTTTCCAAATTCCTATACATTGGGGGGGGGGGGGGGGGGGATGTCCTATAATCTCAAGAAAGATGTCAATCTCCGGTTGGCCAAAAATGAATCTGCGACATCACATGTCATTTGTCTTTTTTAAAAGACAACAAAATACTCCCTAGCAGTTTCTTTTGTTTATTTTTCAAACAATATAATAAATATAATATCAAAACACAGCCATTTTGGATTTTTTTTGGCCATGTACACACATCAAGTTTAAATCTAATTTGTACTTGCGGAACACATTTTACTGGAAGAAAAACCGACAGGAAACGAGTAAAAGTTAATAGCAAACTGCCAACTGCATTTTGCCACAGCATCAATTAACTCCAAGTATCAATCCCCTTTCATGCAGCTAACAATGTGTCTGGTGTAGCGAGTACAATAAGGACAAACAATGGTCAACAGCCGACACCATTTTGCCCCAACTCCTAGGGGCTCTTGTGTTTCGTCTTCTGTTCTCTTGTCACGCAATCGGGGATAGAATAAACACCGTCTTTCTCTTGGGGTAAAGTCTCCCTAAAACACCTGTTTTTCTTGGGGGAGGGGGGAGGGGGGATTGGCTGAGGCAAGGAAACTAAATGTGTCCGATTTATATCACAAAAGAGTTTTACTTAGGGTTACCAACTTGAACTTGCTAACTTTTATGTTGGAATATTACAAGTGCATTACATACATGTAATAGAAACATAAGTCATAAGATTAATTAATCACAGAACACCTTCCATTGAACTTTGGACTGAACTTCAAAAATGAACAATAGTAATGATCTACTATGTTAAGCCGTGTTCGCACTGGACTTTTTTTGGGGAAGGTTTTACTGAGACGATGGTAAAATAAAAAATGGTCAAATGTTACCGCTGTTCGCACTTGGACTTTCGACACGGGAAAAGTTTACCGAGACCGCGGGAGAAGTAGCCGAGCTGCCATTATAATGACTCGTGAGGGCGCTTTGCGTGCCCTTTCTGCATTGACCCCGGTGTACCCATATCTATTCGCGCGCACGCGCTTTTTTGTCCGATCGCATTATTGACGCCATCGTCGGTTTTTAGCCGAAGCATCCGTTGTCGTAAGGCACGTTGACGTTCTTTATTATCATTTGGAAATGATGCACTGGTAGCACCAATCAAACTTCCGACTGTATCAATAATAATATCTTCCATAATATTGACCAAAAGAACCCCAACTCTACGTAATCTTTTTGCAGAACCACATGCGAATGTGATCACGATGCGATTTGCATGCACGCAGTGTGCCCGCATGTAAACAATGCAAAGAGCGCATGCGCGGTGTCTTGCGTAGCATGACCTTGCACTGGATCGGACCGGATTAACGTTTTCCTGGGACGCTTTTACCGAGTCGCGCTGTTCGCATTGGACTTATTGTCTAGGGAAAAGTGACCAGGGACGTTTTCCCGGGCAGCAGTTGGCCGGTAGAAGTACCCACTGGACTCGGGAGAAGTACCTGAGAGGAAAACGTCCTAGGCTGTCCGCACTGGACTTAAAATGGGAAAAGGACCCATCGTCTAGGTACGTTTTATCATTTTAAGTCCAGTGCGAACAGGGCTTTAGTTTCTAATTTGAAAATTACACAACTTGTAAACCAACCATGGCCGATTGCTCTATGGTAAAACAAAGTTTAACTTGTCAAGGCAGTCTTTAACAACATGGGGGGTGAGCATCAAGGGGGGTGAGCATCAACATTCAGGGTCCGAAGCAAATTGAGTTTCTGGCCGATGACTGATTTACTATTATTTTTATTCTGTGGTGTTGTTCCGCCATTGTTCCACCATTGTTCGCCGACCTAATAGCTCACAAGTTTGTTGAGGTACATGCACACGTATCTGCACTCCTTGTAGACTGGTGCCGACATAAACAGCACAATTTTGCTTAGTTTGTTATATTTCAATAATAAGTACATTTTGTATTGTATTACTGAATACATTTTTTTTGTACGGTACTTGATTAACCATTTGTCACGGTTTGTCAGTTGTGCATTTTTATCGTTTGAAGCCGGAAAACGTTCCAATAATCTAAAGAATGGCACTTTACAACTATTTTCAGCAAAAAAATGGGAGCACAAGCATTCACCCCAAAAAGAAAACCACCAGATTACAGGCCAAAATCTCCACACTCCCCCTAATGCTACAACTACATCAGAGCCTGACATTTAAGGAACTCGTACATTCCAAGCATTAAAATGGACTCAATCCCATTGTTCTCACAACAAAAGGTGTTTTTTTTCCACACTATTTTTTTCTTTCGTTTTTTATAATTCAAGGAATAATACAATAATCCTTAGGTTAGGGGGCGCATTACCAACACAATGGGACCATTATTGAAGTAGTGAACAAAAACTCTATTATGAGAGAGGTCGGCAAGTTTAGATGTTTGTTGAAAAGATGAACATGATATGATTCAACTGGAGTAAATGCTGTTTCCTGTGCGGTTTTCCTTTCTTTTGAAATGCTTCTTGAACACCTAACCAACCAGGACATTGATAAATATTTAAATATAATGTAATGATACAGGAACTGAATACTAGAGATTTGATGACCTGACACCGGGAATCGGCAAAACTGTGTTTGGCCTTAGCTTTTTGCATTTGAAATGTTTACTGATTTTATTTAGCCATAGAAAAGAAAATATATATTTGACCCACGGTTGACCCCTCCAAACTTATCAATACTGATGTCATTTCACCTCTGGTGTTGGTCCCAATGTACACCCTTCACCTTAACCCATAATCCTATCATTGTTATCACCACCACCAACAAAGAACTCATTTACATATCAACAGAAACCCAAGTCCTCCATTGCTGAATGACTAATCTCTCTTGTTGACCAAACTGGACACGCAACATGAATCAGTGGCATACCCCCCCATTATCAAAATGACATAGATGACAGCGAGTGAAATGTCAGATAAAATATTTCAGAATGTTGCTCAATGACCCCGACCTGCTTATTCTTGCATGTGATCTTATAAGATGTTTAAAGATATCATATTTCAAATAGCTGCTCAAAACTATTTGTAGGCCTATCTTAGGCTCAGTGAGTGATTAGCACTTAATGGCTAAAGAGGAAGACCATGGAGATGCAAGTAATTGTCTTAGAGAAATGGCAATTAATACATGTATTAATTTTGTGGGTAAGATTTGATCGATGAAAACCTTCAGCTTTAGAAGAAATAAACGTTGCCAGTGTGCAGCACTGTGGAACCTTTATGTAGTTTCATATGAAAATGAGTTTACCTGATAAATGGAAAAATAAAATAAAATAAAAAAACACAAATCTTAAAAGACATCCTTCAAGATATACATCACTGCATCTACTTGCGGAAAAAAAATAGAAATTATTTCTGAACTCTTGAGGAACAGACAAGACAGTTGAAACTTCAAGGACGAAGTCTGATGATGCAACATTCACAGCTCGAGTCCCTGTATTAAAGAAAAATGGTTATTCTTAATCAAATTTGTAGCATCTATACTTACTTCATGCGCAAAGGAGAATTTGGCTCGTAGAATCTTGCGATATAACCGAGTTCTGTTGTCGTCGTCAAACGGCATTCTACCACTGAGCAAAATGTAGGTGACGACTCCAATTGCCCAAATGTCCACCGACTGACTGTACGACTTCTTCAACAGGATCTCGGGGGCGATGTACTCAGGAGTCCCACATATCGTTCTCATTGCCTCGTCTTGATCACCTGTTCCCTTACGGCAACTTGCAAGTCCAAAGTCCGTGATCATGATCTTCGAGTCCATACCAGGATGGTAGTAGAGTAAATTCTCGGGTTTGATGTCTCGATGAGTTATCCCAAGGCTATGGAGGTAGCGAACTGCTTCAAGAACCATCTGAAGAACCCTTGTCGCATCCCGTTCATTGAAACTCCCCTTGGACACAATCCTGTCGAAGAGTTCACCTCCTGTAGCTAACTCCATCACCATATACAACCGTTCCCTACTGTCAAACACCTCAATGAGTTGTATAATATTCGTGTGGCGTACCCTACGGAGGATGTTGAGTTCAACTTCCCAGCACTGCTTCCCCTCTCGTCTCTTCTCCACCATCTTGATGGCGTAAGGATTGCGAGTTGACCGATTCTCCACTCGCACAACTCGGCTGAAACTCCCCGTCCCTATCAGAGCCTTGATGTCATATTTTGCCGTCACACGGGGGTCAAACTTGGCCTTGTATTTGGGCTTGCGGTGGTGCACTTTGCCCACCTCAGCTTTACGGTACTGGTTTTTGGCCGTAGATGATCTTGCCCCTCCACCGCCGCCCGTTTCCACCGTTTTCACCCAATCGATGTGGCAATCTATTGCTGGCGTTTCTGGAGCAAGTTTCCCGCTGCCACAGCCCATGGTAATACCATGAAACGGTACTCTAGCACACTACATTCGGCCAGAGAACGATTGAACCAACAATCAGTCCGAAATTTCCCCTTCCATGACTAGAATTATGAGCAAATTACGAGCCAAAAACTTCTCTTTCGACGAGCGTGCGACTGCGACTGTGTTCTCGATCACCGCGCCGCCTGACTGAGTTGTGTCTAATAACAACAAGTGATATCCGGAGACTAGGGCCGTTTTCCAAACGCCAGCTTCGTCTTCAAAAATGGCTTCGTTCGTGTAATTTGGCGATGGTGTTGGAGCTACATTGAGCGTAAGCTGGAGTTTAGAAAACAGCTTGCGTTCGCGCGTGTACTTACGATGCGTGTTTACCGATGTGTGTGTAAGGCAAAGGGGGCGCTGTATAACTTATGCAGAGCTAGCAAGTGATTTTGGACAAATAATTTTTTTTTATAATTAGATCTACCCAACAAATTAAATACAATGTAATAACTTTTCCTTTTTGTTGTTGTCTAAAGGCAGAAATTAACGCTGCCAATTTTGTTATTAGAAAAGATTTGTTAACTGCCCATCATAATTACCAGCTAGCTTACAAGAAGAATTTTAGAAATTTAAACTAAAAACACCGTCTTTTCATTTTTGGGAAAAAAGGATGTAACTGAAAAATCTGATATTTTGGGCCATATGTTAGTAGGAGAGATAGAGAGCTATCCGAACTGAGTAAAGCGGACAATTTTTGTTATCCTAACAAATGACAATTCACATTAAAATAATCAATGAAAAAAAAAATTAAGAAACCACAGAAAAATGATGCAAAAACACGACCACAGAAATATTTAAATAATAATAAAGTTTATTACAAATTATATAAGAGGCAAGATCAGTATCATATTGTACAGACAAAAATACTAGACGTGATATTATGCAAAAGTGACGTAAACGTGAAAATATGCATATTCAAATTTAGATGAATGAAAGCTTTGTATGTGCAATTTGAAAGACGTCCACATTTTGAAAAATTCCACCCATTAATTCATTTTATACACGCCATATACGCGTTAAAACACAGAGCAAGAAACCCTATATTTGTATGTTAAACATCATGCAATCTGACTGAAGGACAAAATGTCATCAGTCCAAAAGTTTGTTGTAAGACTCTGGTATTAATAACAACTCAAAGCGGTCAGTCAGACTTGACCAATCACGGCAAAAAAGCATGCCAGGCTGAGCGATTTTTGGCACATTACTTTAGTTTTTTTTCTCCTGAAAACAAAAATTGACTTTTCTCAGTTGTAAAATGGGTACAGACAAATGGAGATTCAGCAGATTACTTGGGTTTATGTATCTTAACCAGTTTTGACATTGACAGGTTCAGGCCGGCATCTGTGGGTAGCACACCCTGAAATTTCTTCGCTCACTGCGAGCCGGTCACTGACAAATATTTCCTGCTTTGCTTGTGACGTGTTTATCCGTCATCCATTTTGAATTCTTTGCGTATATACACACCTTTCAACACAAACTGGTCAATAGCTGAAAGATCGTTTAATTCTTTTGCTCTGTCTATTATAACCTGCTTGCAGACAGCGAGCAATTTTCTCCACAAACTTTCAGTGACATTTTGTTGGGGTACTTTTTTTTTAAATGGTTGATTCTGATGATTTTGAGCATTAAAAATGATTTAGACACTGGCTTGCAGGATACTTTTTCAGCTATAATTATAAAACGAATAATGAAAGACCTCCTAGTCAGCATAGTTTTTACAAATGCATAAAGTCATAATACAATCATCACTCAACATACAGCTGCCATCTTGGTCTGGTGTCCATTCAAATGCCATGGCCATTCCCACGATGTGAGAAATAATACAGGGACCAGACTTTTTAACTCACGAGTCATTATAAGCAAAAGAGGAAATAAACACCCCCCCCCCTTGATATTTTACATTTGTCATTGTTGTGTTTCAGGAATCTCATGAAATCTTTTAAGATATCTAAAGGGGAATGTGTTAGGTAACAATTAATAGTCTGGAGTGTATGTAGAGTTATAGGGTACATAGACAAGGGGGAAGGGGGGTAACCCCTCTGCCACATATGGCGCTGGGTAGAGTAAGAACTCAAGATGACTGCCTCTCACTCAAAATCAAATTATACTCTCAGCAACTACACCACTGATATTAATCCTTGCTGAAAGACTCGGTCCTTTATACAAAGGATATCTAATATGAATCAGATATGGTTAATTGCTTCTGATGGAAATGTTTCGAGTTTTTCTGAAAGATCCGTAAGGTAATAACAAAACTGATTTTGGACAAGACACCAAAACCACGATTAATATGATCTAGTAGTTAGAAAAAGGATATTTTACATCAAGTTAAATATTCTTTCATTTAAACGTAGCCATCATAAAACAAATCATAGCTTCAAGTACGTATCTGCATATAGTGCTTTGCAGTTTAACATGACAGCAGTGTACATGTATACCATACCTGACATCTTATCTGAAATTCTACTGTGAAGAAAGACATGTAGTGTTAACATCAGCACTTTTGCATGATCTTACAAAGCCTTAGACTAGGTTTACTCATGAAAACAGTGCCGTCTTATGCAGCTTAATGGAGGAGGAAATACTGACATATTTTTAAGAAATGTTAACAAAGATTCCGTCAATTTCCAGAATCCAGACAAGAAACAGATAACTTTCTTAGGAAAAATATATAGTGCTTAATATTCCAATGTTTTGCTGGAATAAAAATGCATCGCAGAGTTTAATATTTAAATAAACAGGTGTAGAGAAAGAAATGTGTAGAAAAAAGCACTGAGGAATGAACGTCCCATTACAAGTCAACTTTTCAGTAAATTTCTTCTGGTTATTAAAAATCTCACAAACTAAATTGTGTTTTTTTGTCACACATAAACCAAAATTTTAAAGTACTTTTAAAGTAAAAAAAAAAAACCAAAACAAAGCTGCAAATATAGATTTTAATAAACCAAAAAACCTGCAAATATAGTGTGAAAAAAAGCAAAAAGCTGGCATTTGCACTATTAAATACAATTATCTCACAAATTATATACAAACAAGTAAATGAACAACATATCAAGCACAATTATATATTTTGATTAAAAAAATATAATCTGTACAATTATCGCCGTCTACAAAACCACGGTACCCTTCGCTGCACTTCGCTGACAAAATAATGAAAATAATATAAAATAACAGCATTTGAATAATGCGATAACTTTCAGCCATAACAATGAAATCAATTCAATAAAAATTTGAATTATTATTAAATGCTTTCAACTGTCGATAAGGCCTTAGAAGTTGTCGTGTTGTCCACTAAAGAAAATCTTTTTAACAAAATAATTTCAATTAGTAAATTGCCGGACAACATCATTTTGTCTTCAGCTATTAATACCAATCTCCCCGTGTCATGAGAGTTAGGGCTAGAGTTACTCCAGCTAGAATGGTTTAATTGAGAGCTTGCTTGGATATAGGCCAGCACTTTCAGTCATCAAAAAAAATATAAAAAAAATATTTAAATTAAATAATTGCTGACCCTGATTTCTAAAAGTTTGGGTCACTCAGTCAATAGACAGCACAATTTGTTAAGGCCTAATCACCTAAAACAATCCTTCTGCAAAATATGTCCAAAATACAACAAATATGGAGCAATACGTAAATAACTTATATCCTCCTTTACCTATACTGTACATCTTCCCGATATTCAAGTTGATTCGAACATCTCTATACCAACTAAAACGTTGAATGTGATCGGTGGATCCACTGAACATTCAACATAAACACGTCATCCATCCAGTTTCCATTTGTTTGAGTCTTTCGTTGTTTCTTCGTGAACTCCTCTGTACAGCACTGCACCATTTGAAGTGTAGAACAAAGTGGGTAGGTCACCTGAACCTACAAAATAAACATGTCATCCTTAACGTCCACGTGTGATTTTTCTTTTTGTTGATCTGTTGAGTTCAGTTCAGGATAGCAGCATACAGAGTTCGTAGTGCTCCACCCTCTCCGGTAGTCATTTGACAGTAGCTAAGTGACTCTGGTTGACTTTCATTCGCTGCATGCGTCTGGTGACCTCAAGGTCATCCTCGCTTAATGCCGCCCGTTTTTCCACTCTCCTCTTCTGCATCATGAGGGCGTTTGGGGTCATTGGGCCTGTAGGGGTCACTGGGGTCGTGGCTGACGTCGGGGTCGCGCCCGCAGATCTGGTGACTGTCCTCCGTGGTTGGGGATCTTTACCGGGCCAGACGGCTAGTAACGAATCCTCCCCACCGGTGATCAAACACTCGGACTGTAGGAAGATTGTATCAGAACATTTAGAATCTCAGTCCAAGTACTATGAGTATTCAACACATTGTACTTCCCTAAACTACTCTGCCTGTTACCAACCTGCCCATTACTCTCTGACCTGCCCCACACTGCCCTGCCTGTTACTTCTTGTGTACCCCCAAACCAACTCTTACTTCCTGTTCTGCCACAACCTGCCTTGCCTGTTACTCCCTGTACTGTCCCTTACTCCCTGTACTGTCCCTTACTCCATGTACTGCTCCTGCCTGTTACTTCCTGTACTGCCCCAAACTGTCCTGCCTGTAACTTCCTTGCCCCGAACCAACCTGCCTTTTACTTCCTGTACTGCCCCAAACCACCCTGTCTGTTACTCTCTGTACCGCCCCAAACCACCCTGCCTGTTACTCCCTGTACTGCTCCAAACCACCATGCCCGTTACTCCCTGTACTGCCCCAAACCAACCTGCCTGTTACTCCCTGTACTGCCCCAAACCACCCTGTCTGTTACTCTCTGTACTGCCCCAAACCAACCTGCCTGTTACTCCCTGTACTGCCCAAAACCACCCTACCTGTTACTCTCTGTACTGCCCCAATCACTTACCATGTTATCCCAATGTAGACAACGGACCATCCCACTATGTGCACTAGGAAGAGACCGAACTTTGTGTACTCTATCCCGACCGACTGTCAACAAGTTCAAATCACCACTGAAACAAAATGAAAAAAACATTAATGCACAATAAAGCAATAGGACAATATTATTTGACACACTGCGACAAAACATATGGAAGGTACTACTGTGTACACAGCGCCCTCTCTAGTTTGTGGCTGAGTTCATAACCCAACAAATTTCAAAATTGTCAGACAGTGTCTTCAGACTTACTTAAATGATCCTCCAACAACCACCAGAGATTTCATTGGTGCGTGATAGAAGCAGTCCACCAGATAATCCACTTTGCATTGATCCTGCTCCTACCAAGGGAAGAAAAGATGCAGATTCTTAAAATGTGCAAGTAAATAAGTAATGTCATACAGATATCCATGACTCCATCTCTTTCCCTCAAACCTTGTTGGCACTGTTGCTGTGATTTCGCTTTTAATAGTCACTCTCAGTTTTAACAAGATATTAAAATTACAAGTAATTCATCTACAATTCAGCGAGAATCGACAAAACAAAATAACCTGTCCCTTTTTGTATTCAATCAATAAGCAGTGATACCACTCTGACATCACTTGTTTTTCATCTTTAGTTCCTGTTATTCTGTTCAAATCCTGTGGAGAATGCCACACACATAAAATAAAATAAAAACTTACTGCTAGCTTTTCTCTGACATCATCGAACCTTGTGAGCACCGATGACTGCATGTGAAGAAAAAGAAATATACTGAACACCAATTTTTTTAATCAAAGTCCGTTACAAATAGTTCATATTCTAATCAATTGGAAAATGGGCGTTTCTCCAAAAACAGAAGTGTATCTCGCGTCATTCTGTCTCATATCAAGTTTCAGGTTATTTAGTTAATTATTTAGATAAAGGCATTCCTTTGTCATTGTTCATCACATCACATGTGACTTGATTTGTGACGTGTTTTTGTATGGTTTGACCCGTGACTGTATTTTGGTTGCGTTGTGATTAAACTTGCGATTGACATGCAATTGACTTGCGATTGGACTTGTACTGCCTTGCGATTGCCTTGCGATTGCCTTGCGATTGCCTTGCGATTGCCTTGCGATTGCCTTGCGATTGCCTTGCGATTGCCTTGCGATTGCCTTGTGATTGCCTTGCGATTGCCTTGCGATTGCCTTGCGATTGCCTTGCGATTGCCTTGCGATTGCCTTGCGATTGCCTTGCGACTGCCTTGCGATTGCCTTGCGACTAAGTTTTACATCACAACCCTTAATATTACCTCCACAGCATCCCAGATGAGTATTGTCTCTGTATGTGTCAGACAGTAAAGATATTCATTGTTAGATCCACACCAGCCTATGCGACTCTAGAAGACAAACAAAACAGAATCCAATGTTAGGACAATTATGTAAACCACTGTATCTAGCGTTTTGTTAAAGCCCTTTTGCCATGTCTATGGTATGCGCGGTGCTAACAATCTCCTTTTATGAACATGTGCGGGTGTGTGCACAAACTCTGCACAGTGGTGCGAGAAGAAAAGTGTTTAAAACCAGCTGGAGTTTTATAAGGAGTTTGAAAACTACCCATGTGACAAGACCTCGACTAACAGGAATGAAAAGATCTTGTTGATGTCAGGGGTGATGTAGACCTAACTCCCCACTCACCACAGAGGACTCCGAGTTCAGTGTGGTGACTAAAGCATCTTCCTCGCTGCTCTGACTGATGTCGAAGAGACAAACCAAACCGTCTGTTGACCCCGTCGCTAAGCTTTCTGGTTTGCTGGGATGAAACCTCACCTGTCAAGATCAGTAACAATCAGTTGTCAAAAGAGAATATTGCCAAAAAAATAAAACCAAATTGATGTATACTCTACAGACATAAATATAAAGATACACATGTACACTGTACAATGTAATGTGCAACCATGCAATTTATTTGTGCACACGCGTGCAGAACTCACGACAAGGCAGGGATGTCAACAATAATTTGAGAGGAAAAAAACCCACGAAACAGCCAGCATGCTTAAATACATCACACAAATTTGGCTACCAAATGGGAATTAACTAAATTCCATACATGACCAATTGTTGGATGTTTATCTCCATAAATAAATTGCTCACAAGGAATACATACGTACAAACACACACGTGGGTAAATGCCGTCAATAGGGGACGGGGCATTGTCCGACCGTCTTCCCTCTTTTGTTTGTACTCTAACGTTTTCGGATGATCGCCATAGGATTTGCACACGAGTCTGAATCGGGGACCTTTGCGGAATAGGGGACCCCATTGTTCCCTTTGTCATACGTCCCCTATTTCAATCAAAAACAAACGCAACATAACTTGGGTTCTATGTGAGTCACTGAGAATACAGGTATATCTCTGTAGAAATGCTATCAACAAAAAATAAACTCAACTGATGTTTTGTTTTCTGTGTAAATGCCAGTTTGTTATTTATGCTAATTTTAATGCAAAGTGAGGTTGTTAGGGCAACAACCAACGTCACAATATAGCTTTATTTGTCACGACATCTTCTTTGCTTTTACATGACTGTGTGGAAAGATTGATTTTACATTCAGTCTGTATAGGTCCTGTTTAAAACAGAAGACAATAAGTTTGCCTTGTCCATTTTCTGTTTATTTGTTCTCTTCTTACAACGACCATCGAAAGCTTATGCATTGGGGAGCCAAGTGGAATGAGGGAACGTTTCAATGTATCTATAATGCCAAAGCTCCTATTTAAAGGCAACATTTAATTTCAGTGACTTCAAACGAAAATAACAAAAATATCCCCATGACTGTGAGACAGGGTTTAGTATTCATTCACAGTGCATGTTAAGCCTTAATCTTACACAATTTAAAATAAATCACATGATGTCTGAATAAATCTCTGTCATCTGATTGGTAAGTGAGTGAACCAAATTATTCATCCACTGAAAGTTCCACTGGAAAAATCACACACTATTTCATAAAGTGACAGATACAAACAAATTCCCTGAGACAAACTTGAAATCTATCACCTCATCAAATCATTCTTACCATAGCACTCATGAATATTCATAATGTGTACACTACTACAGAGCTTTCTGGTGAAGTATGAGTTTCCAGTATACAGTAGTGCGACAATGTACCATAGATAAAGGAACAGATGTACTAAGACAGAACACTAATGACCATGTATGCGCCAGTACAATTAACTATTAATAATAGCCTCATTAGTGATGCAATGGCCATAATGCAGCTTATAGTAGCTGTAATATGTATAAACCACCCAACTTATCCAACCATCGTTTGCATGCAGCGTGTCTAATGATTATGAAGTCTAACCGCTTGCTTTTACTAACATAATTTACAATCACTTCGTACTCATCGCGCTGTTGAAAAGAATCATGAGTTGGGAATTTAATTTTGGCCAGTGTCAATAAAATTTTAAACATTAGCAAGGTTTCTCAGATTTATCCGCGGCACTTTGATAAATTATTAAACTTGATGCTGCAAAGTGTGAATATCTAATAAGAAACATGAAATCTTAAATACACTACATGTACATCACATTATTAACAAACATGCATGTATAGTATACACAAGTGAATTCAAATTCAATCTGGGTATCTACACAGCTACATGAATGTATTCATTTAGGTACATTTGTAATACATGCACCATCCCTGTAAGGTCATTAAATTAAGAAACAATACTAATTGCACAAATCGTAAATCATGCAATTAAACCATGCAGTGAAAACACACAGTAATAAGTTACCGGGTAACGGTTATATGTATTCACAATATATATCAAGTACCTGTTGAATGACAAATGGATTTTGCTGTTTGGTGAAGTCAGGGAGCAAGACCAAGACATGAGGGGGGAATATGAGAAGACAATGAATATTAAAAGAGGAGACTAATCACAGTTGCTTAGCAACCAGACCCAATTAGTGTGCAATGCAAGATGCTTTTGTGCTTTTGGATTATAAACCAAGCAATAAATGTCTGTACTAATTAGATACATGTACTGGTAGCTTCAAACTAAGCCCCCAGAGTTGGTCACTTTTTCAAATCTGATTGCTCGTGTTTGTAATTCTGACCAGAAATTGGGCAAACCATGCCTCAAAAAGTATATCCTCACTTTAAATGTTCAAGACATTTCTTGACAAACCCATTATTAAGCTATAACACTGTTAATTCAGTAGAGACTTTACCAATGATCTTTGGACTTTGCTAGGATAGTATTTGACATTACTTGCTCACTCGCACACCAGATTGTTTACGCATTGGCAATAAAAAGGTGACATTTAAGCATTTGTAACAACCACTACTTCTTCATGTTGTCAGACTTTACAGTTTGCGCGAAAATTTTAAAAAATTCTTCTCTGGTGCATTTCACAACGAATGAATTTTCCAAACATCCAACTCACACAACCGTCAAAAGCAATGCGCTGCGCAACGACTCCTCACTCCCCGGTAGTTTTGTTTAACGATCAATTATGCGGGGCTCAGCGTTCGGGAAACCTGGGGCACTCTAGCCATCTCTTGGAATAATACAAACATCATTTGCTATATCAACAGGACGGTGAAAACTCAGGCGCAACGTCACAGCACCGAGAATAAACTAATGTGCATGATGAGGATTGGCAAAGGAAACAGACAGCGTGACAACGTTACTTCTCCTCTGTTGTCTTTGCCATGTAACTTCCTCCTCAAAATACTCGCTTGATGCATGCAGTGTCTATTTACCTGTGTAATGTCATCAGAGTGAGATTCCTTGTAAGCGCCGAGGAGATTGGTTGAGCGACAGTCCCTATAAAGACAAACAGAAGAGAACAATCAGTATCAATTGTTGACAAATGCTTAACAATGAATTGTCCTTTACATGTACATAATGTGTGTTCTGTTAATCAAAACCCTCCGCTCTCTCTCTCTCTCATCAATCCTCCTCCATTCCTCATCCTCTTTATGTCAACTCCTTCCCTCGTCCCTTTCTCCTTCTTGCATTCAGGGTCTTCATGTGTTCATCTATCATTAGTAAGACATCTTAAAAAAGAGGCAGATGGCATTCATCTAAAGTTACACTTCTCTCGTTATTTCATCTTTTATTACATGTACATGTATAATGTGCAGTTTTTTATACAAATCAAGATTGTTGTCTTTGTTTTCAGACTGTGCCAATTTCAATTGCAAGAAAAAGCAAAACCAACCAAAAAAAACCTAATACTTTGGGACATTTTAGGACAATTGTACATCATGTAGAATACTTCAGTCATCATTTTTATCATTCAGGGCTCTACATTCTTTCCATTTCAGTGCGTATTTTGTTATTTTTCACTTCTCAAAACAACAGTTACCTGTGCAAATCTGATGGTCACATTACCTGTTCAAATCCACTTTCAATTTTGTAATAGTAGCATGTCATAACACTGCGCTGTTGCTTTAGTAGGCGAGTGTACTGGTATGTATGTAGAATTTATGCAGAATAACAAAAACAGAAATCAGTGATTTTTTCCTGCGATATCAGAAACTGGAGCCTTGTAAAAATCGGAGCCATCTTTGACTTGATTTCCTCTGATTTCTTTTGCACCCCCCCCCCCCCCCCCCTGCAATCAAGCACAGCGCAATGAAAACCTTGAAAGTTGACAAGATCAACACTGTCACTGACAGGGTGGAGGGGGGGGGGGGGACCCACAAAAATCCCACTGCAGTCTTCAGCTCCTCCGGTCTTAACATAACGGCCCTAAAATCAATAACTCTCACGTTTTATTGGATGCTGTACACTGGCTTGTTGCAATGGCAACCAGAGTTAAGGCCTTAGGGAAGATAAATGCACGGTACAGGGGAGAAGGTTTGCACACAACATTTGTCAATCACCGGGCTCCAGCATTTCAAAAGGAACACATCCTGTCAAACATGCTCACAAATTCAGTCCTACTTATTAATAAAGTTCCTGCTTTCTTAATAAAGTTCCTGCTGAAGTCAATTACATGACTTACATGAAATCATCTATCCTCCTAGAAATATAAGAAAATTTGCTATTATGTACCGGTATGTCCTCAAACACCCAAACCTTTTGAGCGTTTCTCATTCATTTGGATTGACAAAATACTTGCGTATAATGCTCGGTTCAGACAGGCATTCCACAATGAGTGAATTGAGTTCGACGTCTGAAACGAATAAGGGCGAAAAGGCGCGCCAGAAGGCGAGCGATCGACTGCTGGAGTTGTTAGAGCGACTCAGGAGCGACTTGATTTCAATTTGGTTTGACGCGACTGTGGAACGCCTGTCTGAACCGAGCATTAGAAAACTTCAATGTTCGTGGATGGACCATGTCATCAAAACACGGAAACAATTTTTTTAAACATAAACATGTATGTGATCATTACTGCCAGCAGCGTATTTGTTGCATTATCAGTGATGCCAGTGTATTCAATTTACCTTTCAAAAACCTTTTATTTTCTACGAGTATACTCGTAGTGGCGGAATCCGGTACACCTGTTACTATGACTCTACTCATAGTCGGCAGTCAACCTGTTAAAAAGTCCTGCAGGGTCCAACTGCAGAGCTGTTTAGTGGAAGATATTCAAGCAAAATTTACGCGCTGAGCAAATATCGAGCGAGAACCATTCAAAACCAATATCAATCACAGGGTAACTGGTTAAAAGATAATTTCTTTCCTTTCCACATTATTGTACTAAACAGTTGAACGGCGCTGGCTCCTGAAATGCAGGTAATTAATCCGAAATGGATCGAATCCGGAAAGCTATCGGGCAGTTTCTAGCTCAAATTAAGCCCGACGATGACCCTGGAATTTGTGCAGCACTTCAGGCACTACGACGGAAGCAGCACCGAAAGTCCATTATTCA
Source organism: Crossaster papposus (assembly GCA_037893245.1). NCBI lineage: Eukaryota > Metazoa > Echinodermata > Asteroidea > Velatida > Solasteridae > Crossaster > Crossaster papposus. The sequence goes on along the minus strand of JBAIAA010000231.1, from coordinate 1,537,636 downwards.
AATTTAACTCGCAACTCCCTTTAGTATTAAAGGTAACATGGTGAAACTAAGCAGCCAATCAGGCATAATGTAGGGACGTAGATGATTTGAACTCTGAGACTGAGAGGGGAGAAGGTTGATACGCACAAAGCTAGGCAACATCCACATTATGAAAGTAGCTAGGTAAAGGGAAACAAGATTCCCGAAAGTGTTTGTTTTAATGGTGAATTTGTGTAAAAATTTGTTGCTTTTTTTAGCTCTCATCTTTTAAGTGGCTTTGGCCAGGCATTAGGCTGATACCCGTTGAAAAATAAGGACAAATCCTATATCTGCCCAAATCCCCAATCTGCGTGGTATTTGATTAACTTAATGCACGGCACACTGTCGTCACTGCTCAAGTTGGTAATTCTTTTAGGCCGATTTAGTCATTGCCTTGAGGTCTTTACAAGTTCTTTTTTTTTACATCGCTCTTCTGCTTGATGTGACCCATTCATCTGACAATCCACCTGCTCTTCTGCGACTCTTGGCTACCTCAGACTGTCAGCAGGTTCTTAATTAATTACACTACATTCTCCACAAGATGCAATCATAGTCAATTGTTAGTTGCTGAGAGGACTGGACAGATTTGCAATTTGGTTTGCCCAGTAGCTTCGTCTCCATTGTTGCTTCTACTAGACATAATCTTCATTCTTGCCCGAGTGGTATGACTTCAGTCAAAGACTCAACCCTGGTCTGTCTTGAGTTGCAAATTATGTGACTCGGACTTGAGTCACATTGTCAAAAAACTCATCCTTGACACTAAGAACTTTTGATATGAGTGACATACAAATGTTGTCAGCAAGCACAACTCCTGCAGGACTTAAAATCCCATCTGAACCAATCATTGTTATACTGTCAACATATACATGTACAATGTATAGGTGCCACTAGTATATGGACACACCTGTAACTAAGGCATAAAAAAAAAAATGTTATGTTGGCGTAACCCGACCGACCCTAAAAATACGGCCGACCCTGGATATTGTTTTTTTCAAGGGACGAAATTTAATGATTAAAATCTATATAAATCTAGTTATAAATACGTTTGAAACCATTTCTGACCGTTTCTCATTGTTGTGTGTGTGGATTGTGTATTGAACCTGGACACGCTATCGTGTATCACTACCGGCTGAAACAATTAGAAAACATATCATTTTCATTGCTGGGAGGGGAAAAAAAAATATAAAAAAATAAAAAAATCCCGACCTACCTACCCTATTTTTTTGGGCCCGTTACGCCAACATAACATTTTTTTTTTTTATGCCTAAGGACAAACAAATCTGTCTGACAAACAATTTTGTCTTTGGGGCACATTTAAGCCATTTAAACCATCAAGTTACGATTTCCCCCACAATCAGAAACACAATACATTTCAATCTTCTGCGAATAGCATTTACAGACAAACTAAACTTAATACAAAAGAGAGAAAAGATCGATCCTAGGAGATATTAAATTCACACCTAACAGGTATTTGTATCCCATTTCCAGCCTGCAAATCAACGCAGTGGTCGTATTATTCAAGAATCGTGATTTGAACGGCCCCCTAGGCATTTTTAGAATGTCTTCCGAGGTTCAGATACTTTAGCCTATTGCCTGGAGTCTCAACCGACCAGAATCCAATTATCAGAAAAACGGAGAGGTTTCTTGGTTGGAACTCCTCTCCGCAAGGTGTACACTTAACCTTATACTTGAGTTTTCCCGCGGGTTTTTTGTACATAAGTGTTCCTCTTGTTGAGATCTCAACACAAGTCAGACTTAATCAACACCTTGCTGTAATTAGGACAAGTGGATACGGACAGGCAGTTCAAGCAAGGTTCATTGCATCACAAGCAATTCAAATCAACCTTAGGCTAATTACATGTCCTTTTGAAAAGAGAGGGGGGGGGGGGGGGGGGGGCGGAGGGGCAAAGGAGCGCCCTTTCTATGTTTTTCTTGTGCGGTACTGCCAAAATGTCTGGAAAGTGCATTGAGTAGACAATGCCCCCCCCCCCCCATGCCAATGAAACTAATAGAAACACTCGAGCCATTGCAAACTGGAAAAAAATCCTGTTGATGTAAACTGAAATCATCTACATGCAATAGGAACACCAAAGGAAAATATACGTACAGGTATCCCTAAAATGAAACTAAAATCATGCCAGTGAGACTAAGTCTGTCTGCCAACAAAAAACCTAAAAATAATTTCTAATAATGGTTTTCCCCTGCATATTTGCCCTGAACAAAGCTTAAAAACCACTTCAGGTACAGAGAAATAAAGAGTAGCTACTTAGGAAAACGGAAGGTAGGATTTAACATTCTGCTTGAAACAGGACATTTAGGGTTGGAGAGTAACGAGCTTTAGGGATACCAGATATGCAGCATATCCTATCGTTTTACATCTAGCCACTGCAACAGTACATGTACGTGTATATAGATAAGAATAGGCAGAGCAGAGCACTCTTCAACACAGCAGACATTGCCTTGGGAATTCTAGAGAGTTGGACAAAAATAATACTAGAGAGAATATATCATATTACATTAGATTTCAACATACAGCTGTCCATCTGTTGATCGATGAGTAAGCTGCAACATTCTGGCTCCATTATTCTGTTAATTGTCCCCAGGGAAGAATTTAAAATAAAAAAAATACTTGGCAAGCTCAAATTTCAATTAATTATCTTCAAGTTTCAATTAATGTTGAAGTTGCGATTCTTTTTCCTAAGTTAAAGAGGATCTGATGAATCTGCCCGGGGTGATCAAGACATGAAATCTTTTCAGGAAAAATTGGCTTTTATAAATGTCAAAGTGGATGTTTTAAAATCAATGCTTACCATGAAAGCATTACACAAGTATTGTAAGGGGAGAGAATCCAAGATTTGTACCGATTGTCGCCTACAGTTAGAAGAAAAAATGTTCAAAAATGAATAATGAGAAAAGGTCCAAATGAATTCTGAGTCTGTCCAGTGTGTGTGATTACTGCCGTAAGATTTGAATTCGATTATCCTTGTAAGAAGGTTCTAGTGAACAAAAGTAAACAAGTATGCTTAGCGCTTCTCACCACAAGAAAAGAAAGGTACGGAATACTCAAGACATGTTAACCTGTTACCCACCCTCAGGCCAAACCAATATCAATCACAGAAACCCCAATCCTGACCATTTCTCATCATCTTCTTCCCATCACGTGCTCCCCCCTTCTCATTTTCTCTCTCTCCTAATTATTCTGATATTTCCTGGGGTTCTGTAGCGATTCAATTCTCTCTTTCAATTGGATTGTGTCATCAGGTTTGCCCGATGCATTGCCGCGGAGGCAGAAAGACGATCATGATTACGGCGCTACATACTTTTCTCTCTTCTCCCTAGGGTGAAAACGAATGCACAAGCCTCCCTCAATCTAAGTGCATATTATGTCAGCCACACTTTATCCGCCGGCCCATCAAAGAAACCCTTGTATCTCAGCTGCTCAACAACAAAATAATGCACTGCAGAACGGGTTTCAAAGGAATCGGTAATGGTGTGGCTTTTTTTAGAAGGGGAAAGCAGCCAGAAAAAGCAGCTCGAAGATCTGCAGTTCTACGCAGCCGTGATAAACTTCCAAGAGAGATATATTTGATACAGATAATTATGGCAATGTCTTGTGTTGATTGTTACAAAAATAACATTCTTGTTTTACAATGAACACAACCGTAAAGCCATTGTACAGGAGGTCCTAATACTCCGTTGGCCCAAGCTTAAGACCTACTAGATGTTATTTTGTAATCATGTCTTGCTAATCTCATGGTTGATGAGCAAAATCTGCAATATTCATGTGTGGTCGATGTATAGAACAAGGAGATTTATTGATCAAAGTGACTATGTCTTGTTCAGTTATTTATAGAATTTCCCTTTGTGAAATATAATTATCAAATGCTTTCTTTTCATTAGGCATACACCCATAATTAGTTGGTGCATACAGTTTGCCATATGTGTTGGAATTTGCAAGGATAAGTACAGTACATGGTTCCTACAGTAAATTACACTAGGGAGTCAGGGTTAATGTCATGTCATTCAAAGTTCATATTAACACCTAATTTCATGTACATGGTATCAGATTAAGAAACAAACAGGACTACCACCATCCAAGGGAATAAAACAACCAACAGAAAGACAGATGATTAACGAACATACTCACCAGAATATCAAATACGCATCGTCACCCTGGGCCTGTGTCCCAGCGCAGAGAATGGAGTCGTTACAACTTACGTCAAAGCTGGTAAACATGTTGCCTTCGATACCTGCGAGAAACACACCCATTTAACCCTTTGCACGCTATCGGCGACTCCAGTCGCCCAGCGCATTTATTCCCACACTGCTATGGGCGACTACAGTCGCCCGCGACAACGTTCTATTTATAAATGAATGAATATGACAAACCATTGACCCCTGACCCTCACCCGGGTACCATTGGATAGATGATTACGAGGCTAACTTTGTTCAACCATAAATTCACAGTCGTTTCTTACAAAATTCTCTGCTATTTTCGATTGAAAATCTGTCCTTTCCGCTGGGCGAGTGTTCAATGGACACCGGAGCTGCATTTCAGAAGATTTTTGGGGACTCAGACTCCGGAGATTCGGACTTTGAAGGCCTTTTTCAGGACGATAGTGTCGACAACGAGTATGCCAGTGTGTACGAGAAAGTAATGAAGGTTTCATTGATGACGATAGTAGTAATGGGGCACAACGCGACGATGGCCCCGGTGAAGTTCGCTAGCAAGCGGGAGGTGATGCGGCTCCTAACGCGGCTCGGATCTCAGCTCGTAATGATGCATTCAGAGGGCTTACCACCACAACTGGCTGATCAATTTTAGCCATCCTCACGGCCACCAATGAATAGGAAATTTCATACTGAACAAATAGTTTATGTTGCATTTTCCTGTAAAACACACCCATCATAGAGTAAAAAGCTTTGGAACATATTAGTGTGCATTACTTAGTGACTTGCACAAGAAACCCAGCGCCATGGGAATACGCGTGTATATGAATGGTAGCGTGCTAAGGGTTAATTGATTTGAGTGATAAAAAAAGACAATGATTGCCTGGCACAAAGTACACTGTACTAGTTATTTACACATAACTAACGAGTAGTTTTAAACAAAATAATATGAATAATATGAATAAAGAAAGAAAGTTAAAAAATCCAAACAAGTTTATGCAATAAAGTTCCAGAATTAACCAAATGACCCTGCTTTTCAGAGGGAGAAACATGTGAACATGAGCAAGTCCACACAGCTTCTTTACTACCTGCACCGTGTGCGGACATCTTTGGCTCAGAGTACCCCAAAGTGGCTTCAGTAGATGTGTGTTTACATCTCTTAGCAATCCAGAGGTGTTAAGATCAATCACGCCATTTCTTTGATGCATTAGTTTAATCTGCACTGCCAACTCGTAGTCACGACACCGATAAAAGACTGAAGGATCACTTGCAATTACCCAGGAACATGCTAAGAAGATGCACAAATACCCCGAGGAAATCATGGCAGTTAATTTTTGTTTCAAGTCCATGTACATGTTGAGTGCCTTGGCCTCGTGGTCTGGAGCATTACATTTACCATCTGTAGGTAAAGCTGCAGGTTGTGGGTTCGAGTACGGCCTGGGACTATGGTGCGTGTGCCCTTGGGCAAGGCACTTTGTCACTTATTGCTTCTCTAAACCCAGGAGTAAATGGGTACCTGTGAGGGCAGAGATGGTTATTGTGGTTGATTTAGCTGCCTTGCGCCAAAATGGTAGCATTGAGCTGTACTCCCCAGGGAGATGAGATGGTTATTTGAAATGTTGAATTGGCCCAATGCTTAGCAGTAATAATAATGTAAAGCGCTTTGATTTCAGTTAAAAGCGCTATATACAAATCCGTTATTATTATTATTATTATTATCATTACATGAAAGAATCTTTGATCAAGTACGTACACAGAGACTATTTTTAATATTCCCCACTGACTCGTATGCTTAAAATAGAACTGTTTCCGTCTCATCTTAGATCACAATTGTTTAATGTTTTGCGCTCGTCACCCCCTCCTTCTCCCCTCCCCCGACTTTCCTAGCCTCAGAGCCGTGACTAAAAGTGACGGAGCAGGACCAAAGTTGTTTTAGCTGCGTCCCGATCAGTGACATCACGCCATGTCCGACGAACAGTCAACCAGTTCTAAAAATAAAAAGACCGTGGTCAACCTTCGGGACATAATATGTCAATACTTCGGGAGATTTTTCTCACACCCAAAATCGATGGAGTAGCAGCTCACGCAGAAGGCCACCAACGAGGCAGATTTTGTTTCCCTTACTTTAGTTTTTTTCTGACGCTGCTCTGTAATGTAATTTACGATTGCCCGGTGATGGTAGGCAACGCTGTTTTCAGTTTTTGATAGTGACGACAGCGGGGCTACGAATCCGAAGGCAATTCCTGGCTGATGCAGCACGATGATAGAATGAGTCGTCGCAAATGTCGCTGCTAATGGTTGTACACCGGTGTACTTAATGAATAATGACAAATGTAATCATAGCTTCTCAGATGACAAACTTATCCGCTGATATATCTCATTTTTGTTCCCTTGCGAGTCAAATATTTACAGAGACGTCGTCAACCACTGTAAATTGAAGATGGATAAAGAAAGTACAGGAAGTCTGGAAATGTAAAGCTCCTTTTTATTTACGTTTGTAATTGAGCTGTCGCCGGCATAATTTGTCAACATTTTCTCATTATTCATGTAAATGTGTCAGCCCGTCTTCATTTTTATTTGACTGTATTTGTCAGGACATTATTGGCATTTTCAAAGCCCTCTCTGACTGTAAACATCTTGAAGAAAACTTGTTATTTATCTTACTAAGGTTAGTCTTAAAATTGGTTTTTCCGTGGCATATCAATGTCACTTTGGACAAGTAACAAAGGATTTAGTACTAAGTAACAATGGATTGTCATTGTTAGAACACTTTCTTCTGTTAGATATTCAAAGAGTTCAATGTTCTAGTTTTTCATGACATAATTACTGACCTGTGTACACCTGTGACGCCCTTGTTCTCTTAGTCCGCATGTCCCAACACCTGAAAACAAAACAAAATGGACATTATTCAAATATCCATCTTATCGATCGACTTGAACTGCAATTCCACAATTAAAGGGCACGGTGCAATGCAATGTAAATTAATTGTTTTAATTGCGATCCTTGAATATGCATGTATGTGTTCCATTTAACCTTAATTTGAATTTTAGTTCAGATATTTTAAAGGGTATTTCAGTGCCTTTGGGTTTTCTATGCTAATTCAAATTATATTCATAAGTGAAACTGTGATGTCATCTGGGCAGAAACCTCAATTTAACAGCTATTTCAACACAAACATTTGCACAACAAATTCTGAATATTTTGCTGTTGTAAACTTTTCTATTGCGATTCATTTTTGTGTCAGTACATAGCAATAGGTAAATGAGCAAACCTTTGTCACAAATGTTATCAACGAATTTAAGAGAACTTTGCCCTTTAATCAAGATTTTTCTTGAAATAATATGACAGCAACAGCACCCTCCAGAAAAGATGTTTTGGTAAAAGTAACCACAAAGGAATGCTAAATAGTTTTGGAGGGGTTGAATGTTACACAAAATATGTTCTTAAGAAATATTCACCTCACGGACCTTTTAATTCTTAAAGACAAAATGCAAATTCTTGCGAACCGTTCTAACATTTGCATCTGGATAAGATTCTAGGGCTAATTTTCCCTGGCAGGTTGAGCGTAATTCCCATGTACGCATTACGACATTTGTTGTTAAGCCGTGCATATTCCATTCACTGCCTTGGGCTGAAATCATTAACCGACTTGCATAATTCAGGAGTTATAACATATTTCTAGCAGCAAGAACTGTATAGGCAACATGGTTACACAAAAACAAAAACAAAACATCACAGTTCGAACCTTCGTCAGCATTTACAAACCGAACAAACAAAACCCACACCCTAAAAAAAAACAGACACAAAAACAAAACAGTTTTCATCATTGATAGCTGCACAAGTCATAATTGCATTGATTTTCAAGTACGACAATACAGAATATTCAGCATTTTCTTTTATTTTTTACTTTAGATTTTTACTTAGAATATTAAGACAATACCAAGACGTCAAATGGTTTGCTCTCAGTCTTAAGCAAGTGTCTTATTCATGTGTACATAAGATTCAGTACCGTCCTTCTCCAGAACCACTTAACATGCAGACCAAGTTTTTGTCGTAACACTTCTGCAGTTGCACATTACCGTGCCCTTGGAGCCCTTACACCTACACAGCCATTTCAACGTGTCAAAAACCTGTCATTCTCACGTCTCAGGCAAATAAGAAATTAGGGAACTCCATGTGATCCCAGCTGGGAAGGAGAAATTGTTGTGATCTCCAGGGCCTTTTTCTCACTTTCTTTTTTTACACCCAAGAAAAATGAGACACAAGGTTGCACCATGTGTCATCCCCAGAACCTTCCGAAAAAGATATTCTCGCCAGTCAAGGTTTGTTTTATTAGGGCACTGAAGTAAAAATAGTCTCCAATTTTTTTGAAAAGAAATTTAATAAGAGGGCCTTGTATTTAGTATCACATTTGGTGAAACAATCTTGGAGAATTATATTTCTTGGCTTAGGCTTAATGCCTCAACTCTTAAAATCATAATTATTGTTTTCAGTAGTCCCAAGCCTTCTGTTTTGTAAATTGGGTCCAGTTTTCGTTTGAGAAATACAAATTCTCTTGATGTTACAGTACATGTAGGTTCAAATTTGGAGTCGAATGACTCACTTTAATGACAAATTTATAACTTAAAAACATTTTTTTGCACCGGCGATAAAGCCGAACCAGGGGACAAATATCTTGTCCTCGGAGATTGGTAAGTGCTGAGAGACAACAGAGTACTAAAGTGCAAAAAACTTCATTCACTGAAATTGCAAATTAAAATTGGAAAGCGAAGGGGTTTGGGAAAGTAACAATTTGAGGTTCGCAGTTGATGACGTTATCTCTGTTAGTCAGTAGCTGAAGGTCATCTCTTGGCATCTTGCTTGTCAGTGTCATGTCAGGAGAAGCCTTGAATGATCTTAGTGTACCAAGGCGTAACAGATGTCAGGCATAATTGTAAAACAAGGTGTGTGATTCAGAGGTACATGTACGTGTACATGTATCTCATAGAACAGAAATCCGTACGTCAGTGATAACAAAATCCTGACAACTACGCTTGAATGTGATAAGATCTTTTATGAGACTGAATAGATACGACAGACTTTGCATAAAAATAAAAGCCCCAGGGCAGCGTTTACTCAAAGATACATTATGCAATCTGCACCAGGGACTGATGTCTGTACGTAAACGGTTCTGTCCTATTTATGGGCGGGGTTTTGAAAGAACAAAGGGTAGAGATAAGGGATTAGGTTTGTGTTTGGCTTGACCCTAGCTTGATCCGTGTAATCCCCTATCAATCCACATCAGCATACCTGACTGTTCCGTCTTTGGAAGATGTGAAGAGCAGATAAGGATTGCGATTGCCGAATCGTGCACCAGAGAGCATATCGCTGTGACCTGAAAAGACGCAAAGGTGACATCAATTGTTACAAAGGTGACATCAATTGTTACGAAGACTGTAAGTGGGCGAGGTTACCATGGTTACATGAGCCTGAGCAGGTGCACATCCAACAAAACTGATTGAAAATTAAGTCCTGCTCCACTATTTTTAACCGAGGAGGGAAGAAAATGGGAAAAAAAGAACAAGGTATTCAGGAGAAGTGTAATTTTGTGCGCACACAAAGTAACCAATAATAGAAGACCGGGCTGTAAACGATGGTAACATTATCCATTATATTATGAGGGGAAAGTGCAGAACATCATAAATTGAGTATCAGCCATGTCAGCAGATGTTTCTGTACAACCAGGTACACTGTACGTACGGTACATGGAACTCTTCCTTGCCATCTTCCCATATTGCCTGAACGCAATGATGTACTGGTACACGCATACAGTACACACATGAATCAATACATGTCACTCTGTCACATTACCAAGGTACAAAAATCAATCTTTCCTATTGACCGTTTTAAGCATTGATGCAAAAATGCAAAAGTGGCAAAAAATGCAAGACGTTCAGTAGACCCGAACCCTGAGACCTAATGATGTCATGCGTTGTTTACATGTGTACATTCCTATGTGATAGCGTCTCTACTTCGCGCCTATAGAAAAGCGCATGTAAACAAAGCCATTACGTCATTAGGTCTTGATATTTTGTAATGATTCTGTTTTATGCAGCCACGTGCACCTAATTTAGGTCTATTTCTGAATTGACACATTAATAGCCAGTTCACACTCGGCTTGAAAGTAAACACATATTTATGACGTCACGGCAGGTTTTCACGTTTTTGGCAGCAAATGTTTCATGACATTAAATTTGCTTCACGTTTACAGTCGCGTGAAGTTTTAAAACAATGTATGAACTAAACTGTAAACAGTTACAAACATCATAAAAAGACCACCCCTTTTAGCAATAAGAACATATGCAAATACTTCTCAGTAAATAAACATGGATAATTCTGAAAATTCGGCTTGTCTTCATAGAATACAAAATAAAGGGAGAAGCCTTTCCCTTTATTTTTTTTTCTCCTAGTGCCGGTTGAAATTGCAAACGACAAGCTTGCGGCTGGATGACAAATTACAAACCACCAAATGTCTGAATCATTCTGGGCAACGGCAATCAAGCAAGGCACAATCAACAGCAAGACGACACCGTTGACAGTCACTCAGACTGGCAGAAAGTCTTTTGTGAACGGTACGTTGCTTCCATCAAGGGAAGATATCAGATGTTCACTTTAGATTCATCTAATGATATGAATACCACACAGATGCTTTGACATGGCTTCAGACTCATGGGGATTTGAAATTCCTCGTACAATTCACGCACGTTTTAATATCCCATGTTTCATTCCCCTTTGTTGGTTGTTAAATATCGCGCATCAACGACCGGAAACCATTTACAATATGAAGTCTGAGCAAATATCTTTGTAATAAAACCTGCCAGGCATTGTCACGACTGTAGGCGCGATGTCGGTAGACTTTATTTCTCCAAAGGGGAGGGTTTTTTGTTTTGGGAGTTATTAGTTTTAGAGCGGCAGTTCTTCATAATTCAGAATTCAATAGTTCCCTGAAACGGATCCCTTTTATTTCCTGATGACATAAGATTATAGGTGAGACGGAAACTAGATAAAAACATCTGTGTAGCCCGGCTGTTAATATGTCAAACACTGCGGTAACGATTATTCAAAAATAGCCGTGGGGCTGCTCCGGATGAAAGAACTAGTTTATCTGCGTGGAGAGAACTCAAGGAGCAAGCCCTGATACAGGATAAAAGGGATATGTTTCTTGGGCTCCCAAGGGCTAGGAAGTAACTAAATAGTTGGAAATGTCAAGCAGGTTAGCTGTCCACTCCTAAATACCTACCATTGTGGCTAGGCTAAACATAAAAGCTCTTGGTTGCAGCTGTGCATTGAAAATAACTATTATTATACATTGTACCGGTACGTGATCGGCTCTACAACAATAGATGTACCGGTATGTCGCACTGTGCACTATCATGTAATGGCCTACTCAATGTTGAGAGGGTGAACATTTCATCAAAATGTGATTTTCATTTTTTGTCATGAATAAATGACATCTTTAATACCTACACTACAGTTTCAGGTTTGATTTACAGAAATGTTGATTTTGATAAATAAAGTGGAAAAAAAACCCGACCACTTTGTGTGCATCATTCTGAACTCTAAGGAAGTAATCACAATATAAACACGTCATATCTCCAGAATGGAGGGGAATGTGGAGCTTTATACCAAATGAAAGCTGACATTGCAGGCTTTCCAATCATGTACGGGTATACATGTACATGATATAAACTCAATTTAATACTAGCCTGAAGCCACATATGCAACATCTTAATGAAAGTTTGCTTTTGCATTAAACATTCAAATCACCAGGGACTTCACGACTTAAAATTTGATGCATTTACAAAATGTACAGAATTTTGCCTCAGACACATTTAATGAAGTCTACAATAGTAATCTCTCATTTATTTGCTGAAACCAAATCATTGTTTGCTAAAAGTGGTAAATGTTAGGAATATACCGGTAATGACCTTTAGATTTTCACTTGTACGTGAAAACTTACAAATGTTTGTAATTTGCTAAAAGACATCCCTTGAAAAAATTCAGTTCTTTTGTTCGGTAAAATCTTTTAAACGTTAAAAACATCAGAAATTTCAGATTTTACAAGACATTTTTTAAAACATGAAATCAGAAAAAATCCTTAAAAAAATCATTACTGGTATGTGTAATTGTGCCGTACTTTATACGGACTGCTAAAACTGGGCGAACTTGTAAGTAAAATTCTTTTCAAGAATGTGTGGGTTTCTTACCTTGGAATATGCCGATTGGTGAAAGCGTGCCCTTGGAGTAAACATGGACGGCACTGTCTGAACACACCGCAGCCACTAGGGGATCACTGCGACATAGAGAACTATACACCGGGGAAAAAATAGAGACAAAAACCAGTGTAGTGATACGTACGTTGTATCTAATTATAGTACATGTTCACGTCTGTAATGACAGCAATTACCAATTTATATGACATGGACATGTACACATAATGTACGTGTTGTAGATTAAATAATTTAGCTGTCTGATACTGGTATACGTGCACATGTATTTTGCTTGTGGTAAACAGCTTGTGGACTAAGTTTAATGACCATTTATATCTCTAATGAAACCTGAAAAACCTAATGAGTAAAATAAATTACTAGGAAAACAAGCAGTGAATATTATTAGAATAATCATTACATGTTATGCATGTAAAGAGATTCTGTATTTTGTGTACTTTAAATCACACATTAATTAAAGACTTTTGGCCGATAGTGGACCCTATTGTCCCTTGTTGTTAAATGTCCTCAATGAATACAGACAATTCCATGCAAATGTGGACTGAGGCTAAAAAAGTAAGATCAATTATTTTATTAGTGTGATTATGAAATAGACTGTAGTTAAGTGTGGGTTTTGCTAAAAGCATGGGTTTTATGTAGTTATTTTGGCACCTTGTTTTAACATGCAAATTTATGCGAGTGTTATTGTGAGCTTTTGTTTAAAAGGTAAAGAGAAAGGTTAATTACTGTTCAGATTTTATGAGAAGATTATTCATTGTGTTGCAGTTCATCAAATTAAGATTTTAAGTTATTTATTCATTATTGAACATTGTAGAATGCGAGTAGTACACTACGATTATGCAATTATTCCTCCATGATCTTATCTATCCTTGGGCCAGAGACAAAATGAACAGTGAATCTGAAGACGGTTTAATTTCCTGTTAGTATCAAGGACTTCCTCTCATGGACTCTGCCGATTGTAGAATCCACTGGATAATTAACAGTCATCAATATACTGCCACGACGCCAAGTGGAGAGTAAACATGATGAGAGAAGTTTGGCCAGTGCCAAATTAAAGCCAGTGCCAACAGTTAATGAAGATTGAGAAAAGTACAAAAATGTAAAAATAAATGTCATTTTTTTGACTCGGCATAAATCAGTTCTGCTTTGCAGAGCCGGAAATGTGCCGAGAGCAAAAATCTTGCAATCAAACAATCCTTGCTATTTCTGGCCGGGAAAAATTAATATGATTCGTCCGAGATCTTCCTGGTAAACCTATCTTTGGCATCATCTTTTCATCTCTTTTTCTCTCTCAGTAAGAAAGAAAGTAAAGAGGATCAGACATTCAAGTGGGTTGGTCAGCCAAACTGGAACCGAACCACGTCAATCCAACTCAGCCTTCCAGATAAATAGAAAAAAGTCTGTAATACGAGCATGAGTGACGAGAGATCGATAGAAGATAAGACGACCATGCCCTAAATCCTGCGTCGTCGCTGGCACACGAATCTCTGAGCTGCCCTTAATCTGCGATCTACGATGTATAATGTATTGATCCAACCCACCCTGCGTGATGCAAGACATGACTCAACAGTTTGTGTTAAATTCACAACGTTTAGTGAATTGCAATGGAAACACGTTTCAGGCAGACAAAGTCGATGAGACGTTTTTATGATCAATACGAAAATCTTCATTAGTCAATGTTTTCATTATAGATGCATGTACTTTACTTAAAGTATACTGTCTGTGTTACAAGTACAGTCAGAGAGTGAATTAGTAGGTTTACGAACTTGGTTGAAGGCAAAGCTGCAGTAAACACGCTATCTTTTGCAGCTATTCAAAAAGTAACCAACCAAAATACTGTTGAAATTGTTGCACAAATATTAAATAAACTCCCTGTGAAAATATTCCTCTTGGCATGCCGTCATTTTTAAGAAAATAATAAAAGAATTTAATTTCGAAAGATACATCTCAGAGATGCATTTTATTTGGATTTTTTTATCAGCAAAAATTATTGGTGCACCGGTCACAAGCCATAAACACATTTCACTCTTATTTGACTCATTGCCAAAGTACATGTACATGTAGCTCTGAGCCAGCGTCTGAGCCACCGAAGTTTTCTTAACCAGTTTGCGCCGGAAGACGTATATATACGCAAAGTTTTCCCAAGATTCAAAACGGTTGACGCATAAACACGTCACGAGCAAGGCCGGAAATGTCTGTCAGCAGCGAGCAATGCCTGAAATGCGTGGGTGTGCTTTCCGGTACCATCGGCCTGAACCTGCCTCGGATCGAGTTTTGTTAAAACTAATCCCGCGCCTCGGCTCGGTGATGTTAAAATAATCCCGCGCGAACTGGTTAATTAAGGGAGATCTAGCTGTATTTTCTCTTGTGCACCATTTAAAGCCCCCAGCCTAAAGCTAAGCCATAAAATACCTATTTCCTAGGGGAAAAAGAACTGACAGAACCTAGAGCCATTTTTAGCTCTTCCTCAGGTTTTTTTTTTTTTTTTTTTTTAGCAGCAGCACTTATAAGACACTGGGTAATGAAGATTTAAGACGCTTTTAAAAATAGACTTGGATGTACGTCAGACGAAATTAGTCTTAACCAGTTCGTGTCGAATGCCACAAAGTTTCACCGGGATTCAAAATGGATGATGGATCAACACGTCACGAGCAAGTCATTGACTATGGCTCGCAGCGAGCAAGGCTGGGTGTGTCACCCACAGATGCTGGCCTGAACCTGTTTTGGATTGAGGTTCGTTAAAAACTAAAAAAATCGTGCCTGAGCCCGGTCTATGTCAAAATAATCCCGGCGCAAACTGGTTAACATCCATGGTCCTAGGACGTTAGTTTTTTTTACTGTGTGCATTTTCGAAACAAGCAATATAGTGTTTCTTTTTATTTTGAAATACATAAATGCAGGATGAAATTCCTTCCTATCCTCTAAAGTACATAGTATCTAAGAACTACCCCTCTCGTTTCTTACCCAATTTTGTTTAAAAATCAAACAATCATCAATCATCATTTACAATCATCACGGTAAAGGAAGGTTCATATGGTACGTGTACGTACTTCACGCGGATGCGAAGCAAATTTGACATTACAAAAAATCCGCTGCAAAAGTTCGCTAGACTACGTTCAAATTTTGCAAATTTGCATGCGAAAAAGTACATTGACATCACAAAAATCTTGTTCGCGTTTGCTTTCGTGCCGGTAAACTGGCCTTTACTGTATGTGAACCTGTGTGTACTTTCCAGTTGATGTCAAAACTGGTTGAATTGGTCTGTTCGATGTAAACACCGTGCTGCGTAAGGGGCAACTGCAATAAGGCTTGTAATTGATTTGGGCAGTCACTGTGTTCATGCTATGTCATGTAGGCAGGATGCTAAATTGCATTCCCCCAGGCGCTATTTGGTGATTCCTTCCTTTCCAAAATGGGCAGATTTCATGGCCTTTTCGGCTGAAATGTTCTCTTGCAATCAATCACTGTGTTTCTGGTGGCCCAGTGGAAAAAAATCACCTTGGCAACCAGGCTATATCGTCCTATTGGATAGTCTACTGGGCCAAATGTCAATGCAGTTTCCAAACACAAAATACTGCAAAGCTCTTTTACTCGTTTATTAAATAACAGCTGGGAACCATCGTCTTTTTTTTCTTTCTTTTTTCAATGCTATTTTTGAAACAATTACAGGATATCTAGCGCAATTATTTTGCTGGATGCCTAGAGAATCATTATTTACTTTCAAATACATGTAAGTAAGATATTTCTTAATAATTCGGAAGTAAATTTTTGGATATTAATCTGCAAATAGTGTATCCTACCGGACCTTTAAAATACACACAAAAAGTTGGAATTCCTGACAAACAAACATGACAAAATACTTAGAAAGTCAAGGAGTGAAAACGAAACAACAATCGATGAATAAAATAAGTGGAAATAAATAAGATGAAAAAATAACTTACTTTGATTGGGCATCAATTTCCATGATGTATGTGTCTTGGTTGTCAGGGCCGACCGTCGTCTGTCCTCCAAGTCTAAGCTTGGTCAGCGATTCAAAGTAGTTTGACGTGGTCATCTTGGCTTCAATATCCTTGCTGGCTACCAAGCTTCTTAAGCCAGATAAGACAGGCGAGTGGGTACCGGTACCTGCGCCTGTGCGTCTGAGATGCAACCGTCCTCATCGATGATCAACTGCAATTATGAGAGAGTTGGTGGTTAGGATCGGGTTCATTAGAGCCTGGTTGTGTGAGGGGGAGCCGTCTCTCTATTGGTCATCTCTCCCTGATCACCGCCATCGCTGCTATCACTGGCGGTGAGCTCATCAACATGTATGCGTCACTGTCCTTACAACACAGTGGTAATTTCAAGAGGTTGGGCTGGACGGGAAGTACGTGTTGTTTCTCACACATGTTTCTAAAAATAATTCTTCAAAAAAGAATTATGTTTTTAAAACGTAGGTTTTGTACACTACATGTATCTGTGACTTTGCACAATTGGGGGGGGGGGGGGGGGGGGGCAAAATGGAGGCGAAAAAAAAATATTCAAGCGGAGCATATCATTTGCGCAGGTGGAAGATACATTGTAATTTTTGTCTTTGAAGTGAATAAATAACCAGGAGAAACAGAAAAAAAGACAAGACGATGTATGTTTGTACCACTTAACCAGTTCGCGCCGGATGACGTATATAAACGCAAAAATTTCCCCAAATTCAAAACGGATGACGAATAAACACGCCAAGTTCAAGTTCGGAATTGTATGTCAGCAGCGCGCAAGGCCGGAAATGCGTGGGTGTGCTACCCAGCACTATCGGCCTGAACACGCTTCGGATCGAGTTTCGTTAAAAATAATCCCGCCCGTCGGCTCGGCGATGTTAAAATAATCCCGGCGCGAACTGGTTAATAAAAACAAATAAAACAAAAACAAACAAATAAAACAAAAACAAATTGTACACATTTCGCCACTGAGACTAATAATATGTATTTACATACAATTACAACAAATTTACATACAATGTATTGGTATGATACATGTGGAAAGAATACATTTCCACACTTTTCCAAGAAAGATTCCACCTTTTTTCATTTCTTCGCATTTTCTGAGATTTCATTTGAAACAAATTTCTGCTAGGATCCTCAAAGCCAGCCGTCTAACTCTGATCACTTTTTCCAAGAAGACAGATATCTGACCCATGAGAAATTCATTGAATGTAAATTTTAATTCTTTTGTATGCTAAAAGCTTGAATTCAACCACTCCTCCCCCCCCCCCCCCCCCCTCCCCTTCCCACCCCCATAAGCAATTATTTACAAACTGTCAGCTACATACCAATAACACTTTACCAATTAACGCTGGTACTACGTGTGTTATGAGCAGTTTAAAATCAGACTTCTAAGAACACTACTGGTATGCACAATGTGAATCAAATTGAATTTCCTCAAACTTGCTGTTTAAATTCTGTTTACGGTTGATGCTTTGGCTAACTGCACATGTAATAAGCCTGTACTTGGTACAAATAAATAAACATTAATTCCAGGAACCAATGTAAGAAGGTGGCTCATAAACTGTTGATGAATGATGAATGCAGGACGAGACTTTCCCTCCAGACCTATGGCTACAATAATTAAACGTTGATGACAACAATAATTAAACGTTGATGGCATCGTGGGATTTGAGGGAAATTCACTTTGAGTTTTTTCGGAGTGCAGGGCTGCAGGCTGGATGCCTAGAATCATGATTTACTTTTAAATAAGTAAGATATTTCTCAATTTCTTTTTTTAGTAAAATTGTTCGATATCTGCAAATGGTGTATCTTATATATTTAAGCCCCGGACCCCCCTAGCAAGGCGTGGGCAAGCTCCGGTAAACCCCCTCCCCCCTTCCCCCACCTTCCCTAGTTAAAACCTAGATCTGCCCCTGACATCTATAATTAATGATGACAGAATTCCTTAGTGTAAAGCACATGAATTTAAAAAAAGATAAATTCTATTTAAACTTGCTTAAAACTAGAGTATGCATCTGGAACCTGTTGTTCACTGGCTGTCGGCACTGCGCTATAATCACAACCAACTCAATTGAAATCGTACGAGATCTAGATCCAGACAAACCACAGACTAATGGATTCCGAACAGGCTAGGACCCCGGGAATAGAATTGAAATTGATGAGCAAGGTGCGGGTACATAAAAGGGCTAGGAGGCCGGCACCCGGGCCGGTACAGACAGAGGAATAATAACACATCATGGCGGGAGGAAGGGAACCAATGAATGGAAGAAATGAGGGATCTGGATGAAAATAAACAGGAAAGGCTGGAGGCAAAATACGTGGATGAACGACGTCCTGAATTCTAAACACACCAGACAGCCTGCATTTTTGACAGACATACACACATGTACCTCAGTGAGCCAAAGATATAGTCATCTCATCTTTTAACCCCAACTCCCTACCAGATTTTTCTTGCCCATATAATAAACCTGAATTCTGTAAAATCCTGTAATTCCAAAGTGCTCTAACTCCATGTAACCTGAATCCTGCAAAATCCTCTAATGTTTATTACTGGTGACCACTGCCTGAATCTTTCCTGATATTTCCTATTCGCTGAGAGCCAGTCGCCGACACTGACAGATAATTCTGGCCTTGTTTTTACCCATCATCTGTTTTGAATGCGGCGGGCGAAAAAGTAATCCGCCCCATGCGGAATAACAATCCGCCCCAGACAGAAAAGTAATCTGCTCGGTCAGAATACTAATAGTACTTGTAGGCCTATCTTATATGCCCGGTCAAAAAAATAGTAATAATAAATAAATAGATAAATAAAATAGGCCTAGGCCGTAACTAAATAAAATAATAGCCTAAGTAGGCTAATTACAATAGTAAATAATTTCCTCCTGGGAGGATAAGCCTTATCGCAAATACCGCTTGAATGAATTCGCACAATAGATACAAAGCACTGTGGGAAGGAAAAGGGAGCAGTATATATGCTCCTTTTCTCTTCCCACAATTATTGTTATCCATTGTAAAAATTCACTCAAGCAGCTAGCCTATTTGCGATAAGGCTTATTAGTAATCCGCCCAGGCAGAATAGCCTACTTTTGAACTAGGTTCCTTACACGACAACCAGTTACCATGGTTAAATTTGTCAATTTTGGACGCCTAGGCCTAGACCCATAAATGTGGCATTGTTACCAACGCCACTCGCTGATGTGTTTTTTACAATAAAAAATGCCACATCCGTTGCCACAACAATTTTAATATAAAGTAATTCACATTGCTGAAAAAAAGTTAACCTAATAACTGTGGCCCGAATGCCTTCGTTTCCAATGTTGCTACTACTAGCTATACAAAAAACCAATATGTTACAAGAAAATAAAATGGATAAATAAATAAACAAATAAAAATATACAATAAAAAACTTACTATAATTAACCAGTTCGCGCCGGATGACGTATATAAATGCAAAAATTCCCCCAAATTCAAAACGGATGACGCATAAACATGCCAAGTTCAAGTTCGGAAATGTATGTCAGCAGCGCGCAAGGCCGGAAATGCGTGGGTGTGCTTCCCGGCACTATCAGCCTGAACACGCTTCGGATCGAGTTTCGTTAAAAATAATCCCGCCCGTCGGCTCGGCGATGTTAAAATAATCCCGGCGCGAACTGGTTAAAAAAAAAAAAAATAAGAGATACATTAAAAGCACACAAGAGTTAAAAACAGACCTATATATTGCATCAGGTGAGTAAGTAAGTATGAAAAATGGTACCAAATCGGGCTGGAAAATGGCATGGCGGCTTTTATAAGCCTTATCGCAAATACCGCTTGAATGAATACGCACAATAGATACAAAGCAGTGTGGGAAGGAAAAGGGAGCAGTATCTGCTCCTTTTCTCTTCCCATAATTCTCGTTATCCATTGACGTGCAAATTCACTCAAGCAGCTAGTATAGTATAGTACATGTACTAGTACTTTACCAGGTCTATTTGCGATAAGGCGTATCGATCAATTTCTCATGTTCGAAATATCAACAGTGCATAACGTTCACTTTCAAGGGCGAGTTATTACCTGCAAGTGATATTGCCTTTTTGGCTTGCTATACTCAAAATGGGATTTGATTTAATTTAATGCTTTATAATAAGCCAATTTGGTATTCCAACTGCACATGCGCACATTTTCCCTTGACGATATTTCTTTCGATATAAACATTTCATCGATTGCGTGCAAAAGCATAGCGGGGTACCAGCAAATTTCAAGAGATCGTCGTGTTTTAAAGTTACTAAGTAACATATTTTTGTTTACGTTTTGGTGTTTTCAGCCGCTTTGTGTGACCAAACTTTTGTTCGAACAAATATTATTAATTTTTTTCGATTTCACAAGAAAATGTAAAAAATGCGGATTTGGTTACCACGTCCCCCATAGCCTTGTGTGCATTTGTCTGCCGTGTTTGTATCACTTGACCTCCTTGAGAAAAATTGTTGAATCTTGTTGTGCACATGCGCAGTCGGAACTCCAAAGTGGCTTATTTGGGCTAGAATTCCATTTTCTCAACCAGTATTCTCCCGAAAAGCTAGCCATCCTGATCTACAGCTCTTTGAAACTGCAGCACCCCATTTATTGACCATTTGACTGACAATTTTTTGGAAAAAAACTTAATTTGTACTCACCAACAAACGAAGATTCGTCGTAGTACTCTGAGGACTAGGGTCGGGCCTTCGTGTGACTGTGAGCGACCCTCATCATAATAGCAAATGCATGTGAGCACCGCGATGTCGCGTACGGCGCAAAGCACATGCGAAACAACAGGATTGGAATAGATAGTTAACACCGAGCAATTCGTGAAACACATTTAAATGCACTACCTGAAGTGCAGAAACCAGATCCCCAGGTTCCAAAAAATGTTGAGGGCGTTGCCCGCTTTTTGTGGGCTTCTGCACGAGGCTGTTTTCTAAACACCAGCTTCGTTTTCATATTGGATTCGCAAATGCGAGTTAAAAATAGTGATGGAGCCACTTGGGTGCCTAAGCTTGAATTTAGAAAACGGCCTAAAATCGTAGCGCACGTACGAAAGTGGGACTTTTTATGGTTTGGTTTGACCATGGAGGTAGGAAACCTCCATGGTTTGACTGAGCATTGGTTTGAGCATGCCATGGCTTTCCGGCTCGAGGTACGGTAGGCCTATTACAGATACAGTATTAGAAGTTGACAAGCTACATCATAGTACATGTAGTTTCCGAGGTAAAGCCAAATGATCTTGTTTGTCAATTTCCAATACTGAGGGGAGCTAGTAATTAGTATTACTCGACTGTACTATCCACCCATAATAAATAAGACGGTCACCGTCGACGATCGGACGGTGGGCTAGGTTAAACTTAAAGTAGTACTAGTAGTAGGACTATACATAAGCAGGAGAGGCTGTGTGTGGGTTCGAGCCCCCACCCGCGTTGATGTTGGGGATGACACTGATTTTGTTTTTCAGATTCAGCTATGTTGGGTGCAATCGGTCGATTGCGTTACGCTATCAAATTATCTTGACGATAGTGCATTGCGATTCATGTACATGTATTATGCAAATTCCATCTTCATATATACCGGTATATGTTGAATATTTGCAGGATTATTTTTAAATGTTGCAAGCAAAATTTTGTCAAAATTTAGAGGACAGAGTTTCGCACATTCTTAAGTTCACTTTAAGTTGCGCAAATACTTTTTTCCTGACTCGGCGAATGAAAATCATTTCATCAACGTTAGTGCCATTGTTGGGTAAAGAGCAATTTTTGTCAACTTTCTACAATATCTTTATACAACACCTGCAGGTTGAATAACAAACCAATTTTCTTCTCTAATCTCTTTCAATAGATGAAGCTTCTTACAATGTTTAACGTTATGCTATTGTTCAGTGTTTGCGGCCTCTCCGTCGTTAAATGTGAGTCAACTGGCAACAAGTTCATCTTTGATGTCTTCCAAGATCCCAAACGTGACACCTTTCTCTGGGAAACATTCCCAGATGATTTCCTTTGGGGAGCAGCAACAGCGTCGTACCAGATCGAAGGGGCGTGGGACGCGGACGGGAAAGGGCCAAGCATCTGGGATACCTTCAGTCATGAGGAAGGAAGGGTCTACCAGAACCAAACAGGCGATAAAGCTTGCTGCAGCTACAACAAGCTCAAGAGAGATGTAGAGATGCTCCAAGAGCTTGGTGTGAAGGCCTATCGCTTCTCTCTATCCTGGCCAAGGATTCTGCCTGACGGAACATCCAAGAGTTTAAACAATGCTGGGGTAGCCTACTACAACAGGATTCTGGATGCTCTGGTGAAAGCAGGAATCGAGCCGATGGTGACGCTGTACCACTGGGATCTTCCTCAGGATCTTCAAGACATCGGTGGCTGGGAGAACGAGATGATGGTCAGCTACTTCAGTGATTATGCAGACATCTGCTTCCACGAATTTGGTGACAGGGTCAAACTCTGGGTCACTTTCAACGAGCAGGTTATCTTCACCACTCATGGATATGAAATGGGTATTCACGCCCCCGGACTTAAACACAGCGGTTATGGAGCCTACAGGGCAGGTCACACAACAATAAAAGCCCATGCCCAAGCTTGGCACATCTATGACCAAAGATATCGCTCCATGCAGCAAGGTAAGGTGTCTGCTGTCTTTCAATCCAGTTGGTTTGAACCAAAGACAAACTCGTTCGGAGATAAACTAGCTGCTAAGCTTGCTCCAGAAATCAGTCTGGGTTGGTTTGCCCATCCTATTTTAGTTGACGGGGATTACCCAGCAGTTATGAAGGAGTATGTGGCAAACGTAAGTCGTCTGCAAGGGCTCACGACATCCCGATTGCCTGAGTTCACAAAAAGCGAGAAGAAGGTGATTGCTGGAACCTACGACTTCCTTGGGCTAAATCACTACACTACCAGCTACGTGAGCCACAAAGCAACAGCTCATCCACGCCTGGCAAGCTTCGCCCTGGATTACGACATGGAGTTGTCTCAGGATGAGGCTTGGCCTAAATCCGCTTCTCCTTGGCTGAGAGTCGTACCCTGGGGATTGAGGAGGTTGCTGGGATGGATCAAGGAGAAGTACGGTGATGTTCCCGTCTACATCACAGAGAATGGAATATCACAGAGTGACATGAACACCAATGATGACCTGAGAATCAAGTACTACCGGTCTTATGTCAATGAGATGCTAAAAGGTGACGACCATTTTTTATGTATCCAATGAGAAATTTACAACAAAGTCATTTATCGGCTGTTGTTCACAGAGACCCCTCAATGACAAAAGCATTGTGCCAGCCGTTGCGCCATGTGACAGATTTCCAATGGACTAGTCACAAAGCTTTCACCATTGGGGGGGTCTCCAAGATTGTACAGGAATAGTGTTCTAGAAGTAGAAATCATCATCTGCACTTATCAACTACATGTATTTTTAAAAATTTAGATAATTGAATAATGTATTTTAGATTGACGTTCATCAGAGGATCAAAGTTAAGTACACTTTCAGTAAAAGATGGGGTCTGAGTTGCCATCTCTATAATCCATGTGTACAGCATATTTCCCAAATGTCTTGTGCCTGCTGTATTTGAGAGAATACAGTATATAACTGAGATAGTCCTAAATATGTACATAAACCAAACAAATTCAAATTCTTTTATTAAATTTAAGTCCCAAGTTGTAATTAGGTCAACACCAAATCAATCACTTAAGCGTTTTGGTTCAAACAAAAGTTTCCATAGTCTTTTTGATTTCACGAAAGAAATGCAAAGTTACCTCGTCCCCCATAGCCATGTGCATTTATCCTAAAGAAAAAATTGTTGAATCTTGTTAGTTGGAATACTGAACTGGGGCCAATTTCATAAAACATGTAAGCACACAAATTTGCTTAGCACAAAAAAGTCTTGCTCAGTAATAAACAGGTTATCGGCCAAAACTCCACAAGCTTTTCATTCAAAGCAAAAAACAGCTGAATACCAGTCACAAACAATAAACATCAACGGAAATGTTGGTTTGTAACCCTGTTTTTTCTAAGGAAGAATTTTCATGCTAAGCAAATTTTGGTGCTTACATGTTTTATGAAATTGGCCCCTGGCTTATTCCGACAGAATTGTGATTACAAGTGATTCCTTCAACTGTGCTTTCATTTTTGCAGCTCATCTTATTGACAGTGTGAATGTCAAAGGTTACTTTGCTTGGTCACTCATGGACAACTTTGAATGGGAAAACGGCTACAGCGAGAAGTTTGGTCTCTATGAGGTGGACTTTGATGACCCCAAACGACCTCGGACAGCGAGGGCTTCGGCCAGAGCATATGCCGAGATTATAAAAAATAATGGGTTTATTTATCAGAGCTCAAAGGAGAAGACAGAATTATGAATCAAGAAAATAAGTTATAAAGGACATTTTATGAAGACTTAAAGATCTCTACCTACCAAGAAGATCTATTATTTGTGACATAAAAAACTTCTGTAGAATTTTTGTATTAGTCAACAAAAGATCTTTTGTTTGTAAAGACAATTAGGATGTTATCAATCCAAACTCCAAAGGCCTAAATGCTTGAACCGATCGTTAATGAGCCCTCTAAGATTCAGGGCTAGCTACTAAATTAGCTAAAACCATTATTAAGAATCTGTGAATTTGTTATTATTTGAGCTGATTGCTCTCAATTTGTAAACAAATTATATACATTTTCCTCCATTTTGATGATTAAAAGGAAACCCCGAAAATTAATTGAATAGTAGGTGGTCTGAACTCTTAAAATATGTTGTACCAAAAATACAATTTTTTTTTATTAGGTAAGGTACATGTACATATATTTTGTTATACTTAATTTGCCGCCATTAATTTAAAGTTTTATCACCTCGGATGATACCGATATCAGGTCTTAACAAATTTATCAGAATTGTATAAATGATAGATTTGATTTAACTTTTGGAATCAAGAGAGGCGGATAGTGAAGCAAAAAAAGAAAAAAGAAACATTTGGTTATTAAGGTTGGACTCAACAAAATTAGACTGGAATAAGATTTGAAGCCTGAAAAATAAACCACTTATGATGTCAGAATTGATCATATTGCTGATTATCGCAATCCTGTTCCTTAATTTTGTAAAAATACATTCTGTTTAGTTTCAGTAAAGTTTAGTTTCAGACCTGTAAATAGAAAGTTTTAATATATACCCAGTGAGCGGTAATAATTAAGCGCAATAAAATGTAAATGAAACAATCTTGTTGTACTGTGTATAAAATGATTACAGTTGTGAATGCAACTTCAACAAGATAGTTCACGACGATTAGAATTGAACTTTTGGCCTATTCGCCCTTTGAACAAACATTTCTGTCACATGCACAAAGGCCTCAAACTGGCAACTATTTACGCAAAATTTAGCCGCTTCAGTGATTGCCTAGTAACTTAATTGTATTGTACATGTGTGGCTTGTACGGTATACATGGGAATCACTAAACAAGCAATATTTATTGTGTAAACTTGCCATGTCATGCCTAAAGGTATCACGTGCTCATGCTGCGGGATACATGGCACAGCGGCCAATTATCGACAAGTGGCTGCATGATCATTTTGTTGGATAATAGGAGTTGGTTGGAGTCATTCTAGAGAGTAAGATCAGTCATCCCCATCAAAGTCCTCTGCCGGTTCCGCCACAGTAAATGTATGAGTATTCTGTCATGTTCACAAATAAATCCATTGACTGCAGATAAACAGCTGGACAGGTGGCGATTCTTCATCAAATCGGCTTTTAATTCTTGAAATCTTTAGCCCGGACACGGGCTAAGATGGGAGGTATAGCTGAGCAAATCCCGCTAGGGTAAGCTTGAATCTGGAATCCTTTTATTTTGTTTTTTGGCGACTGACTTTTTGCAAGAATTTATGTTTGTTTAATCCTAATTTGTGTGATAGTGACTGTGTGTGTACATGACCAGTAATTGGTTGAATTATAATTGTTGGTTTGATTGCTTATTTGTTTCAGCCGGGTTACCCCAGGGTCCAACATTGTTTCTGGAGCTTGTATTTTCCTTTTTCCTTTTTGTGTGAATGTTTCAGACTTGGACCTGGAGATCGCAGCAACATGTCGACACCAAACACACCAATATTTGGCGAATACTTTGACACCACAAACTGGATGAAGTGGTTCCTTATACCTGCTGTAGGTATACATTTTCTTGTTTGTGTGACAAAAGTTTGGATTTATTAAATATAAACACTTGCCCCATGCTACTTCCAGATGACCTCCCTGAATCCATCAAATATCCATACCCCTGGTTTGGAGAATTTAGGCAGATTCAGGATCATGGATTGAGGATTGTAAGCCTAGCAGAACTGCAGGATTTTGATGGGATCAGGATCTACCTTCATATTGAGAAGTCACCTAATGGTGTGACACAGTGACAACATTGGTGGACTTTGTTGGATTCAAGATGCTTTCTAGTAAAGATATTCCAAAGTGTTAGGGTTAATGGGGAAAAGTTGTATTCTTCTGAGAAAAACAACTTATTTTTTGCGCTGAATTATTGAAAACTCATTTTTGTCTGTTCATATCTCACAGTGCATCATCTTCATTTTGTTCTGCTTCCTTGAGAAACGAGTCAATTTGTGGCCGAATTGTTGCCATGGGCGACCGGGTGTGGCCTAGTGAGTATGAACTTTTTGAGGTGGTACGTGTAACGAATGAATATGAGTGGTCAGGGTGTTATATTATACAAATAATTAATTTTTATTTATGCAGTACTAAGAATAATTAGAGTTATATTCCTAAATAATTCAATCAAAAAAGAAAATTGAATTTTTGAAAAAGCATGGACAAAGCAAACTTTAAACTTGTTAAAGAAGAGTTTCAGTTCGTGAAAATGAGTGAGGCGTGCAATGCAGTGCCCCTTGTGTCAGTTCGTATAAACAAAAATGAAACGTGGTTCTGTAAAACACTGAGATCATTAATTCTTTTGGTACATAGCGTTATGGAGACAACCCATACTGGTTTGTGTGTAAACTGAAATCTCTCTAATCTCAAGCTCAGAACACTCTAAAATTCTAAAATTTTCAGGATCACCCTAATATGTCCTCTTCTTCATTTTCTTTCATTATACCCTAACCCGATTTTACCTTGTTCTACCTTAACTGAACACCCAACGCGCTATGGGGACTCGAAAATGTCCCCACTACTCGGTCTGTCTTTTCCAAACAAAAGAGCCTGTCCCCCTAACGCGGTGAGTGCCTACCCACTCGCTCTGTGTCAGTTCGTGGTAACGATGATGAATTCATCTGTACCCCCTCTCTCTTTTACTCATTGTATGCTCTAGTGTTTGATTTTGTTTATTCCTTCAGCCCAGTCAATCTGGTAGATAGCTACAGCAATCGTTGGGCCTTTGCCTTTGCCTTTGGCAGCATGTCTAATTTTCTGATAAAAGCTGTCGTGTCTGGACCTCTCCTTGTGACAACCAATGACACCTCTCCTGTTACTTTAATGTTGCAAGGTAGTGTTTTCAATAATTGCTTTAGAGTACTATAGCGCTGGTTAGCAAAAAAGTTGTGCTGACTATATAGCAAAAAAACATGCTGCTGCGTAAGCACTATTTCATGGCATGGACAAGCTTCCACAAGCATGGAGATGTATATTGTAATGTCACTGAACAATTTATTCCTCCGTGGTTAAACATGCTTTTCCTGTGCTTACTGTTAACAGTCTCTTTGGAAAAAAAACAGAGACTGTGTTAAGCACAAAATCGGCTGTTAATCAGCGCTATGAAATTAGACTCTGGTCACTCTAGTGTGATTTGGAATTGTTAGTTTTCCTGTGGATTCAACAAAGATCTACGCAGGTATTAGGGGTGCTGTCACTCTGCCTCCCTATCCGATCTCTCCCCCCCAAAAAAAAAACCAAACAAACAACACCCCAACTCAACAACAACAAAACACAACTTGGAATTCAACAATCTAAACCACCCCCCACCCCCTCCCCCCTCCCCTGAAAAAGTAATGGATACACTACTGCCATTTATATCAAGGCTGTTTTCCAAATCCCAGCTTCTTCTTCGAATTGGCTTCGTTAATGCAGTTTGGCATTGGCCCATGTATAAGGTTATTTCCCTAATAACTACTTGGAGTAGGCCTAGTATAATTTGCCAAAATCAACTTATAATTCAGCCTTAATATGAATCTTGTGAGTCAGTTGGCCCCTGGTAAAGTCAAGAGAATTTAACAAGCAAAAATAGATTGAAATTTCACTTGTTGTTACAGGGACAGTGGAGTTCTTTGCGTATTTATTTGATGCTCTAGTCATAAGCCTTGTATTCTACCCGATCCTACAGTGCTTGCAGACTAGATGGAGACTTTTAGGAAACGTCTTAGGTTTGCTGTACTCCGTTACTTGGTAAGAATCACAAATGTTTTATCAAATTCATGAGTTTTGAAACTAGAAGTTAATCTGGGGCTTTAGTGTAAGGACACATTATTTATGACATCTTGGGGGATACTTTTGTTTACCCCACAAAAGTGTCATAGATAACATTGTTTGAATGTTAATTGGAAATTCTTTTTTGAATACAAGTTGTCATTGCAGCTGGGCCAGGGCAGCTGGGTCGGGGTACGATAAGACACAGCCTAGCTTTTAAATTTAGAACAAGCTTGTAGCCTCTTATGCCCTCTCCCCCTCCCCCCAAAAATAAAAAAATAAATAATTATAATAATTAACTGGAAACGTGTTTGCGAACAAACACAGGGCTGTTTCGAGTGTCTAAAATGACTTTCAATATCTGTGTGGTGATCTATGTGTGTGCCAAGTCTGAAGTCCAATCGGATTTACCCAGGTGCGGTTAAACAAATTGTACAAATCAATTGGGAAAAACCTGCACCTTCAATATGACGTCACATGACCCAAGTCATAATGACATCATCATGACGATTTTTTTCTTGCCCCTTGATTATTTTTCTCTTCATGTAAAATGATTAAAACTGCTGCAATCTGTCTGGAAGTACATGTATAGAAAACAAATAACAATTAAGAGGGCCTGGTTTTGTTATCTAATCTTCTTGAGAGGCAAGATCTTGAGAAGATCTTTTAAGTTTAAAATATTCAGGCCCTTTAAATTTTTAATTTTTTTTCTAAATGAATGCTTGAATACACCTGTACATTTTAATTGTTTTGCAGGCTGGTTTACTACATTTGTAGGATTCTACTGACGACAATGTATAGCACCTCGCCTACAAGTCCATTTTTAAAGTTATTGCAGGTAAAACTTTCAACTGAGTTTATCGATACAACTTTTGAAAAGCTTTCACTGAATGAAAGTAATAAAAAGCATTTAAATAGGTAAAATATCAAATAATACAAAAACCTCTGAAGTTTTCATGATTTTTAAAAATATGTTCATTCATATTCAAGAAGCATAGCAACTTGCTCTTAGATTTGTTACTGGTCCCCTTTTCATTGGGGATGTTTGTTGGTTTTGTTGGTTTTTTGTTTTTTTCTCTTCTGTTTCTACCTATTGTCTTTGTCTTTTAGCAACTTTGCTTGTTGGGATCAGGAGCAATATGTTTCCTCGCATTGGTAATTTTCTTCTTTGTCGGTCTGACAAAAGAATTGAGAAATAGACTGAAAATGGTAAGTTCTTTTAAACAAATCACTGCAGAGCATATCATGATATTAGATCTAAAGAAACTAAGAATTGGTGTCCAGAAAAATCCCCCTCCCTACAAAGAAAGGTCGCCTTTCGGGTGAAATATTTGTACGAACAAAAAGATGGGGACTTTACTTAACTGCTCTGAGTAAACAAGAAATTAGAGAAGTGTTAACATTATGTTATCAGGTCAAATAATATTAAATTGTTTATCTTTGTTCAAGGGTTTAAAAAACGACCATGCTGCCTATAAGGCAGACTTCACCAAGACGCATTTCTACCACCGGGTAAAATTCCTCTTGACACCGCCGCTATCCAAGTAAGATTACCTAATATTAAAACTCATTAAAAAAAACCTCATTTTAGAAATAACGTGTGCCTGAGCTACAGTAGTGTAATTTAAAACATAATAACATTGTGTGCAATTGTTCTTTGTTGTATAATTATACAATTGTCCAGATGAATAATTGTTCTCAAAATGTCTGAACTTAAATAACACAGTTTTTTACATGGCCCTCTAGACACGACACGCCATAGGAAACTGCAGGTTAACTGGGTCATGCTATGAGGCCACTGTGTATTACACTGATAAGCAAAGCCATATGCCCATCTATTAACAACAGAAGTGCCCTTCACTGTATATGCAAAGAATCTTTCAATGCACTGCAGCTGGAGTGATTTAGCATTTGCAGTAAAGAACTCTCATAGAGGAAGTGTTACAGACTATATTTGAACATTGACTTTTAATTGTTTTTAAATTTAGAACAAGCGGAAACATTTTTGTGCGTTTGTTTCGACGGTACATCAGCTCTGTGCCAGGTAAGATATTCATTTAATTGATAGACTTCTATGACTATATAAATCATTTAAATCGAAAGCATCATTTTTATCAACCCTTGTCCAAAAATCAAAAAGGTAGTTTCAGAGTAACTCAAATAAATGTAAGTTTCCCTTGTAATCCAAGAATGTCTTTATCATCGTTCACAAATAATAATCCTATTAAGATTATTGAAACATATTTTTTTTTTACCTCAAATTTATTTGCCAGGCTTCAAATTTTCACGTCGTAATATTTGCACCCTTGTACTGACTGTTGTGACCACCATACAAGTAAGTAGGTTGCAACTATAAATTGGACCAAATTTATGTTGCATTCATTTGGTAGGTAAAATTTAAGTTTGACTTGTGAAATGTGAAAAAAATCTTAAAATTTTCAGTAACTGCTTCAAACCCTTTCTTGTTTGGTCTACCGAAAAATAAAGATAGAAACTCTCAAAAACAACTTTTGCAAGGTTGGTGTTTGTCGTTATCAGTGTTTTTAATTACCAACAAATGGGTTTGTTTTAATTTTGTTTTAATTGACAAAGACTTGCAGACTGAAGAATCAATGAAAATTAGTTTTTGTATTATCACATCACTTTTAGTTGTTTGGTAGAAGAAGAGATTAACTTGACATAATTAGTGGCTTTCCTTTATTCAAAGACGGTAATATTTTGTTCACCCTTTTTACAGGTTGTTGTGTTGTGGCTCGATGGATTTAGACGTCTGAAGTCCATGCTATATCAAACAGTCTTGTTGTCTGAATTGATCAAACGCTATCCTGTAATTGAAAAGAAAATCAGTAGTGTAGAAAGTAAGTTTGGAATTAGCATGGCGGTTGGTGATTGCAGGAGAACAGGGGTAACTAATTATAAGCTGATTCGAAACTGATTTGAAATTGTGTATGTGTCATACAATCCTTTTGCTTCTCAATTGACGAATAGCCAGTGCTTTAGTAACTAGAGGTCAAGTTAGATGGGGAAGCATTGGTTATTATTCAAAAAGTTTCAATTGTGACAAGTGCGAGCCTCTCTCCAATGTGGCCAGGGTTCGATTCCCGGTTCGGACCATTTGTGAGTAGAGTTGTTTGTTGGTTCTCTCTTGTGACACAAGGGGTTTTTCTCTGGGTTCTCTGGTTTTCCTACCACAAAATTCAACCTTTAAGATATTTGGCTGTGCTCCGTGATCAGATATGGGTTGTATGGCTGGCTGCCGAGTGCCAGAGGGACCTTTATGTATCATTGACATGACCACATTGTAGCTGCATCCTTAGCAATTGAGCTCCCCAGCTGCGAGTAAGGATGATTAGCCTCCCAAATTATTTTTAATTGTTGTACCTGCTTGCTTACATTTAACCAGTTCGCACCGGGATTATTCCGTCATCCGTTTTGAATCTGGGGACACAATTTTGTGTATATATACGAGCTCTGGTGCGAACTGGTTAAGTAAGAAAAGTGAAACAATAGTCATAATGTTGTCCTTGATCATGGCTCACTGCTGTATCTTTTGAAGATAGTAAATGTTCACCCCAACTGTAAATGTATGTCTTTTTATTGACAGTAAATACTATATTGCATACTGATATATAAGGGAAACAAAACTCACACCGTGTGAATTTGCTCTTTTTGATTTGTTCATTTTAGTTAGTTTTTGGATAACGAGTGCAGTGGCTGTCATTTTCACTACATCCTTTATCATTGACATGCAGCTGCGATATAGGTAAGTTTGGCTGGGTACAAATAAGAACTACAGTAAAGTTTATTGAAATGTTGCTAGTTCAATATGTGACCTGTTCCAATGAAACCCGGACAAAGTCGACTTTTTAGTTTTTCAGATTTTGCTTTTTTCAAATTCTCTAGGTTCTCAGCTTTAAAATGATGTATCATTTACATATGTACCCCCACCCTATCTTCCCTGGGGTCTGGATTTAGTGATAAAACCCTGACAACCTAATTATGAGATAAACAGCTTTGAAGTTCAGAAAAGCGTTTTATTTCTATACACAAATGTTTCACAAAATTGACAAAAAAACACACTTCTGGTAGACGGATTTTGTTCAAATTTGAGGAGATTGTAGATTAATAGTGAGTGACTTAGGAAAACCTAAAACCTGGTAAAATCCATCCCGAAATGACTTCAGGAGTACATTGTGCGACTTTGTCCGGGTTTCGTTGGAACAGGTCACCTATGTAAAATAGCATTTGTATGTTTCACCAAATGAGAAGGTGCAGTAAAATTATTCTTAGACAAAACCACCAATCAGCAACCTGCGTGTGCTCTTTCAGGATTTTTCTTGGACATTTATTGACAAGGTTTATGATTTGTGTGAATGACCTTTGATTACAGAAAGCACACGGTTAGGCTGTGGAAAGGTGACCAGTCATTTGTAACTAGGGAGAAATTGATATACAGTGAAACGCTGGTGAGTCCATTTTTAAATTTCAGCCTTGTCCAAAAAAATAAGAGCTAATTTCTTCAGGGAGAGCATTGAATGTCTCGTGATTTTGTGACACACAGTGACACAAATTATGGAATTTCCGAATTCAGGGTTAATTTCTTCCGATTGCATGCAGTGGAGGAAATAAAAAGAGAGAGCTTCTAAAACTCATAAAGTATCTGTTTCATTTCAATGTTTCTGTAACATAGGTTGCAAGTTTAAGATATTCTGGATATCAAGTGGCATTCAGCATTTGGGGTAAGTTGGGGTTTTATTTTATAGAAAGGTATGCAGAATCCAGCGTTAAATTCGAGTCCTTGCAAGTCCTTCAGTCTCGAGTCAAGTCACTAAAGCTATTCACATGCAGTGCATTGTCATTGTTCAACCAGTTAAAGT
The DNA here is from genome assembly GCA_037893245.1 of Crossaster papposus. Classification (NCBI taxonomy): domain Eukaryota; kingdom Metazoa; phylum Echinodermata; class Asteroidea; order Velatida; family Solasteridae; genus Crossaster; species Crossaster papposus. The sequence continues at coordinate 1,503,939 of JBAIAA010000231.1, read as the reverse complement.
TAAATTGTTGACATTACAGGTTTTATAATCGCGCAACTTGTGCTGTGGTTCATCGTGTCATTCATCATTGTGTTCGACGACCTTGCCCTCTATCTCCTTATAAAATATTGGTAAGATACATTTCAGGGATAAATGACAGATTTATTTTTTCCTTATAAATTAGTTATACCACCGGCTTTTAAGTCAAAACGGGTATCTTGTGAGTTTGTATGTTTGCATTCAAATAGTGGACGTTAAACAATAGGGTACACGATTGACCGAACATCCACGATTGAAATTAGTGTGCAAAACGTATGGGAGACTTTCCAAAAAAGTTAGTACAAACAAGAAAGGTAAAATGGGTCCACGATGGAATGTTTTCACACACTTGGGTGTTGGGATGTAATGTGTGTTATATTTTGGTTAGGTTAAGTGTTTAGTGCTGTCATATGAAAAGTCTTCAGTCTCGACCAAAGTTGGTGACAATAATATCTTACTCAGTCAATTTGTGTTCTAATTTCTACATCTTATGATGACTTCTTATTGCAGGTTGACCGTTGTAGTTGCCGTCTTATTCTTCTATGGTCAGGTCATCATTTCTCAATTTGTCTTCCTCCAGAAGGCACCAGACCAACACAAAAAGTCTGTGTTTATCTGTTGGAAGCAAGCGTCATTTGGTTTAGATAACAGGTTAGATTATGTCCATAATTAAGGGAGTGGGGTTTTAATATAGGTTAATTGTAACTTTCTGCAAGTTTCTGGAATACAAAAACAGTGCAAATAGCCATGTGAAAGCTGTCCAAATGTAAAGCTTTTCATAAACATAACCAGACAGTTATGCTGGTGTATTTATCACGTACTTATGATCAGAACCAACACTACTACTACTTCTTTTTTTCAATTGAGGGCTAACTTCATAATTGTGTCGTCATCTGCCAACCTCGTTATTGAATTCATCCAACCATGCGATGCTTAAAACCAGACTTATTTTGGCTTCTTCTAGGCGTGTCTTTCATGTGACAGTATACATCCTGCTCTTCTTCAACTTCATGCTTGGGATTGTGAGCTGCTTCCTTCGTATCTCAAAGGCTCTTGTACTCGGAACCCTCTACCTCGGGCGCATGGATAGACTTCTCCTGATGCGCGACTGGGAAGCATGGGACAGAGGTGATCTGGGGCCAATTTCACGGAGCTGCTAAGCACACAAATTTGCTTAGCACATTAAAAACAAGTTATTAGTCAAAATTGTACGTGTTTTTCATGCTAAGCAAAAAAACAGCTGATTATCAATCAAAAACAATAAAGATCACGTGAAAATTTGGTCTGTAACCTTGTTTTTACCAAGGACAAATTTTCATGCTAAGCAAATTTTTGTGCTTAGCAGCTCCGTGAAATTGGCCCCTGATTAAATACATCAAGACTCTATGCATGACTGATCAATATATGGAGATAGTTTGGGAGACCGCTTAAAGGAGCATTCAATCATATTGCTGACTACACCTGACACTCAAACGCCTATAGAGTTTTCACTCGGACGTATAATCACAAAACCAGACGCATTAAGTACCTAGTTGTAGGTTACACCATTTGCAAATATCAACAACAAAAATTACTGCCGAATAATTCCGACATATCTTACTTATTTATAGGCATCCAGCAAAATATCCTGTAATTGGTCCGAAAAATTGAATTATATAACAACAAATCTGCTAAGCAGCTCTTTGAAATGGCCCCAGTAAAATGAGATCTTTCCCTGTATTTATTTTGGTACTGTAGCCTACACGGCCTACGTTGGGTTTCTTCAGCTGGAGGTTGCACACACACATCCAGTTCTCATCACTTTCTGTCATTTCCTTCAGAGGACCAATGAGTTGGTGGAAACCAATGAGCTGGTGTGTATTGTCAATGCACGTGAGTAAAGCTTTTGAGTTGCCCACTCCCTATCAGGCACAGTTTTAGAGGGAACGTCTGAAGAAAATAAAGGATCATTCGGATATGTTAATACTGTTGTTGGAATTTGGGTCAAGATAATTCTGGGTTTTTGAAACTTGTATTTATATCCTCAACTGAGAAGTTAATTGTTGGTGAATTAATTTTTATTTTACAGAGATGTATGAGTGACTTGACTTTTCTCACTAACTTGCTTCAATTTCAGTCGTTACTTCAAAGAAAATGTCTTGATTGGCTTAATTAATATCTTTATAAATGCATAGATGTTTAGACCTGAATCTGAATATGAAATGAGGCATGGCTTAAATCAGCGTGACTTATCACAAGGCCACTTTGGTCTACAGAGGAATGTAGAAGAACTAGCCCCTCGCACTGAAACCAGACGAGATAATCTAATCTCTTCACAGTATGATAAGATGGGTAACTAGTCCACTGCAACTAAGGTATTAATAATGTCTCTATCCATATTAAGTGTAGATGAAACCCACAACCAGCGGATTGACTAAGATATATACTTTTTGCAGAGATAAAGAGTGGACTTGAAAAACCAAGGAGCCATCAATTATCGCGTCGGGTTCGTAACAGGTGGCTGGTGATGCTAACTCTGGCTCACAACCCCCAACTGGTGGCTCAACGCAAACGTGCAATCATAAAAGGTATATTATTTACAGTTTCAAAAACGTGATAAATGCCATTTTGTTATACACAAGTAATTAATATAAAGCTTCGAAACAACTGTCATACTGTTTTTATTCTTTTAAAGTTTTATATTGGTGGACATTTTTCATTATTTTCAAATGGATATTTTGCATTTAAGAAATAAATTCGTCCAATGTTGATAATTTAAGTTTGTAAAGCATGTTTTTAAATCAAATTTACTGTCCTCGAATTATAATAAAGTTGTATTTTTCTCACTTAAAAACAACTAAAGTTACCCTGGTTAAATATAAAATGTTCAAGTAATTTTTCTTCATTCAACAGATGAACTCGTCTCTGGTGAGAATGATACCCGTTTTTAAAACATCAAAGGATGCTCAAGAAATGATGTAACATTTTACTTCAAAAGTTAAATTGGTAATAATTTCCCCCACTCTTATTCAACATAGTACATGTTTGTGCATACATGTAGCAAGGGAATCCCCCCGTTTTGAAATGTCATTGTCGGAAACACTCGATGCCATCGGTTTGGTTTATATAGCACATATAGCACTCTGTGATGCAATTTTATTTATTCTTTATAGAAAAAGTTAGTTTGAATGCAAGTTGAGAACTATATATTTTTGTTCTACATTATTAATTTAGTTGTGACGAGAATGTCCCTGGTCATTTTCTTAAAACTTACCTTTATATTTGCACAAGCTTACTTTAGATTCCATCCACTGTTTAATACAATATTTTATTGCTAGGAATAGATTTCATGACTCGCACGTGTTTATAATGTGTTCTAAAAATAGAGTTTTCTAAATCCCAGATGGTTGCAAGTTTTAAAGGATTATTTCTTGGTTTAGACTTTGAAATTTATATACTAAAAAGTTGTATTGAGTTAAGTTTTTAGTAGAACATTGATTTACAATTTGTCTATGTTTTTCGTCTGCTTAGTGCCGTGACATCACTAAGTTTTCATCAATGAAAGTAGGTCATGTTCTGTCTTCTACTTGGAAAACCTTGGGAGTAGGATTTTAAGTGTTTAGAGTTTAAAATATATGTGAATACTTTGAGAAATATACTGTTAAAATAATTGATTTTCTGATGAACAAAAACTTTGTTGTGCATAGTAATTTGTTGTTTTACAACTTGTGGGCGTGGCCTATTTACTACGCTCATGAAAAGTGCGTGCGATTCAAATCGTATAAAAGGGCGAATTTAGGGTTGGGTTGGTTAAGCGCTGCGCTGCTAATATGTTTCTCATAATAGGCCATCAGTCACCTCATTTATTTTTACTAGTAACCACTGCACACAATAACAAAAACAGAACTATCATTCAATATAACATCTGGTTATGAAAATAGTAGCCAAATAAATCCAAGTTGAACCCATATACAATGTATGATCTATTTTTTATATCACAAAAAAATACTATACATAATAAACTCTCAGTTTACATCTGTAGTATGCATCAGGTTTCGCATAACAGTTGGTTTAGTGACATCGCAGGTCAGATCGCATTTGAATTGAGGTGTCATTTCTATACCAAATGTGCGCATAACGATGGGCACAATTGAATATAGATGTAAATAGATTCATATCGTCTATATGACCTTGCATATCTGTTGAACAAATAATAACAATACATAAAGGTGCGATATACATTTAAAAAAAAAAAACACTTTAAACTTACATTGTATCAGTACTTCTTGATTTTTGGCATTTCGAATCAAAATCAATCATAGTACTTTTAATATCAGATGCTAAATCCAACCAAATATTAATTAAATTTGATTGTAACAAGCTCTTTGGTTTAAATTATGTTTGCTTTAAATTGTTCGATCAGACAATATTTTTTCAACTTCTTTGACTGTGTGTGGCATAAGATTAAAAGAAACTTTTGAAATCTACCTAAAAAACACCACCAAAAAAACCAAGTGCCCCAAATCAACCTAACGAAAATTTACCATAAAAAACCCACATAAATTTACTACAGGATATAGCATTTTTTTTCTCCCTTAAATAACTAAAATCTTGTTACTAGACATAAACTAAATTTACTAAACACCCTTGCCGAGAAATAAGACCAATATGTAAATTTAGTAGGCCATGCCCATCACAGCCCTATATTAACCTTTTTTAGGGGTATTGGGATTTGTATTTACAGTTAACATAACACCACCACTTAATTATGACTTTGATAACAAAAAAACGGTTGATAATAATATCAGAATGAACAAGTAAAATCAGCAAAAAGTATGCGGTAAAGAATACTAAAAGAATTTATGTCGGACAAAATGGCGACAATTCGTGGTACCTTAAATCATGCACGATGATTGGTCAGTGTTTCAAGGGGTAGTTGATTCCAGAAATAGCCTGCGTACTAAAAGCAACGTGCGAGCACCTCAAATTAAACGATAGTCAAAACATTAAGCAAATAAAAGCAGGCTTTCCCAACTGTCAAAATTGAAACGGGACATTTAGACCATTGCGTACACTGTGAACACACATTAACATCGCAAGTAATTCAAATATCCTTCATTCTCAAATCAAGCATTTCCAAGTCATTCTTTAGTCACTTTTCATCCACTGTTAAAGTCTGATTTATACTTCATGCGAATGATAATGCAATGCACTTTGACATCCCAAAGCATTTTCTGTGAAATCTGTCGGAGTTGAACCAATCTTTTCTTGTCAACAAAATTTTGTTTGGACTTGTGTTAGGGACCTGCCAACCAATCTAGGCCTCGATCCTCCAAATTAAATATGATTTTACACAAACCCTAAGGAATAGGGTTAAGACACTGGATTCTGGCAAACCTGTTTGTGTCCTAGACACCGTTATCCCTCGTTGCCCCAGTATGCTGTGCTCTCTCTGCTTCTACCATCCTCAACGTATCAGCGATGATACTCCGCTTCCAGGCACGGATAGAAAAGAATATCTGGATCACGTAGGCCAGAGACGCAATAAAGCCAAACACCTGAGAAACCATTAAACAACAACAACGAAACACCTTCAGTATCAAAATAACCCCTTTACCATTTAACCAGTTCGCACCGCGATTATTTTGACAGTGACCAGGCCTAGGCGCGGGATTGTTTTTCACGAACCTTGGTTTGAGATGGGTTCAGGCCAGCATCTGTGGGTAGCGCGCACCCTGATATTTCCAGCCTCGCTTGCTGCGAGCCAGTCTCGGTCAGATATTGAGTTGGGAAGGGTACAGACTTTCTATTTGAGCGAGTGATCTGGAATATAGGGGTTTTGTGGCTTTGGGGAGTTTCTTTTTTACACTTTTAATACCTTAAATGTGGAGTATCTGCTTCAGGGTTTGCCAGTGACCTCTCCACACTTCCTGGAATTGTTCTTGCTTCAAGGTGAGAACCACCGTTCCATAGAGCATCTGACACAACCCAAGGATGTTAAGGGCACAATTGATTCCCAAGAACCAAGACAGGTTACCTCTGGAGATTGACAGGGTGTAGAAGATGTTTTGCACTGCGATTGGGGGAACCCAGACCAGAACAAAAGACCAGAGGAAAGCCTTGAAGTACCGGGTACTCTTGCGGACAGCTGGTTGTTGTTGTTGTTGTTGATCATTGGAGTCAGTCCCGTTGTTTGAATTGGTGTGGTGCTGTGGGACCATGTTGGCTATCGCTCGTGCTTGATGCCTGGCAATACAGATTATCTTCACGTTTAGACCCATGATGACCATCAGGATTGGTAAGACAAATCCGTCAAAGAGAATGACAGTCATCGCCTGAAGGTCATTGTACCAACCCCTACCGCTTTTGCATCCCACTACAATTTGAAACAGTGCGGATGCCAAACCACCACTGATCAACGCCAAGAACCACGCAATGAAGACAAACACAATACATCTTCTTTTGGTTGCGATCACAACATACCTCAGAGGACGAGTTATCTTAATGTACTTGTCAACGGCAACGCAGACACCACAAAGAAAGTAGACAAGGTACAAGCTGGTCACAACAAAGACGTATAGGTACCTAGACGTACAATTCATGCAACCTACTGAAGACCGCAGCATGGATTCGTCAAAGACAACCACAAGGATGAATACGAGTTCACTAAAGAGCAGACTAGCCAGGAAATAGTTGGAGACACTACGTAGGTTACGGTTGCGACAAATGGCCAAGATTATGTACAGATCAATGGCTGCTAGGAGAATTGATAACGGCAGTATCACGGCATACTTAATGACAACAAAAGTATCCATATCGAAGAATTTAACTAAGGGATGCGGCCCTAGCCCCAAGAAAGAATCATTGCCATCCATCCTGTCCCAGAATCTTGAAAAGTTCCTGTTTCCAAAAGATACAATCTTATCCTTCCAAAGCTGGGGATTTTCTTCAAAAAAGTTTCGCTGTTGTCCTTTTCCAAATAATAAGGATCCACGTGAGATATTTCAGAGCATCTTCACTCTCCAATGGTAAAGCTACCAGTATGTGGTACGAATGTAAATATCCAAATAGTTGAGTGCAAAACACTTCAAGTCAAGAATAACAGCAAATTAGAAGCTGTCGCAAGTATCCAATGAAAAAGTCTCAAACATGTACAAGTGCTGCAGAACGACGCTAGAACATAAATCTGCTTTACTCTGCAAAACACAAACGTACATGTAAACTCCAAGTACATGTAGCTCAGGACACAGCTACATGTAGATAGTCCTAGCCCAAGTCACAAGTGAGTCATGCAGTTAGTGAGATTCATGCAAAGAGACCACCACGTGTAAGACGACCCTCTTGGAACAGGGCTACCGGCCATGTGCTTCACTGGACTATGACAAACAAGAACCTAGCACGATCAATGCACTGCTGAAAGCCACCGGTCAAAATTTCAAGCTTCAGAACACAGGCTGACCATTGATTCTTGACCATATTGCCAAGGATACAAAAGCTCAAAGTTTATTCTGGACGCGTTGCCACTGACAACCCAAGTGAACAATGTAGGCTAGTAAAGAAATCAAGTATTGATCAAGCACAATGACTGATGAAATTGCAAATTAAATTTCTCATTAACATGTAAATCACTGGACAGTTTAAAAAAAACATTATTTACAGTGCAGGCCAGTGAAAAGACATCCTCAAATTTTTGACAACTCGATTACGGTCGGTGACAATTACAATTAAGCATTCTATTGTACAAGGCATCATTTTCAAATGCACTTGACAACTTTAAGTCACCCAAAGTTATTATAAAGCGTCTTGTCACAGAGAATATACTGTCTTCAAGAAAAAGGTTTATTTAAACCTAGTAAACGAAGCACTTACTCTGAGGCAACCTGAAACGTATTATTTCAAAGCATGATGTGTTGATGTTGATGTGTGCGCATCATTATTGTAAGCAAATTTTCCTCTCAAGTTAATATACAAACTTTATAAAATAAATAAGGGTCTTGTATTTAGAAAATGTATAAGAGGGTTTAACCAGTTCGCGCCGGATGACGTATATAAACGCAAACATTTCCCCAAATTCAAAACGGATGACGCATAAACACGCCAAGTTCAAGTTCGGAAATGTATGTCAGCAGCGCGCAAGGCCGGAAATGCGTGGGTGTGCTTCCCGGCACTATCAGCCTGAACCCGCTTCGGATCGAGTTTCGTTAAAAATAATCCCGCCCGTTGGCTCGGCGATGTTAAAATAATCCCGGCGCGAACTGGTTAAGAGGGTTAAGACACAAAGAGGATAACCCTCTGTCAAATATTCTGTCAAATATTAAGCCCCCCCCCCCCCCTCCCTTTATGCCACAAAATGGACTGGGTTTATCCCACTGCCATGATGTTGTTAATCCCGATGGCCATGTTATCAACTCACGGTAGCGACAATGAGCCCAGCCTTCCCAAATATGTTGGCTGCTATGTGGGCACCGGTGGTAAGTATAAGAAGACCAGCTACAGCACAGTACACAAGCTCCTAAAAGATCAACAAGTAGAGACAAAGTTTCTAACGAATAGGACAAAGATAATTTTAAATGAATACTTAAGGCAATTTAAACGTGAATTACTGGTACAGTACATGTAACAGGGGATCAATGTGGATTACTAGTAACAGGAGATAAATGGAGATAAACAGGAGATAACGGAATAGCAGTTATTGGATTTTATCAGAATTTAAATTAAGTTTGTAGTTATACCAACAAAAAGTCATGGCGATGGGCCTTTACAAAAACAAAAAACAAAGCTGATTTTGGTTTTGAATACACGGTTTAAAAAAAAATATAAAAAAATTGTGAAATTCAAACAGATTTTTATTAAATCAGGATATTAATCCACCACTTATCAACTTAGTGGTAATGACTTGCGATTGACTTATGACGAATGATTAACATGAGAAGACTTTATAACAACTCTACAATTGACGATATTTGTTTTGTTTACACGTGGGCCCTGGCGTTAGTAATAATGCCCACATTTTTGACTGTTGAACTCAAAGAGCCCTCACGGGGGCCAATTTCATGTAGCTGCTAAGAACAACAAATTACTCAGCATAAATATTCTTCCTAGGCAAAAAAACAGGGTTACAAACCAAATTTTCAGGTAATGCATATTGTTTGTGACTGATAGTTTTTACTAAGCATAAAAAGCAAATGGAGTTTTGGCAGGTAACAAGTTTTCAACTGATCAAGAATTGTTTGTGGGTACATATATTTTTTTGTTTGCTTATTACCTCCACAGAATTGGCCCCATGTCGCATGTCAAGCTGGTGGGTGGGGCATACTCACCAGAACACTCCACGGTATTTTAATCCTGTGGACTACTCCCGTCATGTAGCCAATCATGATGAGTAGTGTCACCAGACCAAAGCCCATGGTTGCTGCCTGGTAGTGCCAATAGGTCGACTCGTCGAGGGACTTATCGGGAGTGGCTGTCACGCAGATGAAGGCAATCATTAAGCAAACCTGGAAAAGAATGAGAAAAACAGGACAGACTTTAAATCAAAGTCCACCTCCATCTTGTTGACAAAGTCAGAGACTTAACTTAAGGCAGGTTTATATACTCATGTAAATGCGAATGCAAAGCCCAAAATTGACGTCACGGAACGGTTACAGCAGAATTTACAGGAGTTAAAATGTGTTCAACTTTTGTGAATTCAGAGCATGAAAACTAGCCCGACATTACAAATTGGTATTTGTGGTCACTTTCGCACCGAGTACGAACCAGCCTATTAAAAAGTGCTTTTATGCATAATAGTACTAGTAGTAGCTTAGAAAAACAAATTATTTTAAATTGAACTTTGAAAAGTAAAGACAACTTTTGGATCAATTCTGGTCCTCCAACTTTATAAATCCTGCCCCACCGCTGCTCAATATTTTTTAAATATTCTCACGGTCGGAGGCTGTTCCACCTATTGCACACGCCGTTGGGCAAAGGGGTAGCCCTCCATTCAATTTGTACAGGGAATTACGTGTTTTCTATATTTATTTACAGCAATAAAAACATGCATACTTTTTTTTCCGGTGTATCGTGGGAGATTTTGTTACTTCATAAAACAATGAAATTTGGAAATATTTCGGTGTAGTGTTTAATAGATATTAGACAATAATTGATTATTTAGATTTTTTTCACATAGACCACAACACTATTTATTGCTACTCATTCCCCTTTGAGTCCAGAGGGGGTGATAACTAACAGCCACCACTGACCAATCAGAGACAAGAAACAGGGCCCGGTGACGTCATCGCGACCGCGAGATAATACAGTTTGGATAAATTCTTGCAGACAACTTTTTTTCAGATTATACTACTACTACAAAGTACTAATACTAGCTAGGCATCAACATGATTATCCCAGCAATTGAAACGCGAAGTTACCCTTTAACAAAATCACACACGCACGGCCGGCCGCCGGCTGTTGCTTGAAGCCGACAAGTCCCACAAAAATCGAAGCCGTATCCGGGTACGGGTACGATCGGGACCGACATGATGACCGAAGTAGGTCCGATTCAAGATTCAACCAAGTAACTTTCCTTTTAAACCAAACCAAATGACAAATTTACCACTTCGATGATCTCCAATATTCCCTCCGGCAATGTCAGATACTTCAGTCCAGTTGGGACCTCAGTCAGCGAAGTAATTGTGGGCAAAACTATCTGCTTTCGATCCGCCATTTTTCCCTAACTTCTTTTCAAGTCTCTTCACAAACTGTGGTCGGCCGGCCGATGGTACACATGCAAAACAAACACGTATATACGGACGATGTATCCTTTGACCCAAACACTAGCGTACGCAAGCGCAATTTACACACTATCAAAGTTTAAAGGACACGCCCACTTAATATTCACGATCTGCGTAGTCCCTCCGGCCCGAGCCCCTATATCTATTGTTTCTTATTAGAAAGCAAGACAACGAAGAAGACTTCTCTGTCGTCTTCATTAAATATTTCATATTTTGTGGTAATTTCCCCACCCTACACCAATGTTTAGTAGCAAACGATGATTTGACAGATAATTAATAAGAGACACTTGTAAGAACAACAATCTTACTGCTGGTATAAGTTTAATATAATAAAAGTAAAGGAAAAAAATCTGAAATGTTTTATTTAGCCAAGATTTATTAACGTACATTTATATGCGCGCGGCCCAGATTTTAAAGTTAGACACGATTTTTGGTCGGTCTATTTTTCATTTGAATAATTGTCTTACCTCTTTCCAGGTTGCAAGTGCAAGACTTAGGTTTATAAAGATCTAGACATACACATGGTTAATAACAGGAACACAATATATTGAATTATATCATATAATTTAACTACATATCTAATCCATTTAGTAGGAAGTGTTTTTTGGTGTGTGTTTTTTGGCAAACAGAAAAAAACACCTAACCAGAATTCAATCTAAGTTGATTTTTTTATCAATCAAAAGATTTGGTAATTTTCCCTTTAAATAGATAATATACTCCTTTAAAACTTGTTCATCTTTTTGGTTTTCTTAATACATGATTTACTACACCTTTAAAATATACATGCATAACGTCACCTTAAAATAATGGCCTAAGTCACGTTTTGAGGAAAAAAATATATTTTGGCCCAAGTCATCTCTTCATTTGTTAAATGGCATATGTGCTGAATTGAACATATTCATGATGCTTATACCCAGTTAGTATAATAGCCTAAGTCTAGTCAAGCGGGTGACTTAGGCCGTTTTATCCCCAAAACTTTCTGTTTAAAATGAGCAAAAAAAATCATTTATTATATGTTTGGTTTAGTTTTCTCTGTTTTTCTCAAAACTTGAAAATATGACTTAGGCCATTATTTTAAGAAGGTGACGATAAGTAAAATTCACAATAGCAATACAAAGTAATAAATACACTGCTAAATCTAAACAAACACATAATGGTGTACAGACTACGTTACATTTGATTGCAAATTGGACGCTGTGGGGATGTGATACATGTACCAATTTTCAACAAACTTCCATCTTCTACATTGTATGTGTATCTCTTAAAAAGTGGTGAAAATGATTCGAGGTAGTATACACTATTTGCTTTTGATGTAATTTTCAAAAATAGGGATTCATATTCTATTGTCGATATTGTGAACCTCAAATAAAAAAAAAAGTTTAGTGTTCAACTGAGGCATACCCTGTACCACCATTCTTAATGATATCAGATCTTGTACCCTTTCAAACCTCCCTATTTTTTGTATGAACGTAAGAATATAATATATAAAATATAAACTTTAACCCTGTTCTACAATGTATAATACCGGGACACCCTGTAAAGATGTAAATCCTTCCCCAATTATATAACGCCTAGCAATACCGTGGTAGATCCCAAAACAATTAAGTAGAATGTACGACTTAAAGCAAGTTTTGCGGCACGAAAGAAGCCATGTTGGAGCCAAATGAGTACAAATTTTACAGAAAAAACCCAATTGCATTTATAGCACACTAAACAAGGCAATAAATGAAACTTAACAAACTAACATTCCTGAATCTACCCAAATCTATCACTGGGCAGTAAACAAAAAGACCACATTGTCAAGTAATGGGTTCTGAACATGTCAGCACTAAATCCTTTCAAATCAAACAACAGATTTTGTAAGATGTGGGTCAAATCAAATCCAACCAAACAATTTCATAGAGCTGCTAAGCAAAAACAATTGATTAGCATAAAAATTCTTCATTGCCAAAAAAAAAAAAAGGTTCAGGTGGTGTATTAGCTTTTTGCTTAGCATGAAAAACACACAGAGTTTTGGCTTGTACCCTGTTTTACTGAGCAAGACTTCCTGTGCTTAGCAATTTTGTGTGCTTAGCAGCTCCATGAAATTAACCCCTATGTGGTTGTTTTTAATAATTGGTGTCGTATTGTTGGTCGGTACTCTTGGCTCGTGGTTTGCACGCACGCCACCTCTTGAAGTTAAACCAAATACTGGCGCCAAATGACACCATCGCGATAAAACCAAAGATCTGCAGAAATACAATCAAATACAATATATAAAAAAAACTATAAAATGTCCGTAAAACAAATATTGACTGCCTCCCGAGGAAATTTATGAAGCATTCCCTATGCGCGAAGCCAACAGAAATTAGAATGCTCCATGGATCACCTAGGAAGGGGCTAGTTTTACAACAATGAAAGAGCAATACTTCCGTATGCCTGATAATTCTACTGCTCTAAAGGCCGAGAGTTGATTCCAATCTTTCACAAAGAAATTGAGGTTTTTCCACAATCACACACTGTTTTTTGGTACTTACAGCAGCAGCAATCATGACAGGTACAGCAATGTTGAATACCGAGCTCAAACAGACGATGAAGTAGGCTATCGTTCCAATGATACTGACTAGAAAATCCTGCAATAAAATCACAAACAGAAGTCAGGGTTCCCACAGAAATCAGAAAACCAAATTACATAATTTTTCCAGTAGTTTTCTGGACTAAAATACAACAATTTTCATGACATGTAGAGTTGAGCGGATTCTCAAAGTGTTTTCTAACAAAATAAGAACAGTTTCTCAGTCCCAGATTAAATTTTAAAAATTAAATTTCCCAGCCTTTTTAGCAATAACTGACCATTATTAAGATCATATATGATGAAAAAATTTGGTGATAGAATGCAATGTGTTTTTCTGGAGGTTTACACGTCTGTTGTCAAAATTGTACACCAAGTTTGGTGTTAGGATAATGGGCTTTTTGCAGGTTTGTAAACACACTGCATCGCTACTTACAAATAAATAAATGTTAATCCTCGTGATGTTCCTGTCCTTTGCAAACGCGAAGACGATGAAGAGACCCACACTCAGGAACAGACCGCAGAATATGACAACGCCAAAGAAGATGTTAGCGATGCTAGTGCCTGACACGACGCAAAGAATGAAGGCAATGAGAGACCATACCTGGGGGAAAAAACAATGTGAAATGTATCACGGTTCTGTTTTAAGATGACTAAAAAAATGATTGCACAAAGGAATGTGGAGTTTATGTTTGTAATAAAAAAAAGTAATATCAATCTCTATTATACTCATACAATGTAGTATATTAGTAGAACTATGTACCCTAACCCTCCAGGGTATTTTTGTTAGAAACTGTGCCAGACACAGCAACATTTTTTTTGCATTGTTTGTCAAAGTGACTAGCCTACCCAGTGCAGCAAGATCTATTAGGTCAAAAATCTCAAAACCAAACTGCCGCAGAATTCTGTAGTCACCTAACGCAACAACAACAACAACAACAAAATGCTCGATCATGCACTTGACTCCTGTAAATGCAGCTTCATTTAGTGTGCGCGATGTTTGTGGGTACCAGACTGCGGTCAGGCGTGCTAGTGGGTTTGCCTAGTGTGATGACGAAAATGACACAATGACACCGCACCAGACTAAATTTAAAACCACTAGCGTGTCTGGCCGCGATATGGTACCCGCATACAATAAGCACAGTGGTCAAACATATGCCACATGCGCACAAAACTAGCACATATATGTACAAGGCTAGGGCCTAGAGCATTGTAAGCTGGAGTAACAAATAATATTTTTGGACAACAATTAATTACCATAATCTTTGCTTTGAGGATACCGTTGATGGATTTGACATAGCTCATTTCCATTCCACACGTCCGTCCAGTTTCAGCGGTCGTACCTCCAGACTCAGCTGTTCCTTGGTTGTCCATAACTTTAACTGAGCGATTCCTTTTTTTTGTTAGGATTCACTCTGCAAACCTGTCAAAGACCATAGAGATTCATCATGATTCCTTATCATCATAAAGATTTCTTGCTAGCCCTTTCGTCTCTTTTCATCTACATGTGCATAGAATAGAGTAAAGAAATCCGGGTTGATTAAAAAAATTAAAAAATAAGACCATGGCGCTCATATATGACCAGGTTTGTGCTTTGAACATCTATACATGTATTTAAATAAATATTTATTATACTGCTCTATGGCTTTGAAAGAATGAGGTACCGGGTTCGAAAATGGGTAATGCATTATGAATATGATGCAAGGTGTCAGTTTGACATTTTACCTCGCCCGAAATATTTATAAGGCGTTTCCTTCCTTAATTTTTACTTTCGTTTCGGCCTGTATTTTTTTCCTATTATTACTTTTTCTTTTTGGAAAGCAACGAATTTATAAATCCGTTAATTTATAATTTTGTTGCAACATCTGGCCTAACCAACCCATGTCCAAATGACACAAACCATAACATAAACCACCATCATCATCATCATGACCTTATGACTGAGTAGTGTCACTGTCAATAATGTAGGTCATGTCATGTGACAACCGTGCGGCTGGATGCAGGATGACACGCGATAGGTCACTCGCATAAAATTGTTGGATAATCCGACCGACAATCCTCTCCATTAAATTCTACATTTTTGGTCAAAGTACGTAGGCCTACAAACTATGTTTACCCTATTTGGTTTAAAATAAAGTCATTTTTACTACCTTTTTAATAATATTTACGTAACTCTTTTCACGGTCTTCCACTTCGATCCCAGCTCCATGGGCGATACCCCGACGACCGTAGCGGTTTAGACATAGTTTAATACAACTAGTTCGAGGGGCCTGTCTAAATGCGCGTAACGTAAATCGCCAGTCGCCGCGTGGGGGCGGGCGCCCTGGCCTGTGGTGATAAAGATTTCATTCGTTTCATAAAGTTCTGTACTATAATACCAAAGATCGTAGAGCGAGCGCCGCTGCGCGGCGCTCTAGGGTCTTTGCTATATATACCACATGAAAAACCGTTCAGAAATGTTTACAAAACTACCTACCAAAAAGGTGTTCCCTTTTTGGTGCGAGTTTGTTTGTGTTTTTTTGTCAGTGGGACAGTGATGAAGGAACGACGTACGTGCAGACAGTTATGTACAATTAATTTTACGCTCAGACGTGCCGCAATTATGATTTTATTAACAAATTGGTTACTTTAGTAATTTCCCTCATTGATCTACATTTGAATGGCAATTAGATTTATTTGTATAAGTAGTTTTGCCTGTTTTGCATTCGATGTCCGAATAATAAGCGACTGGTTCCAGAGACCAACTTTGCGCTTGTGACGTAATCGCGCGCGCGCGCCCGCTTCGATTTGTTTACAAGCACGCACTTGGTTGGCATGTGCATTCGACTAAAGTCACAAAAAGGATTGAAAACGGACGAAGGCGACATTTCTCTGCAAAATCGAGCGAGTATTTTTCTTTTCTGTGTTTAATGATATTATATGAATTGGATAAAGAAAATATTAAAGTATAGTGTGGTGAATTACCAAATTTAATACCAAACTTGCGCGCACAATCAAGAAAAAAGAAAAAAAGTATCGATGTGAAAGTTGAACACAGTAACAAAAAAGCGCGCGTTTACGTTAGGCTGTTTTGTAAACCCCCGCTTAGGCTCCGTTCGTAACTGTAATTTGATTGGATGGATGATTGTAACAAGTAACAATGGATTTAATGACAAGTAACAAATGGATTTAGATAATTCATAATGTCATACATATGTACCTGCTTCAAAAAGAGAAGAAAGAAAAGAAAACAGAGTCGAAAAGAAGACAGAAGAATGAACAAAATGAAGAAACGAAGATATAAAGAAGAGAAAAACTGAAAATAACAAGAAAGAAAGAAGAAAAGGAAGCCCCCAAACTCCCACCCCCCAAAAGAGAGAAGAACAAAGAAGACCCCCTAAAAAAATAACGCAGGGTTCCCAGGAAGAGCAGCATCACGAGGTGATGCTGATGGGTCTACGCACATTAGACGTGCCTATACCTTGCCTAGAAAAAAGGGGAACATACTTACCCAAACTCTCTAAAGGGAAAAGAAAAAAGGGGGAGCAGAACCAAAAGATAAGAGGACAAGAACAAAAAGATAAAAGAACAAAAAGATAAAAGGACAAAAACAAGAAGATGAGAGGACAAGAACAAGAAGATGAGAGGACAGGAACAAGAAGATAAGAGGACAAGAACCAAAATATAAGAGGACAAGAACAAGAAGATATTAGGACAAAAACAAGAAGATGAGATTTGAGAGGACAAGAACAAGAAGATAAGAGGACAGGAACAAGAAGATGAGAGGACAAGAACAAGAAGATGAGAGGAAAGGAACAAGAAGATAAGAGGACAGGAACAAGAAGATAAGAGGACAGGAACAAGAAGATAAAAGGAGAGGAACAAGAAGATAAAAGGACAGGAACAAGAAGATAAGAGGACAGGAACAAGAAGATGGGAGGACGGGAACAAGAAGATGAGAGGACAGGAACAAGAAGATAAGAGGATAGGAACAAGAAGATAAGAGGACAAGAACTCAAACATTTTTGGCGATTGTTTTTTATCCTAAGAAAATTTCCATATTTATGAGAAAGAATGTTAGATCATTTCAGGAATTGTTGGTGCAAATAAATTAGTTGTGAATTTAGAAGATTAAAATGGATGGATGGATGGATGGATGGAGGAGGTCCTTAAAAGTGGGAGGACCTTGAAGCTGTACACATTTATGATGGTGAGTACTCATCTTCTTTTAAAAATAAAGTTATTTATTCTAGAATTTGAAAGCTTTCTGTCCCAAAGAAAAAAGAAACATGTAAGCATCTAAATATTGTTGGAAAGTCATTCATTATTTCTGGGTTTTTTTCCCTGACTTCTTTTCTTAACAAGGTCCAATTGGGTATGCAGTTGCATTCCTTTCAAATATTTGCATGGTTATCTGTCTTTGTTTAATTGATATTTGTCGGTTAGTTCATCGTTTGTTTTCTGTTTGTTCGTTTCAGCAAGTTGGCAGGGTTCCCAGGAAGAGCAGTACCATGTGTTGATACTGATGGGTCTACGCACATTAGACGTGCCTATATCCTGCAGTAGGACCTAGAGGTATAGTTTGTCCATCAAATGGCTGGTTGGTTGGAGGTGGTCCCGAAAAGTGGGAGGGAGGGCGGACCAGAATTTAGTTTTTCCCAGGTTGCTAGGTTGTGGGAACTCGTCTTGTTTTGTTACCTTGTTATGTTATACCTTGTTTTGTTACCTTGTTATGTTATACCTTGTTATGTTACCTTGTTTGTTTGTTTTTGTTATCTGTTTGTCGACTGTTTGATTGGTTGTGCTTTAGTTCTTTGAGATCTCGACACAATTTTTCTAACATTATTTTACAGAGGGCACTAAAGACTTGAACAGAATTGTGAACATGTGTATCAATACAAATTTCGGTGATGGGTTGAAAAATGTGATACATATTTTGTTCCTTTCATTAATTTCAACCAGATTTATCTTGACTGTTTACTTTTTAAAAAGTTGTTTTCGTTTGTTTTCCCTTTTGTTTGTACATTAATCTGTTTTGTTTGTATGTTTGTCTGTTCGTTTGTATGTAGTAGGCAGGGTTCCCAGGAAGAGCAGTATCATGTGTTGATACTGATGGGTCTACGCACATTAGACATGCCTATATCCTGCAGTAGGACCAAGGTTGTTTAGTTTATTGTTAAATTACTACTGGGTTGCAAGTCAAATCACAACAGAGGTCAAGGGATGACAGGATCCACAGGTCACAGGTCAATAGATGACGGACTAACTTGAGGCAAATTTCGCAGCAAATATTTCACGATGTCAAATTCGCTTCGTATTCGTGTGAAGTATTTACACGCCTTAATTTAAAACAGGTGCTTTTGAGGGTGACAACTTATAGTAGAATGGATGGTTGGTTGGTGGGGGTCCTTTATAGAGGGTGGGTGGGTGGACCCCAGTTAAGCTGTTACCCTGAAATGTGATTATTAATTTAAAAAAACATTTCTTATAACAATTATAGCAATGTTAAACTAGAAAATAAAATAAAATGTAAATTAAATCCAATTAAATGTAACTGAAACTGAATATGAGGTGGGTTGGGTTAATGGTTTAGAAAATAAATGTGGAACTTTACAAGTGAACAAAAGAGCGACACATTCTACTGGATCAAACAAAAACCTGTTGATGATTAATTTTGTGTGAAATCAAAACGTTTATTAAATTAAAACTCACACGTAAAAGAGCAATAAGCAAGATTGTGTCAGAGTTTAAAACTAGTCTCAGTGAAATAATGAAATTGTTGTGAAATTGAACATGATGCAAAAAAACCATTCACTAGACAAGAGTTATTATTTTTGTAAAAACTTGTTCCAAAGAAATGTCAATTTTGTGCCTGGCATTTTTTTTGTGGTAATGTACCACAATTCAAACAAAAAACACATGAATGTCCTCACAGTTTTTCTTGATTTTTCTCTTAAACAAGTAATTACTTTGATGGCGAATTACAAGAAAAGAAAGAAAATTCCATTTAAAAACTAGCGAGCATGATAGTTGCATAATGAGAAGGTTACATACAATAATATTTTGTATCCTACACTTAAGAAAGACGGAGGATTCAACAACGAAGCAAAACGCTTATTATCTCAACTTTCTGAATGCATAGAATAAAGTTACTTTTGTTCATAAAAATAAAACAACTTGAATTCCGCTATCAAATTATCACAGCACACACAAGGAAAACAACAAAAAACGGTATTTCTATTTTGTAGTCTTACACTGAGCCCAAAATTAAGTGCATATTTTTTACTCTAAATCAGTAAATAAGTTATGTGACTTTAAACAAAAATGTGCAAAAGTTTTCAACATTTTTGACGACAAGAAAAACTGCTTAAAGCCTCCGTTTAACAAGCTTAAAACTACCCTCTACACCACATTAACTTTGATTTGTATGTAATTTATTTTAGTTATCAAAATATTTCTATTTAATCTGCCACAGCACTTTATTAACACAAAGTATGAGTAAATAAGCATTGGTCATTTGGTTTATCTGCGACAGGATTTTAAGAAAGTTACTATCTTAATTAGCCCAGTTTATACCCAGCGTAAACGCAAACGCAAATTTGTGACGTCACAGCAAGTTTTGGTGCTGCAAATTTGTTGGACACATTTCAACTCCAGCAAATGTTTCCAGCGAATGCTTTGTGACGTCAAAATCATATCGCATTCGCTTTTGGGTGAAATATGAACCGGCCTTCATAAGATTCTTGTTGTATTTTCATTGAATGACATTTTAGAATCCACTTTAAAAACTTTAAAACTGTTACGATCAGGTTACTGTTCATCATAATTCACATCAACGTATCACTGCTATTTTTCTGCGTGTGTAGTATTGACTTGCAACGTCCCGCAGTCCCTCTCAAATTTGGTATTTTTTTTACAAGTTTATCTTCAGTTTCACAGGAAAAACTAGTTTTGAACACAACAACATAAGACCAGTTTCAAATGCGACAACTGAATCATAAACATGTAAAAAAAAAAACAGAAATGACATTTGTCAATGGAAAGCATGAGTTACTAATATAGAATATGTGAACATGAACGCAAGCAATGAACAGCAAAAAGCATTATTGACCAAATGGTTGTTAATTTTAAATTTTCTGTAATAAACCTTGATTTGTATTAATCTTGGAATGTCATTTTTTGTTTCAATGTATTGAAGGAAAAACAAAATTATCATATCAATATTTAGAATTAAATTAGGCAAATTAATTGATTAATGACAATATGATTTTTAAAAACATGATATATTAAACTACATGGTGCAAAGGTAGGAATAATGTGTAGATTAATGGACGGATTTATAAAGATAACTTTTTAGGATGGAATGAATGGAATGTCGCATAGCTGATTTTTATCTTTTAAAATTATATATTATAAAAAGTAGAAAATTATAAAGTATCAACGATGCATAAGCACTGCATAAGCTATCAAATTTACAATCGATTTGGCTGTAGACAAGCATCTTACTTTGTTAAACAAGTATTTAACAACTTCATATTAAAAATATTGTAGAATTTAGGCATTTATTTTAGAGTAGCATTATTCAAGCATGCTTGCACAGTTAGTATGGTGTAATTTTAACAATGGGTTGCACTTAGTTAAAGGTAGGATACACCATTGGTAATAGTTTGAATGGTTTATTATGAATGGGTGAATTTGGGGCAACTGAAATTTATGTTTTTAGGTTACTGCATGCTATGAGAAGGAAGAAGAGTGCAGATGTATGGAAGAAGGTAACACTGTGTGTACGGTTTACCGAGTGTTACCCATTCCAGAAAGTCTCAGACTACAAGAGGGATCTACTTGATGTCGCAGAGTAATGCCACACCACGCAGAATCCAGTGATCAGGATTCTGGGTTGTCTTGAGGTCAACGGTCGCAATGAACGTCAAGTCTGTCCTGATGGGTTTCTTGTAGATGGGACACTCGTACATCCTGGGATCCTTCCCCCCGGTGCTGTTGATGGCGTAGATGTGGATAACAGGAAGAGGTTCAAAGAGTACCTTGGGCTTGGGTTCGATGAGGCGGATACCGCGACGGTCCCAGGAGGCTCCTTCTAGGAAGAGGCCACTGACGTAGACGCCTTCGGCTGGCGGCTGGCTGATGTCATCTTTGAAGAATCTGGTGACATCATTGTGGAGGATGACACTGTCCAAGGCCCAGCCCTTGTGAGCACGTGTCACCTCCTAAAAGGTTTGTAAAACATTGTCCAAATAAAATGGAGAATTAGCTTTTTACAGTTTTGGAAGAGACTTACACCTAGCTGGTCAGAATGCAAAGCAAATTACTTTGCAGCGATTGTATGCTATTCTGTTGCTAGATCCTTAGCCTATTAAATTAAATGCAATTGCTCTTTATTAAGTGTCATTAAGTATTATTAAGTATCAAGTATAAGATATAAAATCCCTCCAGCAATTGCTTGATTCTAGGCTTTTTTATTTGTAAATAACTCATATTTGTAGACTTTTCCTATTTACCGCAAAAATGTCAGATAAATGTCCTTAAATTGCTTTTCAACCTTCAAACTCTGACGAGAATATTTTATATTTGTCTTAGAAATGTCTCAGCTATGTTATGGAACATGTATATTTAATTTTTAAATATAATTCACTTGTAAATACCAGTGTTATGCCGTTATCGATAGCAAAAAGACCAATTATCCTTCGTGATGCAACTAAGATGCAAGTAGACAGAGATAATCAAGTTCTAAGGACCCACCTGTCTCATTGCCGTGAGGAATCCCTGAGGATTAAAGAAACCAGTCATCCAGAAGGTGTTGGGTCGACCGTCAAAGCACCACAATCTGAACTGACTGTTACGTTCTATCAACTCAGAATACCAGAAGCCTAGCGTGGAGGATGCCCAGGAGATCTTCTTCCAAGACTGAGGGATGCGGGCATCAAACATGCAGTCTAAGGCATCTCGTAGGTTCTTGGTGTGGAAACAAAACCAAAGAAGCATTAAATTGAAGTCTACCTAAAGGTTTGCACGTCGATTAATGTGTTGCTAACATTTTGAGTTCAAAGCTTCTTGAGTAAATCCTGACCTCGTTCATGATGATGGTGCCATCAATAGCCAGCTTAAGATCCATCAGTGTGTTCCTAACTAGAGTAATAACTCTCTGCATACGATCTATCTCCTGCTTCAAGAAGATGTTCATCGGTTGTAAGGCACCCATCTTCACGATCCTCTCCTTGACCTGTATAATAGCCATTTCCAAATATCAGGATTAAGATTGCACATAGTCTGTTGAGATTTCTCTTCTATAATACAGATTGTGCAGCCTCGTCAGTCTTCAAGACAATCTTGACAAAGATAAGCGTGATGACTATCGTACCTCAAATGGTAAATAATCCTGAGGTAGTTTCTCTAGCATATCGTCTGCCATTCTCTGCACCACCACCTCTCTAGTCTCGCTTCCACTGCCCCCGCTATCTTTGGGTTGAATGCTCAAGATGGTGCTCAGTACTTCCCTGGCTGTGTTGCTCTGATATCTACATGAGTGATGAAACATTGAGATTAATATTTGCCATAAGTGGATGATGCTGCTGTCAAAATTCATATGTTGCCTGGAGTTCTTGGAGAGGCTTCTAAGAGCTGTTTCTAGGAGCTGTTTCTAAGAGCTGCTTCAAAGATCCATTTTATTTGTGAGTGAGTGAGTGAGTTTAGGGTTTAACGCCGTGCCGGCATCAGTGGCCATATTCACGGCGGGAATGTGCACAAATATAAGACAATAGGTAGTATTAAAAACAATCAAGTGAACTGTGGAAAATATAAAAACTTGAAGTCGGAAGGAACAATTATCACAAAGGAAAAGAATGAGACCGTTTCAAAAGAATAAACGAACTATTGTGTAGAAGTGTAACGATAGATTGATTCTAGGCAGTTTTCCAGGAGAATCCTGTGGAAGGCGGGCCACGAAAATTGTATTTGTACAAGCTTGGCGTCTTATCTCTGCATTCTGTGATCTGGTTTAAATTACAGTTCATAAAGGTGTCCACTAGAGACGCTGAGCCAGGATATTGGCCTGAACTCATAGCAGATTGTTTTAGATCATCAAGGTTATTAAAACATTCTAAAAATGTCCAAGTATTTGTGTCGATCCTTATCCCCAAAACATTAAAAGAGAAAACAACAAAGGTGAATTTCCTGATTTAGGACAATCTTCCAAACTCGTAATTGAATTATAAAAGTCTTTTTAAAACGTCTTTATATGTACTGACGTGATATCAGCGTTAGGGTGAAGCCCAAAGACCTCGGGAGTATCAGCATTGGGTAAGCCATTGATGTAATCTACGTAGTGTTGGACCTGCGTTCCTTTAGGTATCTGGTAGCCCTTGTAGAAACAGAAGCTGTTGGTAAACATTTGCTCACTGAACCAAACCTGTTAACAGAAGGGGAAAAAATGTAATTTATTTTATTTCTTATCTTAACGCGGTAGCCCAGTGAGAGGAGTGAAGACATTTTAGAGGTGGTAGGAAAACTTCAGTAGAATATTGTTGAAAAGCAACGGTATCTGGCAGGGACTGAAAACCCAATTTACATATATTGGCCCCGGTGAGATTTGAACCCAGGTCACAGTGGTCTCAGGTCACCAATGTCAAAAGGCCCAACTCCAAAACGGACTGAGTGATCATTAGTACATTAATGACGCCCAAGTAGCTACTGCTTAAACTAAAAAGGAACATTAGACGCTCAGTGTTTTATTTATTTAAACTTCATCATTTGATAACTTCTGGTTTTTTCCCGTTTTTTTCAGGCACCACAAATTGTAATTTTATGAAAAGGATATATTTACCCTCGCAAATGTGTTCAGAAGGCGTTTGTCAAAATCATCCGTTACACGACCTCCGTACTGGATCTCTCCTATCATGTAACGCACAGTCAGCCATGACACACCCTGAGTAAAGGTAGGAAAAGAAATAGAATCTAAATTAAGCTAGTTAATGAAAAGTAAGTCAAATTTCTGCAGTTTATTTCAAAAACGTTTCCTACGTTTCGTTTATCGTTACCAAACTGCTACAATTTGTATTTATTTTACTCAAAATGGTACAAAAATAGAATTCTTAATACCTACCCGCTGCCTGATTAGGTAGGGGAGGATTGCTGGGGAGAAGGGGGGTCCCTTTTGGGCATAACTATGATCTTGACAATTTGTTTTTATTTCTTGTGGTACAGTTGGCACTGGAGCTGTCAACAAGGATATATCATATCTGAGGCTCACTTGAGATTTGGCTATGATTTCATTTTAAAAACAGTGATACAAACAATCAATAGTCAGCTTTCAGTACCTTTTTAATGTCCATATCATCCAGATGATTCTGCATAAACTGGACGGTGGCAGTGAAGTCAGCCGAGTTGAACTCATAGGGGATGTTCCAGCCAAGAGGGCCAAACTTACGTCTCTCCTGATAAAACATGTCAATGAAATAATGACAACCTTTAAATATATGTCCATACAAAAAATCATGATTAAAAAATAAAAAATTATAGCATTTGTTATTACAATAAAATTTACTCAATCAAAATTGGAGTTACATTAGATTAAAGATAAATTAGATTAAAGATACAAGAAAAAATGCACCAAAATTGAAAAAAATACCTCCATCTGTCAAGTTAATCTAAGCTAGATTCTCCTGACCGATTGCTTCTTTTTGTTAACTATGCCTTAATTAATTAGACCTATGAGTATCTGATTTATGATATTGAATTTGTTAAGAATCTAATTACTTAATTGGCAGGTGTTTCATATACTACATTAGCAGGGTGATTTTGTCTGACCTGTACGACTGTATGCAGTACAGCAGTAGCATACAGCATTGGTTTCCACTGTGGCATGTTAGAGACATCTAGCTGATCCTGACTGATGCCTGCGTAGGTTCGCTTCAAGCCTGCCTTGACTCCTTGAGGTGGCTCATTGGTGAACTTGATACACATCTAGTGGAAGTTAAGAAAATAGGACAACGACCAGGCTATAAAAACAAATCGTGAGTTGAATTATACTGACAATTTGACTGACAGTGACAGTGCAGTCCACCCCTTAAGTGACAGTTATATCTACGTAAATACCCTTTTGTTCTTTTATAGAATCTAAAAATTAATGAGACCTTAAAGAACAAGACCTCAAAGTGAAAACAGTAACTGACGTACTTGCAAAAGATTTCTAGTCTAAGCTGTTTTGTAGCAATCACCTATCTTTGAAATTGTTTTTATTTCGATTTAAAATCGACTTGCAGTTTAGGCTACAACTCACCTGTAGGAGACTGATAGGGAAGCTGGGATGCACCTCGGTAGTCATCCATAACCTGAATGAATCGTGGACATTCTCCGTCTCCACCACGCAATCCATGACCTCGCCAAGGAATGACAGTGACAAGTGGCAGTTCTGCAGCATCACCCAGCCCCCGCTGGCCTGTGACTGACTCATCAGGCGTCGGGCGTGTACCTCCTGCCCTTGACCCAAGGAGATAGCTCGGCATTCCATCTTCTTCTTCTTGGCCAGTGTCTCAATCATGTTGGTAGGGTCGCTGCCCATGGACAGGAAGCAGATGAGAGGGGTACGCATGTCCGATTCTTCCCAGGTTGTCTCCAAGTCTAAGATGACTCCCTCAGCGTAGCGTTCACCCAACGAATCCACTGCAGTATCGAAAAGCAACATGTGTCAAATTGTGTCGATGTATCTTAGCAAGAGTAGGTATGTCTTCAGTTCGAAGAGTTTTAGGTAAAACGATCAGAACAAATTTCAAGTATTTAAAAAAAGCAGGAACCTCTGAATCAAGTTCTTGTGGACGATGTACTCACCGATATACTTCCTAGCCTGTGACAACGTCCTATCAGGACTCCATGATCTGACTAGGAGCAACCTCCTGAAGACATCTAAGGAGTTCTGGTATCCATCAGGAATGATCTCATCTTCGGGAGCCTCCTTGTCAAACCAATGCTTCCACTGTTTCTCGTTACGAGCGACCTTAGATGGTTCAAAAGAGGCGTTTTAAGTGACTACAACTTTCACAACGGGTTAGTTAGATTGAGTAAGACAGAGTGAATGTAATTTAATTGATATTCCTGTTCTTAAAATTCTAGAGTTTCAGACCCCAAGAGATACTAGTGGTGATAAAAAGCAGGGGCAGATTTCATGGTGTATTGGCAAAAATTCATAGTGTAGAGGTGCTGATTTAAGCAATTTTTTTTTTGTGTGGTTAAGCATTCCCTATTTTTTAAATTTTCTCACTTGGTTAAGGATGTCGCTGAAGTGCTTGAGTTTACTGAGCTCCACCAGGTTCAGCCAGGTGATGTCTAGGATCCACCTGCTGGGTTTGGGAGGACAGGCCTTGAGATCCAAGGAAGCGCCACCTGTAGCCACAAAAACAGAAGATGAGCAAAACCTGGACAACTTCTTAATCTACTCATTTTATCAAGACTCTTTCGGTTGTTTTCTAAATGGAATCTTATTACTTAAAGGTAAAATACAACATTTGCCAAAAAAAACCAACAAAACTATCGATTTTTTAATAAAATAGCTTGCTTGACTGTAAGTGAACAATAGTCTCAAGCATCCTGTGAAGTCACGGCACCTGGTGTGCTGTTATTTTCTAAAATGTTTGTGTCAATTTCCAACGATGGACGACCCAACCTTCTTTTGAAAAACCTGTCTATGTATAA
The DNA here is from genome assembly GCA_037893245.1 of Crossaster papposus. Taxonomy (NCBI): domain Eukaryota; kingdom Metazoa; phylum Echinodermata; class Asteroidea; order Velatida; family Solasteridae; genus Crossaster; species Crossaster papposus. Next base: position 1,476,939 of record JBAIAA010000231.1, on the reverse strand, counting down.
ATACAGCCCACAATTTATCCCATTGTTTCTGCAATACGATTACACATCACTGAATGGGAGCAAACCAACTAGTCTGGTTCCCTAGCCTGATCATTTTTTGACAACTATACATCGCTATAAATTCCGTAAAAGTAGTTCTTACGGAATTGCGTTAAAAATCTGGTGGATAAAAGTACCTTTGATGAGCGTGCTAAACTCCTCGTGTTTCACCTTCCCACCGACCATGTCCACCTTGAGTGTCAGGAGAATAGTAAACATTAATTTGTCGCTCTCATATAACCCACGAGCTGCATACTTGTAGACGGCAAAGGTCATGTACTCAATGATGTTGGCGATACGCTTGCTGGTAATGGGACTCTTGATTGAACTGTGGATAGAAAAAAGACATTGTTTTTACAGAAATAGATCCTAGACTTACAGGCCGATCACGGTGAAAAAGTAGAATAAACCTACGATCAAAATTAGAAACAAAAAGAAAAAGGAAAAAAAGATAGAAGTGAGACTTGAGGATAAAATAAGATGAAAGTAGGATTTTTGTTGGCTTTCACGAGTAGTTTTCATTGATACTCACAGCTGCAATACTTCTGTGCCCAAAACCCATAACGGTGAGTAACACAATCATGAACAATTATATTCAATGAGATATCATTTTTTTGTTAGTTGTGGGACAGAAAAAGAAAGAAATGGTTAGAAATACAAGGCAAATTACTGCAAAAACTACTATAAGGAGATTAATTCAGTTAAGTATGAAGTCAATCGTGACGAGGGTTAGGGTTAGGGTTAGGGTTAGGGTTAGGGTTAGGGTTAGGGTTAGGGTTAGGGTTAGGGTTAGGGTTAGGGTTAGGGTAAGGAGATTGATTGAGGTAAGGAGATTGATTGAGGTAAGTATGAAGTCAACATCGTGACGAGGTAGGGTTAGGGTTAGGGTTAGGGGTTAGGGTTAGGGTTAGGGGTTAGGGTTAGGGTTAGGGGTAGGGTTAGGGGTATTAAGTCAACATCGTGACGAGATACTTACTTTGCCATGGACAGATCAAACAGACCTAGAAACTGCTTCAATGAAGTCTGGTACATGACGTTCACCATGCTCATCTCAGTGATTAAGAAGTACAGGATACTGCCTCGGTTAGCCACTGGTAACACCATAATAATAACAACATATAACTACTCAACTCAAAACTCAAAACAAACTCTGACAACTTTCTGGATGCGGTCTTCATTGTCCAGAAATGATCACAACAACATCTCAGAAAAAAACTTCACTGTGTGTAAGCATCGGGAAGAATCGAGACTTGGGAAAAGGTAGAGAGTTGGCAGAAGGCACGTACATTCTTGACGTGTCCAGTAGAGCAAAAGATTTGTTGTGAATATAAAGAGAAATCAAGGATTATTTCCAGTATGTGTTCGTATATTTCTTTAACCACTCCTGTGAATTCACCGCTGACTATTTTCCTCTCACCTGGTCTAAACTCTTCTCTAGCCGTGTTAATCTTCGTCTCCGTTTCAGCAGCCACTTGTAGTTTCTGACTGACTTCCTCCGCTGTGCTCTTTGTGTTAGATAAGACGCTAATCAAGGACTCATCATCTACCAGAGACCCCTGGGTGCTTGTCAGACGGTACAGCAAGTTGTCTTCAAGCTCTTTCATCTTACGCTTGTTGCTTGTCACGTCTTCTACCAGTTTGGTGCGTTCTGCTTCCAGTTCCTAAAGATACAAGATAGAGACAACATTATCATGCAATTCACGAGGTTGCCAGGGCTGTCTATTAAATTCTCAGAACATAATTAACCTTCATTTCAACTTTTTTTTTCTCAAATGGTTTCTTGACTCGCTTGATTACGACATCAGCCCTCATTAAAATTGACAAACCTGTTAAATAGTTTTATATTTTTTAAGCACCCTCCTCCTGTTATAACTATCACAACCTGTAAAAAACCAAAGCCTTTCTCTCTCATAGCTTGTGTGTTACAACCTGTCACTTGATAGGCTCGGATGTAGGGGGTAATTGACTATTTTGACAACAAGAGAGGAAGGAATTTATTCGTGATTTAAATTAATAAAAAATCTGTAAATTGCTGGTTTTGTTTTTGTTTTCCAGAAGTCTACTTTGCAAGTAAAACAAAAATAGACTAGCTTCCAGCAGCTTGAACAGCAGAAATAAACATATGGTCCTTGAAAGTGTACAAACAAAGAATGTGCCATTGTTAACGTGCAGACTAAAGAAGGATTCAGATAAGTCTGTAAGGAGTTGACTTACATTCTTCTCAGTTAGGATAACGCGACCCAGCAACTGATCCTCAAGACCCTTCATGGTGACAGTGAAGTCAATGATGGATGTCTTAGCACTGACCTCGGGAGTGTAGGCGGGGTTAGGGAGCTTAGTAGTGACGTACAGACGGAAGCCGTTCATTACGTCAACCTCCTTGTCGCCTACTTTGACCTGTTGGAGAGAGAAAGACAAACCCTTAAGGAGGTGTAGGCAGGGTTAGGGAGCTTAGTAGTGACGTACAGACGGAAGCCGTTCATTACGTCAACCTCCTTGTCGCCTACTTTGACCTGTTGGGAGAGAAAGACAAACCCTTAAGGAGGTGTAGGCAGGGTTAGTGAGCTTAGTAGTGACGTACAGACGGAAGCCGTTCATTACGTCAACCTCCTTGTCGCCTACTTTGACCTGTTGGAGAGAGAAAGACAAACCCTTAAGGAGGTGTAGGCAGGGTTAGGGAGCTTAGTAGTGACGTACAGACGGAAGCCGTTCATTACGTCAACCTCCTTGTCGCCTACTTTGACCTGTTGGAGAAAGAAAGACAAACCCTTAAGGAGGTGTAGGCAGGGTTAGTGAGCTTAGTAGTGACGTACAGACGGAAGCCGTTCATTACGTCAACCTCCTTGTCACCTACTTTGACCTGTTGGAAAGAGAAAGACAAACCCTTAAGGAGGTGTAGGCAGGGTTAGGGAGCTTAGTAGTGACGTACAGACGGAAGCCGTTCATTACGTCAACCTCCTTGTCGCCTACTTTGACCTGTTGGAGAGATAAAGACAAACCCTTAAGGAGGTGTAGGCAGGGTTAGGGAGCTTAGTAGTGACGTACAGACGGAAGCCGTTCATTACGTCAACCTCCTTGTCACCTACTTTGACCTGTTGGAAAGAGAAAGACAAACCCTTAAGGAGGTGTAGGCAGGGTTAGGGATCTTAGTAGTGACGTACAGACGAAAGCCGTTCATGACGTCAACCTCCTTGTCGCCTACTTTGACCTGTTGGAGAGAGAAAGACAAACACTTAAAGAGGAGTAGGCAGGGTTAGGGAGCTTAGTAGTGACGTACAGACGGAAGCCGTTCATGACGTCAACCTCCTTGTCACCTACTTTGACCTGTTGGAGAGAGAAAGACAAACCCTCAGGGAGAATGCGGAATAAAACCCTAGATTATCAGAGGAATTGCCGTGAGGCACTTTCTCTTGGATCAGCTGATTTCCTTGTTTTTCACTTCACAATTATGCCATTGAAAATGGAAAACCACTGTAAAACGTCTTGTAAAGATTATAATGTTCTCGTTTTGGAGATTAATTACAAGTTGCATGCCTGAAAGAGCCTGCAGAACATCTGAGGTTTGTGGCGGAACCAAATATTAAAACTGGTAAAACTTCTCCTGTGATCTTTGCTGCAGCGATTACCTTGAAGGTGCTACCACTCTTGATGAAGTTCTTTTCCAGGACGTTGTCCAACGCTGGGTCTAGTTCCTCACCGATGTCTTCAATCATCAGAGGTCGTCCAAGGGACAAGGAATCCTCAAGATGGGTCCTGAAGTACTTGTGGTTCAAGGACGTCAGCTGGGATTAAAAGAAGAAAACGTTGGCGACAGTCAGAAAATGATGGCGACCGTCCGACTAACATTTAAGTCAGTGACAGAGGGGGTAAACAACGTCTTCAAATCCATCTTAAAAATACTAGGTTTTTTTAAGCTTTAAATGCCGGTGGAAGAGGGGCAGGGGGCAACACACAATTCAAATTACAGGTCAGTCACAAGTCAACCACATAAGTCACAAGAAATGGAAATGGTTCACATGTTTTTAAGATCATTCACCGACCTGCATTTCGTTTTTAGCCTCTCTATTCTTGATCCAAATCTTGCCCTGTCCCTGCGGGTCAATCAACAATGGGAAGCGTGCTGCCTTGGTCACGATGATACCATTCTGAATGGACAGCTCATCATTGGGCAGAGCTTGCAAGTTCCACTCCGCAATCTAGCGAAAGAAACAAATCATTATCACATATAAATGTGGAGTAACCTGCGATGGATTGGCATCCCATCCAGAAGAAATAACAATATTCTCAGTTGTTTCATTCCACTAAAACTAAAGGTGAACATCATCCTGATGAGCCACAGTCGCTCGGCTGACTATTACTCTCAAGAAACTAACCGTAGGGTTATCCACCAGCATCTCAATCAGGTTGATGTTGGTGCTGTAAGGAATCTTGCGAGACTTTAGCTCCTTCTTCCAATCCTGGAGTAGCCGAGTGCGGAACTCCTGGTTGAATGGTCCCTCGTAGGATAGGAAGCCAGTGGCTAGTAAGACATCACCAACCAGCCTGGACGAGAAATGAACAGTAATTTTGCTTCTAGATTTATTGCCAAGATAAGAATCTAATATAAGGCATATGACACTAGCTAATTATAATCTCTCCATGGAAAAATGACACTAAAGTTTGATTCTATTTATAAGATGGAATTTGCGTCGAAGAGATGAATGTTTTAAGTTTTGCCCGTAAGTTCGGGTCTCACCCGGGTATGCCAAGCAATGACATTTTCATTCAGTATTCAGATTACATTTGCTATGAGAATTTAATCAAGTCTGAAAATTAAATTGAGTTTTCTTTGTAGCAGCTAACCTTCCGATAGCCGATTTGAATTCCTTGTTTTGTTGCGTCCATCGTTCTTTCTCACCACCTAAGCCGTTAATCAGAGTGGAGGCAGAGTTCATCTTACGACGACATGTCTCTGCATCATCAAGAAGGTCCTAAGACAATATCCACATATCAAACATTGAATGAATACGTCTTTGTTTAATCCTTCCTTTGTTGGTCCTTCAACTCCATTCTTTTAATCCCACCTTCGTGTTTCTCCTCCGAACCCTGCATGTGTGTGCGTCCCCCCATGTTTGTTTTGCCTCTGAAGATGTTATTAAGATAAAATATCAGGCCTTCTTATTTTTAACCTGATTTGCATATTTCAGGTCATTCCATTCAAGAGCTGTGATCAGTTGGAGATACGTCTATCACAACTGGAACCATGGGTCAATTACAAGTCAAATCACAACCAAATCATAAGTAAAAAGGTTTGAACGATGTCAAAGGAATGCCTTTTCACAGTTCATTTCAACATCAAGTCACTTGACTAGGACCAGATAGCTTGAAATGATGCTTGTCGCACTCAACATTAACCTCAGGAAGTAGTGTGGTATTTGCAGTAAGGCAAACCTTCGTCAAAATCTTCCAGTGAAGCTAGTAAACAGTGTCTGGGAACAGATCAAAGAAAAGCTTTTTGTCCTACGACATAAACTCAAGTCCGGCTTGAAGCTGGTCTGGTACCTGTTTCTTTTTCATAGCTGCATCATACTCTGTCTGGGCGGCATCCAACTCTTTCTGTTTCTCGTCGAGTTGGGCCTGCGCTTTAGCCAAGTCATTGTTAGCTACCTCCAGCCTGGCCTCCTGAACGATGAGATTGGCCTGGAAACGGGCGAAAAACAAACACCATGCACAAATAGATGTCAGCACAGACCTATTCACAACGGCCTAACTATAGGTTAAACTTTACATCGGCCTAACTAGGGTTAAACTTCACAACGGCCAAACTAGGCTTAAACTTCACAACGGCCTAACTAGGGTTAAACTGCACAACGGCCTAACTAGGATTAAACTTCACAACGGCCTAACTAGGGTTAAACATCACAACGGCCTAAATAGGGTTAAACTTCACAATGGCCTAACTCAGGTTAAACTTCACAACGGCCTAACTCGGGTTAAACTTTACAACGGCCTAAGTCGGGTTAAACTTCACAACGGCCTAAGTCGGGTTAAACTTCACAACGACCTTACTAGGGTTAAACTTCACAACGGCCTAACTAGGGTTGAACTTCACAACGGCCTAACTAGGGTTAAACTTCACTGCCTATTCACTAGACAGGCTTTTTTCTGAGACAAAGAAAACATTGACAGATGAGATTTGAAGGTCTGCATGGCGAAAAGGCGATAAGATAAGTAGTTTGCGGTAACCCCACCTAATACTTTTTAGTGAGATGTGTGGTTCTAAAAAGAACCGGCGGGAACTTAACGTTTCACAATTTAACAACATTCACAACTTAATAAGGGGAAAATGAAAATGAACAATTAAACAGGTGATGACTCAAGGTTTCGTTTAAGAGTGGTTTACCTTGAGAGGAAGTACTTCTTTGTTGATTCCATAGAAGAAGGCCATGGCTTTAGTCCATGAACATAGACCAGCTACGTTACCACACACCTGGTAAGAAATCAAAAAACAAACAAATGAAGATTTCAGATGCAAAGACCGCTAACGCCAGCAACAAGTATTTGAGTATTATATACTAGGCACTCAGAGCTTTCACTTGAAATCATTATCTCATTTTTCATGAAAGTGTCTAAAATGTCTACTTTTCTTCTTGAAACCAAGTTTCTAATACATGAAACTTCCAAGAAGCATCGACCCTGATGCCAAGTAACATTAGCAGGCACCACATCCCTGATTCTTACAAATTCCTCCCAAACATCTTGCTAGAATATGACTGATCTCAGATGGTTAGGATTAACGAGAGAGTACTTATTTCTTACTTTTTTGGCAGTCTCCAAGTTGTAATCTTCAGAGTCTAGGTACGGTCCCAGCAATTCGACAGTCTCTTCGTTGATAGAATCCTTGGGGAACTTCAAGAGATTTCCCAAAAATCCACCACCACCCATCAACTGCAAAAAACAAATATCCATTAAAATATTCTTTCTTTCAATTTTGATTACATTAATTTATATCAAAGGCAAGAAATCAAATAGCTAACGTGAAGAAAGATAAACAAAAAAACAGGAAAAAGTAAAAACAAACAATTTTAGTTCTAAACAGAGCGTGCAATCCAGTCTACAAGTTTTGCCCTTTTGCCCTGCTAACTGTTTATGGTCTCCATGAAATAGACAAAGGTTCTGTTAGCAGAAAATGGTGCTTAGCAGAAAATGGTGCTTAGCAGAAAATGATGCTTAGCAGTACCATATAAATGGCCCTTGGAAAATGACTTACCTTTAGTGAGTGACCCCAGGAAGACTTCGGACTCGGCCGGTCAGGATCCATAGACAGAGGCTCCAATTTGACCTGGAACAGCAGCAGCACACAATCCATGATACGCTGGATCAACGACGGTGGCTTACCCAGCTTACGGACTGTGGATATGTCTGTCGGCTTAATGGTGTTAAGGGCTGCTTCTGCCTCCTCTAGGGCCGGCTTAGCCGCTTTTAGTTTTGTCAAGGCTATGGCTTTATCCGCCTATGAGAAGAGGTAAAAAGGGTTTCTTTAATTGTCTGTACTTTAAGACGCGGTGAATACATTTCATCACTTTTTGGATCACTATGTATGACACTTTCTTTCAAATGACATAGAATTAAAAGGGAAAATTGGGCATCCATCATTAATCCTAGTCTTACAATGCAGTTTTGGTGTGAGAACATTTTCGATGTTAAAATAATGTTGATCTGATCACCTTATCATCTTTGAAAGAAAAACATCTTATCAAAAGATGCATGTCATCAAGAGATGACATGCATATAATTAACTTTGCTAAGGTTAAATGTCATAGGTCACAGGTCAAAGATTACACTTACATTGATCTCGTCCACAATGGCCTGAGCTTTGTCTTTGACCTTCTGCACCTGAGCTTTGACCTTCTCCGCTGCCTGAGCCTTCTGGGTCACAGCTAACAAAACCTTATAATCAGAAGGGAAACAAAAAAATTGATTCATAGAAAAGAAACAATGTTAACAAAGTGAACTGCTCAGCATAAAACTTTGTGAAAGATAGAGAATACTTGCTTAGCAAACACAGGTTACCGGCCAAAACGCTATGCAATGTATATTACTCATGACAGGTCCTCAGCAGATTTTTGCTTGTAACATAAATCTGCTGAGCAGTATTTGTTTGCTTAATGGCAGCATAGAACCGAGCCTTGGAGATACTTACTACTTCAGCTTCTTTGGAAGCCACAGCGAGTTCCTTCTCCTTGACCGCTAATTCCTTGCTGAGTTCTGCGACAGACTGAGATGCCTCCACCAGCTTGTCCAGACCGGTGGTCATCCGGTTGGACAACTCCTTGATCTCGCCAAACTTCTGAGAGTAGATGTTCTTGTAGCCAGCGATGAAGGAGAGGTAGGATTTAGGGGTGACGTGGGTTGCCCGACGGAACCTGAGAAAGTAATTGTTTGGATCATGAATATGAATATAAATATCAATAAGTCTGACAAGAGAAGTCAGCCTGCTACAAGGCTCCTGCGACTTTCTGCAATAGTTGTCTACGATGATTATTGTATTTGTCACCTGAAATGTATTTGTTGGGAGTGAAATCCTGAGGAGAGTGAGGTGAAGCAAATGAATCCTTGATAACATCCGGAAAAAAAGGCCAGTGCAGAAACTGCGAAGTAGTTACTTTTTTCTAAGTCAACACTGTAAAAACAAATTGCTACTCGCGAGTACCTGCTCTACTCGCACGAGTAATCGAGTAGATGAACAAAATCCCCCATACAAATGACTTTTTCTATCAAATAAACAACAATTCTAAACAAGGACACATTTTTACAAAATGAAAATTTAAACCAAAATGTTGTGCTTTCATAAACTTTTGACAACAATTGTTGCTCTCATGTTGTTAAAATGAAGACCTTGATAATCGACAAAGTTCAAACCTCTCAAAATACTCCACGCAGGACTCAGCCACGCCATCTTGGATGGTCCCCATGGCGTGTACCAGTTGTTTCTTGACAGGCTCCGTACACGAGATGTCAAACGCCGACAAGAAATGATCTGCGACAGCAACGAGGGCGTCCTTGGGCCATCGACTGAACCAATCGATGGTGCAGCCTGAGATGAGACCAGGGAACTTCAAGGCACGATTGCGGAATTTCTCTCCTACCTACATTGTAGGAAATCGATGAGAGATTTATTTTAAGAGTCAAATCAGAATATGGGTGGCATGGGTGGCAAGTTTGTACCCGCTTTGAAATGTTGAAGTAAATCATCCAAAATGAAAAGAAAAAACAATGTAACTGTAACAATGTTGTCAATGTTTAATAGAACAGTTTTATTGTTGGTAAACTCAAGAAGATCTCTGAAAATTCTAAAACGTTGAATTTTACCAGGTAAAATTGTTGACGAAAATTGTTCTAATTGTGTTACCAAAAAAAACCGGACAACTTACAGGCGAGAAACAGAGTACAACGTGAAGATTCTGCCTCGAGCGAGTGATGAAATAATCGTAGAGGTTCTCCGTCGTTGGAGGTCGTCGTGGGTACTCCTTCTTCATGATTGGAATCAACTCTTGCTGGATCTCATCGATTTCATCACGGGCAAACAGGTTAGACACCTGTCATGGTCATAGATATAAACAATTATCATTAAGAAATAACGCCAATGTGTCATCCAATTTGTTGTGATCATTACAGTCACTGTCTGTTTAAGCCCACTCACCTCTCCCGATGATAGTACGTTGTTGAGATACTCTAAGAAGCTTTCTTCTTTGATCTCATTATCAGTGAAGATGAAGGTGATTCCCTTGCCTTGCTGGCCGGCAGTCCGGTATAAAACCTTGAGATCCTCCATCAAGTTGGATTGGTTGTAGGATCTTTACGTTCATAGAACAAACAAACAAACATTCCAACAAACAAGATTTCATTATTATGCTGTATTATTATTAGGGTCCATGTTCTATCAAATATGATGAAGATTGTCTCTGGATCATTCTCTTGTGTGGCTAGCCGTACCTCGTGAGTGTGATTTGGAACGTCTTGTAGCCAGCTATGTAGGATGCTATCTTGGTTAGACTCTGCTTGCCAGAGCCCCCCACACCCACCAGGAGAGAGTTACCTCGGGGAGTGCGAATCACTCGGGAAATCTGAACAGAAAGAAAATAGTTGCAGGTTTAGGTTTTCATAGGTCTATAAATAAAAAGTAAAAATATTTGCAAACTTGATCTTAATTTGTTCCATTAAACTTTATTCTCCAGGGTATTTTGGCCCGATGCAGCAATCTGTATCATTTGTCAAAGTGACAATCCTGCCCAGTGCAGCTAGTTCCATCAGGTCAGAAATCTCAAGGTCAAACTGCTTGAGACTCTGCGGTCACCCAACGCTGTCACCCATCGCTGGCATTGTTCAACGAGGATTCGCTCTCATAGTCTTAGACTGTGGTTGTTTGTACAATGGTGTTTGACAGCTGAATGCATCAAAGTGCACCAGACCTTTTTACCTGATGCACTGCGCTGCGTCTTGCATGGTTAGGGATAAGTCACATATTGCATTACAAATACTCCATGTGGGGGGGGGACTCTGCCCTACCTTGACAAGATGAATCATAGCGTCCCTAAAGAACACCAGGTCCATGTCAGCTCCTCGTATACTCTCATTGTACTGTCCCATGAACATCTGTAAGCGTTCCTCTAAGACTTGGAACGACTCGACGGCCTCGTAGACCTTGGGCATGTCAAAGTCTGCGTCGTCGGGCTCGTCGCCTGTCGCTTCTGCTGCGTCCCTGCGATTACCAGTCAAAATGCAATGTGAGGTGTACGGGTTTGACTGGTTCACCGCTACATTTTACTTGCTAACCAATATTCTAAGCGTTAGTATCGGCTTGCATACCATGATTGAGTGTTTTTAAAAAGTATCCTTATGAAACGAGTAGGGGCACAAGCAAGACACTGCTAGAAAAAGTTGGTATTTTTTTCTAATATGCGGTGATCGATCGGCAACTCTTTATTGTTCACAGAGTATAATGTTCTTTAGCAGGCACTAGTGGCTGCCCTGTGGGTCAAAAAGCTAAAAGCATGAAAACAATCCATATGACAATCACTATTTGTAGGATAACATTTTGCATTAAAGAGAAGTGAATTCAATATTTTACGAGAAAAACATTGAATCTATGATAACATGAACCAGCACAATAGAAACTCTAACTTTCAGATTTTAAATTCATATATTTTTTTTTAAGTCTTAAAAATGTTGACAATTTTCTGCAGTCTGTGACTCTCACCTCAGGAAATCCACAAAGAAGTGATCAGAATCCACTTGGTTCTGTAGTTGCTCCCCTAACTCCTCACCTATCACGCGAGACATTGTCTTCTGGAACCATTCAGTGTCCTCAAGAATTTACCAAGAAAAAAATTTTATTCAAAAGTTTCCCTAAAGGATTTTAAGCGTTAGACTGAGCTAATCTAAAGTTATCTTAAAGAGGGTATTCACTTGTGAGTGACTTGTCTCGTGATTGTCTCACGACTGTCTCGTGACTGTCTTGTGATTGACTAGTGATTGTCTTGTGATTGTCTTGTGATTGACTAGTGATTGTCTTGTGATTGTCTTGTGATTGTTTTCCGATTGTCTTCTGATTTTCTTGTTATTGTCTTTTGATTGACTTGTTATTGTCTTGTGATTGACTTGTGATGTTTTGTGATTGTCTTGTGATTGACTTGTGATGTTTTGTGATTGTCTTGTGATTGTCTTGTGATTGTCTTGTGATTGTCTTGTGATTGTCTTGTGATTGTCTTGTGATTGTCTTGTGATTGTCTTGTGATAGACCTACAAGTGACTGTGGATTTGACTTGAGATTGTCTTGTGGACTATTTGTGATTGACTTGTGATGATTACTACGACTCTTAATTTACCTGTGGATTGGTGAATCGATCAGCAATCACACGCATACATTCATGTTTCCACAACCACATGAGTACGTCCTGTGAGTTCACCACCTCAGAAAGAGTGTTGATCATTCCTTGCCAGATACGAGACAGATCACGCAGATTGAAGACATAGTGGAACTTGGCCGGTGTGGGTAACATCTTGATCTGTGGAAGATGATTTAAGTTAGAGAGTCTGATGTATAGATCTCACTAAAAGGACATGAAATATAGTGATTCTAAAAGTTATAGAATCGGATGTATTGTTTCTTGCAGAATGTTTCTCAGAGGCCAATTACTCAGGGTGACGTTTATTTCAGGTTTAAGATGCATTCAGTCAATTTGCCTCTTAGGGGCGTGTGGCCTTGTAGTGGTTCGTGACTCATGATCAGAGGGTGAGGGGTTCACATCCAGCTGCTGGCCAAATTGTGTTTTGGGGAAAGCCACTTCACCCCTATTTGCCTCTCCCTACCCAGGAGTATTTATAAATGGGTACCGTAACCTGGGATATGTCATCCCAGAGAAATATTCTGTTTTTATGAAATATCATTAACTCAAATCGCCAATTAAAAGTAGCAAGATTAAATTGGTAAACTAGCATTCAGCAAATCTTTATCTATAAAATGGTAAATGTTCTTTATTGAGGTAAGATTTTAGTTGGTATCTGACTATACAGACAACCAGTTACCTTTGTAAGTTGCCAGAGCCTGCGGGTGATGGGGACCAGTGATTTGGCTAGTTCCCTGACTTCCTCCTTGAATCGACGCTCGGAACAATAATGGCCAGAACCAATCACACCTACAATAAAATGACAACATTCAACAATCACACAAAAAATTGAAAGAACCAAGATTATTTAATAACCTTGCTACAAGGCTAGTAACTTTACTAATTTAAGTAAGTTTTTAAGGGATTTTTTAAAAATATCATAAAATTATTAAGTCAGCTTTTATAGATAGAAGAATGTGCCCCTCTGAACTTTAACAAGACAAACGTGGGTGTTGAAAATTGATTGTAAAGTGGCAAGGTTGCTCATGCTTTGACCCTTCATTCAAAAGACGGATTTCTCAGTGACTAACCAAAGATCTTATCAATGGAAGAATTTGACGGCAGAGTACAGTTGAAGATAGAGAATTCTCTCTTAAGTCTCTGCGGCATGTCATTGCGTCCACCACCTGGTTGGATCATAGCGGCCATCATCTGAATATCAGCAATGATGGTAAAGTCTCCTGGTTTCTCTAGATTGTAAAATCCACCGAATTCCATCATCTGACGAACAATCTCATTGGTGATCTAGGGGTGTACAAATGGAATGAAACACACAAAGTCAAACACAAGAGACGATGAATAAAAACTTGTACATTAAAGTACACAACTGAAATCAAATAACCAGTTCACGCCGGGAATATTATGGCATTGACTTGGACCAGCACGGGATTGTTTTTCACAAACCTCGATCCCAGACGAGTTAAGGCCGGCATCTGTGGGCAGCACTTTGGATATTTCCGCCCCCCCCCCCCCCCCCTCTACAAGATGATCACAGATATTTTTGGCCCTGCTTGTGACGTGTTTATCCGTTATCCATTTTGAATTACGACAAAACTTTGCTCGTATACATGTCATCCGACGCGAACTGGTTAATATACTTCTGTATTATAATTTGTTTTCCAATAGAGTAGAGTTCATATCCTGACAGTCAAACATCATCTGCTTAAAAAGACTAACGCTGAGTCTTGTTTCTTACCTGATCTCCCCATTCATTAATGATGGGCATGTTGATGTCATCCACAAAGACAGTCATCTTCTTACCAGCAGGAGGACCAAAGGTGTTCCCCATACGCTTATCTACGTAACTCTCAATAGACTAACGCTGAGTCTTGTTTCTTACCTGATCTCCCCATTCATTAATGATGGGCATGTTGATGTCATCCACAAAGACAGTCATCTTCTTACCAGCAGGAGGACCAAAGGTGTTCCCCATACGCTTATCTACGTAACTCTCAATAGTACGCTGCAACAAAAAAAACAGATCAGGTTCTGAACAAATCCCGAGGCACCTGACGGGATCACACTACTTCCCGTGAATGTCAGGGCAAAGCAAATTGGGTATGGTAATGACAAACGTCACAATGAAACTTGTCATGAAATTGGTTTCCCTTTCGCATGAAGTATGAATAGGCTTTCACTGAATGAGATTTTCAGATATGGTTCAAAAGTCACTTAGTAACTTAACCAATAATTCAATTTCAAAATAATTAAAAGCAAGTGTCGTTCAACAATTCTCATTTAACTATATTTTGACTTTTGTTTCATTTTTTTTTTTTTCTGGAAACAAAAAGCCAGAAATCAAAGAATTTGGAAATATTTTGGATGCATTATATCAATAATGTTTCTTTATTTGCACTTCCATGTTTAATGTCTTAGAATAATTGCCAGTAAAGTTTTACTGTGCTTTTGTGTGCATCTCCATCAAATTTTACCCACAACATCTTATTGTAGAGTTGCCCCTACCAATCAGGAGCCTACAGTCTTCTTACCTGGAACATGAGCGGTAAGGTTGCGGAGGAGAAGTTGAAGCTCTTGCTCATGTGTGTCTCTGGGTTATATTTAGACATGTATCCCTTAATCATGACCGTCTTAGCCGTGCCTTGCTCACCGATAAGCAGTACAGCCTGGAAATGAGACAAAGGAAAGCGGATGGTAAGGAGGAGGTCCAAGGTTCGAATCCTAGGCTTGCACATTGTTTTACTGGCTCGTCGGATCAACATTAAATTGAAAACAATCACTATACAAGTTTAGGGTTATTTTTATCTCCTTGATACTGTGAGATCATTGATGTTGTCAAGTCCTCGCAAGTTTTCAGAGGTCCTCGCAAGTTTTCAGAGGTCCTCGCAAGTTTGCACAGGTCCTCTCAAGTTTACACAGGTCCTCTCAAGTTTACACAGGTCCTCGCAAGTTTTCTGAGGTTCTTGCAAGTTTGCACAGGTTTTCGCAAGTTTGCACAGGTCCTCGCAAGTTTAGACTGGTCCTCAAAAGTTTGCAGAGGTCTTTGGAAGTTTGCATAGGTTCTCGCAGGTTGGGACAAGTCTTCACAAGTCTAATGTTAATTTGTGGAGGGCTTCTGATGGACTTGTCACAGCAGAGAATAACAATTTAAGTACATTGCAAATTAGGATTGACTTCAAAACTGCAGCCACAACCAACAGTTTACATTTTCTCACATTAATGGTTTCCAATTACAATGCAACTCTGTCTTTGTGTGTACGTACCTTGCTCTGTTTAGCTACAGTGTGGATCAGGAAGTCAGTGCGTACGTTGTCTACGTTGGGTACAAGGATGGAACCATACTCTGGGGTGGAGTCTGCCGGGTAAATCCAATCTTCTACTCTGGTGTTCCAGTGCTGCCAGTTTCCTATCAAATGTTCAGGTGATGTATAATGTTTGTGATTGATATTCAGCAGGTTTTTACTTAGCATGAACAGTTTTGGCTGGTAACCTGGGCTAATTTTACGGCGCTGGTTTACAGTTAGCACAAAATGTGTGCTAACTACAGCAGACAAATCTGCTAACCTAAAGCACTTTTTCACGACATTTTTTACTAACGTTTGCGTGCGCATGAAGATTTATATTGTTACATCACTGATTTAAGCATATTTTCCTGCTAGGTTAAGCGTGCCCTCTGCCGTGCTTACTACTTACGGTCTCCATAAAAAAGACGGAGGCTATGTTAGCAGAAATCATGTGCTTAGCAACGTCGTGAAATATTGGCCCTTGTTTTTATTGAGCAAGACTTTTGTGTGCTAATGTAATTTTTCTGCTTAGCAGCTCCATAAAATTGGCCCCTTGCGACTTACCCTCGTTGTCAATCAAGTAGTCAAAGATGGTCTCATCTGACCCGGGTTTAAGAGACGGCAGGTTCAGCGAAATCTCCTCATGCTTCATGACAAACTCCTGCAACTTGTAGCGGTCCTCCAACTCTAGCAAGGCACCCACGCTCCACATGACAACAAAGACGTAGAGCTTCTCAAGATGATCGGAGGAGCAGCCGCTGCCACCGTCCTTGTCATCCTTGTTAGGGATGAGACCTTGAAGGAGGGTGATGGCCTGAGGACAAGATGGAGTCAAAATGAGACGGCGACAATGTCAAGCAAGATTCACTGAAGAAGAGAGTTCTGAGACATCCGTTTGGTCCCAAGGATGTCGTATTGTTCTAGAACCAGATACTCACTTCTAGAACTAAACATTTGAGGTAAGAAAATATTTTGAACGTAGAGTCTTAGTGTCTTAGGTCTTGGACTTTTTGCAAACTCACCTGGGCAATGATCATGCATTCCAAGATGTCCATCTTAAAGTTAAGGTTCTGCAGGGCATAGGTGTAGATGAGTGGGAAGGAGTTCTCAAAGAGAGTACGGATTATCTCAGCTTCCTGCGTGTTGCGCTTCATCAGCCAGCCCTGCGGGTATCGATGAGAATGGAAAAATTAGAGAGTCAACAGATGCTGGGAGTGTCTGAAAACAACGGTGTGGTCAAGTCATCTTAAGTCGTCGTAAGTCAATCACAAGTCAATCACAATAGAATCACAAGTGAAATACTGGTCAATTGAAGTCGTCATATCATAAGTATTCATAGAGTCATTATAAGTCATCATAATTCAGTCACAAGACAATCACCACTAATCACACATCATCAGAAGTCATAAAGCATCATAAGTTATCAAAAGGCAATCGCAAGTTATCACAAGTCATCAGAAGTTATACACAAGCTATTTGAACAGTGACATAACCATAAATTTGTCAACGCTTATCACAAGGACATACCAACCGGAACAGATACTTACATCTAAGATGGGCTTCCAGTTCAACCCAGAAGAGCTCATATAGACCATGCCATTGCGAGACACCGTGGCTGGCGATGCATTGTCGATGTTGTGAGGCTCAAAGATAATCTTACAGTTAGGAGCCATCGGGATACGATCTCCATTAGCTAGGGTCAGGGTCTTGTTGTCGTCCAGGACAGAGTTTAGATTCTCAATCCAGATGGCGTCCACAGGGCCGTCAAGTACAAGCCATACATGCTCACCTAGAACCAAGATAAGCCAAGATGTCAAGATGATATGACAATGATTTCAGACGGTATCGTTTTAGTCTCCTGAGAGTGCTATTTTTAGCAACTACGTCATATTGCCGAATACACTGGGTTTATAATGCGTCTCTAACTGCACAGCTATTCCTGCACAAGTATATCTGATGTACAGAAGAAAATTATTCTTTATTTTGCTTTTTACAGAGATGACTTTTTTGCTAAACTGTTCAGGTTCACTTGGTACTAATGTGCTTACAAAAAGTTTTAACCAGAGTTTATGTTTGGGTATCTGAGATTAGTCCATTAAAAGTTGTACTTTTACAGTTTCAATGTAATGTAGAGTATTTTTATAAAAATACAAAATTGTTTGGTAACAATAGAAATTTATTTCAATTGTTGCCTGTGAATTTTGCCAGAAATAACTACAACCGTGTTCAAGCGTAAGTCAGCCATATTCTTGTGCTGTTTTTACAACCAACACAATTTCCAGCATTAAATATTCACAACTTAAAACTGAGCAGTTGTACAATCGACACATAATCTTTCCTTTGAATCCTGAATGCCAAATCCTTGCCTTTCTTGGCCCTCAGTGTTCGCCTCCATAGCGTCGAGAAGATCCCGTCCGTCCAATCATTAGTAGCCACGTCCAGCCTTCCAAACATCTGCGGAGCTGTGATAGCCTTCGGATTCATCCTCATCTCACGGTGAGGCTCTCCGCAATCTGTCATGGCTTTCATCAGCATGTGAATACAGCAGGTCTTACCGGCACCTGAAGGACCAAGGGCCATCATGCCGTGACGGACTCGCTGGGTCTCAAACAACTACATGTGGGCAAACAAGTTAATTATTTAATCATTCAATCAATCAATTAATTAATCAATGTGTGAATGGGAAAAAAATGCAATTTACTCATAAGACACGCTGTACACAGAATCATTAGGTAGATATTGGCAACTGTATCCTACATAAATAATACGCAGTAACAGTTGTTATAACAGGTGTTATACAGGGTGCCCCTCTCCCCCAAAAAACTAAAATGGACAAGAATACTTCCACAACCCTAAGGTCAAAATTACCTAAACCAATGGATGGAGAATCTTTCTAAATAAAAGGTTATACCAAGATATCTCGATTTAGGCTAGTAGTTTTAGTTCCAGAGCCTTTTTTGTGAAGCGAAGTCCTAATGCAGCCTATTTCCATAGAGTCCTGTGCAAATACAAGCCAGAGCCAAGTAATTCGGACCTAGCCTTAATTACCTGGATGAGTTTGAGACACCATGGAGGGTGATTGACAAGTCCCGCCTCCTCTACTCTAAGATTAATAGCTGCCTCTAGCTCTGGGTAGCCGGCCTTGTCTAAGGTGATCCCTGGGAAGAGATCGTTAATGAGTGATAGGAAGAGAGGCTCATCCTCATCAACCTATAGGAAATAAAACACAAATATGAATATTCATAAGTGGGTATAAATAATAAATACCATGATCTGTATGAGAAAAGAAATATAAAATAATAAAATTTGTAAGAAGGAAAAAAATTAACATTTCTTCTTGCAAATAATACTGCGGTATACCACCAGAGCGGATCCTTCTTACCAATTTAGACAGGTTCATATCTCGTAGAACCCGCATGACGATGGTAGACTCACTATCAGTCGGGTTAGCTCGCTTTGCTGCCCCCAAGGTACGCAAAACGGACAGGATGTTACGCAGTCCAAAGTCATAATGCACCTGACACAGAAGAGCAATTTGCATAATTAATTGGATGCAGATTGGGATGGACTAAATGGATTGTACACGATCATGATAGTAGTTTGAACAGATTAGCAAGAGTCTAGAAAAAAAAAAACTTTTATAAAAAAATTAAAATAAACAACGTACCATAAATGAAGCTGTATGTCCTACTTACAATCCATAGCCAACATTTTCTACATTTTTGTATATGGCTATAAATACTCTATAGTGTATCAATGCTAAGAACCATATCCGTAGCCACTAAATTCCCTATTAGGACACAGACTTATACTTGACTCCTACCTGCTTAGTTAACTGTTCCTCACACAGTTTATACAATGTGTAGAATTTCCGAGCTAGGATAATGTTCTCCATGAAGCCACAGCTAGCCAGCTTGACACGGATAATGATCTGTCTGTCTGGGACCATCATAGCTACCGTACGGAAGTTGATCTTTAGGTTTTCTGGAAGCTCCTGACGACCAGCGTAACCGGGGTTCTGGTTAAAAGGGAACAAAAAAAGAGCTGTAATCACAAGTCATAAGTTAATCACAAGATGTTACAAGTCATCAAAAGACATTACAAGTCATCACAAGTCCTTATAAGACATCACAAATCATAAGTCATTACAAGATATCCCAAGACACAAGTCATAAATCACCACAAGTCACCATAAGTCATAAGACATAAAAAGTCATAAGACGTCATGAGACATCACAAGACATCCCAGGTTATAACACTTCATCAGAAGACATGAAAATCAATCAGAAGTCATCACAAGTCATTACAAATCTTTATAAGTCATTACAAGTCACAAGACATCATAAGGCATCCAGTGTCAATTAAAGAGGTAACTATATAATAAATATAATGTGACATCTCTCCTAAAATGACATTCAGGACTTGCAACACGAAACAGGGTTTTTTTTCAGAGTAAAGATAAAAGTTTGTAATTGCTCATAAAGTAGTTATTTTACCATTGTAAGGAAGAGTCCAAACTCAGGATTCAGATCCACGTTGTCTCCGTCAGTGAATACAAAGTTCTTCTTACGTTCCTTCTTAGCAGTCAAGACAATCGCAATCTGCTGAGCAGCCACTGACAGCACCGGCAGGTCGATACGATTGAACTCATCAAAGCAGCCCCAGCTACCAGACTGAGCCAAGCCTTTGTAGATGCGACCCAACCCGCGGTAGTCCATCTGATCCGAGCAGTTGAAGACCACAACATACTTGCCCAGAGCTCGTCCCATGTCCTTGGTGGTCTCTGTCTTACCTGTGCCAGCGGGACCGGCTGGGGCACCACCCATGCTCATCCCGAGGGCCTGGGAGAGGGTTATGTAGCATCTGCAAGAGACAGAAAAGACAACAGTTAGGCCGGTTCAAACTTCAAGGGAAAGCGAATGCAATATGAATTTGACGTCACAAAACATTCACTGAGAGCATTCGCCCGAGTTGGAATGTGTTCAACTTTTGCGAATTGGCTGCTTGAAAACTTCCTGTGACATTATAAATTTGCCTTCGCGCCGAGAATGAACCGGCCTTTAGGGTGTCAATTTCTGGGGATATTCAAGTTTTTAGTTACAACTATTTAATAAAGCGTGCAATTGGACCAAAAAGCCACATCCACAAATGAGCCTGACAGGAATATGTAAGTGCTTGGCCAGTTTTAAACAAGAACAAGCCATACTGGCTAGGGGCCTAGATGCTAAATGGCCCTAGCTGAAGCTGAGGGCCATTATCTGTGACCAGGCCCCGAACTGGTTTAAAATCTTACCGATCAGTAAGAGGTGTGATAACGAGTCGTTCTGTACATCCAAGGAACTCATTCTGATACAAGAAGTCAACATCGGTAATAGACACCAGCATCTTATCATTGTCTTCGTTGAAGTAGAAACGAGTCTGCTTCAACCATTCAAAGTCAGTGGGTGACTTAATGTGCATCCTCACCTAAAGGAAAATGTAGACAAATATAGTCCAACGTCAACTGAATAACAGCTACTTTAAGATGAATATGGTGATAATTTACCAATATAAACTCAATGCTTCTAAGCTTAAGGACAATGGAAAACATTGTGGGGAAAACAACTCTGTCCAACCTTATTTACAAATCAGTAATTCAGGATTAATGTTAATGATAACTCTTGTGGAATATTAGTGATGGCCAATAGTAGTGATTACGTGTGTACCACAGAAGCAAACAAATGAAAACAATTTGATCCAAGAATGCAGAGTCTACTCATTACAGTTTTTAACAGGTGGTTTAAAAAAATTGTCAACTATTGAGAGCTACATAAGCATTTTATTTAATGCACTCATGAAAATATATTAAATTTTGATTTCAATCCAACTCACCAGATCATCAAAGATGTCTCTCTGATGTACGTGAATCGTTATAAGCGTCTCATACTTCCTACGTTCCACCTTAGTCAAGTTACGTGTAGTCTGCTCAATCAGGAGATTCAATAACTCCAGGAATGCCTGGTTGGTTTGTTGCATAACCTTCCTATCATACTTAGCATTGACTAATGCTTCCTGGGCATCGCGAGTCCAGATCATCTGGATACCTAGGAGACCCACCTGTTAAAAAGAGAGACATTCTACAGGTGTTTAATTAATTGATATATTTACCATCTAAAAAAGGTGTTCTGAAATCAATTTCCTAATATATTTTCCTGATATACAATTTCCTAATATACAAGAGAGCATTCTTGAGATTACCTGTGCTGGGTAAGAATTCAGGAACTCAATCAGATTAATGCTAGTGTCTTGGACTGCCATGGCCGCTGTACGGATCACGCTGTGGACCGATCGTTGCGACATCATCATCAGATTCATCAACCAGATCTCCACATTACCTTCTGCCTTGATAGGCTTCTCAAGCTGATCAATACCAAATCATCAAAGAACAATGATTACTGTAAGCAATGTAATGTAAACACGGTCTAACATCGCTGTGATCGTTGACTAAGTTGCCAAGTAATTCAGCATTTTTTTGAGGTTGTGTTTTTCAAACCAAGTTCATTTCTTCTTTTTTAAGACAGCACCATTCAGTTTTAACAACAAAATATTACAATAATTTGGACATTGCAAAAACAACTATTGGTCCGTTTCAACTCATCAAAAATAAAATAAAATATATATAATTTGCAACATGACCAAGTCGATTTAAAAAAAAAAGTAAAAACAAATATCTAGTCCCTTTTTAAACCATATACATCCGAGAAAATATAATTACCTCACATTTTTAAAAGTCTTTCATGTAAAGAGAGCATTATATGCAAGGAAACTTACCTTTTCAATCAGTTTTTGACTAGATTCTGAATTCCCACCCTAATACCTCTCAACATTTTCCCCTCACCTCAATAGTCTCTCCCTCTGACGAGATGATAGCCAAGATGAGATCGTAATTCTTCTCATGAAACTTGACCATCTTAGTGTTGTCAAAGACACTTAGTAGGTGAGCCTGAATAGTGTGTGAGTCTGATGCCTGGCCTAGGATCTCAAGGAGAGCTGGGTCTGACACGAAGAAGAAACGTGGAAACAACAGACGTTTCTTCTCCAGGTAGCTGCAAGGAAAGGCAAGTTTCAGAATGTTAAAAATTTTCACTTTCACTTTTTGTGAAGTTATGCACAAACATAATCTTCAATTGAGGGGGGTTGTATATTTCCTTTGTTAAAAAAATCAGAATTCTTAAAAAGTCTGACTTTCAGCTTATTTTAGGATGACAGGTCACAGATCGTAGGGGTTGGAATTCAGGCACGCAAAGTGTAATGTAAAGTCACAAAATCTGAGAAATGTCACAAAATCTGAGAAATGTCACAAAATCTGAGAAATGTCAAAAGACTTGAGACAGATTTGTGTTTTCAATTGGAAATGGCAGATATGGGAATGAAAAAACAAGAGAATCGGTGTATTCGGGGAAAAGCAGGGCTAATTATTCCTGCGGCAAAAAATGGACTGATTTAAAGCCAAATTCTGGTGCTTCAAGTTTTCTGAAGCAAAGCTCTTGAATGTTGACCTATGACCCGACAGTGGTGACCTATGACCCGACAGTGGTGACCTATGACCCGTACCCTGTTAGCGACTTCTGGCACAGTTCCAACTGCTCCAGCAGGTGAGGCAGCAACTGTCCCATAAATTCATCGCCGACGCAGCACTGAACCACGTTGGTGTTCTCATGGGCACGCACCATAATCTTGACCCAGGATTTGTCGATGTTGGAAAAACGTTTAGCTTCCTGGCATGGTTAAAAATAGAAAATTATAGTTAAATTAACGGAACTCAGTGAAAACAGAATTTCATCAAAAAAACAACAACTCAGTAAATATAGGTGGGGAGAGAGTGTTTTTATCAACAAATACTACATACAAATTAAGACCAACATTAATTTTAAACTTTTGCTTTTAAAGCAGCTATCTGTGAGAGGGATCTATAAAACTTATAATGCTCATTTCAAATACAAGTAGGCAAATGTTTTGACGGAAAAAAAGGCACATAGAAATTTGCCCAACTTTCAGTTTGCATTACCCAAAACAATTCATTAAGAGTTAAAATTCTAAGCGTACCTTTGGCAGCTGTTTGGCGATATCTCCACCCACAAAGACAGCTTCCAGGTAAACCCACAAGTTCTGTACTTGCATCCATTGCTCTATGATCTCACTGGTGTTGGAGAGATTCTGAACCCATTGTTGAATGGTCTTTTTAAAAGGAGCATTGTACCTACAAGATGAGAAAGAGGTAAGGTAAGACACAAGGTAATACATTGTACTGAGATTGGATCCAAAAAGGGCTTTCAGAGCTACGGCTACGTCTATTGTCAGCATGCTTAAAGGTAGGATACACCATTGGTAATTGCTTGAATGGATTTGGGGGGTTGTATTTTATAGTCAATATCGTTTAACTGACCTGTCCGAAGTTTTACAATCATGGACGCTGAGAAAAGCCAGAAAAACGACGTTCGTTTTCAACTGACATTGGGCAGTGGGATTTATGTTGTTCTTGTTTTTTTCGCGATCACCGTCTGGTGATTGTGATTTAAAAAAAAAAAAATCCAATTGTTCGGAAACATTAACAGGATATCTAGCGCAAACATTTAGCTTGATGCTTACAATCAATATTTACTTTTAAATAAGTAAGATATTTCTTTATAATTTCGGTTATCAAAAATTACTATTGATCTGTCTACAAAAGAGACTAAATTAAACGGGGAAATCTTATTTTGTCAATCACTTTAGAATTGAGTTTTGAGCTCCATTTAAAGCCAAACTTGATGTTGATCTTCATCTATATAACGAAGGCCGTGGAAGCAATTAAAATTGCATTATCAGGGATGTCCATATGACAGTCTGTTCGTGTTTATATAAGGCCATCAGATCCCAAGTTTTGCATTCAGTTGATGAAGCGCACAACAAAAGAACTCTTGTTGGTGCGAGAGAAGCTTGAATAGTATTGTTACTGCCATGGACACAAATTGAGGGTGACTTTATTCAGGTATTTTTTGTTAAGAAAGCAGCTATTTATTCAACTACAAAGTGCTTTTTTACTTCACCTGAAGTCAACTTTACATGTAACTGTAATTTAGTTAAAAGGACTTGTTCGGGAAAATGAATGCTTCATCGACAGATCCATTAGGCACGTCCCCGCTCTTTGTTGCTTTCCGTACGTGTTTCATCAGCTTCCTTGGATTGCTCATCATAGCTGGAAACATTCTTTCTATTGTTGTGACTCGTCGCGTACCAGATTTGGCAGACAGTACTAAGATCTTGATGACATCTTTGGCAGTGTCTGACCTCACACTTGGATGTTTGACTCCATTTAGTGTCGTTGCGTCGGCCATGAACCGCTGGCCCTTTGGTCAAGTAGGTTGTCAGGCATTTAGCCACATGGCAACACTAGCTTGGACTCTGTCACATTTTTCCCTCATCTTTTTGAATGTCGAGCGCTACATTGCTGTCACCCGACCCTACAAGTTTCTCGTTTGGTGCTCCAGGCGTCGTACTATGATAAGCCTGATTTTGCCATCAACTATATCTCTGATTTTCATTGCAGCATCAGGCCTACATGTATTTGGAATATCTGCCAAGTATTTCCAAGCTTCAGCTTTTTGTTTTATTGGGAATACTTCTACAATTGTAAACACCGTGGCCCTTTTTATCTTTGACATAATTCCAGTTTTTATAATGATGTGCATATACTATCGCATCATTAAGATCAGCAGAGAGCATGAGAAACGAATCAACCAGAACGATCCTAACAACAAAAACAACATCCAGGACAACAAAGCTCTCAAGACGTTCATCGTCGTCACTCTGGCTTTTGCAGTTTGTTTAACTCCACTTCTGATTGTCAGAGTCATCGAGGCTTACACCAACGTAGAGCCTGCATACTGGCTTCAATTTATGGTGATGTGGCTCTCTGTATCTAACAGTATCTGCAATGTTTTCATCTATTGTCTGTTCAATCGCTCCTACTATCAGAAGGCCAAGAAAATCATCACCAACAGATGGATCTGTTGCAAAAGGTCCGTGGAGCCTGTCAATATTCCAGTTTAAGGGGTAAGGAACAATAGCCATGTGGTCTAAATGTAGATATTGTCTGATGAATTGCATAGAACTCACAGAATGTTACCATTTAAATTTAGACTTATATGGAAGGGAGTTTGGTTTTTTTGCATAAAAACAAGTATCAATGACGTTGTGGTAGGATTTCTCTCTTAAAACAATGTTTCTTTTAATTGAACTGATGAGGACGCATGTTAAATTTAAACCCGAAAAAGTAGAACATTTTCAACTGTCACCAATGCGCCCCAAAACAATGTTGCAATATTGTGCGTTGGTAAAGTTACAAATGACAAGTAGTGTATACACAAACTGCAAACAATTTATTCAAGCCACAACCAAATTACTCTCAGTCTATCTTAATACAAAGGGGACTTCCAACGTAAACAGGGCAATCAAAATTGCATTAAAGTGACAGGCTTAATTAGATGACTTTAAATCTCCTTTGTCAATCACTATAAGGCAAGAATTGGGCTCCATTTAAAGCCAAACTTGACGTTGATCTTCACACAATAGCAGAGGCCATGTAAGCAATTAAAATTGCATTACGTGAAGAAGGCTATTATATTGTCATTGCAAGCTGCTCGTTATGCACGTCAATAACTAGGCTGGTATAAGACCATTAGATTCAGCATCATAACTCAGTTGATACAGCACTCGACTGTGTATGGCATGGGAACGCTTATTTATGTTCTGTGCTCTCAATAAAACAACTTCGTGTGAGAGAATCTTTCAGTCTTGTTACTGCCATAGACAAGAATAGATGTTGATCATATTTGTTCGTCAATAATTTTCATTTCAACTTGAAGTAAGAGTAGCTAGCCATTCAACTATTGGATGCACTTTTTCCAATGATCATTCTGAATCCAAGTTAACTAACTGCAACTATTCTTCCTTGCTAACTTTACAAAGAGTTTAAAATGAATGCTTCATCGACAGATCCATTAGGCACATCTCCGCTCTTTGTTGCTTTCCGTACGTGTTTCATCAGCTTCCTTGGATTGCTCATCATAGCTGGAAACATTCTTTCTATTGTCGTGACTCGTCGCGTACCAGATTTGGCAGACAGTACTAAGATCTTGATGACATCTTTGGCAGTGTCTGACCTCACACTTGGATGTTTGACTCCATTTAGTGTCGTTGCGTCGGCCATGAACCGCTGGCCCTTTGGTCAAGTAGGTTGTTGGGCATTCACTTACTTGACAACAATAACCTTGACTCTGTCACAA
This sequence comes from Crossaster papposus, assembly GCA_037893245.1. Classification (NCBI taxonomy): domain Eukaryota; kingdom Metazoa; phylum Echinodermata; class Asteroidea; order Velatida; family Solasteridae; genus Crossaster; species Crossaster papposus. The sequence continues at coordinate 1,450,425 of JBAIAA010000231.1, read as the reverse complement.
TTTTCCCTCATCTGTTTGAATGTCGAGCGCTACATTGCTGTCACCCGACCCTACAAGTTTCCCGTTTGGTGCTCCAGGCGTCGAATTCTGATAACCCTGATTTTGTCATCAACTATATCTCTGTGTATCATTGCAACATCAAGCCTATTTGGAATATCTGCCAAGTATTTCCAAGCTTCAGCTACTTGTTTTTATGCGAGTACTTCTAAAGTTGTAAACACCATGGCCCTTTTTATCTTTGACATAATTCCAGTCTTTATAATGATGTGCATATACTATCGCATCATTAAGATCAGCAGAGAGCATGAGAAACGAATCAACCAGAACGATCCTAACAACAAAAACAACATCCAGGACAACAAAGCTCTCAAGACGTTCATCGTCGTCACTCTGGCTTTTGCAATTTGTTCAACTCCAATTCTGATTGTCAGAGTCATCGAGGCTTACACCAACGTAGAGCCTGCATACTGGCTTCAATTTACAGTGATGTGGCTTTTTTATTCTAACAGTATCTACAATGTTTTCATCTACTGTCTGTTCAATCGCTCCTACCGTCAGAAGGCCAACAAAATCATCACCAACAGATGGCTCTGTTGCAAAAGGTCCGTGGAGCCTGTCAATGTTCCAGTTTAAGGGGTAAGGAAGCATAGCCATGTGGCCTAAATGTAGATATTGTATGATGAATTGAATAAAACTCACAGAATTTTACCATTTAAATTTAGACTTATTTGGATAAGAGTCTTATCTTAAGATAGAACAAGTATCATTGATGTGGTAGGATTTCTTCTATAGAATAATGTTTCTTTAAACTGAGCTGAGGACGCATGTTAAAATTAAGAAAACAAAATTTCAACCGTCACCAATGCCCCAAACAGATGTTGCAATATTGTGCGTCGATAAAGTTACAAATGACAAGTACATGTAGTTTACACAAACTGCACACGATTTATTCCAGCCACAAACAAATAAGCCATTTGCGTGTTAAATTTGAATAATATCTGATTCACTGACTTGCTCAACATGTTTGACACATTTTTACTTTAAATTCTCAGACTAAAGACACTGTTGCTATATCATGTGATTCGGGGCAAGCTCTAGCATAGTTTCGTAAGAGACGCTCAGCACCAATACATTGTTTACAATGGGTGAGAATAGCACAAAGACACCAGACCATTCCGGAGCTAGGGAATACTAGCGCAAGGCTTGCCCTGAATCACGTGATATAGCAACAGTTTCTTTAGTCTGGAGAATTCAAAGTTAAAATGTGCCAAACATGTTGGGCAAGTCAGTGAACCAGATATTATTCAAATTTAACACGCAAATGGCTTATTGCTCTCAGTCTATCTTAATACAAAGGGGACTTCCAACGTAAACAGGGCAATCAAAATTGCATTAAAGTGACAGGCTTAATTAGATGACTTGAAATCTTCTTTGTCAATCACTAGAAGGCAAGAATTGTGCTCCATTTGAAGCCAAACTTGACAGTGATCTTCACACAATAGCAGAGGCCATGGAAGCAATAAAAATTGCATTAAGTGAAGAAGGCTATTATATTGCCATTGCAAGCTGCTTGTTATGCACGTCAATAACTAGGCTGGTATAAGGCCATTAGATTCAGCATCATAATTCAGTTGATACAGCACTCAACTGTGTATGGCATGGGAACGCTTATTTATGTTCTGTGCTCTCAATAAAAACAACTTGGTGAGAGAGATTCTTTCAGTCTTGTTTCTGCCATAGACAAGGATAGATGTTGACCATATTTGTTCGTCAATAATTTTTATCTCAACTTGAAGTAAGAGTAGCTAGCCATTCAAATATTTGATGCACTTTTTCCAATGATCATTCTGAATCCAAGTTAACTAACTGCAACTATTCTTCCTTGCTAACTTTACAATGAGTTTAAAATGAATGCTTCATCGACAGATCCATTGGGCGCGTCCCCGCTCTTTGTTGCTCTCCGTACGTGTTTCATCAGCTTCCTTGGATTGCTCATCATAGCTGGAAACATTCTTTCTATTGTCGTGACTCGTCGCGTACCAGATTTGGCAGACAGTACTAAGATCTTGATGACATCTTTGGCAGTGTCTGACCTCACAATTGGATGTTTGATTCCATTTAATGTTGTTGCGTCAGCCATGAACCGCTGGCCCTTTGGTCAAGTAGGTTGTCAGGCATTCACCTACATGGCAACACTAGTCGGGACTCTGTCACAATTTTCCCTCATCTTTTTGAATGTCGAGCGCTACATTGCTGTCACCCGACCCTACAAGTTTCCCGTTTGGTGCTCCAGGCGTCGTATTCTGATAACCCTGATTTTGTCATCAACTATATCTCTGTGTTTCATTGCAACATCTAGCCTATTTGGAATATCTCCCAAGTATTCCCAAGCTTCAGCTACTTGTTTTTTGGCGAGTACTTCTACATTCTTTAACACTTTGTTCCTTTTTATCTTTGACATAATTCCAGTCTTTATAATGATGTGCATATACTATCGCATCATTAAGATCAGCAGAGAGCATGAGAAACGAATCAACCAGAACAATCCTAACAACAAAAACAACATCCGGGACAACAAAGCTCTCAAGACGTTCGTCGTCGTCACTCTGGCTTTTGCAATTTGTTTAACTCCACTTCTGATTGTCAAAGTCGTTAAGGCTTACACCAACGTAGAGCCTGCATACTGGCTTCAATTTACAGTGATGTGGCTCTTTTATTCCAACAGTATCTGCAATGTTTTTATCTACTGTCTGTTCAATCGCTCCTACTATCAGAAGGCCAAGAAAATCATCACCAACAGATGGCTCTGTTGCAGAGGGTCCGTGGAGCCTGTCAATATTCCAGTTTAAGGGGTAAGGAAGCATAGCCATGTGGTCTAAATGTAGATATTGTCTGATGAAATGAATAGAATAGAACTCACAGAATGTTACCATTAGTCTCTTTAGTCTGGAGAATTTTAGGTTAAAATGTGCCAAACATTTTGGGCAAGTCAGTGAACCAGATATTATTCAAATTTAACACGCAAATGGCTTATTGCTCTCAGTCTATCTTAATACAAAGAGGACTACAAACGTGAACAGGGCAATTAAAATTGCATTAAAGTGGCAGGCTTAATTAGATGACTTCAAATCTTCTTTGTCAATCACTATAAGGCAAGAATTGTGCTCCATTTAAAGCCAAACTTGACGCTGATCTTCACACAATAGCAGAGGCCATGGAAGCAATTAAAATTGCATTAAGTGAAGAAGGCTATTATATTGTCATTGCAAGCTGCTTGTTATGCACGTCAATAACTAGGCTGGTATAAGGCCATTAGATTCAGCATTTAACTCAGTTGGTACAGCACTCAACTGTGTATGGCATGGGAACGCTTATTTATGTTCTGAGCTCTCAATAAAAACAACTTGGTGTGAGAGAATCTTTCATTCTTGTTACTGCCATAGACAAGAATAGATGTTGATCATATTTGTTCGTCAATAATTTTCATCTCAACTTGAAGTAAGAGTAGCTAGCCATTCAACTCTTTGATGCACTTTTTTCAATGATCATTCTGAATCCAAGTTAACTAACTGCAAGTATTCTTCCTTGCTAACTTTACAAAGAGTTTAAAATGAATGCTTCATCGACAGATCCATTGGGCACGTCCCCGCTCTTTGTTGCTTTCCGTACGTGTTTCATCAGCTTCCTTGGATTGCTCATCATAGCTGGAAACATTCTTTCTATTGTCGTGACTCGTCACGTACCAGATTTGGCAGACAGTACTAAGATTTTAATGACATCTTTGGCAGTGTCTGACCTCACACTTGGATGTTTGATTCCATTTAATGTTGTTGCGTCAGCCATGAACCGCTGGCCCTTTGGTCAAGTAGGTTGTCAGGCATTCAGCCACTTGGCAACACTAGTCGGGACTCTGTCACAAATTTCCCTCATCTTTTTGAATGTCGAGCGCTACATTGCTGTCACCCGACCCTACAAGTTTCCCGTTTGGTGCTCCAGGCGTCGTATTATGATAACCCTAATTTTGTCATCAACTATATCTCTGTGTTTCATTGCAGCATCAACCCTATTTGGAATATCTGCCAAGTATTTCCAAGCTTCAGCTACTTGTTTTTTCGCGAGTACTTCTAAAGTTGTAAACACCATGGCCCTTTTTATGTATGACATAATTCCAGTCTTTATAATGATGTGCATATACTATCGCATCATTAAGATCAGCAGAGAGCATGAGAAACGAATCAACCAGAACGATCCTAACAACAAAAACAACATCCAGGACAACAAAGCTCTCAAGACGTTCGTCGTCGTCACTCTGGCTTTTGCAGTTTGTTCAACTCCAGTTCTGATTGCCAGAGTGGTTGAGGCTTACACCAACGTAGAGCCTGCATACTGGCTTCAATTTACAGTGATGTGGCTCTTTAGTTCTAACAGTATCTGCAATGTTTTCATCTACTGTCTGTTCAATCGCTCCTACCGTCAAAAGGCCAAGAAAATCATCACCAACAGATGGCTCTGTTGCAAAATGTCTGTGGAGCCTGTCAATGTTCCAGTTTAAGGGGTAAGGAAGCATAGCCATGTGGTCTAAATGTAGATATTGTCTGATGAATTGAATAGAACTCACAGAATGTTACCATTTAAATTTATAATTATTTGGATAAGAGTCTTTTATCCTAACATAGAACAAGTATCTATGATGTGGTAGAATTTTTCGATAGAATAATGTTTCTTTAAACTGAGCTGAGGACGCATGTGAAATTTAAGAAAAAAAAATTCAACCGTCACCAATGCCCCAAACCAATGTTGCAATATTGTGCGTCGATTAAGTTAAAAATGACAAGTAGTGTACACAAACTGCCAACAATTTATTCAAGCCACAACCAAATTGCTCTCAGTCTATCTTAATACAAAGGGGACTTCCAACGTAAACAGGGCAATCAAAATTGCATTAAAGTGGCAGGCTGTAGATGACTTGAAATCTTTTTTGTCAATCATTATAAGGCAAGAATTGTGCTCCATTTAAAGCCAAACTTGACGTTGATCTTTACACAATAGAAGAGGAAGCAATTAAAATTGCATTAAGTGAAGAAGGCTATTATATTGTCTTTGCAAGCTGCTTGTTATGCATGTCAATAACTAGGCTGGTATAAGGCCATTAGATTCAGCATTTAACTCAGTTGGTACAGCACTCAACTGTGTATGGCATGAAAACGCTTATTTATGTTCTGTGCTCTCAATAAAACAACTTGGTGTGAGAGATTCTTTCAGTCTTGTTACTGCCATAGACAAGAATAGATGTTGATCATATTTGTTCGTCAATAATTTTCATCTCAACTTGAAGTAAGAGTAGCTAGCCATTCAACTATTTGATGCACTTTTTTCAATGATCATTCTGAATCCAAGTTAACTAACTGCAAGTATTCTTCCTTGCTAACTTTACAAAGAGTTTAAAATGAATGCTTCATCGACAGATCCATTGGGCACGTCCCCGCTCTTTGTTGCTTTCCGTACGTGTTTCATTAGCTTCCTTGGATTGCTCATCATAGCTGGAAACATTCTTTCTATTGTCGTGACTCGTCGCGTACCAGATTTGGCAGACAGTACTAAGATCTTGATGACATCTTTGGCAGTGTCTGACCTCACAATTGGATGTTTGATTCCATTTAATGTTGTTGCGTCAGCCATGAACCGCTGGCCCTTTGGTCAAGTAGGTTGTCAGGCATTCACCTACATGGCAACACTAGTCGGGACTCTGTCACAATTTTCCCTCATCTGTTTGAATGTCGAGCGCTACATTGCTGTCACCCGACCCTACAAGTTTCCCGTTTGGTGCTCCAGGCGTCAAATTCTGATAACCCTGATTTTGTCATCAACTATATCTCTGTGTTTCATTGCAACATCTAGCCTATTTGGAACATCTCCCAAGTATTCCCAAGCTTCAGCTACTTGTTTTTTGGCGAGTACTTCTACATTCTTTAACACTTTGTTCCTTTTTATCTTTGACATAATTCCAGTCTTTTTAATGATGTGCATATACTATCGCATCATTAAGATCAGCAGAGAGCATGAGAAACGAATCAACCAGAACAATCCTAACAACAAAAACAACATCCAGGACAACAAAGCTCTCAAGACATTCGTCGTCGTCACTCTGGCTTTTGCAGTTTGTTCAACTCCAGTTCTGATTGTCAGAGTCGTCGAGGCTTACACCAACGTAGAGCCTGCATACTGGCTTCAATTTCTAGTGATCTGGCTCTATGTATCTAACAGTATCTGCAATGTTTTCATCTACTGTCTGTTCAATCGCTCCTACTATCAGAAGGCCAAGAAAATCATCACCAACAGATGGCTCTGTTGCAAAAGGTCCGTGGAGCCTGTCAATGTTCCAGTTTAAGGGGTAAGAAGGCATAGAACTCACAGAATGTTACCATTTAAATTTAGACTTATTTAGATGGAAGTTTGTTATCTTAGCATAAAACAAGTATCAATGATGTTGAGGTAAGATTTCTCTCTTGAAACAATGTTTCTTTAAACTGAGCTGAGTATACATGTTAAATTTAGTTAGTGCAAGGCTAGGGGTACATGTGAAGTGAAGTGGTAGTTTTAGCAGACTTTTGTGGTGCAGACTTTTGACAATGTAATGCAGTGTAACAGTCACAGTGTTAATAAAGGCAATGTACGTAGACTTTACAAATACACATGTACTAGTACAAGACTTAGAGTTTTTGTGTCTGATTCAAGCAGTTTAACCAGTTCGGGCCGGGATTATTTTAACATCATCGAGCCGACGCGCGGATTATTTTAAACGAAACTTGATCCGAAGCGGGTTTAGGCCGATAGTACCGAGAAGCACACCCACGCATTTCCAGCCTTGCTCGCTGCTGACAGACATTTCCAGCCTTGCTCGCTGCTGACAGACATTTCCAGCCTTGCTCGCTGCTGACAGACATTTCCAGCCTTGCTCGTGGCGTGTTTTTGCGTCACCCGTTTAAAATCTGGGGAAAACTTTGCGTTTATATACGTCATCCGGCGCGAACTGGTTAAGATATAATACAGAAAGTATTTTTGTTATTTATTATTTTTATTTTGGCAAATGATGGTGAAGTTTTAGAATTAATGGTTGGCATCTTGGATGTTTTGTTATTGGATGTAATAAGAAAGTATTTTAAAATCAGTTAAACACTGACTTAACTTGTTCAGATTCTTGTATCTCAAAAATATTTCTGATGTATATTTACTTAAAATTGAAAAACAATTGTGAGGACATTTGTTTAAGATATTTAAAATATAACAACATAGTTTTGACCAGTTTAGACCTTAGACCTTAAAGTGTGCTTCATGTTAAAAGAGAGTGTTTTAAGTTAAAAAACTATTCTAATGTTCCACACACGTTCAAATTTGTGAGGAAACTTTCACAGAATTTCTGTAATTCAAAACCTCGCTATTAAACATTTTGTAATGTGGTCAATACATGTATTATTATTATTATTATTATTATATAATATGATTGATTGATTTATTAATACCAATTGGATCTTCACCCTGCTGGTTCTTTTCCTTTCCTTTCTTTTCTTTTCCAGGTTTCCTAGATCCTTGTTTGTTCCTCACCTTGTGTACCCCTTTAACCTCCTTGGTCCGTCTTTAATCCTACCCACTCTGGCCTGCTCTATTCTTTCTTGGCCTAATTATCCTTTTGTTGGTTCTTCTACTCTACTCTACTCTGTTATCCCCCTTTTGTGTTGTTTCTTGAGAATGTCTTGACTTACCTATTACTGAGCAGAGAGCCTAGCACCATGAGGCTGTCCTCCATGAAGCTGATGACTTCCGTGATGTTATCGCCTCTTAGAAGGAGCTCCCCTCGGTTCTTAAAGTTAGCAAAGATGACCTCCCTTGCGCTCCACTCAGCGATGGTCGTCTTCAATTTGGCTTCAATGTCCTTCTCTTTGACTGCCGAGATACAGATATCCTGGCCCACAAAAAAAAGATCTTAAAAAATAAGACCGTCTGCTATTTTGAAGAGTTTTCCAGTGAACATTTGACATGCAACATAACAGTTGCAACGAAATCAGAGTAAAGGGCATTAATCAAAACTGAGCAATGCGTTTATGGGAAAATCATTTCTATTTTAAAATGGTCAGGAACAAAAAAATTTTGGTTCTTATCATCGTACATTTACCGAGTTTGATTTTAGAGGATTGTGAAAATTTCTTAAAAGGTCGAAGCGGTACTTTCCTCGCCTTATGCCCCTTTGGCCCAGGTTCGAATCCCGCCTGGGCCAATATGTGGATTAGGTTTTCAGGACCTGCCTGCTTCTGTGGGTTCCCCCCAAAAAATATTCTAATGGTGTATTCGTTCTAAAGAGGTATTCATTCTAAAAAGGTATTCGACTGACTTTACTTGTATACAATTGTCTCTGGCGCTAAACTGAAACCTGACCTCTGAACTTTGACCTGAAAGACTGACCTCAATATCCTCCTTGGATTGGAGCAGCGGTGCCTCCATGATGTTCCTAAGACAGAACGTCTCACTCTCCACATCAAAGACGTGTCCAGTTGTCTCTGCCATCCTCTGCCAGTGACGTGGCTTCATCGCCTTGTTGGTCATGAGCTCAAGGAGGGGACATGTCTCGTTGAAGTCATCGATGGTGTTCTTAAGATCATTGAATGCCGGCCACTCCTTCAATGCACGCGGGAGCTTGCGACATCTTACCAAAGACACACACTAACCAAGTTTATTGCCATGACCAGAAAATTACTGACTCTCCCGTTGAGGGAAATGGTTGAGTTATTGAATAGCAGTTTTAGTTTTTTAGTTTTAGCAATGAAGTTAATGCATGTGATGTCACACGCGCTACGCGTACGCGCTAATCGCACGTACAACCGGGCGGAGCGGTGAGGTCAAACACACTTTGTTTGACCTCACCGCTCCGCATGGTTGTACGTGCGATTAGCGCGTACGCGTAGCGCGCGTGACGTCAATGCAACCCCTTTATTAGCCATCATGCTTGTACAACGCGAAGCACACCACAATATGAATAAATTAAGAATTTTAGCATTAATGAATAAACGGGCAAATAAAACACTTGTTAACAGAGCTTAAAAAGTAAGACTCAAACCTTTTTTTACAAGGACCCAATTTCATCTTGCTGCTAAGCACACAAATTTCTACGAAATTGAGGTTCACACATACGGTAAGCAGTAAGCACAGCAAATAGAATGCTTACATCAGAGGGAAAAGTTGCTTGAATCAGTGACATAACAATAAGAATTTGGCAAGCTGTAAGGTTAGCAAGGGTGGCTGGGAGAAGGGGAGAAGGGGGGGGGGGGTGTTAAGGTAAGATAAAACTTTATGTATTGGTTAGGGGTGTCTTTAGGAGATGTCTCAGGCATCCATCATGCAAAGAGGGAAGTGAAAGACCTCAAAGAGAAACAAACAAAAATACAACACCAAACGTTGACGGAAACAGCGCACCTGTTAGTAACAAACTCACAAAAACAAATAGAAACAAAATTGTTAAGATAGCACCAACAGTCAAGAATTTGTTCTATAACCATTACATGCAATTGGAACAATTGGAAAACATGCAAACAGAAACGTGCACAAGAACATGCTCAATTGGTTTTTTGAAACAACTAAATGTGACAAAAGACACCAAGATTTTGTCTAAGATCGCACCTGTTCTGGAACTCAATTAACTCCTGGTTGATCTTCTCAATATCCACATCCACCCACATGATGTCATAGTATCCATTCACCCGATCGATGACATCATTATACAACCCATACAGCTTCTGTAAGAGGTTCAACTCCTTCTTGATCTGCAGCAGCTCCGGATGATCGGTGACGGACAGACCAAAGAGCTCCTCTCCCCCGGTGTAGGTGATGTACTTACGATATAAGGTGTCGAAACGGTTCTGATAGATGACCAGGCGATCGCTGGCTTCCTTGGGTTGGATACCAGTGACCATTGGACCGGTCTGAGAAGAGGGATTGGAATAATTCACGATGAATCCTTGGTACATTTCTTAGGAAAGTAAACAGTGAATTATTTGGAATCATCAAATAACGCACATGGGGAAATGACTTGTAGACTCATCCAGCGAACAAAATTTGAAGATATTTTGTAAGTGGCACCATGTTTGTACGCACATTGCGCGCATTCGTAAAGACAAGGCGTGTATATTTTGGTAACCCTATTGGTTGGTGGAGCCTGGAATGTGTGTGTATTGGCCGAGTGTGACTTGCGCAAGCCTGATGCTCCTTTTTATAATGGCTGTCGACGGAATCTAAATTTACCTTTACTCAATACCTTAGACTATGCAAACGTGTTTTTTTGTACTTTTAATTTAGTTACAATGAATACACAAATAGTTCCAAGTACAAAAACCACTGCACTCTGACTCCACCCTTACCCATAAGGTCTATACAAGAACAGACAACAAACAGAGAGGGATTGGAACCCAGAACTCACATCGTGATAGTCACCGTAGAAATCACTACAATCGGCAATGAAGACCTGCACATCGCTGAGTAGACCGCCGCGGAATCCCGGCTGAATCTGCAGCAGGTGATGAGACATCTCAATTGACTGAGCTGCCACTCTCTCCCAAGAATAACGCAAGGTGTCCACTTTCTCTGCGTCCTCCTTGGCCATTAACAGCTCGTATTTGTTGAGGAGGGCGTAAGATTCCTGATGAGAGGTACAAGACACGAGTGGATTAGTCAAGTTTAGAGCGAAGACTCTCTCTTTATACAGTAAGAAAAGAGAAATTGAAGAGCTAACCTAAATGCAAAGTTACAAATCTTACACTTGAGCCTGACTTATGACTGACTTGCGAGCGAGTGACTGACTTGAGACTGACTTGTGATTACCTTGTGATTGACTAGTGATTGACTTGTGATAGACTAGTGATTGACTAGTGACTTACCTCAATGGGGCCAATCTCCATATCAATGCGTATCTCATTCTCCCGCACCTCCTTGAGTGACTGCATGACCAGACGGATATCGTCAAGATCGCTAATGGGACGACTCAACCTCTTACTGACTTCATCGATGAAAGCAAAGATATCTTCCATCATAGTGCGGTACTTGTTGTTACAGGCCCGACTGTAAGCTAGCTGCCAGGCGCGGGTCTCTATGGTCAGGGCTAGCTTCAGGTTCTCTGTCAATACAAACAAAAACAAATAAGTCCATTTGTGGTCTTTCTAAAACTCTTTTTTCTATTTCCCCTCAATTATTGAGGACATTTTTACATATCGTTCGTTGTGTGGGCTCATTAAAAGACTATTCTGAAAGTAACCGACCAAATTATTGTTCAAAAGCTTAATTGATGTAAAGATATTAATGACTCTAAACTGACTCCAAAAGATGCTTCAGAGACGCATTTTTAGTTGGTTCAAAATCAAAATCTTAGAATATTGTTTTCTCGGAATATACAGCATTCACAGAGATTCAACTTCATCAGGCTAGTTGTCAAGTGCCATTATTCAGAATTTGGGAACTGTTGTTGTTTCAAACAATTACAAAAATGCACAACTGACAAAAAGGTATAGTATAACTTTAATTCATGAGGTCATTAACAAGTTCAGTTATGGTTCACTTGCAAAGGTAATTCAAGTCGTCACAGCAAAATTCGGCACTTACCTGTAAATAAGGCGATAGCGCCAACATTATAGAACTCTGGCTCGGCCATGATTTCCGCTTCCAGGTCCCGATAGTGGACCAGCGTAGCCTGGAAGTCGCTCAGCTTGGGCCCAGCTGCCAGGAATTCCTCCAACATCTCTCCGCGTTCCTTCTGCCAGATGGGATGGTAGTGGGCAAAGCGTTCCAGGGCTGTGGTCACCTCCTTTTTGGTAGAGTTGACACAGGTGGAGAGGAGGGAGACTAACTTGGCAATCTCTTTGTTCTCACTGACGCTCTTGAAGTAGTTCTTGACGGAGATCTGAGGAGTCACGGCCTGGACCGGGGTGTCTTCCAGACGACCTGTGGGGCATTCAATCACCAAATGTACCCTCTTCTTTTGAGTAAAATTACAAGTTGAAGAGAGACATCATCCTTGGAGCCAAATCAATCAAAGTGAACCAACTCAATTTTCTTAAACATGAAATAGTAGAGTACTTAAGACTGTTACAATATTTGGAAACACTTTTTCAAATGACACACCATTTTATGACCCAGTCATTCTGAATTCCTGCTATTTAGTCTCCAATTGCAAAAGCAAAAGCACGTGCCCCCCCAAAAAAACAAAAAAAACAAACAAACAAACAACTGTGATCTGTTTTTCTCTGACCTCCTTTACGAGACGCGACATCGCTGCGGGAGCTCTCAGACGCAGCCATACTGGAGATGCTGCTTCGTCGTCCTTGGTCGCCAAGGGCAATGGCTCTCAAATCAGCCTCCTGCTTGGCCTGAAACAAGGACATGAACATTGGATAAGGAGCAAGCTAGACTAGAAAAATTTGCTACCTATTTTTAAGAGTACAACTTTTAGAAAATCCAGAATGTATCAGTCCGTGATATTATGCGTAACAAACATCCCATATGGCAATCACCCGATGCTTCACTTAGGAATACCGAGACTCGACTCGTTCTCACCTTTGACTTGCGTTCTTTGTTCCACTGAGCCACGCCTTTGGACACACCCAGAAGCAGCTGGGCGGCCTTATTGACAGCCTGTTGCACCTCATCCAGAGCGGGTTGCATGATGATGTTAGGAATGGACAGCGTCACGTTGCAACGGAAGAAAGGGCGGTCTTTCTTCTGCAAGTCTCTTCGTTGAAGATCTTGACAAAGAAAATAAGAGGTGAGGGTTTTTACTAACGTAAAGTAGAACTGTACATCACTAAGTGTAAAGTACTAGGGTACTACTGGGAAGTACTGTAATCATGGGACAGTAGCGCCCCACTTCTAAATTCTGGACAATTCACTGCAGGTAAATAAATACGTTTCAGTACTTCTTCGAAGCTTTGTTCTTTAAATATCATCCACAAGATGTCTAGTACTTTTAAGAACACACACATGAAGTTCGTGTACATCCCAAGTGCATGAATAAAAGAGTGCACAGCCATGACTCACCAATGTAGCTCATGTGAGAGCTGCTGGTCACTCTCTTGCGGATGGAGTCCAACGTCTGCCGAGTCACTTTGAGCAAAGCATCCACGTTCCGATGGTTGAAGTGAGCCAGTAGTTCTTGAGCTGCCTCCTCTAAGTTCTCCTGCATCTCTCGTTTATGCTTGGCCACGTTCATCGCAGTGGCAGAGTTGGCACCTGACCGGCCCGCACTGCCGAGGCTATGAGAATGGCTGCGAGCACTCAGGCGAGACGGGGTGGGGCTGGATTGACGTTTTTCCCCATCTTTAAAGAAAAATCATTACCATTCAAAACTGACCAGATTTTTTTAAATTTAATCAATCATATTTAATCATTTTAATCATATTTTTAATCATTTGTTTAGAAAATACAGAGATTGACAGGAAAGTGATTTCAATCTCAATAAAAATAAAGCGGGCGATTCGCAAGACAGTTTACAACTAAGAATTAAAAGTGGCCCCTTTGAGTCAATTTTTTTTAGTTTACGGTTTCTCAGGTTTAAACTTTACTTTCCCAATTTTTGGATTCTCTGATTCGGGGGGTAGGCCTCTGGCTAAGGCTATGATGTTCTTGGCTACCAAAATCATCTAAGTTTCTAAATTTTGTTTGGACTTAAAAGGCATATGAATGATTACAATGATGCCAATCCCGAGATGAAGCCTCATGAGATGTCTTACTTTCTTCGATTACATCTTTCTCTTTCTCTTCTTCGTCATCGTCGTCTTCTGCGTTATCGTCTTCAAAGCTCATTAACATATTAATCAGCTCATTGGCTGCCTCTTCCACCTGCGTACTCTTGGTTTGAATGGTGACCGCTCCACGATTACACAGATCCTATATAAAACACAACAACATTGTTACTTTCAGATAACTTGTTCATCACAGACATACCTTCCTAAAATCACTGATCATTCCATCATTTTACAATTCTACCATTTGTCATTCACTGTGAAATTGTGTAAATAAGATGTCACTTTCAGTCAACAGTTTTTTGTTTTTTGTTTTTTTATTCAGTCAGTTTCCCTTTGTGGTTTAGTGAAAGTATTTTGTTTTTCTTAAAGGAACAGGGTTCAATTTGCAACTATCCAAAATGTAGCCAACCAAATTATTGTTCAATTTATTATTGGACGATTAATATGACGATTCAGACCTGCGTGCTCTGAAGGAACTGCTCGATAGTCCAGGGTTCTTCCTCGGGTAGTTCACACAAAGGAGTGGTACTCATGTCAAACAGGACGGAATTGATACGGAACTGACAGAGATCGTTAGCTCGGTCCATCAACAGCTCCAACTCACCTACGAGAAGGACAGCAAAATTCACCATTTAGTCTCTGAACTGCCCCAAACAGCCTCAGCTTTTCTCAGTGTAGAAACTAAAACCAAAACTGCCCACGTACCTGATAGTTTGGGGATTATTCACAGTGTAACCACAATGTACCACAATGTACCACAATGTAATACAATGTAATACAATGTAATACAATGTAATACAATGTAATACAATGTAACACATTTTTCACAGTGTAACCACAATGTAATACAATGTAACACAGTTGGCAATGGGTTAATCGAACTTCCTTCTACCTCGAATAAACACTCATTAACCCTAACCCCCTAGGCTCTCGCACTAGGAAGCATACCAAACCTAACAAACTTCAACAGCTCACACATGTTCAGTAATTTTTGGTAAACTGTACTGAACCTAACAGTACTGAACCTGCCAAACTCCAACAGTTGAAGTTTTATTGACTTGAAACAGTGATAACTGGCCAGTGGCATTATGTATTTTAGTGGGGACACACATACAAGGTGTAAGTGTACATACACTTACAGTTGACCCCGAACTGTGCTGTGACCATGTGGGTCACTCACATATAAATGCCTGTGCATTCTCCAAATTTCTAACATTTTGACAAGTCTCATGCCTTACTGTCCTGAACCTCACAGAATTCAACAGGGTCTCCCTGGGCCTTTGGTACTGAGTCAAACAAAGTCTAACAACAAGCTGTTACGGTTTGGTACCAAACCTGCCAAAACCTGCCAAAAGCTGCAGTTGGAGTTTGATGGGTTTGGGGTAGTTAGGGTTAATACCAGTTTAGTCGTTTCTATTGGACAAGAGCTCGTCATGTGGGTGGTTTCAGATTCTCACTGCACCATAACCACTGCGTTCTGCATCACATCACGCCACATCCCGCAGTACGTGCCACGCGCCGATAGTCTCTGATTAAGTTAAACTGATTAAGATTCAGCTCAGGCAATATCACGTGACTTGTTTTAAACTGGCCTGCACGTAGTTATTCCTTCATTAATTGTACCTAGCGATTTGTAGACAGATTCCACATAGCTATCAATGTTCATGCTAGTCCATGACAGCATAGTAAGTCCAGGCTCGATCACGTTGTCTAGCTTGGTGATGTGGGGTAGCATCAAAGGCTCAAAGACTGGGTGAATCTTGGCATGCACACGCTTGGTTTCCTCCATGAGTAACTGGAAAGGAAGGGGGGGGGGGGGGGAAAGAAAGGAACAAAATACATGTTTAATTTTCACAGGCAGAAAAGCTTTATTGAAAATCTCAAATCTGAGTAAAGAGCATGAAATAAGTTTGCATAAAAAAAATTGCTTTGTTTTAAAATCTTGCCATAATTCCCCCCCCCCCCCCCTCGAAAACAATCTTACCCCATCCCCACACCAAAAAATTCATTTCAAAAATAGTTGCAAGAATGATCACATACACATTTTCAACACGTTCCTTCATACCTACCTGTAATTTATTGAAGTTGTCTTTGAATGTGGCCTGTTTCTGTCTGATGGCCCTGGCAGCTAGCGGGATATCCAGTCCTAAACGACCCATACACTCGGTCTCTCTGATCAGGGTCAGGATCTGAGGGTCAAAGTTCACGAAGAGTTCGTTGGTCTCTGGATGACGAACCAGGAGGGAGGCATGGAGGCCAGACTTAATGGCTTCAACCTGGAGTGGCAGAAATGAGAACAAATCCAAAGTTCAAATCAGACTCTTCATATTTAAAAACAAAATTATGGCACAATATTCAAACGTTAAACGTTAAATGTTAAACGTTAAACGTTAAACCGGCACCTAGCAGATATTTACTTTCTAATTACAACTCTACTCACCTGTCTGAGCCAGGCCCTGTGATACAACACCTCAAACTCCATCAGCACCTTAGCTAGTTTGTTGTAATTCTTAATGATGCGCTTGGCCTCTGCTCCTTGCAGCAGTTGAGGCATCGTCTGAAAGACCTCCATGGGTTCCTGGATGCGTTGGAACATCTGCCGTGCCCAGGTGATCTTACCAGCGATGGGCGGAAGGTCGCGAGCCACCGGCGGCTCGTTCTTGTGACGCTGGTAGTTGCGGGAGGTGTTTTCAATCTCGCGACCAAAGCGGGAGAGGATGAGGGCGTACTTCTCAGCAATACCGAAGCTAGAGATGGTTATCCTGAGAATGGAAGACAAAAATAGTAAAACTATTATTAGGATTAATATAAAGAGTGTTACACACAAAAAAGTGACAGTAATAAAAACATTATGATAACTGCACGTATAATGTAGTTTCCTAAATCTTTGACAAATAAACATCACAGTATTATGAGAAAAAAATCTGAAAGTGATTTTTGTCAAAATCTGATGACGTTTAGCATAAAAACAATTTTGAAACAATGGTTTGACTTTGAGACAATAACGATCTCTTACCTTTCAAACTTCTTAATAAGCTGAAGGGCCCTAGGCACATTATAGATCTTGTCGAATGTAGCATCCATAAAAGTCTTGATTTGTGCCTACATAAAATAACCAAATGTTATTAAACAAACGTTATCAGCTTAAGATCAGCCAGGAGACTTTCCTTTCCAAAACTTTGCATTGTTAGAAAAATACCGTTCTATGTAAGAGGAATTATGTTTCAAAATAGTTTGTGGAAGAAAATATTCATTGATTAAAAATTAATGTTTGTGTTCTACATGTATTACAATTCTCAGTCCAACTTAAAATTCAGACTGCCTGGTGCAAACAGTACACAACAATAGTTCAAAAAGAAACAAATTGTAAAGGAGAAGATCTTAATATTTTCTTAAAAGGTTTTCTTGAGAAACACTCACATGTAACTCTCCGATACTCCTCTTGAAGTCTTGGTAATCGTTGTCATAGTCCGTCTTACGCTGATCCAACAGGTCATAGGGCTTTTTCTTCATCGATGTGTAGATTACTACAAACTTATTGGCCATAATCTCCATGCCTGTGCCAAAATAAAAACCAAAACAGTTTAAATTTACAATTAAAAAAAGAGAGAGTTAATTCAGAGGCTCAAAAGGATAACTTCCAAACAGTACAATTGCCAAATAATATTCTGAAATTTCTGTTTATAAAACTGAATAACTCTTTCAGTATTTCAAGCCTTAGTGAAAAACAACGATGTAATTTACAATTTCCGGGCCGTTTGGTATATCTTTGGTCAGTTATACAGTTCTGACACCAGAATTAAAAAAAACAAAAACATAATTCATTACTGTTGATAGTCCATTAAAATCATATAATTTTAACCCTGCCTCAACCAATTATAATTTTACAACTTGGCTTGTTTTCAAAATGTTAATTTTCAACTAGATGGAATATTAATGCCCGACAGGTGTTTTTTCGCACCTTCTCTGACAGGTTGATACATCACTTAATTTTCTGAATTATGTGCTAAACTAAAGGTGGCATCTGTCTTACTGTTCAGTCATGTAGCGATAATCATGTGATGCCCATTGCATCTGTTCAACAACATTCGTGGTTTTGTGACAAGCGACAAAACCTCAAGTTATAAATTGTTAAGTAGATGACAGTCCATTTATCGTCAACTTATCGTCTGTCATTTTGCGGATGGACTTGAGGCAGATGGGAGATTGGTTGAAGAACTTTTCTATTCATATCTGTCTTTTTTTAATTATTTACTGATAATGTTTATAGGAGAAAGGCAACATGTGAATCTGCTCCTGTTCTGATGCATAGTCCTGATAATTGTCTCCAAATTAACTAAACCTTTTTTAATTTTTATTTTCTCCTTATACAGTTTTTAACACTCTTCTTTGTTTGGCATCAAATCACTGATTAAATTGGTTATCCATTATTCTTTCAATCCTCTGTTCCCTTCATTTTTTAAAAATAAATCAAAAGTGACAAAGATTTGTAATTGTTGTCCTATAAACTCACTTAAAGGTAGTATACACCATTGGTAATTTGTTGAATTATCAGGAATGGGTGGATTTGGGGGGTTGTATTTTATAGTAAATATCGTTTAACTGACCTGTCCGAATTTTTACATTCATGGATGCCGAGAAAAGCATGAAAAACAGCGTTTGTTTTCCACCGGCGTCGAGCAGTTATTCTTATGTTATCTTTGTTTTTTCGCGCTCGCCGGACGGCGAGAATGAATTTTGGTTTATACAATTCAATTTTTTGGAACAATTACAGGATATCTAGGGCCCTTATTTTGCTGGATGCCTACAATCATTATTTACTTTTAAATAAGTAAGATATTTCTTAATAATTCGGTAGTAAATTTTTTCGATATCTGCAAATGGTGTATACTACCTTTAAAGCATACGAACACTCACTTACGACTCACAACTGAAGATCAACAAATTAAGAACTGAGCACAATTTGACAGTACTCATGGCGTAAGACAATCTGTTTTAGAGCTTTCAGAAACTTCTCAATTTATGGAAAAAAAGTCAAGCAATTTTATGCCTCCTCAAAAAATAAGAAAACAAGACTGACTGAAAAATATAAATACATTTCCACCACAAAAAAAATGCAATCCTTATTCTTTTTCTATAAAATCATGATAGAAAATTACACATAGGTGTTTTAAAGAGCTTAGAAAATAAATACATCTCCCTTGATTCCGTAATCGTAACCAAATCAATATCTCCTTACCTTCAATTCGTGTCTCAGACAGATGAGAGTACATCTCCATCGTATCAAACATATCGATGATCTTCTGCAGACGACGCTCAAAGGTGTCAAACTTGCCAAAGATGTACATCTCAGAGAACTCAAACTGTCGCTCGTTGGGCATAGTCTCTAGTTTCTGCTTGGTACGTTGGAAGTGTCGCTGGTACTCGTGATTGAGATGGATGCAAGCTTTCAGCTTAGGGATCAGTTCCTCCGTTGGCTGGTCCCAGACATTCATGGTACCTCGCTCGCTAATGTAAGCCTTGCATGATGTAATCATTTGGTTGGTTACCTGTTAATAAGATATCAAGAAGGATTTCTTTGAAAAATGTTTTCTTTGTTCGTAAATGTTCACAATTTAACTTAAACCTACAAGAATCCATTAAAATAAAGTGAAATATGAAATTTAAACGATACTCAGCTTAAAGCCCATTTTACAGTCCAGATATTTAAATTTTCAAATATGATGTAAAATGAGCATTTTCAAATAAATTTACCGCCCTACAACGTACTGTTTTTACTCGACAACAATACACGTCATGACAACAATACGAGGTAGTAGTTCATAACAATGGTTAGAGTAGTTTGCTTTTCTAGTGGTAAATGTGGAAGAGGAACATGGAACACTGTACCTTGACAAAGAGCGAGGTCATTCGTTCCGAGGTATTGTAGAATCGTGATATGCTGTGAATCATGCGGATTGCGTTGATCAGGCCAGGGATGGTTTCAATCATTCCAATCTAAACAAATTAAAATCCAAGGTGAACAAAGAAATTGGCAAGCCAGGACTTGAGCCTGCGACCTCCGGAACACCGGACCAGTGCTCTTACTGGAACAAATTGCAGAAGGGTTTAAAATGAAACAATGTAATTGACTCCAGATGGTGCTCTGTGGTCCAGTGAAGACATTCAATGTTAACCAGTTCGCGCCGGGATTATTTTAACATCACCGAGCCAAGGGGCGGGATTATTTTTTAACGAAACTCGATCCGAAGCGGGTTCAGGCCGATAGTGCCGGGAAGCACACCCACGCATTTCCGGCCTTGCTCGCTGCAGACAGACATTTCCGAACTTGAACTTGACGTGTTTATGTGTCATTCGGTTTGAATTTGGGGAAAACTTTGCGTTTATATACGTCATCCGGCGCGAACTGGTTAATGACACAGTCAAGTTGATGGTCCGTTTCAAAACTAATCCCACAGAATCAGGACTTACAGGATCACTGTTGTAGAGTGGATCGCAGAATTTATCCAGTGTGTAGAGGAATTTCACATTGTCCTTCGCTTCGTTGGCTGCGTCAGTGATGCGTCGATCAAGATCCATCCAAATCTAAAAATAACAATCAAACAATTAAGTTGTATTATAAATATAAACAAGACCACGTGTCTGGATTCGTCTGTATTAGGTGAGGTGGAGAGATTTGTGGTGGCGAAATGACCTCTTCAAGCACATCTAGCCCCCTATTTGGTTATTTATTTTTTGGGTAAGTTGATCTTTATATACTTTCACCAATAGAGCTACGGCTACGTCTATTGTCAGCCTGCTCACGCGTAGTTGTAATGGGTGAACAGGAGATCCAGACACAGCCTTTACCTTAATGGAGCGACTCTTAGCTGCCTGCAGGACCCCTAACACCCCTTTGACCTCCAGAGCCTTCAACTGCTCCAGTAAGTAGTTGAAGCGAGCCATTCTCTTCTTCCAATGTTCCAGTTCCGCCCGGGGACCGATGTTGTCCGCCTCCTTGCGCATTTGTTCGCTTTCGGTTAAAACCTGCGAGATTAAGTCATGGTATATTTGATGATATACATTTGGTTTGGTGATCTTGAAGCTGTGGGAAAGTACCGAGCCAACAGCAGTGTTGCATTCAAGTCCCTGCAAGTCTGTCACAAGTCCTTCAGTTCATGTCAAGTCGCTAGCTATAAAAACAAACTGTAACAAGAGCATTCCTTGGTCACTGTTCATCTAGTTACTGGTGAGTGGCTTTATGAAATGACTTGTAACTGGACTTGGGATGTAAAAGGACTTGCAGAGACTCGAATACAAGTGTGGCGCTAGGCTTACAGTGGTTAAATCATCATGTTATTACAGAGCAAACCATCATCAAAGTCCGATTCTAAACTGTTCAGTAAACTCCATATTTACTTGTTCGATCTGTTTGATCCACACTACCATGATGCCCTCAATCAACTCCAGATCCTGTGAGCTATTAGCCACTGTGATGTAGTCAGAAGCCTTGATCAGTTTGCTTAGGTCGTACGTCTCACACTTGCGGAGTTCTACTCTCTCTTCTAGCGAAACCTGGGCGGCATTAAGGATCGTCACAAAGGCATCCAAGGACTGGACAAATTCTTTACGAGTTCCCTGATTGGCCTATAATAAAAATATAGATACAATGGGTCTGGTTTGGTGGATTCTTAGTATACCAGTCACAAATAATATACATCACCTAAAAATGTGTAACCCTACATTGGCCAAGGAAGACTGTTTATGCTAAGCAATTTGTATGTGCTTAGCAGCTCTATGAAATTAGCCCCTGGTCTATGAAATTAGTCCCTGGTCTATGACCTTAGACCCCCGCTTTGATTACCTGTGTGCCGAGTTGACCCCAGCCGTTCTGGTTTCCTTTTAAGAATGGCAGGAAGACGTCACCTAGGTATCTCTCTATCGCATGCAGAAGGCCAGTTCCTCCGGTGTCCAACGACGTGAAGATCAAATCCTGAAAGAGAATCACAGACGGGAAAGAGTACGAGTAGGTGACTAACTTATTTGGCAAACCGTGGCTTGGTTCCCTGAGGTCAAATTCATCTGAAGATAAATCTGCAAAATGTAACCATCAGTGATTGTAAGATGTGGTTTGGTTGGGAACAGTGAGCTACAGCTATAAACAGTGTCAGAATGTTGCCACATAATCATAATAGACCGATTCATTAAGTGCCGCCCCCAACCACGGCAGCAGAGATTTACGTCTGACATGCATGGATGCCCGTAAGTAACGAGCTGCTGGCTTTGGTCTGTAACAAAACAAAAATATCAAGCAACTTTTTTTTACTGGATAATAGTTGGATAATAGTTGCATGGGTTTGGGGTTTTGCATGGTTCCTTCGGTACGACTTTACGTCCAAACAGCCTTACTTTGTGGATGTTATCCGCGGCAATAGGCTTGCTGGGATTAGCTCGTAGAAAGAAGACGCAGATCCCAGACAACGGAGCGTCAACGCCGTCCGTCACAAACAGCTTAGGTTTGCCTGTCTTGGTGGATTTGAGGCTTGGCGGGCCCAATCGCAGTGGCTCCCCTAAAACAACGTCAAGATTTTCAAATAAAAATCATCCAGTTATATAAAGATATGTTTTAATTTCAGACAATGGCTTGATTCCTACCATGATTTGCTTTAGTTAATGGCTAAAGCTATGTTTCCTTAATGAATGAATACTCTAAGAATACAGTTTTCTCATCAACTTCTCTGCAATTTAAAGCACGAGGAAGTCAATATAAATGCATTGATAAAGCTACAGATTTCTGGGAAAGGGGACTGAAAGATACAAATTCTGCTCATAAGATGATAAAAACACTAGACAAAATATCAATATTGCTTTTCTTTGAACATTTTTGAAATACAGATTCTTTATGTGTTTGTCTCACCTGATCCTGCATCCTGTATCCATGGATGTTTACCACCTACCGCACAAATGAGATAACGTATAATTAGAATGGGCCGGTAGAAATTGTAAGAAAAAAGTATGAAAAGTAGGAGTAAGGTAAAAAAACAAACAAAAAAGTAGTAAAAAGAAGGAAAAATATTAAAGAATACTGTGTTGTTCATAGCAACTGACCTGTTTCTTGGGTCGTATCCATTTCCTGATAGAAGAACATGAGATGGCTGGAAGAATCCGTGTTGAAGAATTTATTCATCTTCTCAATCTGTCCAAACACAAACAAGGGCATCCAACATCCATTATGAAATCTGAAATGTGTCTGGTCACTTCTGCTGTTAATAAATCAAGTTTGCCTCCGTGCACAAGTACTACCACTTAACGGTAAAAAAGGGAGAGTTGAGGCAGACCACTGGGTGAGACATTCAAACGTTTTTCCAACAATGGTCAGCCAACGATTGTTGGAAATTGATACAAAAATTCCACTTTTATTGAAAAATTACAGCACATCAGGTGCCATTATTTCACAGGAAACTTCAGACTATTATTCACTTTCAGTCAAGTAAGGTTTTTATTAAAAATTCAGTGATGTTTGCAAATAACTTTAAATAGCTTCAATTTTCAAGACCAATTTTTTGGTGTGATCTTAGTAACAACTTACTGTATTTCCTTCCAAGATGGCATCTTCCACCTCGGTCTTCTCCAGACTAAGACTGGCAGCCGTTGCATCAATGATGAATTCATGACGGGAGTCTAAGAGAGCTCGCTTGGATTCCCTCTCGTCCTTCAGCTTTTGCTGTTGGACGTTCAAGAAAAATTACCCAAAATATCAAGAACACTGCAGCTCATCTCCTTCTTGTTTTTGCCCATTTTACAATAATTGATTTTATGTAGGGAACTACAGTCATCATTACAGTCATCATTAGACTACATGCCCCAACCGCTAGCCACTGCAGAGATTCTAAACCTTTGCAGCTCATATTCTGCTTTGTACCAAACCTGCCAAAACCTACAAAAACCTGCAGTTGTAGTTTGATGGGCTTGGGTCATAGTTTCACAACTTTAAATTGGAACAACATTTCATACACCGGTACATGTACCTGTACATGTATTTCTAAAACACTATGGTTTTCTTTTTGAAGTGAATATATACTTTTTTGTAAGGTAGTTATGTGAAAACATCGTACTTACTACATAAAATCTGCACAGAACATTATTCTTATTTGATAAATAGGTAGTTTGAGGTATGATTTCTTGTACTAACCCTAACCCCCTAGGCCTTACTTTGGGCTAAAGAACTGCGTACTACAGAATACTACTTAGTATTTTGTAGCATTGGGTCTCTCCGTGACTGATGATTGGGTGTGTACTGACAGAGTACAGATACTGCCAACTACAAAATAGTAATAGTGGCAATACAGGTCAGTAATACTTACCTGGCAAAAAATGCAGTAGTCCAGCCTTGACCCATTGTGTCCCAAGTGACAATTTTTGCTGTAGAGTTTAGAACACCTTACCATGGAGGAATAAGAAGGAACTTCTTATTCCTCCATGACCTTACACAGCATACATGGGCCATGCACACTCAGCAAGCAGAGGGACCCAATGCTAAAAAGTACTACGAGTGCAATAAGGGGTGAAGTACCAAATACTAAAAATTACTACAGGCATTGCACACAAGTCAGTGAGAGTACTGCATACTACTTTTTACTACTAGTAGTAAAAAGTAGCATTAGGTAGGGTTAGGGCTAAAAGATAAATAGTCAACTTTTAACAAATATTTGAAAAAACGTTTCTTAAATTGACAACTTTTTTCATTTTATACTGATATTCCCCTATATCACAGGCTACAGAATTGTGAGGTTTTCTTGGTTTTTTCCAAAACAAATTTTCTGATACAATAAACATTAAAAATTTAAATTGTTGACAGTGTTTGGTTTCCATAACAACAACAACATTTTAAGCTTTGAGGCAGTTCCTGCCATGTAATCATTAACGGACGGCTACAATGACAGCCGCTTCACACCTATCAACCAACTAAACAAACAAACAAAGGGTGTCACCAAGCGACAGCAAGCCAATATGACAGCCCATTTAATAATCCGGGGCGGAGTGTCAATACCTGTTTGCTTTTATATTGGGGGACCGCCGGAATCTGAGGTCTGCGGAATGATCATGTTGATCCAATTGACTTTATGACAAAATGCATCAATGCATCAATGTCTCTGTTTTAAAGGCGCAATCTTGATATCTTGTGATAGATGAATAATACGTTCTAAAATAGAGAATTTTATATTAGAAAGTGCCCATAGCACATAACTATGTAAATAAGTTTGTAACCTTTAGATACACATGTATCACCCAGTAATATGTAATAAAAAGTAGAAAAATAAAAAATAAACTACCATGCAAAGCAAACCTTTAACCTATAGATCATTATTTTTTATTTTTTAAATTTTATTAGTATTATTATTATTTTCTTTTTATTTAATATTTATATTTATTTATTTATTTATATACATAAAATTGTCCACTTTTCGTCCGATTTTTTTGTGGCACGAAATTGCCCAAAAAGATGTTTTCCAACATAACCTCCATCTGTTCCAATCTCGCGCAATCAATCACATTTTTGGCCATGTTGGATATTCCTGTCAGGTTACACGGAGACAAATCTTTGCAATTAGTGTCAGCTTTCAGAAGAGTACAGAGCACGATAGAAAACACGCCAATTGGACAATTAGACTCATTTCAAGCTGTCAGCATCTGTAAATCAGAAATGGCAGCAGCTGACCTGTATTATGCAACAACAAATGAAAATTGAACAAGGAAATTTACTGAAGCGGGGCTTGAACCAGCAACCTTTGGATTACCGTTCCAGTGCTCTACCCACTGAGCTATCTAGACCTATGTTGGCAATTCCCCAAATTTGTCAATAACTTTGTTCTGGGGGCGCTAGTCGCATAGATAATCCACAGAAATTACTACACAAATTTATTATGATACCATTTTATGTATGTTAACAATAATTCAAATGTATTTTAAAAAATTGAAAGAATATTGCACTCTCTCTGGTAAACATCTTTTGATTAATGGTCTTCCGTATTTGTTAAGTCAGCATGTAGTTTTAAAAGCATGCACCATTAGTCTTTAGTTTTAATTAAAAGGCCATTACGTCCTTGAAGAGAAATACATCAGAAAAGTGTACGCAATTAACAGCTACGTTTGTGAAAACCACAGGAAGCCACAGAATGTTAACTTGTTGAAGTCACAGAGTCAGTTCTCGACAGTCAAACTGTTAGGATGAGGATTCTAATAATAACAACTAGAAAAGAAACAAAATTGCAACTTTACATGTTTCTTAATCCTTTCCATGTTCACCAGCGCTACTGCCTGAGAAAAGGAACTCATCTTCTTGATGATGTCTCATCTACGTCTCCGTCTCCAAGACATTGGAGCAGGAAGAAAACACACTTCTGTACATGCACCAGTGACTGAGGAAACACTGCTAGTCTGGCCGTCTCCAAGCGAGGAATCAGATATCTGGGTTTGGTTTCATCAGGAATGCCTGGCTTAGCGGCGTGTTATTCTAATCTTTCTACTTCACAGCATATTGCCAGGTTGAGGGTAAACACTCTGGGACCCATTGCATGTGTGCTCTTGCTAAATATTAACACTAGCCACTTTATGAGCCTCTTATTAACATTCAAAGCTGTCACCAGGCCAGGGTAAGAAGTCACGACTACAGACAAAGAACATCACTGGTAGAATGGTCAGAAAAATATCAGAGTCACTTAAAATCGGACCAAACCAACACGAACATCAAACACCAACTTTTACAAACAGAAGCGGTCAAAACGAGCCAATTCACAAAGTCGATGCGTTGTTCCTCTATGTATGTAAGATACAGTAAAGTGTTAACCTACAACACTTTAATAACCACAGTTCAATCGACTTTAAAATGGCAGTGCCATGTGTGGTTGTAATTTTCAAGTGAGATATACTCCAAAGTCTGTTGCTAAGGATTATTTTTCTCAGGGGCCTATAATTACTTGGCAAATGATTAACAACCTTGCATCGATTTCAAGCTTTTTGCAATGTGTTTGTTTTGTAAACTTTACTCCAGCTAGATTTCATAATTATTTATAACTGGTCAAAAACAAAATGTTTTGCCACCTAAAGAAAATAGGTTGGCAAAATGTTATTCTGTAGGTAGGTACATGTACATGTTTCCCTGTTGGAAAATTGCCACATATTGTCCAATATGTCCATAAAAGTCTGCTTTGTCAGTATTTCAAATCCTGTCCACCTTTTAGCACAAGAATCTATCGACTAATCTTTCAAACATTAAGAAATAATTTAAAAAATATATAAAAAGAAAACATATTTTCTTAGGTAAAAGAAAACTTCACGACAGAGTCTCTTTGCCAGTCCTGTCAGTGCACTATTTGAAGTGCATCTATACCTGTACTTTGTTGTCTTTATTTGAAATGTCAGCAATCAATTATTAACAAATTGCAGCATTCAAGTAGGATGTAGTGCAGTAAGGATAACAGGCAATCTGCTGATACACTGGTCTGCCTGAATGCCAGACAGCAATAAATACAACAAAACTACTGTCTAAACAACTTCACACTGAGTGTCGTTAATTACCAAGTTATACAGGAGTCTTGATCTAGTCCACAATATTCCTTCACAAACATTCACTAACCCACAGACTTGGCAATATATTCCTCAATTTTTCTATTTTCCTGAGTACAATGTACATGGTTTGTTGCCTGAAGCATTGAAATGAACGGGTACAGGATAACAAACCATCTCACAAAATAGTAATTGGCTTTGAAACTGATGTTAAAATAGTCAATTACACTGTAGTAAATTAGAAACGGTATAATAGGTTACCTGCAACGAAGTACAAGAGGCTTGCTGGGATTGATTATAAACAATCCCAGGATCCCCCCCCCCCCCCCCCCCCCTCCACCAGCCGTTTTGATTTAGACTCATAATCTGTATTCAAGAAAACTTTATCCACTAGAGACCAAACGGCTCACACACAAAAACCACCAAAGTTTCAACCTCAAAACATACCTCACGATCTTCACGTAGGTGCACTTCACAGACAGAAAACTTCTTCATCTCATGAACAGAAGCAAATCTAGCTTAAACATGTTAGCATCCGAGTAGAATTTGCTGCACAATGATGAAAACAGCTATCCCACGCAGCAAACTCTACGAAAGACCTTAACTAAATTAAACAAAGACCAGTCCACACAGGAGAAAGTACCTTCAGGGTAATTGCTAACTTCTCACTTTACCCAACCAACCAACCAACCAACCAACCAACCAACCAACAAGGGGGTCACTGTTGTAATGCCTTACTTAATTTTCAGCCAAGTGGTCAATTAATTATGCTAGATGTACCTTGAGCATGTTACCAGTGATGGAAGGTGAACGAGGGTAAATTACACTCTTGCAGGTATAGTACACACTAACTATCAAACACAAATTATCTACCTCTGCTAAGAAACTGAATAGGTTAATTTCCATAAACATTGGTCATTCAATAAAATTGCCAACGGAAAGTTTCTAGAGACTTTTTATTTCAGAAAACTGTTAAAGAAATCACAGACGTTACACTGCACTTCAAATATATATAAAATACAATTCAGCAATTTCAAACAATCAAAGTTTAAAACCTGCTTACAATATATTTGGTGTGCATGTGTATTGTTTGTTTCCACCTGAAATGTTGTAATGTTAACTCATTACATCTATAAAACATTACAATTACATTGCCAATTACTACAACGGTAATGTCAAATTATGTCAAATGAATAACTGAGAACAAAAGAAGTATGATTTCTTTTTAAACATTTTTTTTTGGGTTCGGGCACAATCTGCATGAGAAAATCCCACTTCCAGTGATCAAGCTACACTGTGTTTGTCAACTTAGAATAAAGAAAAGTGGACTGAACCAGCCCTCCCAGCTGAAATAAAAGCCGGGCTGATTGTCACTACTTCCAAACAAACCTCAGACTTGTATTTGTTTTGAGGTTTTTAAGGTATAAATATAAATTCTTACTGGTCACAGTTCACATGTAAGAACAGAGTAAAGTCTCAAGTTGCGTTTTATCCATCACAGGAGAGGAGTTTCTAATTGAAGTAAATATTAGTAAACAAGTTGAACTTGAAAGTCAACAACAATCAATATATACACCATTCTTTCTGGTCATTTATTTTAGTTGACAAAGAGTTCCAGTTTCAACGTTATAATTCTATGTGTGGGGTGTCTTGCAACTGGGATGGTTAGCTTTCAAATGGCACTTTAGAAGTGTGTGTCCAAGTGTAATAACGTCTTTAAATAATCAAACGTGTATTTATTTATAATTTTATTGGGCCTAATTTAAACAAATGAACCATGACAAATCTTTAATTGTCTGGTTTTTATACGCGCCAACATTGTCATTGTTACTTCATTATATTCACAAGACTGGAATCAGACTATTTCCCTTTTTTTTTTTAATTCTCCAGAGCAACAAATCAGAAAAAGAAAATATAATATTAATTATTACAAAAATATTCTTAATATTTTGGGATAAAACAAACAAACTTTTAAATGTCGCTAAATAAATTAAATAAATTAGGCCTGGGAATGGAACTTGAATCTCTAACTTGTGAAACCCCAGAAATTGCTCAAACAATGGTGGTAATTTAATACCTTTTGTAATGTAGAGGGCGCTGTACAAGCTAGATGGCTAAATGGCGTTTAGGCTCTAAACCGGCGCCGGCGAAATATCGATTTCCTCAGTAGTATTAATTAGTAAAGTAGATTTAGACATGCATTTTTCCGACCGACAAAATCAAATGAAATGAAATTGCAGTAGTACTAGTATGCTAATCTCTATAATAACAAATTGTTCATCATTACAAACCTGTCTTTCTTTAAGATTTTCCCCTGGTGCCAGTGCCGCCAGACGGGATTTATTCTTGGGGTCCGCGCTCCCAGGATTCCGCTTGGTTGTCACCTTCACACGGTGGTGTCCTGGGCCGCCAATCGGCGCATTGTTGGCCGCAGTCTTTCCCGCATCAACATCGGCCATTTACGGGTCCAAAATACGCCTTATCCACAGGAAGTCACGACACTCAAACCAGCTAAGAGAGTCTTATCAACATTTCAAAGTTCTACTTTTTGCAACTATGGTCGACAAATGTCATTCCTTTTAACATTACGAAGTTATTTGTTTCGGGTAAGTTTTACGTTGGAAAACTTATGTCAACGGCGGCCATTTTGACCAAATTGTGTGTACACATCACCTATGAGACGAGATTAATTTGCATAAGCGCTGGCGATACCAATTCTTGTATAGGGGGATTCTGTCGAACGCGTATTAATGTTACAACTCTTGTCGCGAATAAGCGGACATTCTAACGCACTATTAAATCATTGTCCATCCATTGTCATTAATTCAAGGTATAAAACGTGTTGTAAATACAATTATATACGTTAATTACTTGTATGTTAGTTTATAAAACAAAAGCAGCTGCACATAATTATGAATTGTCTGTTGCAACCTGCCCAGAATCGACGAGTCTAGACACTTAACTTTGCCAACAGCAGGTGACTTTGGATACCTGCCCCACACACGTTTGAGACGAAAATAAATGATTGATCTATTACATGAATTATATTGAATTATTGATCTATGTCTGTTAATATTTACAAAAATACACTTTAAAAGTGTTGATTCTTTCTAAGAATGTACATGTACAGTTAAGCTAACTGTACGTTTGATTTCTTTTAAAAAGAAAAATCAAATAAGTTAAGAGGGCCTAATATTTCGATCTTAACAAGATCTTCTTCAGAGACTAAATGACTGTGTACAAGAAACAAACATATATAGGGCAATATACAGCATGATGCACATCATGGACGCTGAAAAAACACAAAAGAAAAAAGCACAGAGTTCAATGGAACAAACAACAAAAGGAGGATTAGGCTGAGGGATTAAAGGGTGAGGTCAGTGTGGGTAGGATCAAAGGCGGGGTAGGAACAAAAACAGAAGGGGTAAAGCCACAAGGAAAGGGGTCCAGGGTGGAGATCAAAGGGAAGAACCGACAAAGAAGTATGAATAGGAGTAATGAGGAGGTTTTTTGTTTTAAAAAGACACAGAAAAAGTACTCAATCGACACAGAAATTGTAATGTTGACATTTGTTACAACTTGATACATGGTGAAACCGTGACATCCACTTTATCGTTCTGGTTAGGCATTCTAGTGATTAATGTTAGTGGTATTTAAGAGCAATATTGACAATCTCCCTCGAGCTTTCAACAGTAGAGAGTCCACCGTTTTGGGCCGTGTTGTATCTACTACCACCACGCAAAAGTAGTTAATTTGAAACAGTGATAATATATATTAGCAAAAGTAGTTAATTTGAAACAGTGATAATATATATTAGCATGGCTCTTAAAAACAAATAACAAGTGCCCTGATATCAACAGGAATATTGACTCCTGGATCCATGATCCATGTTGCCCGACCAGGCACTATACTCAAAATGTTTGACTGGTTACAGCGCCCTCTGCAGGTTGAAAAGGCTTATCATCATCATAATATCGAAACGCCAACGGGACGCGAGAGGGGGTGAAATTGTGAATATAACATGTAGTTTGTTCTGCGTGTTTTAATTATAACAAACACATGTATTCTTTTCGCTTTACAATTTTTATTTGCGTTTCTAATTTGATGTATATCAAATATATCGCAATTGAATTATCCGAGGCAAACTTACAAGTAATAAAATCAATTCATTGTTTTACCTCGTCACTTAGTTATGAAACAAAATAGAACAACACAACGACACTGATCAGTCAGTATATTGTGTTTATTGCCCATAAAATTTCGTATACATGTATAGTTTATATTATATAAGAATAGAGCTTTCAAAATTGTAGTCAAAAACTTAAAATATGCATTTTAGATTTTATCTAATATAGATTGAGCAGAACAATGTTTATCACCAGAAGTCGTGATTATAATTATGATTGCATTTATAGATAGACAAGCCTACGACACAATTTCATATTTTAAAAAAGAAAACAAGTTAATGTACATGTATTACATCTGCAAACCCATTGATATGGTATCTGACGTAATTAGATCACAATATTGAATCGGATCTCTTAGAACATGGAATATTTAGCACATTATCACTAAACCGAGTTGAATTATTCTTATTGTTGTATCGGCATAGAATTGGGTGCGCAAAAAATTAGCCGTTACTTAATGTAGTTTCCAGAAAACCTAATTTATTTCGAAGATTGTACTAATCATTGTCCAGGTCATTTTTTATTGATGACGATTATTAGAGTTTTCAATTTACGCTAAACCATATTTGGTTTTGTTTTAATTATT
The DNA here is from genome assembly GCA_037893245.1 of Crossaster papposus. Taxonomy (NCBI): domain Eukaryota; kingdom Metazoa; phylum Echinodermata; class Asteroidea; order Velatida; family Solasteridae; genus Crossaster; species Crossaster papposus. The sequence continues at coordinate 1,418,329 of JBAIAA010000231.1, read as the reverse complement.
TTAATCTGTGAATAAAATTACTGCAGCAACAACATAGCAGGAAAATGTTCCGCCACATCTATCCCATAAAAAACGAATACCTAACTAACCCCAAATATATAATACTACAAAAAAAAAATTCTTCATATTATGTAAATCAAATCTCATGCAATACATTTTATTCCTAATACACAACACGTCATAGAGACAATTGTCAAACTTAAACAAAAACAACTTTTATAATTTACTATTTTATACCATAAAATATGGGTTTGTGTCAATCTTGTCAAGGTAACATCTGCAAAGTAATTGCATATCAATTATCGATTTAACCCTGGTATTGCTAATACCTCTTCCAATGGAAATTAAAACTTGCACATCTGTGCTCTTTTGTTTATCTTATCCTTGCTTCGGTGGGTCTCTTCGTTATTATTTTGTCCAATGGAGAATATTACGCCTTGAATGATGCTGTAACTACGCGGCCATTTAGCGGCATGGTCGGGCGGTTGTTGTCACCAAGATGCTCGGCGCAGCCGGTCTCGGGCCTGTCTCCTTGCTTGTAAGACAGTAAATCTCGCAGTGTCTTAATCTAGAGAATGAAATAACAATATATTTGTTTAAAGAATACACGAGTTTTGGTAAGTAGAAAGCTTCTGCTGTAATGGATAGAGTCCTGGGATACGAATTAATGTCTAAATTAATGCCTTTTTTAATGTAACAGTAAACAGACTTGGTTCCTATATTTACCTGTTGTGCGGATATCTCGACGGGTTCTCGATAAATAATGAACCGTGCGCTTTCATAGCAAGGCGGTGTCGTTAACGAACCCTCGTAGGTCCAGTAATCTTTCTTATTCTCTGAAAAAGACATGAAATCAATTTACTGGCGTAAATAGGTTTTAATTCAACTGCCCAAAACAATGAACACAAATAACACAAGAAGACTTAAAGCCGTCACTACAGAATTAGAAACATAACGGCAACTGGAGGATTCTGCAACGAAAGTTCAAATTCACAAACATTAGGCACTCTTCGAGCCTGAAAGTTCGTTCCCAGTTCAATTATTGAATCAAATAAATAGAAGATATACCTTTTTGGAACTTTAATTTAATACAGAGCTCGTTTCAGGAGCTTCCGACACTATCAAGGTGTCTTAGTAAAAAATGACAAAGACACCGCGATGGTGTTGCAAACTTCTCTCTCGGATACGAGCTCTGTAAATTAAAATTTCCAAAAAGGAATACATATTTTTTATTATGCACTTTTGATTTGTATTTGCAAACTGTTTAAAGTCGTTCTTTCAACTTACCAGGAAGTAAAATAGTTGGATCAAATCCGTGTTCCAGTGAACATTTATCGTCCTAAAGTAGAAAACATAGATAGGGTTTTTGATTTATTAGAAATATAAGACCTGACATTTATCGTTTGTTAGTAATTGTAATGATAACGCTCCGTGCAATAAATATTTTTACATTACTGTAAAATATACAGTTGTTATCGCATAATTATGTCATAATAGGTCGTCCGTCTATCTTATCAGCTTGGAACCGCTGATGCGCTTTGAGCTCTGATTGGATATATTTTATGTGACCTATGAACTCGAGGTCACCACTTCCGCGTCTCAGATGCGCTGGTAGTTCATGGTAGTGTATACCCACCCGTGCATTTACTTTACATATTTTTGTAAAGCGCGCATCAGCGTTTCCCAGCGCCTTGTACTAGTACCGCATAATTATTTGAATTACATCACAGGAACGGCGCCCTCAGATGTCAAGAAAAGCACGAACAATTATTAAATGTTAAGCTTACCTTACACTTGACCTTGTTTAAGAACGCCACCAACTTTCCCCAGGCTGGACTCTCCTTGCCAACCTTGATGAATGCCGTCAGAACGGCTAGGCCCTTGTCGTTTGACAAGGCGTCTCCAACGGCCGGGAACAGATCAGTGTTCCAATGCACCAGGTGGAGCTAGAATGGTGAACAAGAAATATAACGACGTGTTTTTTTAATACAGCTAGCGCACTGATTTCACCAAAGGGGGGGGGGGGGGGGGTGTATAATTATTAGAGTGCCCATATTGATCTGACTAAATTGGGTCACAAAGAATAGGTATACCTCTGCATCATAGGATTTGCCATCCACTGTGTGTTCCGATCCACGGTCGTCCTTGCTGCCCCAATGGCAGTGAAACTGCGCCAGTTTGTAGTTGTGGGAAAGCGGTCCTGCGCTCAGATCTGGAAATTGATGAAATAACAACCATGTCAGCTATAAATTCTGAAGAAACCAACATAACTTGTTGTCAGTCATAATTTATATATCATGGAAGTACGACATTGCACGTGTTAGGATGTTTTTGGCATTTTACTTTTAGCGACCATGAACAATTCAGCACACAATGCGTATCAGATTCTTTAAAAGTATTAAACAATTTTGGAAGAATGAGAAACAGTTTTGGCAAGGGACTGGATTGACAGTCTAGTGCCTTCATAATGAATAATGACGCAAGTCCTCATTACGATATTTACTTCGCATCCGCATATTAGCAAATTCAGCAATATCCTGTTACATGTAGTCTGTTTTCAAAACTAACAATTCAAACAATAAAGAACTATCTTACTAGTGCCGCTGGAGTCGACATTCACTTGGAACGTGAGTCCGTTGTTGAAGATCTCTGTGCATTTAGCTGATGTGTAGTCGACGTTCAGCGGGCCAAGAGACGCGTCTACTTTCGCGTCTTTCGTCACGATGTCGATGGGTGATTGGCGGTTACCTTTGGCGGCGGGAAACTGCTCGCACCAATGGGATGGTCCTTTATAAAGACGGGGAGAAAGAACCCACTTAACTTACATAATTATGAGAAAACAATTGTTCACATGGTGAGACCTAAAGCTTAAATTCTATCTGTATTTTTCATCTTCCCACTATACAAAACATTAAAACTTAATGCAGAATATTATATAGTTTTTGAGTCGTACAAGCGTAGTTCGAATATTCACCTGTTCCCGTTTTATAGAAAGCTATTCTAATTTTTTTTTACAGTCGTCTGATTAAAATTATTTATATTTATTTGAAGGGATGAAGGTCTTTTTGTATGTATTCGGTATAACAAAAAAATCAATTTATCAAATTGTGGAAGAATATTGTAAAACGTACGTGACAGGCTATAAGGGTGAATGACTAAAGCTGCTTATCAATGACCACATTGCATCTAGGCAAGAAAGAGCATTGTTAAGGGGCTATGAGAAATTTAAAAGTTTTCAATTGTATATCATTGCGCAAGTTCGAACTGCCTCGCACTCAGTACAATGTCAATAATAGTTATAGCCAATAACCAGTTGCTTGTGCATCAACGTCAAAAGATGGCGCTCGATGAATTTCATAAACCAAAGTTCGGAGCCAGTCCCACGGAAGCAGTATAATTGGCTTTTTGCAAACGAACTTTTATTTACTCATAGGAGCAAAACCCCAAGACAACCAATCGATCAATTTTAATACTAATTTTTACCATATAACTATAGCTCATTATATTTATTCCAGTTTATTATCCAGTGTGTGCTAAAACAGTTAAAAACTGGTTTATATTGGGGCCCTGAAAACGTCATTAAATAAAATTGAATACAAAAAGTCACCAAAAGTCATCAACAAAACCGTAAACTAAATAAATAGAACAACATTTACACAAATTAATTGTGCGGTAATTGTGCGGCCCGTACCAGTAACATTGTCGGTTACTAGTTATATAGTGATATATAAGACTCTAATTTAATTTAGATGATGAAAAAACAATTAAACCACACGTGGCGGCTAATATCCGGGTCTTCTTTATCTAGTCATGACTGCGTCAAATCATAAATGAGCGAATATCCTGTTATGTACAGCAATTTTTTGAAGGCCGAAAAACACAGATGTGTTCGATCGAGGGACCTTACTCAGTCTAGTTGGTGAGATCCGTGAACGAATGAACCCAGTCAACGACAGAGTTAACTTATTATGTTCTAGATATAGAGCGAGACGGCCTAGTTGTGAACTCCCATTGGGGTAGAAATGATCGCCTAGTTATCACCGACAAAAGGCCCAGTCCCCTCAGAACGCTCAAAGCTTACGGTTAAGTCATCAGGGAGCACGGTAAATAAAATGTTGTCTAAACTATTTTGCTGTCATCAGCATATCGCCTCGTCTTTTACAGGAAAACATGGGTAGGGGCGGGGTAGAGGGCGAGAGGGGGCGGGGTAGAGGGCGAGAGGGGGCTAGGCACAAAATGCGACGGAAGAAAAGCACAGTTCATGAAAGGGCAGCTTTCACGTATGGAATATTGTACCGTTTCTGAATAAATAGCCTTTATTAAAATATTAGAAAGAATAATACGTCTAGATTATGGTATTATAAAGAACTACCCCCTGGATTTCTGTGAAACAAACTTCGCCACGGTGTTTTGTAAAAAAAGGTCGAAGTTTAGTTCCGGTCCGCTTGTAACACGATGCGAAACAAAGCTAGAATCAAAGGGTGGTTTCCGCAATGATATTGCTTGATAGCTGTTCAAAATAATACTATCTCTAAAATTAGGTGGTGTAGGACGACATTTGTTTTGGCTGTTTTAAACAGATCAGGGGATTATAGAAAATATTGTTACACCGTTTAAAGTTTGCGTTCATATCATAGTTAAAATACAAGAACATGCTCTTATGTGGTCTGGTTTCCTGACGCTACTTCAGACGAAACCCAACAATTTATAGACGTCAATGAATCATCATTGCGAACGATTGCGACTGCAAACGAACCTGTGTATTGTAACCTAGTTTATAGTTCACATAATTTGACCCAGTTCTCGTGTTCGTGAGTACCCTGATCCACTAGGATTAGTTATCGAGTTTCAAAGAGCAATACCTTTTCCTAGTTCCCTATTCAACTTGTCACTATTTGACTTGTGCTATATAGTATAATTTATTATGGGGATTTAAAAAAAGTTTAGCGAGATCTGCATAAACGTCATCTAGTTATCTTGAAAAAGCCATGAAAATGATTAACTTCGAGCATTATAGTAGTGGATTATATTTTAAAGTGCAATATAGTCTTCAATAAATCTTTAATACTTTTGTTGGACAGTATCCGATAGAAAAAGTCAAATAAAGGGAAAAAGTCAAATAATTTCAAATAAGTCAAAGTGACTCGAGGCAAATGGTGTGACTTCGACTTGTCCTTGTCGATATGAACGATTCGTGTAGTGGAATAAATCAAATTGTATAGAGGCAGAAAAGGGGAAAATGATATTGGCGTCAATTTTCTTCCTCTGAAATTACTGAACAACAGCACGAACGCAGCCAAATTGAGTAGACTATGGTCAAAATATTGCCGACCATTAGTCACTTTGTCGCCATTCTCGATGAGGTATCACATCAGCCATATCATATCAAAGTCATCATCAGTCAAGTTTTGCTCGACATTAGAATTAGTTGAGTACGATACATTATTCAATTATGTCTTACTACTTTGCACATTTCAAGAACGTAATTTCCCATTCGCTCTTTTATATCAACATAATTACCCCAAATGAGGAAATATTATGTATGGCTCACAGAAAAGAAAAAAACGATCGCGAGAATGAAACGCAAGACTGGAAAATGCACTTTAACGACAGAGCTATGAATGCATGGCGCCGTTCCTCCTCATACATTAATTAAATTAAACTGCACACATACACAATGAATATTAGCTCTTCGTCAATTATTTACCCGAAGCGTTAAATTTTGTCTTTGATTGGTAACACGCGATATGTTATAAATTTGAATGATTAACGTTCACAAGACGCGAGCTATAGGCAACGAGTTCACGACATTCTCAGGCAGTAATCGAATTTGCTTCCCGAAGAGAGAACCGTTTGTGCTGCACAAAAAAACACACCTTCTGTTCCTCAGTTGAATAATGTTGTTTGTCTGTAGACCAATGGGCTGATTTCACTCATTCAGCTCAGTTAAGGTCAACATTTTATTTTAATGGTTTGATATGTGCATGGTTATACTGGAAATAGACCAGTTTCCAAAATTATATATATCAAATTCATGCACCGCACGGATAGGCCGGGAGGCACGAAGCGAAAATTTTGTCATTTTTCTCTCAATTTCTGCAGGATTTGTCCCATTTAAAATCGGAAACGTGGCTGAAATCATCACAGGTATTACTTTTTGGTCTAAAGAAAAGTAGGTTTTTAAGGATATCAAATCAAAAATTAAAAAATCTATGATGATAAGGCACATTTTCGATTTTAAATACGGACAATCCCGCCGAAATTGGAAGAAAATGACAAATCTTTTTGGACCCCTTTACATTTTCAATGAGCTGATTTCGATTTTGCCTCCTGGGAGTCCCGGCCTATTATATTCATGGTACTAACGCGTGCATGAACTGGCCACACAAACAACGGCACACATGTACACGTTCCTCGAGATGATTGCGAAGACAGATTTGGTGAAATAATTTAAACCATGCTCGCTGTTGCCTACTGCCGTAATCTTCCTCCATTTCACCGTTCGATATTTCTGAAAATATACGATGGTCTTGGGAATCAGATATTATGTCGTAGTTTAAAAACTGATTATGACTAAGTTGTGCTAAATGTTTTAACATTAATTAGGCCTAAGGTGAATTTGGAATTGTTTTTGTTTGTAAGCGACATTATCGATTATTGCCTCTTTTGTTTACTACTAAGTACTAGTCTGATTTTCTCTTGATTTGCGGCGACAGGAAATTAGCCACCGTCCCCAATTTAAGAGTTTCTGCTTTTACCCTAACACCGTGTGGTGTTTGAAAATTCGTATAATATAACATATATTGTGTACATGTAAAATATAATTATTTGAATTTGTAAGGAAGTTGTTTTCCCTTACCCCGACAGATCATAATGTACAACAATTCAGCATAAATAAATTAACTCGTATAAGGTATACTTATGCATCAAATAATCTTCCTTATAACGCGTAATTAACGCAAATGCACGCACAATCTCTTTCCGTATATTATACGGAAAGAGATTGTGCGTGCATTTGCGTTAATTACGCGTTATAAGGAAAATTATTTGATGCATAAGTATACCTTATACGAGTTAATTTATTTATGCTGAATTGTATCAACATTGATGTATTTACCAGCGCATAATTGCGGCGCGTTGTGAAATTAAAACGCATGAGAACTGTCTTTATCTTTATAACCACCTAATGACAGGTACTTAGATGGATAGTGACTGCACGGAGGAATAAGAGCCTCTATGATCACTTCAAAATACGTGACAGGGAATGTTCTGTCTTCAAATTGGACCAGTACGACATTCTTTCAGTTATTAACTCATCATAATAGGCAAAATAACACAAGCATGCTTTCTTTAAATAACCGTATTATAATATACATAAATGGCAGGAAAATAGACATTTAAAAAGAAACAACAAGCCAATAAAAAGGGCTAGATGCCGAAATCAGGTAATTAAGATTGCAGACCATTCTAAATTCCTACCTTTATCGCCGGTGTAACCCCACACAGCCATTATCAAACGCGAGAAGACGAGATCCTTCGCGAAAAAAAATCAATTGCCCAAGACGGAGAAGAGGTAGATCTAGGGGGAGATGAGGCAAAGGATTATGCTGTGTTGGAAAGAGTATCAGCTAATGTACACCGGGCGGTGTCGTCGCTTAGTTATATAGGCAAATGAGTAATCCAGTCTAGTCGGACTATAGTCATGCGCGGTGAATTAAGTCACTTCCTTACAGCGGCGTAACCAGGGTTGAATTAGTAGGAGGGAACCTGGGGGTACGCGGATTTTTTTAAAGGGGGATGAATGGCAACTGGTATATTGTTTGTGTGCAAATCGAAACTACTAGTAAACATGTCCCCTCCCCCAGTTACGCCACACTGCTTCCTGAACGAAATTTGGAGCATAACAAGGGAAACGATGCGGTTGATTGGGTAAAATAGTGATGGAAAAGCAATGAAAGGGTGAACACGAGTTATTTGGGGGTGGAGTTATTTATTGATGAACTTATAATTATGTTAGTTATTATGTGCTCCGTGTGTGATTTATGCTTGCTGTATCATCTACTCGTTCGATGCCAGGGTGCGGGGGCGGGGGGGGGGGGGGGGGGGGGGGTAAGAGGCGGAGGGTTGTAAACATATAGTTGAATACAGTTGTACCACATTAACTTTCGGACTGTGTGAAAATATTGCGCAGTTTTGGAAGTTGTTATTATCTGCTAGTTTGTATCCTCGCTTGATCAACAGACAGAAACTCTTTGGAATTGATACAAACAATGGGAAAAGTTTTGTTGTTGGGGGAGGGGGGGGGGGGGGGTGCTGGTTCTTTAGGATACTTTTTTTGTGTGGATGAGTGATAAAGGAAGGGATAATAGACCCCCATGCACAGAGCGCCCTCACAATAGATAACTTTGATTATTGCGTGCACTAGTGCGTCCTCAGCGAGGGCGCCCTACACGAGGTCCATTGTATTCATTCGCTGCATGCGCTGTATGTACTTGTACTATGTATGAGATCCTAGGCTCAATAAATTGAGAGTAAAATCTACCGTACCATGACGTAACAGATAGCCAATCAGATGCGCTAAAAAACAGTTCTATGGCGATGTCGTTTGGGAAAAAAAAAATCGCGGCCGGGCGCTGATGCGCTTTGCGAGCTCTGATTAAATATATTTTGTGTGACCTGTGAACTGGAGGTCACCAGTTCCGCGGCTCAGATGCACTGCGTGCAATTACAAAGGTCATGGTGGTACCCAGAACGCCGTGCGTTTCCTTCTAAGAATTATGAGAAGCTCGATTAGCGTTTAATTCCCAGCATACAGCGTAATTTAACCAATCATATCACACACCCCAACATGAATTTTATCACGCTGTGTGGTTGCAATTTTATCAACACTTATTAGGAGTGTTTTCTCCTAAATTAAACCTTTCCCAACGATAACAAAATAATATGGGTGGAAATGACATAACTTATAGGTGCCAACCTTGATGAATGCCGTCAGAACGGCTAGGCCCTTGTCGTTTGACAAGGCGTCTCCAACGGCCGGGAACAGATCAGTGTTCCAATGCACCAGGTGGAGCTAGAATGGTGAACAAGAAATATAACGACGTATTTTGTTTAATACAGCTAGCACACTGATTTCACCAAAGGGGGTGGGGTGGGGGGGGGGGGGGGGCTATAATTATTAGAGTGCCCATATTGATCTGACTAAATTGGGTCACAAAGAATAGGTATACCGTACCTCTGCATCATAGGATTTGCCATCCACTGTGTGTTCCGATCCACGGTCGTCCTTGCTGCCCCAATGGCAGTGAAACTGCGCCAGTTTGTAGTTATGGGAAAGCGGTCCTGCGCTCAGATCTGAAAATTGATGAAATTATAACCATGTCAGTTATAAATTCTGAAGAAACCAACATAACTTGTTGTCAGTCATAATTTATATATCATGGAAGTACGACATTGCACGTGTTAGGATGTTTTTGGCATTTTACTTTTAGCGACCATGAACAATTCAGCACACATGCAATGCGTATCAGATTCTTTAAAAGTATTAAACAATTTTGGAAGAAAGAGAAACAGTTTTGGCAAGGGACTGGATTGACAGTCTATAGTGCCTTCATAATGAATAATGATACAAGTCCTCATTACGATATTTACTTCGCATCCGCATAACTCAGCAATATCCTGTTACATGTAGTCTGTTTTCAAAACTAACAATTCAAACAATAACGAACTATCTTACTAGTGCCGCTGGAGTCGACATTCACTTGGAACGTGAGTCCGTTGTTGAAGATCTCTGTGCATTTAGCGGATGTGTAGTCGACATTCAGCGGGCCAAGAGACGCGTCTACTTTCGCGTCTTTCGTCACGATGTCGATGGGTGATTGGCGGTTACCTTTGGCGGCGGGAAACTGCTCGCACCAATGAGATGGTCCTTTATGAAGACGGGGAGAAAGAACCCACTTAATTTACATAATTATAAGATAACAATTGTTCACATTGTGAGACCTAAAGCTTAAATTCTATCTGTATTTTTCATCTTCCCACTATACAAAACATTAAAACTAAATGCAGATATTATATAGTTTTTGAGTCGTACATGCGCAGTTCAAATATTCACCTGTTCCCGTTTTATAGAAAGCTATATTTGTTTACAGTCGTCTGATTAAAATTATTTCTTTTTATTTGAAGGGATGAAGGTCTTTTTGTATGTATTCGGTACCAACAAAATCAATTTATCAAATTGTGGAAGAATATTGTAAAACGTACGTGACAGGCTAAAAGGGTGAACGCATAAAGCTGCTTACCAATGACCACATTGCATCTAGGCAAGAAAGAGCATTGTTAAGGGGCTATGAGAACTTTTGAAGTTTTAAATTGTATATCATTGCGCAAGTTCAAACTGCCTCGCAGTACAATGTCAATAATAGTTATAGCCAAACTTGCACCAGTTGCTTGTACTATAGTGCATCAATGTCAAAAAATGGCGCTCGATGGATTTTATGAACCAAAGTTTCGGAGCCAGTCCCACGTCAAAAATTACTCTAAATGATCAAATTAGGAATACAGTTATAAACACACGGAAGCAGTATAATTATTGGCTTTCTACAAACGAACTTTTATTTACTCATATAGGAGCAAAACCCCAAGACAACGAATCGATCAATTTTAATACTAGTTTTCACCATAGAGCTATAGCTCATTATATTTATTCCAGTTTTTAACCAGTGTGTGCTAAAACAGTTAAAAACTGGTTTATATTGGGGCCCTGCAAACGTCATTAAATAAAATTGGATACGAAAAGTATTTAAAATTCATCAACAAAACCGTAAACTGACAACTATCAATAATACATAAATACAACAACATTTACACACATTACAAAGATTTTAAGCTACTTGGTATTATATTATTGTTTGAGAAGCTACGTTGAGGGGGGGGGGGGGGGGTGGGGGGGGGGGGGGGGGGGTTTGGGTTAGGGGGGGAGAAAAATTGTGCGGCCCATACCGGTAAAATTATCGGTTATAGCGTGATATATAAGAATCTAATTTAATTTAGATGAAGAAAAAACAATTAAACCACACGTGGTGGCTAATATCCGGGTCTTTTTTATCTAGTCATGAGAGGCTGCGTCAAATCATAAATGAGCGAATATCCTGTTATGTACAGCAATTTTTTGAAGGCCGAAAAACACAGATGTGTTCGATCGAGGGACCTTACTCAGTCTAGTTGGTGAGATCCGTGAACGAATGAACCCAGTCAACGACAGAGTTAACTTATTATGTTCTAGATATAGAGCGAGACGGCCTAGTTGTGAACTCCCATTGGGGTAGAAATGATCGCCTAGTTATCACCGACAAAAGGCCCAGTCCCCTCAGAACGCTCAAAGCTTACGGTTAAGTCATCAGGGAGCACGGTAAATAAAATGTTGTCTAAACTATTTTGCTGTCATCAGCATATCGCCTCGTCTTTTACAGGAAAACATGGGTAGGGGCGGGGTAGAGGGCGAGAGGGGGCGGGGTAGAGGGCGAGAGGGGGCTAGGCACAAAATGCGACGGAAGAAAAGCACAGTTCATGAAAGGGCAGCTTTCACGTATGGAATATTGTACAGTTTCTGAATAAATAGCCTTTATTAAAATATTAGAAAGAATAATACGTCTAGATTATGGTATTATAAAGAACTACCCCCTGGATTTCTGTGAAACAAACTTCGCCACGGTGTTTTGTAAAAACAGGTCGAAGTTTAGTTCCGGTCCGCTTGTAACACGATGCGAAACAAAGCTAGAATCAAAGGGTGGTTTCCGCAATGATATTGCTTGATAGCTGTTCAAAATAATACTATCTCTAAAATTAGGTGGTGTAGGACGACATTTGTTTTGGCTGTTTTTAAACAGATCAGGGGATTATAGAAAATATTGTTACACCGTTTAAAGTTTGCGTTCATATCATAGTTAAAATACAAGAACATGCTCTTATGTGGTCTGGTTTCCTGACGCTACTTCAGACGAAACCCAACAATTTATAGACGTCAATGAATCATCATTGCGAACGATTGCGACTGCAAACGAACCTGTGTATTGTAACCTAGTTTATAGTTCACATAATTTGACCCAGTTCTCGTGTTCGTGAGTACCCTGATCCACTAGGATTAGTTATCGAGTTTCAAAGAGCAATACCTTTTCCTAGTTCCCTATTCAACTTGTCACTATTTGACTTGTGCTATATAGTATAATTTATTATGGGGATTTAAAAAAAGTTTAGCGAGATCTGCATAAACGTCATCTAGCTATCTTGAAAAAGCCATGAAAATGATTAACTTCGAGCATTATAGTAGTGGATTATATTTTAAAGTGCAATATAGTCTTCAATAAATCTTTAATACTTTTGTTGGACAGTATCCGATAGAAAAAGTCAAATAAAGGGAAAAAGTCAAATAATTTCAAATAAGTCAAAGTGACTCGAGGCAAATGGTGTGACTTCGACTTTTCCTTGTCGATATGAACGATTCGTGTAGTGGAATAAATCAAATTGTATAGAGGCATAAAAGGGGAAAATGATATTGGCGTCAATTTTCTTCCTCTGAAATTACTGAACAACAGCACGAACGCAGCCAAATTGAGTAGACTATGGTCAAAATATTGCCGACCATTAGTCACTTTGTCGCCATTCTCGATGAGGTATCACATGAGCCATATCATATCAAAGTCATCATCAATCAAGTTATGCTCGACATTAGAATTAGTTGAGTACGATACATTATTCAATTAATGTCTTACTACTTTGCACATTTCAAGAACGTAATTTCCCATTCGCTCTTTTATATCAACATAATTACCCCAAATGAGGAAATATTATGTATGGCTTACAGAAATGAAAAAAACGATCGCGAGAATGAAACGCAAGACTGGAAAATGCACTTTAACGACAGAGCTATGAATGCATGGCGCCGTTCCTCCTCATACATTAATTAAATTAAACTGCACACATACACAATGAATATTAGCTCTTCGTCAATTATTTACCCGAAGCGTTAAATTTTGTCTTTGATTGGTAACACGCGATATGTTATAAATTTGAATGATTAACGTTCACAAGACGCGAGCTATATAGGAAACACGTTCACGACATTCTCAGGTAGTAATCGAATTTGCTTCCCGAAGAGAGAACCGTTTGTGCTGCACAAAAAAAACACCTTCTGTTCCTCAGTTGAATAATGTTGTTTGTCTGTAGACCAATGGGCTGATTTCACTCATTCAGCTCAGTTAAGGTCAACATTTTATTTTAATGGTTTGATATGTGCATGGTTATACTGGAAATAGACCAGTTTCCAAAATTATATATATCAAATTCATGCACCGCACGGATAGGCCGGGAGGCACGAAGCGAACATTTTGTCATTTTTCTCTCAATTTCTGCAGGATTTGTCCCATTTAAAATCGGAAACGTGGCTGAAATCATCACAGGTATTACTTTTTGGTCTAAAGAAAAGTAGGTTTTTAAGGATATCAAATCAAAAATTAAAAAATCTATGATGATAAGGCACATTTTCGATTTTAAATACGGACAATCCCGCCGAAATTGGAAGAAAATGACAAATCTTTTTGGACCCCTTTACATTTTCAATGAGCTGATTTCGATTTTGCCTCCTGGGAGTCCCGGCCTATTATATTCATGGTGCTAACGCGTGCATGAACTGGCCACACAAACAACGGCACACATGTACACGTTCCTCGAGATGATTGCGAAGACAGATTTGGTGAAATAATTTAAACCATGCTCGCTGTTGCCTACTGCCGTAATCTTCCTCCATTTCACCGTTCGATATTTCTGAAAATATACGATGGTCTTGGGAATCAGATATTATGTCGTAGTTTAAAAACTGATTATGACTAAGTTGTGCTAAATGTTTTAACATTAATTAGGCCTAAGGTGAATTTGGAATTGTTTTTGTTTGTAAGCGACATTATCGATTATTGCCTCTTTTGTTTACTACTAAGTACTAGTCTGATTTTCTCTTGATTTGCGGCGACAGGAAATTAGCCACCGTCCCCAATTTAAGAGTTTCTGCTTTTACCCTAACACCGTGTGGTGTTTGAAAATTCGTATAATATAACATATATTGTGTACATGTAAAATATAATTATTTGAATTTGTAAGGAAGTTGTTTTCCCTTACCCCGACAGATCATAATGTACAACAATTCAGCATAAATAAATTAACTCGTATAAGGTATACTTATGCATCAAATAATCTTCCTTATAACGCGTAATTAACGCAAATGCACGCACAATCTCTTTCCGTATATTATACGGAAAGAGATTGTGCGTGCATTTGCGTTAATTACGCGTTATAAGGAAAATTATTTGATGCATAAGTATACCTTATACGAGTTAATTTATTTATGCTGAATTGTATCAACATTGATGTATTTACCAGCGCATAATTGCGGCGCGTTGTGAAATTAAAACGCATGAGAACTGTCTTTATCTTTATAACCACCTAATGACAGGTACTTAGATGGATAGTGACTGCACGGAGGAATAAGAGCCTCTATGATCACTTCAAAATACGTGACAGGGAATGTTCTGTCTTCAAATTGGACCAGTACGACATTCTTTCAGTTATTAACTCATCATAATAGGCAAAATAACACAAGCATGCTTTCTTTAAATAACCGTATTATAATATACATAAATGGCAGGAAAATAGACATTTAAAAAGAAACAACAAGCCAATAAAAAGGGCTAGATGCCGAAATCAGGTAATTAAGATTGCAGACCATTCTAAATTCCTACCTTTATCGCCGGTGTAACCCCACACAGCCATTATCAAACGCGAGAAGACGAGATCCTTCGCGAAAAAAAATCAATTGCCCAAGACGGAGAAGAGGTAGATCTAGGGGGAGATGAGGCAAAGGATTATGCTGTGTTGGAAAGAGTATCAGCTAATGTACACCGGGCGGTGTCGTCGCTTAGTTATATAGGCAAATGAGTAATCCAGTCTAGTCGGACTATAGTCATGCGCGGTGAATTAAGTCACTTCCTTACAGCGGCGTAACCAGGGTTGAATTAGTAGGAGGGAACCTGGGGGTACGCGGATTTTTTTAAAGGGGGATGAATGGCAACTGGTATATTGTTTGTGTGCAAATCGAAACTACTAGTAAACATGTCCCCTCCCCCAGTTACGCCACACTGCTTCCTGAACGAAATTTGGAGCATAACAAGGGAAACGATGCGGTTGATTGGGTAAAATAGTGATGGAAAAGCAATGAAAGGGTGAACACGAGTTATTTGGGGGTGGAGTTATTTATTGATGAACTTATAATTATGTTAGTTATTATGTGCTCCGTGTGTGATTTATGCTTGCTGTATCATCTACTCGTTCGATGCCAGGGTGCGGGGGCGGGGGGGGGGGGGGGGGGGGGGGGGGGGGGTAAGAGGCGGAGGGTTGTAAACATATAGTTGAATACAGTTGTACCACATTAACTTTCGGACTGTGTGAAAATATTGCGCAGTTTTGGAAGTTGTTATTATCTGCTAGTTTGTATCCTCGCTTGATCAACAGACAGAAACTCTTTGGAATTGATACAAACAATGGGAAAAGTTTTGTTGTTGGGGGAGGGGGGGGGGGGGGGTGCTGGTTCTTTAGGATACTTTTTTTGTGTGGATGAGTGATAAAGGAAGGGATAATAGACCCCCATGCACAGAGCGCCCTCACAATAGATAACTTTGATTATTGCGTGCACTAGTGCGTCCTCAGCGAGGGCGCCCTACACGAGGTCCATTGTATTCATTCGCTGCATGCGCTGTATGTACTTGTACTATGTATGAGATCCTAGGCTCAATAAATTGAGAGTAAAATCTACCGTACCATGACGTAACAGATAGCCAATCAGATGCGCTAAAAAACAGTTCTATGGCGATGTCGTTTGGGAAAAAAAAAATCGCGGCCGGGCGCTGATGCGCTTTGCGAGCTCTGATTAAATATATTTTGTGTGACCTGTGAACTGGAGGTCACCAGTTCCGCGGCTCAGATGCACTGCGTGCAATTACAAAGGTCATGGTGGTACCCAGAACGCCGTGCGTTTCCTTCTAAGAATTATGAGAAGCTCGATTAGCGTTTAATTCCCAGCATACAGCGTAATTTAACCAATCATATCACACACCCCAACATGAATTTTATCACGCTGTGTGGTTGCAATTTTATCAACACTTATTAGGAGTGTTTTCTCCTAAATTAAACCTTTCCCAACGATAACAAAATAATATGGGTGGAAATGACATAACTTATAGGTGGAATTTGAACCAGGGATCTTGCGTCAATCGTCCATCCCACGTAACCATAGCCACTATGGCAGCTGGATGGAATATTGACGTCACTGACGCTGTGATGATCTCATGAATAAACATCGAACTAGCTGAATATATCAGGGTCAATTATTACCGATGTGCGCTGCAAATAAAAACACAGCGAAAGGCATGGTGTTGAACATCGTTTATAGTGTGCCAATTACACTCACCAAGCAGTCTAAATGGAAATAAACATCAAGCCTAATTATTGCTGGTGTCGATCACAAACTGCCACAGAAAGTCCGGCCCTATCAACGACCTTGGTACCACCGTGGTACTGTTGGTTGTACCACCTCGAGACAATTTCTTCGTACTCATGACCCATCCGAGTGGGTATTTATGGGTATTAATTCGAGCTCTTATTATTGGATAAATGTTGTCCAATCAACGACCCCGGGTAACACTTACTCATACTAGGCACGGAAGGTAAGCGCATTGACTACCGCACAATCTACCCACAATGTCTTACGTTTCCTTCACAATTGTATACGATATTTGCAGGTCGCCAGCACCCTTGGAACTAGGAAGCTGGGTAGGTACAACAACCAAAGCCCACCAGGGTACGTAGTATATAAGCAGTTCTTATAACCAGGTAATCAGTAGGCACACACCAGTCACCTCGATCGCGCGCGACAACTCAAGTCGCTGGTCGAACCTCCAACAAATTCAAGTGTCTCGAGACTTCCAACGGATCCGTGATCCGTGATCTGAGCAAACTAACAACCACGATGGAGGCACTTGGCTCTCTAGTTCGTGAAAGATCCGTCTTTCCCCCGCATCGGGACAGATTTCGCGAGCGATGGAGATTGGTATCATTGTGGATCCTTCTGATTGTTACACTCACAGCAAAGTCTGGTAAGTTGTTCCTCCAACCATGGAGGAATTCCTTCTTATTCCTCCATGCTCTAATTATGTTTACTGACTTTTTGTTTTCCGTCCTTATAAACGCATACCAATATTATTTTCATAAGCAATAGCCGCAATACATGATATGTCCCAAGACAAAGTTTCTCAGTGTGCACCCTTCTAATTCTGCAGGCCTCCCTTCCCTGTTCATCTCCCGAGTGGAGAATTTCTTAGGAGATTTTTGTATCAAGTTGAACACATGAGCATCGCCTGGATATCTCTAAGGAAGATTTCAGGATTCCTTACACAAATTTCGAATTCGGAAAGAATGTTGCATCCCGAAGCCACTTTTTCATATTTATCTCAAATAAAAATCTGTCAGTGCCAAATTATCGGGAAAAAAATTATATGAATCCGGGACTGAGCAATTATAATTTATATCCAGCAAGATATGGGACCGACGGACTCCCCCTTCCCCCAAACCTATACACTCTCTAGACTTGTTACCTAACGCACATACCCCCCCCCCCCAAGCACAATGACTACCACATATCTTGCTTCATAATCATTATGCTGAGCAACATTTCCAATTTTGTTGGAAAATGTACTTGTCTAGTTTCTCCATAGACTTTGTACACAACCAAAGAAGTATCGTCTGGATAACATTCTTTCCATACGCAAGTGCAAAAAAACACCCCAGCTTGAAACGCCCCTCCTGTGGTGCACAAGAGTGGACTTGAAAACATCACCTGTTACGATCGAGCTTGTTTATCCCTGCCTGGGAATATACCTCCTGCGTCTAGCAACCTGCCTTGACGAGGTCACTCACCTTCGCCAGAATATGTTGAAGAAGGAAGTCGGACCGCACTGTTTTTTTTGCAGGGTAGTCAAATTATTTATTGTGAAAGATATCACTGAACGAATACAATGTCGTATGATTCGAAGTGTGTGGCCTGCCACATCTTACATCCCCACCCCCAAAAGAAGAAGAGGATACTTTCCTAATTGCGCTTAATCGATAGTTTTTTGTTTCATTCATGGCTCTAGATGAATTTTTTCAACCCCCCCCCACTCCCCCGCCAAAAACAAAACCAAACAACCCCCCCCCAAACCCACCCCCCCCCCCCCCAAAAAAAAAACACCCCACAACAACAACAAAAAACACCACTAACCATAACGCAAATGGGACAAATTTAACGGTTGGCAATATATCACTTAATTGATTGTCGATAATAACTGGATACGTTCAATATTATTAGGCCTACACGTGGTAAATTGGCAGGCTGCGCACGGACCACAAAGCAAAATGAAGCCTCTCCTTTCCCTTTCTGAATATTTTTATGGCGTTAAAATTTTCAGTTTGTTTCTCTACTCCCTGTTCCACACGAAAGAAGAGGACAGAGCCTTGCCAGATTGTTGCTTCATCAACTTTAGGACAAAATGTCGAGTGTATAATAAATCTAGCCAAATTGGAACTGTTTCTCAGTCCCACATCCATATGCGCTTTTTTAACATTTTTGTTTGGTAACAACTGACCATCCATTATAATATGATGAAAAAAGTGGCGTCAAGATGCAACATTATTTTCCAACTTTATTTATTTGGGCCTTTAATTAACAGGTGTTGCCAGCGACTCACCTGTTACTACCAACGTGGGAAGGATCTTTTGCTTTCTTATTCCAGGCAACGATGCCATTCAAGACAATGGCCCACTTCTCTACATCACCTCCCCGTCGGTACCAGACAAAGGCAAAACACACGTCCGCGTTGTTGTCCGTGAAGCGGAATTCTCCACGTCTGTCTTGGTAGATCTAGGCACTACGGGTGTTGTTCAGCTACCGCCTACAGCCATGGGTGTACGCACTGGTCCTCAACGGGGTACCGTGCGCGTAGAAGCCGCTTCCCCAGTAACGGTCCAAGTGGTGATCAATATTGGTAGTCAGTCTTCGGAAGCTTTTCTTGCCCTACCCTTAGAATCTCTCGGTATGGAGTACATCGCTGCATCTACAAATCCAAGCTTAGAGTCCAGTGAGACTGATCGATCCCAACCTATGCTGACTATAACTGGAGTTTGTGACGGGACAAGCGTGTCCGTTAAAGCGGTCCGACCTTTGCTGTACCAAGGTGTCGTCTACAAGACGGGCTTTACGTTTCGCGTCATGGTAGGCAGTGGGGAAAGTATCCAAATTCGAACCACCAATGGGGACATGACAGGTACGCGCGTTACTAGCGATAAGCCAATCGCTGTGCTTCTAGCAAACACATGCCCAATGGCCGCGGAGGAATACCACTGCTTCTACTCGGTAGAGCAACTGTCTCCCGTCTACGCGTTAGGTAAACAGTTCCTCCTGGCGCCCTTTCTTGCGGACATGGACTCGGGTGCGGTCGATAAGGTGCTTGTCTTGGCTACTCGTGCAGGCACGACGGTCGAAATTCCGGGGTCTGGTATGAGTCGAAGGCTTGGCCGAGGCGAGCTGTGGCATCTTCCAACTGCCCAAACCAGTGTCCCATTCTTCTTCGTAGCAGATAAACCAGTCCAAGTGACCCAATATTCGGCTGCATTGAATGACATCGATTGCTCACCTCAACACGAAAACTGCACCGGTATTTTCAAAACAATGACTGTAATACCACCGCTAGAACAGTTTACCGACCGTGCAGATTTTACCGTGATGAGTTTGGAATCATCGCCAAACGCTGAGGAAGGAATGCGTGTGCAGAATAACTTCATGACAATTTTAACCAACGTTGCCTGTGATGACCTAGCTTCAGGATTGCCGCTAACTTCTGACCAATCAGACAATACTATGTGGGTAAAAGTAGGCGTGTCAAACAAGCTTGACGCGTGCGTGCTGAGAGCAGAAGTCCAATCAGGGACTGTCCATTTGGACGCCGAGCTACTAGGGGCACCTGAAGTCAAGTTTGCAGCGTTACTGTACGGTATAAATAGCGGCCGTGCGTACTCCTTGCCGGTGACGACAGGCGGAACTCATCTGAGGTACATCTCGCGGGAAGTTGAGAAGCATGAATGTACAGTGGGTAAGGAATAAATCAAGTCTGAACCTGAAAACCGAAACTTGTCATGCTGACGAAAATAACTAAATGGGCGTCAAGATGACAAGATTCGACTTGTCATGCTGACGATATTTTTTTCTCAGACTTTGAGAACTTGTTCTCTTGTTGACATGCCATATTTTGGTCTTCGGTGTAACCTAATTCAGAGACGTCTTTGATACACTGGCAGCAAAACACCAATGCCATCGTTATTTTATCAACACTTTCCCCAGATTCGTTTGATCCGTGTGAAGACAACCCTTGTCAGAATAGCGGAGACTGTATTAGAGACGGTGATGGTTATCGGTGCAGCTGCGTCAGACCATTCTACGAGGGACCACATTGTGCAACAGGTATAACCATTCATGGCTTCATTTAACCTTTAACCATTTAACCAGGCACACTTCATTAAACCTAGAATTTGTTATACTATTTTTAATTGATGTATTTTTTTAGTGGAGAAGATACCCGAGAGACACAAGCCTTCCTCCTTTCAGAGAGAGTGCCTTTAGGGTTACAGCCCCATTAACAATTATTCCCGTTTATGCTTTTCTTAGAGGTGGAACGGTGCTCTTTGGAGGTACCGTGGTGCTTCAACGGAGGCACCTGCAGTACGGACCGGGAGTGCTTGTGTCCTCCAGGCTGGGGTGGAAAACAATGCGAACGTGGTAAGGAAGATAATTGACACATTGTTGAAGAGTCTTTCTTCAACCAAACACCGTTCATTTTATTCGGTAACTGTATGTTACACCAACATTAATGTTGGTTTTTAGGTTTTCGGGATGTTTTGGAATGTTTCAAGAGATAGATAAATATGGGCAGGTAGTTGGGCCCTACTACATAAATATTTGCAGGATACTCTGTTTTTCCAACCAACTTTGATGCTGTTTTGAATAGTGTGGTGAGATACTTGCCCTTTTGTGAAAACTGTGACTTATGGTGAATCAAAATCCGACATGGCTGCAAAACAATTCCTTTGTCTTTTCTACTCTAGATGTAAATGCCCAATTGGCTTCGTCTAGTGGAAGAGAATTTGTCCTTACCTTCATGGAGCACCCAACTCCACGACGCAGCCCATCAATCGTGGTTTCAACCAATGGTGTTAATAGCAACACTCTTGTCAACGTGAGTGTACCAGTCAGTGGTTTTATGGAGACCTTCTCAATTCTGCCAAATCGGGCCGAGGTGATACAGATCCCCGTAGAAGCAATATCAACTGGCTCACGTAAACAGTTCAGCGGAGTCTTAGTCAGCGCTAGTCAGAACATTAGTGTTGTTGGCTTTCATAACAGTATCACACCAGGAGATGGTTTTCTTGCCTTACCTGCGACTGCCCTGGGGACCAAACACCACGTGGTCGCAGCCCGTCAAAGAAAGAAACGTCATGCTGAAAAGTCCCAGATTGCGATCGTAGCTACTGAAGATACAACTGTCTTTATCAGAATATATGTGCCTGTTACATTTGAAGGAAAGGACTATGCAGCATACAGCTCTATCATAGCCAAGCTTGAGAGGTTAGAGGTCATGCAACTCCAGAGTAAGTTTGACTTGACCAGGGCCGAGATCTCCAGTGGCAAGCCAGTGGCAGTGCTTTCTGGGAGCACCTGTGGGTATACCTTATACGAGGAAAATGACCGGAAGAGGTGCAACTTCATGGTAGAGCAGCTTCCACCGATGAGATCATGGGGCAAACGCTTTATTGTAACACCCTTCATGGGTAACTCTAATGGCGAAACTACAGTCAGAATCATTGGGGGCCCAGGAGAAACACATTTCAAAGACGGATCTCCTATGGTGGGCTTCTTGTGGGATGGAAGCATGCATGAGTGGTCAATCAATCAACCTACGTACATATCAACAACACAACCTGTGCTTGTAGTGGCCTTCTCTGCCCAGGCAACCTCGCGCTGTACTGACAACAATTTTGACGACTGTCAGGTAGTGTCATCACCCACCATGACAGTCGTACCTTCTTTAAATCAATTTACAACCTCCGCCATCTTGTCCACCCCCTCCGTTGTGGATACATATACCCTCTCATACAAAAACTACGTCAACATAATAGCATCAGACTGTTCAGATATTAGAATTCATCGACTTTCCAAGATGCCAACTGATGAGAAGACCATGTGGGACACCGTTGACAACGTACCATTCACAGATTTGTGTTTCGTCAGCAAGGAGATTGATCCTGGCCAGTACTTCATCAGTTCTGATTCTGGCGAGGTTGTCTTCTCAGCTCAACTCTACGGTTTCAACAACCATGGGAGAGCTTATGGAT
Organism: Crossaster papposus; assembly: GCA_037893245.1. NCBI lineage: Eukaryota > Metazoa > Echinodermata > Asteroidea > Velatida > Solasteridae > Crossaster > Crossaster papposus. The sequence continues at coordinate 1,395,805 of JBAIAA010000231.1, read as the reverse complement.
TTCCACTTACTCAAAATGGATATGCTGTTGAAGGTAAATGTTTACCGTAACTAGTAGAAAATTTTAGATGAAAATGAAATACCCACTGCAAAAATTAAACCGATTGAAAGTGATTCCTTAATGTTCCAAGATCTTTGCATAAAATGGCTGCAGCACAAAACCCCTGATCATCTTTGCAAGACGATTCTATGATCACCGTGGTCATCTGTAATCCTCCTGTTAGGAAATATGTTACGATATTAGTTGCACCAAGTCATACTTGCTCTACCCATTTACGAATCAATTTCTTGAGAATCTGAATTGCATCATTTGCTCTTCTGTTGTCATTTCCCCCCCTAGAGTTCGACAAGTCATCGACTGGCCCCGAAGGAAAGGAGTTTATCCTGACTTTTCTATCTGGTGGTAACTATAACCCCCAACATCAAGGACCACGATTGCTCATTACATCCTCAACTGATGCTGCCAAGACTGAGGTAACAGTATCAGGTGATGGTCTCGATGTAAGCTTGACTCTCGCACCGTATGAGGTGCAAGTTGTTGATGTTCCACCTACTCTGATTGGTGTCAGCGGCCACCACCCGTACAATGACATCGCTGTTCATGTGCGTTCGTCTCACGACATCACAGTGTATGGTATGAATGATGCTTACGGTACTGATGAAGGTTATGCTACTGTATCCGATGGTTATCTAGCTTTGCCCGTTCCAGTGCTGGGTAGGGAGTACTCAGTGGTGACTTCTTGGCCAATTTACCAGCATTATCCTATACGTTACATGCAGTTTGCCATCATCGGTGCCTATGATGGCACAAGGGTGGATGTCGTGTTGACTGGAGCAGTCTGGTTTGATGGTGTAGTGAGGTATGGGGGTTCAGTGACGACCATTAGTCTCAGGAAAAAGCAAGTGGCATACTTCAAGTCCTACAACGACCACACAGGAACACGTGTGATCAGTACAAAGCCGGTTGCCGTCATTTCTGGGACGGACTGTGGTTTTGCACCCAGATACCCAAACGATGGACCCCTGGACTATCCTTGCGATCACCAAGTAGAGTTCTTGACACCGGAAATTAGATGGGGGCACATGTTCCTGCTTGCGACTCTCCAGGGATACCAAGGTGGTGATATTTTCATCAGAATCCAAACACTGCATCATTTCACCAACTTGAAGTACGGATCGGGCAGCGATGCAAAGCCTCTGCTAGTGAGAAAATTCAATGTCGGAAGTCGGGGGTACATAAATTCGACAATCATCAAGAGTAATAAAGTGATCAATATCCCTGCTTTTACCATCTACCAACCCCTGCTGAACTGTGTGAATGAGAACGGTTCCTGCCAAGGTCACAGCCGACCGTTGATGTTCACCATTCCGCCCGTGGAGAGCTTCAAGAGGAAGTTGGTATTCCCTTCCTACAGGATCCGTGGAGCTGACGATATGGCCACCTACGCCGATGTCTACACCAAGTGCTCAGAGGCAGAGTTCGTACTGGTCAACAAGGTTCAGCAAAGCTGGGAATACCCTCTGGAGGAGATCGAGGAGTCTGGATACTGCGTCTTGAGACTCCAGCTGGCATCTAATGCGACTGTAATGTCTTATGTGGTAGAGTCTTCTTTGGATGATGGTAGACTTGGGGTGATCACGTACGGGTTCAGTACTCGGTCTGGGTATGCTTTTCCTGGTGGATGCATGTAGACAAGCATTTCACAGCAAACCAGAAGCCATCACATCTTAGAATTGTTCTTGTTTAAACCAAACACACTCAACTGCTGAGACTGTTATACAGGATGTTGCACAAATAAATGCACAACCTTATTTCCAGGTACATGATCATGATCATGATACATGTATTGGTTTTTACACATATAAAGACATATTTGCTTACATTTTTTTGTTTTAGTACTGTAGGTATATTTTTTAAATTTTGTTTATTGTAAATCTTAAACGAGGTACTGGTGCATAGTCACTTTTTGTATTTTCACAAATTTAATTTTTCTTCCCAACTATTTTTCGTGTGTACATGTGGGAGCCGTGTATTTTTAGACTTGACTTTGTGATGAATTAAGAATACTCTGAATGTTAGAATTAGAAAATGAAATATACAAACTTAAATGACACAAATTATACATATTTCCTTAGAGTTATATATACAAGCAAGTGCAAACAAAATACAAGAATATACAAAATGAGGCGAGTATTATGAAAATGGACCGGACATAAGCACTATTCAAACTTAATACATATACAATGTGCATTGAATATACATTATAAAATTTTCTTATATTTAAGTCAAACAGTAAACCTATAAGCTTGGTTCATTATTAGTGATAAATTAGACTTGTTTCTTTAACCAGTTCGCGCCAAGATTATTTTAACATCACCGAGCCGAGGCGTGGGATTATTTTTAACAAAACTTGATTCAAGGCGGGTTTAGGCCAACGGTACCGGAAAGCACACACACACATTTACGGCCTTGCTCGTGACGTGTTTATGCATCATCCGTTTTGACTCTGGGGGAAAACTTTGTATGTATATATGTCCTCCAGCGCGAACTGGTTAATTCACTTTTCGTTGATTACTTACCCTTTTGATGAGTGTTTGGGTACATGTTGCCCCCGTCTAATGGTGACTACAACACAGTAATGTGCTACTATAGTAATAAATATTGTAAATTGAAAAGCTATTTGTGAGCACCAAGTGAAGAAAATATTGATCAAAATCCTGGTGAATCATGGTATCTACAATAGGAGTCGTATAGTCAAGTCAATCACAGATCTGATCACAAGTCCATCACAAGTAAACACAAGTCATAACAATACAGGATTTCTGTTTGTGACTTCTCATAAGAAGAATGGACTGGGCTTATCTGTTGATGGAATTGTGGTGACTTTTGATGGATAAATCTCAGGAAGGCTTCTTGTGGACAAGTCTGGATTTATCCTTTCAGGAAGAGCTGCAGGTTTAACTTATAAAAATAATTACTTAACCAAAGAAATATTCATCTACAACACAGAGTGAAATCACCATTTCCTTTATACATGTACATGTACAGGCGGAAGCTAATTATGCATATATTTTCTGACGTGATCTTATTTTTGTAACTTTGGCTAAAAATGTGGTTAATGTCTTGTAAAGTTCCTGAAATTTACATTAAAAAAAACATGTCAAACTTTCATTACCCAACATTATTACAGGATAAAACAGCATTTTCTTGAACCATTCCAACTGACCATATCATGTACAAAAGTTGAATACTGTACATAATTAAAATTTATGCCTTTTCCCGAAGAACCATTTTTTTTTATCGGCCAGGAAAACACGAACATTTACAGAAATATTTTATAAAATACAATTTCATTTGAGAAAGACTACAAAAAAGCAACTTTAGTTTTGAAAGTACGGTAAAAATAAATACTAGAAGCACTTATTTGACGCGGAATTTCCTCGGATCCTACACGGTCCGGCCTAGTCATACGCTGTACATATACACTTCTTCTTTTCCCCATTTTGTGTCTGGCGAGGCAAACGGATTCAACCAAGCCAGAGACATCTTCTGGCCAAAGACGGATTTCATTGACGAACAGTACGTCTTCTTAACCCAGGTGGGTTTCTCGCATTTCAGTTGCTCAATGCCCTGATATGAAAAAGGGGGAAATTTCTTCATTTTTAGGTTAAATATAAAAGGAAATTAGTTTTTTCGTCCTGATGCATCAAAAAAGCGCACCTGTAAGCACACCTGTAAGCACACCTACAGGATTTGCATAAAAAAAACACCATTCCAGGTGTTGTTGATAGTGAGATCAAACTGAATGGTTTGCTTACCGTTTCATCCGTACAAATAGAGTGAAGCTGCGTACCAAACATGATGGCCGTGAAGAGAGAAAAGAGAAGTGCCTCAAAGGTCAAGATCATGATGAGAATGATGGTAACGGGAGAGGAGAAGTATAGACACTCGGCTGGGAATGAAGAAAGGAAAACAAAATAATCAGATGTGTGCCTCAAAGGTCAAGATCATGATGAGAATGATAGTAACGGGGGAGGAGAAGTATAGACACTCAGCTGGGAAGGAAGAAAGAAAAGAGGAATAATCAGGTGCATGACGAATGCTTCACCGTGGATTTGAGGCATCACATGATGCATTGGCTACTTGCTGTCTAACCATATTGAACAAAGAAAAGATGAGGTTATTTTTAACCAGTTCGCCCTGGGATTATTTTAACAACGCCGAGCCGACGGGCGGGATTATTTTTAACGAAACTGGATCCGAAGCGTGTTCAGGCTGATAGTGCCGGGAAGCACACCCACGCATTTACGGCCTTGCGCACGCTACTGACATACATTTCCGAACTTGAACTTGGCGTGTTTATGCGTCATCCGTTTTGAATTTTTGAAAATTTTTGCGTTTATATACGTCATCCGGCGCAAACTGGTTAAGAGGGCTTGACGTATTTATATAGACTTTATCGCATAATTATATAGCATTGCGTTATTTGATAAGACTTGATACTTTTTCTTTGGCAATTTTTTCTGGTATTGAAACCAAGGATTCCTCAACAGTACCTCCAGGCACCTGCAGAGAGAAGACAGCAAGAATCAGACAGGGAATGAAAACCAATTCCACATAGACGGGATTCGAACCCGGGTCACAGCGGTGGACGGCAATGAAAGAACCCCTACACAACCCCATTTGTTCAATGTCTATGTTCAAGGGGCGCTAGTCGGAAGCCATAAACTTGCATATGCCATGTAGCCAGAGATCATATGTGAAGTCGGGATACTAGCAACATTAATGCTGCAAACCTTTAAAATGGCAAAGAGGGTTTCCTCTCATACTACTTACATCCCCACTGTGTTTGAACGCACAAAAGGCAATGAAACAGAATCAACATGAGCGCATGTAGAGACATCAACATGATGTACATCTGTACAGACAAAAATAAACAAACAAAACCCAACTATCAAATGTAATTTGTATTTACAAAGATTGCTAAATGATATTAAACATTTATTCTGACCGTCGAGGGGTCACATACATGGGGATAGCAATGAATGACAGAATCATGCTAAGCACAGAAAAGATTAACTAGATTGAGTTACCGGCCAAAAACAACTGGCAGGAACTGTAGCCCTTAGCAAAACTTAACAGCTGAAATATTGTTTGTCATTGTCCGAGAGGTTATTCATAAAGCCATTTGTACAGTTGTAGAAATATATATAAAAATATATTTAAAAATATATATTAAAATAGATGGATTGAGCATTGTTAGGATTAATAAACTGACCAAGTCATCTTATGGTACCCATACTTACTGTAAATAGCACAAAATACTTCTGGTTACTTTCACCAACGCAGTTATTCACCCAAGGACAGTGGTGATCCATTTTCCTGAAGAAAAATTTGAAAAGACATGAATCTGTGACTGAGAAACATTTGCATATTTGTTAGAAAAAAATGTCTGTACAACTCGGGTCCCGCTGTGTCCCGTAGCCTCAGATCTCCAGTGTCTTACGTAAAATTTAAGCTGTTCCTAGAAGAGCTGTCTTCGGTAATAATCATCATTGACCCTAACTCCCTAGGGTGTGTGCAAAATCATATTGACTTAGGAGGATTGAAGACTGTTGGGGTTAAATCTAGCGACGAGCTTGCTACTTACTTGATACACCTTCTACAGATGCTGCAATGGTGCGCCCTCTCTGGTTTGATGCTGATACACTTAGGACATCGGTAGACGACTTGACCCACTGAGAGACCCATGTTATTAATGTGTTCCCTGGTGGCGTTACCTAAGGGTATGGATCCCTAGAACGAAACAAGAGTATTGCCGATCCGTCAGTTCATTGTAAGGCAATAATACAGTATGCGCTGATGTTGGTTTAGGTACGTTCTGTAGATATACCAATCTGGGGCCAATTTCACGGGGGCTGCTAAGCACAACAATTTGCTTAGCATGAAAATTTGTCCTTGGTAAAAACAAGGTTACAGACCAAATTTTCACGTGATCTTTATTGTTTTTGATTGATAATCAGCTGGTTTTTTGCTTAGCATGAAAAACACGTAGAATTTTTGTGCTAAGCAAATGTTGGTGCTTAGCAACTCTGTGAAATTGGCCACAGGGCACTGCACTAATCTGATATTTTGTGACTCTCAATACTGTATATGTACTGATGAGAGTCCCCAAACTTAACCCTAACCCTAACTACAGACTCACAGGGTCGGTCATCATGGCTCGTACGTGGGACACCACCGAGTTACCCGAGAATATGCAGAAGACGACACCATGAGTGAGTGTGTAGAGATCTAGACCCCTGGGAAAGAGAAGGCATGTCATCACAGCGAATGTGCCGTAGGCTACCAGAAGATAGGTGAAGACTGAACAGATGATACCACAGGGATCCTGCAAAAAACAAAACGACTAGAAATCAATCCGAGGCCAATTTCATAGAGCTGCTAAGCACACAAACAAAAAAGCTTGAAAATTCCCCCTTGGCAAAAACAGGCTTGCAATCCAAAATCACAGAATCAGAGTCCAATAGTTTGTGTGTACAGTTTGCCATATGGTGTTGGCATCTGCAAGGATGGGTATGGTTCCTAGTAAACTACACTAGGGAGTTAGGGTTACATATTTAGGACTAAGCTTCCTCGCCTTTCACCGCTTTGACTCGGGTTCAAATCCCACACTAGGCCAATAATGTGATTGGGTTTTAAGTCCCTGCCTGATTTTCCCTCAGAACATTCTTCTGGGGTTTTCCTCCAATCTCTAAAACTAACTTCTTCACATTGTCTTCTCCCACTTATCCATCCTGTAAATTGCGCTATATCGGTGTCGGATGTTGAATGAATGAAATTAACAAATATTAGGCCTAGAAGTGTGATAGCCCAGGCTGGGCTCGAACCCACAATCTGCAGAATTAGCAGCAGACCACGAATTCAATGCTTTAGACCACGAGGCCACGGCACTTCCACGGAACATCTCCTCACCCTTACAAACCACTTGTCCTGTACGCCTAACTTGGCCGGCAGACCACAGCATTTACAGCATCTGTTGCTAGCTGCCAACCTCTTTAGTTTCTCACTTGCTGCATCGTTGATGGGACTGACTGTATTGTCTTGATGCAGTGGCTCTAGACGTAAACTCATGATGATAGCTGATGATGTCAAAGAGGCTTAAAAGCTCTTAAAGAAGGAAATGTTGAAACATAAAGAACATACATGATTGGTCCTCAGACTCCTCACTAACCTAGATTTGTGCTAAAATCCTCACAAATCCTTCACTGTACAACATCAACATTCTTTGTAGTTTGTACATTTAGTTTACAGTTGCAGATACGGGGGGAGGGGGGGTTGTCGGATGTCAGATGAGAGGGGATGGAGGATGGAGGATGGAGGATGGAGGATGGGGGATGGGGGATGGGGGAGGATGGAGGATGGAGGATGGAGGATGGAGGATGGAGGATGGGGGAGGATGGAGGATGGAGGATGGAGGATGGAGGATGGAGGATGGAGGATGGAGGATGGGGGATGGGGGAGGATGGAGGATGGAGGATGAAGGATGAAGGATGGGGGATGGGGGGTGGGGGGAGGGGGAAGATTGGGGGAAGAGGGGTTTAAACATCACCCATCAGGAAAGAATATTGCAACTTTGCGCCACTTTTTTCCTTTCTATCAAGTATCATGTCAATCATATCCTCCTCCTTCAATCAATCCTTCCAAAATGATTGTTAGGACAAGAAACTATCTTTGTTGTTGTTATATTTTGCCTGTCATTGAGATAAATAATTACTTGGTCTTGGGTAATAGCCACAAAATCCCCCTTCCTAATCTTCCCAAAACACACACACATATGATAGATACACTGTATAGTACTGTAGTGCTAGTGGGCAACACGTAAAATACTAATCATGCTAAAAATAGTCGAACTTAAGACGAAGAGTACTAAGTACTAATAAGTAATATTAAATGACAAGACATTTTCGTAGCAAAAGACGTGGCGTTGTTTATCGTAAATTCAAACCCAAAATAGAAATACAGACATACAATATTAGACTGCTGAATGTAATGACCTTTACAATTTATTTTTACACCATCTTCAACATACTGAAATCAGTAAATATTACCTAAATATAACAAGATGAGGTGCAAAATCGGCTGGGACTAGACTGGGAGTGGAACCGCGATCGCGCAATTTAAAGAGAGCCCTCTATCGATCATGTTGATCCCGGAAGTAAAACCAGCAATGGAACAATCCAATGGGGTTTTGTTTATAGAACAAAATATTTAACAAAGTTAAATTTTTATTGGAAAAAAACAATTCCCAATATTAATTTTGTATCGATTTAAGGTAATGCTTTGATTTGACAAAGGATATTATAGAAATGAATAACTGAGAATATAAGATATAATGTTAGGACTTACCTCACTAAAAAAATGGAATTCATATAGCCGTTTACCAAACTCCAGCTTTGTTAATGTTCAGCTTTCAATCATATCATGTAGTTTATCAATGGGCTGAAGCCGCATATATATAGAGCCAAAGCCAGTGGTTTAACAAACGGCCTATGTTCTTGCATACACAATACACTCGACTCGCTGTCGCACGTTACTGACTCACGTGTGAGCTGAGACTGAGACTGGAGAGCACATAAACAAGTATCGGAGGACGCAGGATGGCAAAAGTTCAGCTTAGTTTAGGAGAAAAGACTTTTATTATACACGGTATACAGGTAAACTTAGCTTCAGGCAACACTTTACAAGTTAAACCCTTTCAGTTTAAGAAGAATAAAACAGTGGCTATCGTTACGGCAGTTGACGATATGATCTACATCACAATATGTATGTCCATGGTCTATGTAGCTCATTATGTGAGGTCAGGCAAGTAACGATAGCCGCTGCGTAAAACTAAACGAGGGCGCTGTTCTTTTTATGTCAACAAAAATTGGCAAAATACACTGCGTGTGCAAACGCGCCCTAACGCAAATGCCCCCTAAAGTTAGAGAGATAAACAATGATGTCAGCTCGAAACGTGAGGGCTTACAAAAATGTACGTTTCTTTATCGGTCACAGGACGGCCTCCGCACAGATGGCAGAAGCTGCGAGGCATTTCGGCCAATGGAGCTGGAGTGTGGTGTTGTCTCAAACACCAGTGGCTCATCCCGACTCCGCCTCTCTAACACCGAAATCCTGGTGGGTGTCAAAGCCGAGATGGGCAAACCGCGACCAACCCGACCCAACGAAGGCTACCTGGAGTTCTTCATTGACCTCTCCGCCAATGCCTCTCCAGAGTTCGAAGGTCGTGGAGGCGAGGAGCTTGCCACGGAGATCGCTAACACGTTGACTTTGACCTATGACCTCAAGAACGTGTTAGACTACCAGGCGTTATGCGTGTTACCCCAGCAGTGTTGTTGGGTGTTGTACGTTGATGTAGTGGTGTTGGAATGCGGAGGAAACCTGTTTGATGCCATTGGGATCGCCGTAAAGGCAGCTTTGTACAATACTAGGTCTGATACTAGCTCCGATACTAGCTCCTATATATTTTTTTTATAGATTTGGCAAATTAACAAAAAAATGCTTACAGTTTCCAGTATTATATTTAGTTTTTATAATCACAGTGACAGATTTTAATACTAGAATGAATGAAATCAATGAATGTTTACCTGTCATCGTGTTTGAGTTGTGTATGTAATTTTCTAAACAATGTTTTTGACCCCAGGTTTTTATTATCGCATACAATTGTAATACGGGGAGGGTAGAGTTGAAGCAGCCTCATCTGAAATACAAATGCAGGTTTAAATCCTACTTATTTCATAACCCAGATTAGGTTTGAGTAACTTTTTTTACAACAAATTCTAAAGCATTCTAATTAATTGTGATAATTGACATCACAGTGAAGAATTTGTTTCCCTAAATAATCTGGTTTTCCCCCAAATAATTATTTTTGGTTTGTATTTATTGGGGACAGAATACCAAAGGTCCAGGTTCAAGTAGATGATGAAGGTCAGGAAGACATTGAGGTATCTGATGATCCTCATGATGTTGTCTTGTTGGACACCAGTAACATGCCTATACTGGTCACTGTTGGCAAGGCGAGTATAAACTAGTCTTTCAGTTGTCGTCCTATCTGATTATAAATATGATCAGGGATGTCATTAAGATAAGTAGTTTAGGGTAACACCACTGTTATACTCTTTGGGGAGATGTGTGGTTCTGGAAAGAACCGGAGGGAACTCAATGTTTCTGACATTATGCTCTGCCTGTCGTCAGGAGACAGAGAGATTCCAACGTTGAAGCAGGGTTATATAGAGCCTGGAAATGATGAAGCGTACAAAGGATGCAACTCCCTGGGGGGGTAATGTCATTACTTGTGCAATTGTGCTTCTCTAAAGTCTATCACAAGTCCTCCATTCCTAACTCATGTCACAAGCTAGTCAAATGAGCTTGACAAAGGCAATTTGTTATCGGTAATCCTTGGTATTTTGCAGCTGGACTTTTAAACAGACTTGTATGTAATTTTGATCTCGGCTCCCTGAAACAGGTTGACGCTGCCATTTCGGCACAAAGCAGCTAAATCAATCACAATAACCATCTCTGCCCTCGCAGCAACCCATTAACTCCTGGGTGAGAAGAAGCAAAGAGTGACAATGTGTCTTGCTCAAGGCCACACGCACCATAACCTAAGCTGGACTCGAACCTCAGGCTGGACTCGAACCTACAACCTGCAGAATTATGCAAACTACCAATTCAATGCTCCAGACTACAATACTTCATAATTAGGTTATGGTGGTATATTTTGTTCTCATTAGATTGGTCAGCAGCACATCGTGGATGCAACACTTGAAGAAGAGGCCTGCTGCCTCGCTTGCATCGTCATGGCTGTCAATGCAAAGGGCTCCCTCGTTGGCATGGAGAAGAAAGGTTCCAGTAGCCTCACTATGGACAGCATACAAGATATGATCACGGCAAGTATACAACAAAAACACCACAACTTTTTGTTCCACTTCGCCTAACAAGATGTACTCGCATTTTACTAGTTGTTCATTTGTGTGTCTTATTTGCAGACTGGTAAGAAAGTGGGAATGAATCTCAACAGCAATCTGTCGTCTGTTCTTCAAGAGATTGGACGAGATGCTTCTGGCTCTGGCTTCCTGTCCTGACCGAGCAAATTATGAGAACTGAACAATTGAACAATCACTGTCAGAGTGCTTCATAAAGCTAGAAACAAGTAACTGGAGGTGGGAATCCTGGCGCATTTACTGCCTTTCCCGTTTCAGAATTGAGGATAAAGTATTATCTTGGAGGATGGACTTTAGAGAAAACGGAGGTGCACCAGCCCTCTGGAGAAAACACTGGATATAGACTCTCTGCCTCAATGGTGACAACAAGTTAGATTGGATTCCTTGAAGCACTGGTGCTTGTGCAAGATACTACCATTTTGTTTACTTTTACGTAAAATTTAAACGTGTGTACCTCAAGGAATATGCATACAACAAACCAGCATCTTGTGAGTGACCTCTTTAAACAACTTCATAAAATGTGACCCAGCACGAGTAAATGAGACACTTTGCGGCAAAAATAACAATTTTATTTTATTTTATGGTAATTATTTCATGAAAACGATTAATGAGGGTAACCAAATGGCAGAAAAATTGGTAAAGAAATAAACACCACATTTAACCACTGTTGTAGTACAACAGACAAGCTGTAAAGAACACTTTAATATAACAAAATACAAAAATAACAAAATAAGTATAAAAGTCAAATTATGTCAATTCAACAGCAAATCGTTAAACAAAGTGTACATCACTGTCCTTTGTTGCTATGCCAACCAGCCCAATCTAATCATTGGCAAGATTTGTATACATCTTTTTGTGAATAATGCGTTTGTGAAAATACTTTGAACCATCTCGGGGGCCAACCTTAAAGAGCCTACAAACTGGAAGAGGGGGGGGGGGGGGGGTGTATAGGCAAGCAAAATGTCGCATTATGTCACACATTGATCAGAGTTTGATTTTAAGCTCCATATTTGGGGCTGGGTTGTTTAACAAGACTTGCTCTTCATTATTCAATGAATTTACTGCACATAATTTAGTTTTTTTTTAAAGGGGGGGGGGGGTTAATTTTTTCTCAGTTTGCTTCCTGATTACTCAAATACTAAAACAATGTGTTCTGTCAAAATTAGATTACTGGGCAATTTTGAAAATGTGACTTTGCCACCCAAAACAGGGGGTTGAATATTTATATTCCTTTATTTACCAATTTCGTAATCTTGGAGGAGTCTTTAATATACAGTAAAAACAAAATTGCACACTTGATTTTTATCCAGAATAACCTTTGACCTGGACTACTTCCTCGAGATACCAAACTGGTTTATTTGAGTACTTTAATTTGGCGCTGCTCCAGCATCTAAGGAAATGAAAAACAACTTGGCTTTAGTTCATGTAGTTAACATCATTTCACCTACTTTGTCACAGCCAGCCCCCCCCCCTTCCCAGTCATCAGAATTGTGCAGAAAACCAATACCTGAACACAGAAATGTATCCTGACATCTAATATAAAGGAATCAAGAATTTTGAATTTTGCTTGAAGAATATTAGTTCTTACCTGTTTGTACTTTGTTATTGCCAGATCCTTTATCTGTAGTGCATTTTGTAGCTCAACGCTTCCATCACGTTTTATGAATACCTGAGAATTACAAATAAATACAAATAGATTGACCATTAACTTGTACTTCAAACCTTTTGGTTAAATATAATCTCTTTTTCGGTGGTTCATGTGCATTTTCAGCGATGCCGAATTGGAAATGCAGTAGGTTATTGAAGTCTGAACCTTCAATTCAAAACGATCTTCTAAATGTGGTAGCAAAAAGACAGTGAATATACGTAAACTTGCAAACACTGTACATCGGCTGTCGGATTAGGTATCTACAGCCTTTTCTCTCTATAATATAATTGTAACGTACCTTATGATCCCTGGTCTCAAAGATATCTGCCAGTGTTCCAGCCTTGACGGAAATCTCTATCACCTTGTAATTAGTAAAAACCCTGACTCCATTAGGAGAACACAGAGAAATCAGTCGCACACTGTCAACCAAAAGAAAGAAAAAAAGTCAAAAGCTAGAATGATATAGCCTTAACAGTTCAGATTAATTTATTTTAAAAAGTGTATTTTTTATTTTATGAAGAACAAAAATATTCAAATAGAAGAAATAATAAAGGCAAGTAGAATTGGCTCAACCTAAGCTTGTGTGAGGCTTTCCGCTTTACAAAGAACAAACTATTGACAAGGAAAAATACGAAACATATACAGCCTCAAGCACTTAGAAAAAACCCAGATAATTTGGGGCGATTTTTTTTTATGGAAAATCTGCTATGATATCGCATCTTTAATATGCAAAACAAGACTGCATCTTGATCTCAAGATTCTGACCATTCAGTGTCTTCTGAACCCGTTGACCAATTAACAACTTAGTCCGCATTTCTGATCGAAATAAAGTCACATTTATTTTGCTGTGGCTGTGGCTTTAAATTGAACACGAGTCTTGGGTAACAGCTGCAACCATTTATTATAGACTCGGGTGTAATATCCAGCCGCAGCCAAGTAAGTCTTAAGATTAGTCTGATAATAGGCCCCTCCCACCTGTCAGTCAAAGAGTGTGCATTGACCAATCGAATCATAACTTTTGATCCGGTGCCCGCATCAACCAAAAGTGGGCGTGGCTTATGACGCTAACCTGTGGGAGGGTGGTCTGGGTAAGAACCTATTAAACACATCTTGGATGGTGCGTAGTATGTGTGTTTCGTCCTTCGCTGTGACATACACCCCCATGATGACACCTGTAGAGAGAAAAAAAAAAGACTGACATTTTGTAACTTGCAGAAGATATAAAGATCTTACATAAATTATTCTGTAAAAAGTAGAACCATAATTGAACTGATTACAAGTTGAATACATCCATCACAATATGGTGACAAGCAGCAAATAAATATTATTGATGTACACACACCCAAAGTTAATCAGAAAACAATCTCCAAACACAAATACCCCTGAGCCGTAAAAACACGATATGCTGTCTCAGAACGCAGAGCCAAACAAGTCCTGATCTGCTAATCTTCCTCAAAACTTTGCTTTACAACTATAAGTATAAGTACCAACCGTTGTCTTGTATTCCAAGATAGAGTGTTCCCCCTTCTCCATTGGCAAATGCACAGCCATACTTGTCGACCACCGAGGGAAGAGTGTTGTAGATGTAATTTCCTTGGGCTGCCTTAAATTCAACGTTACGATTCTCTCTGGTGTCTAGAAGACCACCACTGATGTAATACCGGGAACTGGAAGGGGGTGGGAGAGGATGATGAACAAGTTTTGAATAAAAGAAATGATGGTTACTGTCTTTTCCATTTCCAGTCCTCAATCTTCCAAAATCAATATGATTTTGCAAACACCCTAGGGAGTTAGGGTTAACCTGAACCTTGCCAACTGAACTCCCATCAAAATCCATCCGTCAATTTTGTGGTGGATTTTAGGGGAAAAGGTCCTGCAGGCCTGGCTCGACTAACTTTTAATGGAGTATGACAGACTTGGGCCAGGAGACCTGAAGCACTGCTGGGGGAATCCTTTTTTTTTGTCCATGGGGTACTGTTGTCATATTAAGGGCCATGTGTACTAATTCCATCAAAATCCACCATCTTATTCTTAAGTGATGTGATGGTTCCATTATTTTTATATCATGTAGAGATAGCAGAGCAAGTGGTGAATTTTGATGGACTTGGTGCTTTTCTTGGCACTTACATGGCCTGTTCATACTCGGGGCGAACACGAATTTGTTAGGTTTTCGCACTGCGGATTTGCAAATGTTAAACACATTTCAACTCTATCAAATTTCGCAAAAACTGTTTGTGACGTCAAATTCACTTCTCGTTCGCATTCATGTGAAGTATAAACCGGCCTTCATTCTGTAGACATTACTCAAAAATATGGCCAGTGTTTCCTCTGACGGCAGTGAAACCAAGGTATCCTAATTGAGAAGTAGTCCGAGTAACTTGGACCCAAATATCACTTTTTTCAACATTTGGACATGGTCTGGACCAGACCATGTCCAAATGTTGAAAAAAGTGATATTTGGGTCCAAGTTACTCAGACTAATTGAGAAGAAAAACCAACTTACCTTTGGGACACTATGGAGTTTCTGGATGAATATTCAGACGCGGATACCTCGTCGTCCCTTTTTGTAGGAGCGATGGTGTATTTTGGCTGCCTGGATATAACCGACGGAGTGAAAGCCATTGTAGATTCATTCAACTAGATCTAAAAAGAAAAGAAAAATTTAAGAAGAAATATTAATATTATTCAAATTTAGAGAAGAAAGATGTGACGAGAAAGTTTGATATTAGGCCAAGTAACAAAAAAAAACTTCAGTTACCCAGTATTCTCGCGGTCGGGATGACGTCACCGGGCCCTGTTTCTTGTCTCTGATTGGTCAGTGGTGGCTGTTAGTTATCACCCCCTCTGGACTCAAAGGGGAATGAGTAGCAATAAATAGTGTTGTGGTCTATGTGAAAAAAATCTAAATAATCAATTATTGTCTAATATCTATTAAACACTACACCGAAATATTTTTAAATTTCATTGTTTTATGAAGTAACAAAATCTCCCACGATACACCGAAAAAAAAAGTATGCATGTTTTTATTGCTGTAAATAAATATAGAAAACACGTAATTCCATGTACAAATTGAATGGAGGGCTACCCCTTTGCCCAACGGCGTGTGCAATAGGTGGAACAGCCTCCGACCGTGAGAATTTTAAACCAAGCCAAACAAAAGGAGTTCTAGAGTAGTCAGACTGGGCCATTTCGTACAGCCGTGTTATTATTTAGACAATATTCAATAATTCAATTGGGGCGTTTTTACTCCTTTTGGATTTTGAAAACGCCCCAATTATTGGGTCTAGTTTATTATCAATAGACAATACATGATGTATCATAATTGGCTGCTGCACGCTCGAGCCTCGAGGCCATTGTGCAGTGCAGCTGGCCAACACTACAGTACAGTCTTTTAAACCCCATTAACCTGTTGTGTTTATAATCTTGTCGATTCCACAACCATCATGTTGGTCAGATCACAAATGTATCGCTGACAATCTGCAGTTTCTTGCGCAAAATATGCTCTTGCTTGGGCGGGCCGCGTGGACATGTTTGAAAATACCGCCAGGTGTAGAGCACGCCCTCTCGCGAGTTTAAAGCTGGCTAGCGCCCTCATGGGATTGAAAGTGGTGACTATTCGTCTGATACCTGCAAGGCCATTTGTTTTTGCCTTTTGATTTACGTGCGGGGTCTGGATACAATACATATTGCAATAAGTTTTTCTGGTCGTCATCCAAAGCCATAACAATTTCGTAAAGTCATCGTTTATACGTTACATCATCAATTTGTGATGTCAGTAAGACTAAGAACTAGTAAGATAAACATATATTCATAATTATAAACAAACGTCCACCATACAAACGATCTTGCTGCAACGTTTTGTGAAAAACTGCTTCTTTTAGAAACAGAAAATGGGTAGCGAACCTTAACCGTTAACGTCACGAATGTAAAAATGCACCTGGACCAATCACCATCCATGGTTGTGTTAGAAAGGCCAGTCAATGTTTACAAACTGTTTAACAAAAGTGTGATTTAAACTTATAATTGTTTTCGTGATATCGTTATCGAATCACGATGGCTTTGAGATGTTGTGGTTCGCTTCATCTAGTTGGAGTCAAAAACTTCAGTTTTCGTCTCATCAGACCGTCCATTCCGAGTCGGCACCAGAATGTAAGTTTTTAAAAAAGGGGAAAAATATCACTCGGGCCGCCACTTTAGTAGACGTATAACGTTACAGTTTAAACACACCACAACACAACCGTCTTCTCATCAGAAAGTTATGATTTTCTACTTAAATCTTAATGCTATTGCTCTCACAATATTTTGTTCCCAGTGAGTCAGTTTTCAAAAATGAAAACAGTAAACTGTGTCACTTCACATTCATAATTAATAATAATAATAATAATGAGATTTGTAAAGCGCACATATCCACCCTGCAGGGTGCTCAAGGCACTGTAGACAACAACAAGTAAATTAATCCTTGAAAATTTGCGACATCAAGTAAGTCTTAAGAAGCGATTTGAACCTAGTTGTACAATGGCATGGTACAACAAATGCAATTTGTCATTTTGTTTTGGCGTCCCTTTTTATTTCTGTTGTTCTCATATTTTGTTTTGCCTTTGAATATAAAACATGGAGGTGGATAAATTAAATGATGCTTCTCTTTTTCAGGTTGCTCTCTTTCATAGATGCAACCGACAGTTCAGTAGCACACAGCGAGTCAGCAACACTCTCAGGAAATGGCTTGTCTTCAGTAAGGAGCCACCCAAGGGCTTTGAGAAATTCTTCCCAGGCTCCAAGAAAGGTGCTGCATCACCTCAACCCAAGAATGCAGTGTCTGCAAAAGAAAAGGGTGGGCGTTGCTAAACAGAGCTAATTGTATTGAGCCACTCTGTTCAAACACTCTTATAAAAGTATAAGTTGTTAAAATTTTAGTTTACTGGATATATTGATATTTGTAAATTTAAATAAGCAATAGTTGCAATAAAGTTGTAAATAACCTTTTGTTTTATTTTGTAGGGGAGCCTACACCTAGCAAAGGCAGTGAAAGTAGCCGTGGAGGCGATAAATCTCAAAACTTCTGGAAGGGTTTGATTGGAGGGGGCGGGTCTCAGGCAGGCAAGTCAGGGGGAGGATTGCCCCGAGGTACCAACCCGCCAATCGACCCTAGCAACAGGAACCAGTTGTTGTTCGGCGTAGCGGTGACCTTAACGGGGGCGGTGGCTGTCGCGTGGCTACTTGGGGGCGGATCAGCTCAGGAGATTACGTGGAAGGATTTTTGTCAGGAATTTCTGATGGCTGGACAGGTACAGATTTAAGGTTGTTTGCAATGTTTGTTGTGGGGGGTGTGTGGCCTAGTGGTTTGGGTTTGATCAGAGGGTCGGGGTTCAAAATCCAGTGAAACAATTATAATTTGGTTCAATTTTAATCGTCATTTTATTTTTTTAAACAGGTGGAGAGGTTGGAGGTAGTCAACAAGAAATTTGTCAGGGTGTGGCTCAGACCGGGCCACTCTAAGGGGGTTTGTATTCTTCTCTCATCTTCAGAGCTATTTTCCTTCATTATTTGTTACCAGAACACTTAACAGCTGTATGATAGCATTTTATTCTTGGCGCATATGAATGTTTACAAATGTAGGCCAAGCCTTTTGTCGGTCTGTTGTCAGTCTGTTGACCTTTTGTACGTTGGGAGACCACTGGCACAGAACTTGCTTTGCAGAATTCTTGTGTGTTAGTGGGTTAGCGTTAAAGGATGTCTGTACTCTGTTACATCTTATAACTTTTAAAGATATTTATTTGTTATCTACAGAGGTATGTTTGGTTCAACATTGGCAGTGTCGATGCCTTTGAGAGAAACCTAGAGAATGCTCAGTTGGATCTTGGAATTGAGCCTAACAACTATCTGTCGGTTGTCTACAGCTCAGAAAGTGATGGGTAAGGCTGGATGTGTCTGCATTTTTCTTTTCAGCAATTACAGTGAAACGCCGCTATAACAAACGTCACAAGTTCTACAGATTTTGTTCAGTATAGCAATTTTCAGCCACTGGTCCATCAAGTACCCATTTTTCAAGACGGTATCCAACCTAGTAGCCACCCGTCGCTCGTTAACACAAGGCAACAGACGTATGATGATCATGTAATTCAAACGGCTTTAAGAGCATTTGACATACCCCAGAATATTTTCAACAGCAATCGTTGGTATGTTTGAACACAACAATCGGGAGCCAAGGACGGTAGATTTTGTTAATCTGTTGACATTTTTTTCAAAAACAGTGTTTGGTATTTTTGTATACAAAAAAACTGGGGCAAAAGATGGTGTTTGGTATAGCCGAATGTTCGGTATAGCGGTGTTTGATATAGTGGTGTTCCACTGTTACGTACTGATTTTTTTACAAGAGTAAAGAAAAAGACATACCTTAAGATAATTAAGGTAATTAAGATTTGGCTAATTATGTGTACAGTTACACTGGGACTTGTTCTTGTGCTGAAGAGATGAGCATCCTGATGCGATGGTAAAACAAACAAATCAAATGTTGTAATACCCATCCTGTAGTGTGACCTCTTGTGACCTTTAACCATCCATTTGATCTCTGACCTTCAATAGGAGTTTTCTACTGAGTCTGATTCCGACTGTTCTGATGATAGGCTTCTTCTTCTACTTGTTCCGTAACAACCCAGCTGCTGGGGGGCGCAGTGGCAAGCGAGGAGGGATCTTTGGCTTCGGGGAAACCACAGCCAAGATTATCAAGGAAGACGTAGGAGTACGCTTCAAGTAAGTTAAACATCCCCTGTTAAAATGCACTAGAGAGGGATTTGAACCTCGGGATTTTGGCTTGCAGTAATTGCACTAACAAAGTTTGAAGATATTTTTTTTTAAATCACATTTATTGAACGCAGATGTTATACTTCTGGTAATACTTCTTATTTTTTTTCTTCAGGGATGTTGCCGGATGTGAGGAGGCCAAACTAGAAATCATGGAGTTTGTCAATTTCTTGAAGAATCCTCAACAGTACATTGACCTCGGAGCTAAGATCCCCAAGGTATAGAATAAAGCAGTGCACTGTCGCTCTTCAGCAAGTGGAGTACTCTGTTAGTGCCCAGGCTTAGACCAACTCATGCTGACCTGTGGTTTGGGTTTTTAGTTCTTACTTTATTTGACGGGGTTTACTATCTTTGCTCTCCTAGGTGCTCTCCTAGCAAAATGCATCTCTGGCATTGTTCAATGGGGACTAGCTCTCGTTTAGTCTTGGACTTGGTCGTTTATGCACTGTACGAGACTTTTCCACCCCGATGCACTGTGCTGCGTGTGGCAGGGCTAGGGTCACGGTTTAACTTGAACCCACAAACTGCATAATTGCCCACAGATCTTGTGTTCTTTGCTCCATCCTATGAGACCACATAACTCTTGTAAGCATACAAACTCATAACAATAAATAAATACTGCTTTTCCTGGTCCATTCTTCATGCTGCAGGGCGCCATTCTTAACGGACCACCAGGGACAGGCAAGACGCTCTTAGCCAAAGCCACGGCCGGAGAGGCCAATGTTCCTTTCATCACCGTCAGCGGATCAGAATTCTTGGAGATGTTTGTTGGTGTTGGTCCATCTAGGGTAAGAAAGCATTTCCCTCTCTTAACTTAGTGCAAATATGCAATTTCTTGTGCAATTTTGAATTTCCTCGGGATTTTGTCTGACTTGCCAGTTGCATGCCTGAGTCAAGCAGTTACTAATTTTCATGTTGCGTATTCTTTGTATAATAAAACCGAGTGAGTTCTTGTCTGTTTTGGGGGTATTTTTTGTATTGTTGTAGGTGCGCGACATGTTTTCCATGGCAAGGAAGAATGCTCCTTGCATCCTCTTTATCGATGAGATCGACGCTGTTGGAAGGAAACGGGGCAAGAGTAACTTTGGTGGACAGAGTGAGCAGGAGAACACGTTGAATCAGCTGCTGGTGGAGATGGATGGTGAGTTGCCATGGAAACAGAGGATTTTAGGGTGATGATCTTTTATCAGTCAGGATCAGTCTCTCACTGCCTAACTAACCGACTCCCAGGCTGACTGAATTTGACCTGATCTTAAAATTTGACTCGAATGGGAAAACAAAGCACTAGCTTCCTTTGGCTGCCTCGTCTTTTTTGTGTAAAACCAAAACAAACAAACAAACAAAGTCCTGTTGTTTTGCATAAGCCAAAAATCTGACATCTCCGTTTATTTTGCAGGATTTAACACAACTACTAACGTGGTAGTCCTAGCCGGCACAAACCGTCCAGATATTTTAGATCCAGCTTTACTTAGACCTGGTCGCTTTGACAGACAGATTTACATTGGAGCTCCAGACATCAAGGGAAGGTAGGTTAGATCACGATGATGTAATGCAAGGAGAGTGATTGTATCTTGCTGATGTCTTAGATGAATGACACTAATATGCTTTGAAAGTGTATACTTTCTCAACAGAGTGTGTGTGGTTTGTTAACAGAGCATCAATCTTCAAGGTCCACTTGAAACCTATTAAGACGGAGGTTGACCAAAACGCTATGGCTAGGAAGATGGCGGCACTCACACCTGGCTTCACAGGTGAGTATAAAATGGACACGGTTGACATGGTAAACAAAGAGTAACCAATACAGATTGAAACTGGTGGATTAAGACTGGTGGACTATCCTTCAACTTCCCTAAAACTTGCCGATATCTTAATCACCCTGTCCTACAGGTGCAGATATCGCCAATGTTTGTAATGAGGCTGCCTTGATTGCAGCGAGATACGGTTGCAAGGCTGTTAACTCCTCCCACTTTGAGCAGGCTATCGAACGAGTAATTGCAGGTGAGTAGCCTCCTTCCTTCTGCATCAGACTGAGTTGAATAATTGAATGATCTTGATGACGCACATGCATTGTACTAATACAACGTTATCAGTTGTACTTACATTGGTTCTTGCAATTCAAACCTATCAATTCAAGACTTTGTCAACTACTCGTTTATGAAAATCTAATTTGAATCTCAAATCATTATATACATATTTTTCCAATTTTTGTATTCCACTTTAAAACTACATGGTTTCCAGACATATTTTGAGCACAATGTATTTCCTGAAGTCGTCCAGATGTTCTAAACAAGTCATTTTAAACACAGAAGGGAAAATAAGGTATCTTAATGAAAACCTTCCCCGCTTGCTTAAAGATATGTGACCTATACATCTTCAAAACATGGGCAATATTCGTTTTTGAAGAGCTATTTCGTCTTGACAAATTTTTAATTTTTAATTTTATTTTTTTCTCTAGGCCTTGAGAAGAAAACGCAGGTTTTACAACCAGAAGAGAAAAAGACAGTAGCATACCACGAAGCGGGTCACGCAATCGCTGGCTGGTTTCTGGAGTACGCTGATCCACTACTCAAGGCAAGTATCCAGGCAATTCAAGAAGATAAATGCTTCTCTTTCAACCTGAAGAAGAACAACTGATTTTTGTTTTAAAACTTCTAGGTCGGCGACTCCCACCTAAGACTGCCATGTTATTGTCACATCAAACCAAAATGTTCTCAGAAGGACCTAGATCGACCAAAATATAATTGTTGACCTGTACCTAAAAACAAAATCTTGTTTTTTAACCTTTTCCCCGGATAATTACACCCAGGTTTCAATTATACCGAGGGGGAAAGGTCTTGGCTATGCCCAGTACCTTCCTAGGGAGCAGTACCTGTACACCAAAGAACAACTGCTGGACAGAATGTGCATGACGCTAGGAGGACGGGTCTCTGAACAGATCTTCTTTGGTAAGATCACGACGGGAGCACAAGATGACCTAAAGAAGGTCACGCAGGTCGCCTACTCCCAGGTTAGTTGAACCCCTTCTCTCCTACCCTCTACACATACCCCTCCTCAACCGTGATATCATGGAACACCCACTAAAGAGCTGGTTGATTTAGTACACCTAGTTGTACCCCTTCCCTCCTTACTGCATGATGGACGAAATCAATCAGATACCCCCAGCAGTGCTTCAGGCCTCCTGGCCGATGCCCGTCATACTCCATCAACATTTAGTTGAGCCAGGCCTGCAGGACCATATCTCCTAAAATCCACCGAAATAGGGTGATAGATTTGAATGGAGGAAAGTTGGTAAATTCCTGCCCCTGTTTCTAATTGTATTTCTTGATTTACCCCAGGTTGTTCAGCATGGTATGAGTGACGTGATTGGTAACGTCTCCTTTGACATGCCTCAACAAGGAGAGATGGTTCTTGAGAAGCCTTACAGTGAGGCTACGGCTAAGATGATTGATGAAGAAGTCCGTAAGTTGATCGGATCGGCCTACGATCGAACTATGAGCCTACTGACTAAGCACAAAGAGGATGTGGAGAAGGTGAGTACTTCTGGGCAATAAACAAATATATAAAAACAAAAAGATAGTAAAAATAGAAAATGCCATGTGACTAGCTCTCAGCCAATCAAGACACCGAATCTGTGAGTGAGATGTTAACATTTCCAATACTGACCTTTTCGAGTTGTGTAGTACATGTAGAATGTTTAGTATGTTTTACAGCTATTCACTGCTTATATGGTCAAATCGCCCCCCCTCCCTAGAATGGTAATCTGTGGACTGTTCTATTGTATACAAGAGGGGAGCAATATTCCCAGCGTTATTTTCTGTGGCCATGTGCATCTACTGACGATGTATATTTTGTTTCTATATTATAAATACTAGGTTGCCCAGCGACTACTAGACAAGGAAATTTTGAACAAAGAAGACATGGTGGAACTTCTTGGTAAACGCCCTTTTGTCGAGAAATCAACTTACGAGGATTTTGTGGAAGGAACCGGGAGCATGGAGGAAGACACTTCACTGCCGATCGGCCTTAAGGACTGGAACAAGCAAAAAGAATCTACAAAAGATGTACCGCCAGAGGGAGAAAAACTGCAGCCTGAGACAGCGTAATGGCTGAACGGAGGGAGTAGGATCACATTATGACACTGCAGTACGACTGTGTAGCATCATTGGTCCCTGCAGCATGTGTCTATTTGACAGTTAGCCTGGTGGCATTCCAGTGAACATGCCTAGCCCCTCTGGAATGCATCGATCCCGGGTTGCTGAACTTGGCCTTGACTAATTTAATTTGCAGCTGGGGGGGGGGGGGTACTCTTTAATGTAATAGCTTTTAATTACAAATACATGCTTTTCTTGATTCTCGGTTTTGAACTTTGTCACTTTATAAATTGCATTGAAGAATGATTCAGGAGATCTAAGATGTTTTTTTTAGAACTGTTGAAATTAAGTTGACCACAAACCTCCCTATTCATTGAAAAAGGTATAGATTATTTTGTAAGGTTTGAAAAAATAATATCAGAATTCTACATACCTTTTTTACTCTATCCAAACTATTTTGTTGCGAGTCTTTTCGAAAATCTTTAACTATATTACTAAAAATTTAGCAGTGTCGAGAGATCAATTACACAAACAAAATTCTACACACATGTACAAGTTAGGGGAATGAAGTTGAAGATAATTCCTGCCTAAACAGTGTTGTTTTGTTGTGCTGTTTATTAACAGTTTTAAGATTACTGTGTGAAATAATCACTGTAAAAATGCTAAAGGGAAAGATTAGTTGCAATAAAAAAATCATTTTGAACGAATCAGTTTTGTGTAGTCGGAATTGTCACATTTTTAATGCTGTTTATCGAGACCTGAGAGTGCTGTTACCGATGCCTATTTAATAATTCATTAACAAATATTGAACTACAAAAATGTTATGTGCATTCTTTGTGAGGAGCTTTGAGAATTTGAATCTTGATCATGAATATGTATGAGGTATGAAGTATATTATTTTTGTTCATACCAGTCGCATAATTGTCAGACCAAACGGCTGTTTCCTAGGTCAAAGCATGGAGACCTACATTCTTCCATCTAAGTTCCAAGAGTGTAGTAAACTTTCAGGTTTTTAGTAAAACAGTTGGGCAATGGTTTAAACATTTGTCTGAAACTGTACCTCTAACCATGCTCGGAGACTATAGTACATCATAGTAAGGTTGGTGTAGCGGTTCTTTCCTCACCTTCCACCGCTATGAGCCGGGTTCGAACTCTGCCTGGGCCAATATGTGGATTGGGTTTTCAGTCCCTACCTGATTTTGTGGGTTTTTCCCAGGATATTCTTCTGGTTTTTTTCTCCCACCTCTAAAACTGTACCTCTTTCTCATTGTCTTCTCTCTACAGGTTTCTTCAGGCTTGCGAGCTACAGTGCCTAGAGCACTTTTGAGGGATCCTTGTTTCATTACCAGAAAGAATTAATAATAATAATAATAATCATGGCCTTCCTCTATGAGAACATGTACATATGTATCATTGACCCAGAATATTCGCTGCCAAATATCTCTGCAAGTTTAAAATCCCCAGGGTCCCCGACATCACAGCTGGCTCCAAACTCCCCAGGGCCGGGTGTGCAAATTTCAATCACTTGATTATTTAACAAACCCACAAAAACTGCAAAACGAGCAAAGTGACTGAAACAAAACTTCCTACTTACATATAAAAGCTTTCATTTAAAGTCACTAAAAACCAGGCTACCTGAAACAAATAAGGACAGGTACCCCATCAATTTTTTTCTTCTGTACTTGGTAGTGGTACAACTGTTTATTTTTTAGTGACAAAGCTACAAAATATTTCATGACGAGTTTAGAGTTATTCTCTACTCCCGGTGTTCAAATTCCAACAACATATCAACTAAAATACAATAATATGACATCAAGTTCGATAAAATTATGGCATAAAAACTAAAACCGTCTTCCACATGGGACTATCTATAACAATATGCCAGCATATAGATTAATCATTAAAATAGTCTCTCTTTCTAAATTGGACAGCCAGAGGTTTTCACATGCTAATAAACCAATTACTTATAATCATCAATTTTCAAACAGTGGACATGATTCTATGCAAATATATTGTGTTTAAACTGATCAGGAATTCATCTGAAGTTTCAATTTGTGAGAGATAATCGGCATACAATCTATAATTTGAGCAAAAGTACAAACATGCTTCATCTTTCACTTAAATTTGGTTAAAGAATTGTATTAAAGTTTGATATAACTCAAGTAATGTAAACATTTTGATAAAGTTTTAAATAACACCTTGTGTAGACCAGAGCCTTAAAAAAACAAAACCTGTTGAAGTAAAGATACTCAAATTGGAATATTGAGAAATTATGTTTCCAATTCCCTGAACAGAACTACATCTTGGAATGAATTCAACACTTTGCAACATAATTCAGTGTAAACTAATACTGCTTTACAGTACAAACGTACATGTACACATTACAAGAAGAATTGTCCTGAACAAAACAGCTTACAAAAAAATGCACCAATACATTTTGGGCAAAACATCCCACCTTACAGACAAAAAAAGAATTAATTATACGGACGCAAAAGTACTTAAAAACACAAGCAATGTGCAAGTGTTACACACACTGAAAATTGTGCAAATAAATTGTTTGAAATGGGTTAATTTAAGGGTTAAAAAAAACCTGACACTTCTAAAAAAAAAAAAAAATGTTAATACCTTCAATCCATTTTTGTCTGAGTAAAATAATGTCGTACAATATTACCGTATATTACATGACATTATAATCAAAATAAACGCTAGACATCTAAACAAAAGCCATCCCAGATATGATCTGAACAGAAATATCTTCATCCAAAATTATTTGCTATTAAGAAATCAGTTGCATGTACTTGACAGATATGTATGACCTTGGGTAGTTCTGCAAAAAAACCACATTCATTTGTGTGACTTCGTGTGTGTATTATAATAAAAAGGTATTTACTGAATTGCTAGTTTCATATTGCATTGATACAAAATGAAAATCACTCAACCGAATTGAAAATAAAATTGTGGCCTGGCACCAGGACAATGGTTGCCTACAGCACCCCGTGCTAAGTTTTAGGCATACGATGTGTTTGTATTTACAATACCTTCAAAAATATTAATATGCCATCTTTGTTAAAATATTTTTTTCCCAGACAAGTTTTCTTGGGTGTTTCTCGCATACATTTTCTTCTCAAACGATTAAATAATTACGTTTTATAAACGCTCGGTAGTTGTGGACATAGTTAAACCTTTAAATGCTCACAGCTGAATCAAAACTCTACAAACCAGAAATAAAAAATAAAAGAAAGAACTTCAGTAATGTAACTTAAGTTTCTACGCAGCACAAAAGGATGTATTTTTGTTTTCCAATTTGTGAATAGTCGGAAACAAACTGTACACTTAAAAGATATGTAAACACATTTGATCTGTCAATAAATATTGGAAAAAAAGCATATAACGAATATTACAAACAACGCCGGGCAAAATTACAAATACAAAACAGAAACAAGGTTTCTTTTTTTGGCATTTTCACAAACAAACCCTTATTAATTTGACCACAAAAAAACAAAAACATGCAAATATTTAAAAACCTTCAGGATTTGTTTTTATTAATACTGTTTTTACTTTGTACATAAGCTTTTAATTTAAAAACAATTGGTATAAATAAGGTGGGTTGATCTTAGCCAATCCAGTGTGCCTTAGAAATGCTCAAATGTGACACTACCAATTTACTGAAAAATAATAACTTCTGAAAAGAAATCGTGGGTTTGAATATTTGCATGAATCACACGCTGATCTTCCTTGACCACATTAATCTTACTTTCACTTGGTGGTGTTGTGGCATCTACCATGCATATTACTTCCCAATGCCAATGCACCAAAGAGTCACTTGATTCTCTAGAAAAACATATTTAACACAAAATACTTTGCAAGATCAAAGATGGAAAAAGAAAAAACAAATTGAAAATTAAGTTTGCTTCTTGTTTTAACGGAACCAAATATTTTATCAAGAAGTTATGATCCAATGTATATTACCCCATTTTCTACAAATAAACTGGACAGACAAAATGTTTTACAAACAGAAAACAGAAAGCATATTGCACTCCAAGGCTAGACTGCTGGTAGATTTATAAGAGCTACTAAAAGGAAGCAAGTATGCCTGAAACTTAAAGATAAAACAATTATACAGTCACCTTCTGAGAGTTGACTATGCAAAAACATAATGTGCTGATATGATTGTCAAGCTGAGTAGTGGCGAGATCATTCAACTTGGATCTGACACTCGTCAGAGAGGTTCTCAATTGGCAAGAAGATGTGTAGTCTCTGCTGGATCTGGCCTCTACAATGAGGACATACATCTACCTGGTCAGCACACACCCTGCACAGCAGGTGACCACAAGGAAAGAAGGCTGTATCTAGACGCGTGGCCATACACACCTTACAGGTGAAGCCGTTAGTGATTGTCTCCAGTTTGTCCTGTAAGAGTTTGACGTTGGACTCTTCGTCGACACCAGTCATGGCACAGGCTGCATCCTCCCCACTCTCTGCGAGATCTGGGAATGGATCCTTGGCCACGCCAGTCGCCCTAGCACGATGTAACGTTCTTCTGGTGTGGTCATACACCTCTTTCCAAGTATGCTGCACATCAAACATAAATGTCTTGCCGTATTCAGTGTTCTCGGTGAAGATGGACGCTAGGGTCCCCTTGAAGTCTCGCACACACTCCGATCGGATCTCCTTCTGGACCGTATCACAGATAAAGAATTCGTGTTTCTCGGTGATGGCTCTGTACAGTGCCTCAGCTGCCTCTTTACTCTGTAGTTTGATAGACATGTCGACTTGTGACAACTCTCCATTGTCTTCACGTGGATACGTCACGCTAAAACATTTGCCGTTACGTGATTCCTTCAATATCAGGTCAAGACCAATTCTGAAATGAGCAAAAATAAAAACTTCTTTAATTTAATTTAAATAACTCTAATTATACTTCCCCTAAAAAAAGGAAACTGTGTGCCAATTTTTAATACAACAAAATCCTTCCTACTTTCATGTTTTCTTTATAAAATAACTTTAAATTAGTCAATTTCTTTGGTCACTTTCTTTGCTCAATTTTCTTTGCTCATTTTTCAAACACAATTTTTTAATTCAATTCAATTTAAGTTTATGAAATATCTCAGGGTTTAATTCAATTTACGATCCAAGCATTTTTCGCGGGAATCCCTTAGCATTTGTTTGCATTTAAATCCCAGCTATATGTACATTGTCAATTCTTTACACAGTCCCAACCAAAGCCAGTGCTTGGATAAGCCCAACACTTTGACATCTGTGGAATAACACACTCATGAATCACTGCTATAGTGGCAGAATCCTTAGTTCAGCACAGGAACTACAAATAATGACTTGACTCCCTACAATAGCTGGCTTTGTGTACATGTGCGTTTTTTTAGGTAAATGAATTTGTAATATGAATAGAATGGAAACTAGACTTTTGCCAAGTGTGTTGCACAATATCACTGTGAAAGATCAGAGAAGTGCTCAGTTTAAGCTGATGAGTATATTGCCCAGCCTTTAGAAATAGTATCAATTTTGTGTGAGAAGCGATAGTCGTTAGAAAATCAGTCACATGTACATCACATGGTGCTTGGACTGTTGCTGGACCTGTTTTTTTTCTTCTAAATGATTAGACACTTTGTGTGCCTTGCAATGCATAATTGGTACACAAGCGAGTCGTTATGCAAAGCATATACAGTACATACAGTTGAATTTTTATGCCATGAGATTAATTTGGAATATACAACAGTATGTGTGTACATAATATTTATTATTTGACAAAGAAAATAAATGGTAAAAGATGTTTTATGACTTGGATGATATATACAGTGTACTGACATTAAAAGTTAGAAGGACCATATGTCTGAACCAGAATTGAAAACAAAAATTGCTTTGTTGAGTGGCCCTGAAAGGCAGACTCCTAAAGTACCACTTAAACAAAAACAGCAAATAAAATTTGCAAGTTGAGTTATTCCATTTTTGTCAATGAATGTTTCCCAAATAGTGTTCTCACCTTTCTAAACATTCTATCTTTGGCTCAGAGCTGTAAAGATGAATACCCTGTGGGCCGACACCAAACAACACACTCCTTCCATTGGTGTCCTTTGCGTTAAAGAGCTCTACTCCGTAACTGTCTAGTGTTGCTATTTCCTGTAAGAACTTGTACTCGGCCTGTGATGGCTTCATGCCGCGTAGCCTCATATGTTCCGCCATGACCTGCGTGATGAAGTCATCGTTACAGCAGTTGTCTGGTAGGCTGGCGTAGTGTTGGTTGTGCTGGTTGTAGTTGCCTTGTTCCGCCTGGGCTAGAAGGGCAGCGAGACGTGTCGTTTCCTTGACCGAGGCAATCAGCTTGCTGTTGACAAGATCCAACTTTAGATCTTGAAAGAACAGCCGTCTGCAGAAACAAGATGAAACAACAAAACATTAAGTTGGCTAGAAACACATTTTAGTTGTTTTTTTCCTCAAATTATCTACATTTCTTTTATCCCAATAAACGTATTCTGTTCGAAAACTCAGAGACACTCCACATGCAGAAATCCGTATATATGCTTCTGTTTTTATTGACTGATCTGATAGTGATAATATTAATCTTGTCAACTTTAAAGGATATGATATTAATCCTAGCTACATGTAAAAAGTCCCAAGTTTCCGGAATACTTTACATGTACTTTTACAAGTAACCCCACCCCCCTAAAAAAAAAATTAAAAAAGTTGATGAAGATCACTTAAACAACAATTATTAAAAGAAAGCAATGGCATATGTCTCCAGCAGACACCCAAGTATTGATTGATGACAGCCTTTCCCGCCTCAAGTTTATTTTTGTACATGACATCACATTCAAGTTACCAGTCAGACATGCACACGTATGTCATCATGTAACTCGGCAGACATGGACTATCAGATGACTTTCTAGGAACTTGCCAAATTGAGAATTAACTTAAATGAACGCTGACATCCCTTGAGCTCTGGGGTGAGGTATTTCTTAATTTCTTGAATTGCTGTAGGACAGAACGGATGTGAGCTTAATCATACAGGGACGTAAAGAAGGACAAAAGCAACTTTCAAAAATTAATTAATAAATTCTTGAATTTGTAGGAAGGTTCCAGTAAGAGTGTTACTTCTGATGTAAACGTTAGGTTGTATTTTTGCAAATTAAGTTAGGCGGTACACAAAACTAGAAAAACTAATATACAAATGAAAGACTCCTCCCTTTTGTTGTGGGAGAAGTTTTTGTAATAAATGACTTTTTAAAAAACTGAAATACCAAATCAATGTGGTCCCATTTTACATGTTTCAGTGGCTGGAAACAGAAACGGATTTACAAAACGTGTCATCTTTCTCTATGCAAACAAAATTAAAATCTATGTGAAACTCTCCCAAACATAGCACCAACAAAATACCAAACTTAAACACAAACATAATATATTAAATGAACAAACTATTTTTTTCATCATTGATAATGGTAATTTAATTTGTGATGAAATGCTTTTAATTTTTTATTAAAAAAAAAAATACATTTGGTGACAGACATTGAAGCATTTCACTGCCTATTGGAAGTTGGAACCATTCATTCACAGAGTGGGTACATGCAGAATAAACAACAAACAAAGCCCGCCCACCTCCCATTGTATGCTGATTAGATTCACCACAAAGCAGAAATCAGTTTCACTGTAATTCATTGTGATGACACAAAAGCTGGTCTCACAGTACTTATGTGTGACACAGTATGCATCCTAATATTACAATTTGTGATTACTATATAATATTGGCATATTTTAGTCTGTAAAAAAGGAATATAGTTATCGGGTTATAATTACTAAATAATGATTAAAACCAATAAAATGTAGTTTGTGCTTACATACTTGTGTTAGACGGATAGATGATTTTGATCTCTGAATCTCCAATTTTAATTTTAATTTTAATTTTCCACACATTCAGGCTAATTATCAAATAAAGTTTGTCACCAGTCAAACCAGTATTATTAGTCCAAGATACCATAGAAAGATACATGCATAAATTATTTATTATAAGGCCACTTCCACAATAATTAAATTATTCATCAATCCTGTAACTTCCATTCAAGTCCAGCCATGGTTCAGCCTTCACCTCACAGTGATCACATCTATTGACCACTGGATGACACTGTACTGACCAGTGCACTGACCACAAGACACTTAATAAAACACTTATCAATTATGTCATACATACAATTCCAAGGATGTACATGTACATGTACTGGTACTTCTTTGAACTATTTAGCATTGAATAGATGGCATGCACAATGTGTGCTGTTTATAACTTCATGAGTGATTGCAAGCATGCTGTGGTATGCATTGCACACTGCCATGTCATTATTGAAGATTGTTGCCCATGATGTTATTTAATTGTGCTTCAGCTCTAGGAAAAAAAATTCAATTGGGTAAACAAGGAGTGCCTGGGAGAAGTGTAAACAAAATTCCATTTATTAATCTGTTTTCTTGAAATACAAGGAAGAAACTTTAGCTTCCCCATTCTTTTCGTTTTTCTTTTGAACAGAGGGAGACAATACAGCTTATTGAAATCGCTTACATAACAGGATAAAAATGTGCAGCTATAAAAGGAACTCAACATTCTTTCTGTCCTGATCAACAACTTGTTTTGATGCAAATCCTGAATTCCTTAAGACTGAAAAAAAGAGCCAATTATGAAGAAAAAACTGGCCAAAGTACCAACTGAAGGGCTTGCCTGCTGGCTTATAATAAACTCAAAAGTTGTTTTGAAGTAGAGATCAACAACAGTCAGGCCACACCTGCACCTGTGTTTACAGAAAGCATGGCATCTATGGGGAAAGTTTGTTGACCCATACATGTACACGTCTAACGGTTGCTTGTTGGATTTTGGGGAATAAAATGCAATAAGGTGAAATTATAACTTCATATAAATATAAATATAATTTTTTGGAAAGCTGTCTTAAAAACAATTTTTTTTCTTTACAATTTTTTACCAACAAACCCTACATGCTCTAAAAAATGTAACTTGCTAGTGATTTTGATTTGCAGGGTACTTAAGTTTTGTCAACTTACAAGTATATTTACAATTGCATGTATCGCAATGCTGGATTTGTTTTTAAGATGAAATGTGTATAAATATTCAAACTTGACAAACAATTTGTAAATAATAAATATACATTTATGTATCACCTTTGAAAAACTAAAACTGTAAACAGTTACAAAAGTCTCAGAATGCAGATTTATTAGTTACAAATTTGCCAAATTATTCATCCAGCAAAATAAAGAGCAAAGAACCTCTTATTATACTTTTGCAAAAGATTCAACTGTTGGATTACAGTGAGTATAAAACACCACATGTTGTTTGTGGTGGGTTACAGTCTTGACATGTTTTTCTACAAAAGTTAAACTGTGAAAAAATTCCCCTAAACTGTACCTTTTCACAGGATGGTGTCATTGTATTGTGCAACCAATAGGGTATGTGTGCAATGCACAGCAAACAGCAATCACTAGCACACAAAAGACTGTCAAAGATAA
The DNA here is from genome assembly GCA_037893245.1 of Crossaster papposus. NCBI lineage: Eukaryota > Metazoa > Echinodermata > Asteroidea > Velatida > Solasteridae > Crossaster > Crossaster papposus. The sequence goes on along the minus strand of JBAIAA010000231.1, from coordinate 1,362,749 downwards.
GCTTTTCAAGAATTTAAATTACCTGATTATCTGAGTTAAGCTAGTAAAGAATGTTGTAAACAGATGGTGTTTACCAGAAAAACTTTAAAGAAGCACACCGTAAAGTTCTGACAAACTAGAAAGTATTTATTCAAGTTTTGAGAACTTTTTAGAATTACAAAAATTGACATTTAAACAGAATACCTAGCTATATTTTCTTCAAAAGTGATGACACTTAAATCTGTCTAAAAATTACTACATGAACATTTATGGAAAAAATGAATTTTTTTTTTAAATTGGGGTTACCTCACTTCCTACATTTTTATCATAATCTGTCTTGCTTTTTCAAAACTTGTATAACTCCTAGTCCTACCAATGATTGTACAATAGGTTGTACAAGAATTTGTCCAGTACAAAGGTGAAAATGAAGAACATGGGTTAAATTTACAATTTTCAGAAGATAATGAAATTTTAAATTTAAAAGAATATTAAAAACAAGTGCTGATTGATAAAAAGGAAAAAACAGAATCTAAGATCTCACCTTGTAATTTCTTGCAGGACCAAATGTGGCTGTACATGAAATTTAACACGAAGCTGCAGTCGGAGAGGTGATGAGCCCGTCACTTGCGAATTGATCGGGTTTCGTAGGTTGAGCCACATTGGGTCTCCACCATTTTTTCTCGTGAACTGCAACCCAAAGTAGTCGCTCTCTATCGTTCCTAGTTTCTGACAGACCTGTCAAAAAAACGAGATTTGATGGGTGAACTAGTAAAAACAGCAACTACGTTTTGATAAGAGCAGAACCCGTTAAAGGAAGTCATATTTTTACAAACACAAAAAGTTCCAACTTATTAAATACATATTTGCAAACAAAAAAATAATAAAAATTAATATTATTATAATAATAATAAGCTTAAAATTCACTTTATAATAAACTAAATATACTGTTGTTTCTACATGATTTTTTGGCTAGGCTACATTTATTCCTGATCCTATGCTTAATCTTTTTTTGTCAAATATTTATCAAATTTTAATTGTCAATTTAAAATGTTGCTTTAAAATAATTAATTTATTAGCCTATTGAGCTTTCTCCACCAATAAACATAGTAAATACAGAATACGTTTAAGTTACGGCATGCATAACGACATTAGCAAACGAAACGAAAATATTCCCCATGAATAAATACAAATTAACATTGAAAATGAAATTCATAATTTTTTTAACCTGCTTTGAAAAAACCCAAAAACGTTTCCTTACCTGATCGAGGCATTCTTGTCCCAGCGATTTGGGGTTAACTTCAACCTCACAGATGCTCTGGTCCGGCTTTTTCACGAGCACTATCATTTTGGCACAGGCAGATTAACTTGATCAGCTATTGAGCACAAAATGAAGGATTTCAGAACGATCCACCACTTTTTGTCCTCATTTCAGGAATTCACCAAACTCTCTTGCGAAATCCTCACAATGGATTGGCAATGTACTACACGTCATTTTTTTCTCATTGAACGCAAAAAAATAGCCGATACACTTGGAATGGACCAATATATAAGTAAGGGTGAATACTTCTAAAATGTAAAACAAAATGACTTTTAAAAATAAATATAAACATTTTAGCAATACCAATACATAATAAACACATTTATAATTTATTGTTTTGTATGCTTATAAAAACGTTACATTATTATTGAAAGACAAAAAAGCAATAAAACAGAAATGGAACCACCTATATTTTAGTGGTACATTCCTTTTGTATTTTATGACAAACAACACGGATCATGCACGTGCAGCGTGTTAGAACTTGGGAAAAACCAATGGCACTGCACGGCGACAGAGGTCTAAATATTCTGACCAATCAAAAGGGGGAATCCTTCCAGCTGGCGCTACGTCATACCTGCTTCACCGCAGGAAAACCCCTGCCCTGGCAGCTCATAATCCAGCTGCGCTTCGTACCAGGGTCGCTTCGCACTTGCCAATAAAACCTTAATAATCTTATCTTCATTTCAGATAAGGTTTAAATTATGTGTTTTTTCTGTAACGGTTTGATGTAAACATTAACCTTACTCACTGCTAGTTAATTACCAGCCTCTCACAGCTATAATCTAGCTACAGACTTCGTGAAAATGAAACTATTTTATTTAAATCAGTGAGGGCGATTGTATGTTAATTTTTACAATGTCAAGGTTGATCATGCATTATATGCATTATGCATATTCAGCTCAGCTAGCTAAAGCGCGTGACTAAAAATGTGGGCGGTGGATATCACAAAACATCACGAAACATTCTCAGGGGATATGTCATAATTTTGCCAGTGGCGTGAAATTTGATAATAATAGGCGGCCCACGACAAACGCACAGGAACAAAACTTGTCAGCCGCATGGGATATTGCACTATAGCGGGGCCAGAAGCGAAGGCGGAGCAGAGGAATTTTATACTCACTATCTTTAGACCATGGCAGGAATAAAAGCAGATTTTAGACCAGGCTGTAAATGAGCTAGATATCACCTGGAGGGGGAATTTATCTCATGTGATTTTTCTAGACCAGAATTTCATGAGAAATAAGAATATCTCGGGTAAAAATCTCCAAAAGGAGGTTCTTTCCAGGGGGGGGGGGGGGGGGGGGGGGGGGGGGTGTCGGTACCGTACCACTATACCCTTTAGTTCAAAATTTCTAATTAAGGTATTCTACATTATTACATGGTGTTTTATGAAATTTTATGAAAAATTTAAAAAAAAAATGGGGGGAAGGGGTAAACGTTGAGCTTATGATTGAGCATATTACTCTGGTGAAGTGTACCACGCTAGTTTTATACTGACCATGTGACAGCGCGCGCAATAATTAAGCCGTAACAATAATGTATGATATTGAGGGCGCAATTGCATATTGTTCTCTGTGCGTACATTTCTTACAAAATCCATTATATTTGCTCTTGCTTGTTTTTATGGTGTTTTTGTGTTGTGTCCTTACAAATACTTGAACTCACCTGCACGTACGAAAATACAAAAGATAATGGTTATTTGCTTCAATATAGGGTTTTGATTTGAGAGGGCGCCCTGCCGATAAGGTGCTCATGATTTGGTATTGTGAAGCGCCAGAAGAGGGCGCTTTACCCATAGTTTCCCCCCACGTCGGTCAAAATCTTTGGCATAAATATAATCAAAATGGACCAAATACTAAAATGTTTGATATTTAATATCGCCATAGGAAAGCATACTTACGGTTTTTTTAAGGCAGAAATTTTGATGTTTATGTTTATGGAGTTTTGTGTATATACGGCAGCTTTTTCACGATTCTGGTTGTGAATGGTTCTACAATTCTGCAACTGTTATGAATCTGGAAGTGTGTAGATATCAGACGGAGTTCATTAGATTAAGTTAACGATGTGCAGTACTCTCATGGACAGTGTACCTGCCTCCTTGTCCAAGGGTTGTGGGTTCGAATCTTCCGTATGTTTTTTTTTCTTTACTTTTTTTTTCTTTTCTTATTTTGATGGATTTTGTACGAAGGGAAAATAAAGCTCAATAAACATTACTGACGCGGAAGTAAAATGTGGATGAATTTATGGACCTAAATGTGTACAGAGTTTTGTGTATATACGGCAGCTTTTCATGAATCTGGTAGTGTAGATATTAGACGGAGTTCATTGAATTAAGTTAACGATATGGGGTACTCTGATGGATAATGTACCAGCTTCATGGTTCGAAGGATGTGGGTTCGAATTCTCTGTATTTTTTTTTTATATATATTTTTTAATTTTTTAATTTTTTTCAACTTTGTGGTTTTGTTGGATTTTGTACGAAGGGAAAATAAAGCCCAATAAACTGACGCGAAAGTAAATGTGAATGAATTTATGGACCTAAATGTGTATGGAGTTTTGTGTTCGGTTGTATATTGTTGCATACGGTTTGCATTACTGTAAAATGGTTGTAAATTGTTGTACAATTGGCAGCTTTTAATGAATCTGGTAGTGAGTAGATATCAGACGGAGTTCATTGGATTAAGTTAACGATATGCTGTACTCTGATGGATAATGCACCAGCCTCCTTGTCCAAGGGTTGTTGGTTCGAATCCTCCGTATTTTTGTTCTTTACTTTTTTGTTATTTTTATTTCTACATCGTGGTTTGGGTGAATTTTGTACGAAGGGAAAATAAAGCTCAATAAACTGACGCGGAATTAAATGTGGATGAATTTATGGACCAAATGTGTATGGAATTTTGTGTATACGGCAGCTTTTCATCACTCTGGTAGTGTGTAGATATCAGACGGAGTTCATTCGATAAACTTAACGATATGCGGTACTCTGATAGATAATGTACCAGCCTCCGTGTTCAAAGGTTGTGGGTTCGAATCCTTCGGGGTTTTTTTCTTTACTTTTTTTTTCTTTCTACTCTGTGGTTTTGTTGGATTTTGTACGAAGGAAAAAAATGAAGCCCAATAAACTGACGCGGAAGAAAATGTGGATGAATGTATGGATCTAAATGTGTATGAAATTTTGTGTATAGTTGTTATTGTTGCATATAGGGTGTGCATAATTGTAAAATAGTACAATAAATTCGGCAACTTGTAATGAATCTGGTAGTGTGTAGATATCAGACGGAGTTCATTGGATTAAGTTAACGATGTGCAGTACTCTGATGGACAGTGTACCTGTCTCCTTGTCCAAGGGTTGTGGGTTCGAATCTTCCGTATGTTTTTTTTTCTTTACTTTTTTTTTCTTTTCTTATTTTGGTGGATTTTGTACGAAGGGAAAATAAAGCCCAATGACATTAGTTACGAAGAAAAAAAAACATTTAAAAGTGAACAAAGATGTGGTTGTGTAGTATAATTTTTTTTTACACATTTATTTCAACCGCGAGGGGGCGCTTTTTACTTTGCTCGTGAGCACCATCCGCGCGCACAGGCCACGGCACGAGTACGTACCGGTAAATTTATACTCTCAAATTGCTCATTTTTCTATCATTATTCATCAAAATGGCGTGTCCTAGGCTCCTTCAGCAGTCTGCCAGTTTGTGTTCTAGAGTATGTAGAACTGCTGTTTTAACAACTCGACCCAGTTTTACAAAAGTAGCAAGAAGACAACTTCTGCCATTTTGTCGTGAAGGTCAAACTTCAAAAAGAGAATTTAGTTACGCAACTGCTTTGAATTCAGGTAGGACTTATAAATATAAATTGTGTTACTGAATGTTACAGTGTTGTTTGGCCCTCTATTAAAATAAAGCTATATACAGCGGATAGCCCTTTTGTAGGGCTAACCATGTCATGGTGATATGATTCACCGGTGTATTGTCACACTCGACTCACACTCGGCTAGCCGCATAAAGTAAACATGATAAATGTGTCTCAGATAAATACTTCTTATTCCTCCATGGATAAATACCCAGACTTCCTCCGTATTTTCGGAGGGCTAACTCGGTCCAAAACATTATTTTAGGTTTGGAACACCAATCTTTATCAGATGAAAATTTCTGTCCTAAAAGTGTATACTTTTCAATCAGAAGCTCAATTCACGCTGTAAAAACCTTGGTTTTAACAACCTCGCTTTATTCCTTGACCTTTTGAACAGATCGTTTATTTTCCAAGAATCATGAATGGCTTCTAGCAGACGATGCCAAGCAGACAGCAACGATTGGAATCAGTGATCATGCCCAGGTATGTACATGTATGTCAAGATTTACACAACCTGCAATGCCATGGCAGTGCTATTGTCGATGCCGTTTTATCTTTTAGAGCTGTGACCCATTACAGGCCACATTACACCGGCAAATTTGGTAAAAACTTTTAAATTGACACTGGCCTCCAAATGACCAAATATCTAACTTTGATCAATCACCAAACCCATAAGCATATAGCCTGACTGGTTCTGTGTTGGAAAAACTTTATATCAAATGTATATTTCTAGCTTTTAAAGGTAATGTACAAAATTTGCGAACATTCATAAGCGAAGCTGCCAAAATATTATGAAATATCCTACTTGATCGAGGAATATGTTTAGAGTAGTTATGGCTTCAAATGGGTATTGGCAATAACACAGTGGGGTCCTTAAATACAAGATTAATGTGGGGTGTGTGACAGTCATCATTCTTTTGGGAGCAAAATGAGATTTTGTATAGCAGTGTTCATAGTAAAAGTTTGAATGTACGTTAAAGCATAGTAACGACAGGCGAGTATTCACACAGTAAAACCTTAGCTTCATTTGGTGGTACATTCTTTTTTTCAATTTCAGGAGGCATTAGGAGACATTGTATTCATTGAACTGCCGGAGGTCGGAGCAGAAATTAAAAAATCTGGTAAATATACTTGATATTTTCATACAATTAATTTGTCGAAACCTTCCGAGAAGCTGCCTCAGCTCATAATTTGAAAGCTGGTGATGGAGTTGCAAAAGTATCGCTTTTTGGGTTTAGTCTCAATTCAGAACAAGGTTTCATGGGTAATCAAAATATATTTCATGTTTGTGACGCTCGCAAAAGTTGCCATTTCAACCTTAAAGCTATAAAGCTAACAGTACACACATCTTACTGGATTGAATCACCGATGTGGTGGTGTATGTATTATCATGTGGACCTTTATACATTGTTATAAACAAGCTGTACAGCTACTTCTGAGATTGAAATTTTGAAGATGGGTTTCTTTCACGGATACCCGTGGTTTTGGGGTACCCGTGGTTTTTGTTTTGGGGTACCTGGTTCCTAGACTACCCGTAAATAATCACCCCTTAAACCCATGCCTGATTTGAATAAACCTGCAGACCAATTCTTCTTTTATATTAAGAAGATTTCTACCGCATGTCATGGGTTCGAATCTCACCATGTTCGTGAATTTTATTTTGGTTCCTGTGTTCAGATGCCTTTGGTGTGGTTGAGAGCGTGAAAGCTGCAAGTGACCTCTATGCCCTGATAGATGGCAAGGTCACGCAGGTCAACGATGCATTGTCGGATTCACCAGAACTTGTCAACGGTGACCCCCTAGGAGCAGGTTTGAACAAATCCTCCCTCCTCCCCCCCCCCCCCCTCCCCAAATTAAACCTTGATAACTGTCATAGTTGAAAAGATGATTGTCTTTCAACTTTTAGGAGCTGCTGTCAAATCTGGCGAAGAGGGTAATCAGATAAAGATCTACTTTATTTATTTGTGGCTTGAAATTACACATGCGTTTATGGTAGCGGCTTCAGCGACTTATGCAAATAACAGGCAGGATGATTTGGGGCAGTGCAGGGAGTAACATGTAGGGTGGTTTGGGCACTACAGGGAGTAATAGACAAGGCGATTTGGGGTGGTTAAGGGAGTAACAGACAGGGTGATTTGGGGCAGTACAGGGAGTAACAGGCAGAGCCGTTTTGGGGTGGTAAAGGGAGTAACAGGTAGAGTGGTTCAGGGAGTAACAGGTAGAGTGGTTCAGGGAGTAACAGGTAGGGTGGTACAGGAAGTAACAGGCAGGGTGATTTGGGGCAGTACAGGGAGTAACAGGCAGGGTGGTTTGGGGTGGTAGGGTGGTTTGGGGCTGTACATATATAGGGAATTATGCATAGGTTAGATTACATTTAGGTTTTGGGAAAACCCTACCATATGAATTAAATAAAAAATTGTTCACGTACTCCTTTTTTTTCTCAATAGGATGGATGATAAAAATGACCATTGCCGACCCAGCCCAACTCAATGATCTGATAACGGAAGATGCATACAAAGAATTCATTATTAGTGAAACTAAGGAGGAATAATACAAAAGTATAGTATGTCCTTCTTTATTTGAGAGAGAGTCTTGTAAATAGGGTGATGTGACAGCAACAGATGCCCATCTGGAATGTTTAAGTGTTCCCTTCTCCCAGAGCATAAAGCAAAAAGCGAATCATTGAAAGTCTATGCAATGTTGTGTGATTTGTGGATTTGAAATAATCATTGAACCCAGTGTATATGAATAGCACGCTGTTCTAGCATACACCTAGAACCTGGGGACAGGGTTTTTTGTTTGGAAAAAGCTGACCGAGTTGTGGGGACATTTGTCTGTCCCCATAGCATGTTGGGTCTCCAGTAAAGGGGTCTAGAGGTAGAATTGGGTCAGAGTATTATTAAAGAAAATGGAGAAGACTACAAATTAGGGTGATGTTGAAAATTGTTGGTCAAAAAAAGATTCTGAGTTTGACATTAGAGAGATTTCTCTCAGGACACAAACCCTATGAAGTGTCTCCATAACGTAATGTACGAAAAGAATTGATGCACTTTGCTGCCAATATAGACCTCATTCATTGCAGGTGTCTCAGAGGGTGTTGTTCTTTGTTATTTAAATTTCATAACAATGAATGCACTGAAGGTTTACTCGTGCCTATCCTAGCGAAATAAATCCAGTGCCCACTCTGTCTAAGTACATACAGTCTATTGCTTCATTGTGCAGGACACACTATGCACGCACTCATTCCTGCCTAATAACCAGTTTGCGATGGGATTATTTTAACATCACCGAGCCGACGTGCAGGATTTATTTTTAACGAAACTCGATCTGAGGCGGGTTCAGGCCGTTGGTACCGGGAAGCACACCCTTGCGTTTCCGGCCTTGCTCGCTGCTGACAGACATTTCCGGCCTTGCTCGTGACGTATTTATACGTCATTCGTTTTGAATCTAGGGAAGTCTTTGCGTGTATATACGTCCTCCGGCGCAAACTGGTTAATACAAGGCAAATTACGGATGACTACCGGATCTTGGTGCGAGTACAAGGTTGTAATGGCATTCAAAAATTGACGAAAATCTAGCTTTGTCACTAATCAGGGGTTAAAGGCTACAATAAATTTTGACTCGGCAAAATTTGAATTGAAATAGAAATATTAGAACATTGTTTTCTCGGAATATACATCATTCACAAAGATAGAACTTTATCGGGTTAGTTGTCAAGCACCATTCTTGAGATTTTAAGCCTGATAACAATGCACAACTGACAATTAGTCTACCAAATCTTCAACAGTTTTTCTGCCCGATTAGCCTCTGTATTGCTAAAAATAATCTTACAAGTTTATTTTGGCCAGTAAATCAGATCAAAGTCAAAAGGTTAGGAATGACTGAGCTAGATCCGTGGTGACATGTAGAAATATATACAAACTTTGAATTTTAAGTATGCGCTGAAATAATTGCACAAGTTGCCTTGGGCATTGATGTGTATTCAACAAATCTTGGAAATATTAAGAATTTCACACAGGGCATTTAACTTTGAAATGTTATTTTAGCCTCTAGTGATAAATTGTTTGTGTGAACATCGATTTTTTGTTTTTCAATTTCTTTGTGTTTGAATAGCAAGTACAACAAATGTAAACAAATTTTTAATTAAAAAAGTTGTTAACTTTATATGGCCCATTGTGAGCTGTACTGAGTTACAGTGTTGAAATAACTTTAGTGTATCTACTTGAACTATAAGAAAGACGGGTGTATGGTTCTTTCAAGATTACTTTTGTGAAACTACATGTATTTGGTTTCAGAGAGTAAATATTGGTATTTAAGTCAGGGATCATAACCATTGGTAAAACAAATGTACATTTCTTGGGTGTTGATTGAATTAAATGATACACGGGTTTCAAAAGTGGAACCAATGTTTTTCTTAAATGTAATCCTTTTATGTTTGTCTTCATCTTCACAATGTATGGACTTCATTGCCAGTTTTGTCAAATTCAACTGGTGGGGAGATTATGTCTGTAGTCTTTCAATATTTGTTTAACATCTCAGGATTTTTCAGTCATCTTTTTAATAGACCCGAGACCTAATGATTTAATGGCTTTGTTTACATATGTGCTTTTCTATGGGAGCGATGTCGTAAAAAGTAGGGCCACATTAGCATCAAGTAAACAGCGCGATGTTATTCTATGAAATGTTTTGGAAATATAGGTCTACACAAAAATGTATTAAAAGATTCAAGTCCAATAGAAAGAAAACATCACTTTGTCACAAATATTTATTCCACCTATATCCTGAAAGAATTGTACTGAGAATCCTCCCCAGAGAAACCATTTTGACCTGTGAATGCAGACGGTTTAAACACGTCACTTGTGATAAATATCAGTTTGTTGACTTCAAGAGAGTCTCGAGTTGGCCAACAAACGTCATGGAAAGTGGACGAGATTAAAGAGACGTATGCATTTGCAGCAAAAGAAGCGTTTCACGTAAGGAAATAATTCCATTCATCCTAATTATTCTAATTTAATAATGCACATGTACTTTGTTTAATTAAACATTGATTAAAACTGCTTTCTGACTAAAATTACTAGAAATATACAAATCTTCATAGGCAAAATGACAGTGGGACAAGAAACAAACATGAGGAAGGGATTAAAAGAGTGGAAGGATTAAACCAGAAGGGAATGAAAGATAATTAGGTGGAGAACAAAGGAATGATATTGCAGGATTCAGGACTGAGGGTTAACGGCAAGGAACAAAATGCATGAAACACAAAGGATGCCTCAAAAACACTAATTGGGTCCAATCAAATTTACAGATTTGAAAGAGAAAAATCTAATAAATCTATACTGTTACATGTATATGAAATCTGCAGTTTTCCTTTGAGTGTGATAAATCAGTTTTGGAAACCCAACAAGGTAGTTTTCTGATAAATCATAACTTTATGAAATGAAAACTCCACTATTTAATACTTGATGAATGCATAGCACCCAAGGCAAAGCCAAGGGTGCTATAACATCATATTTCACATCACAGCAGTCGATAATTGTCAACAAGATAAATAGTTGTATTTCTGTAACTTGCCCTAGTAGAAAAAAACAAAATTAAAGGATTTTAAAGTGTCTGCATAAACAAACCAAGTAAAACTGCGTATACTGTGTAAGTTAACTTACTATAAATTGATAAACCTTTTACAAAAATATATTTGAGCCTAGAGTTGTCACCTAGACTTTCAACTGAATGACTTATGATAAATCATGACCAGACTACAACTCTAACCTCAAAGCATGATCCCACTTTTGCCACCGCTTTTTCCTTTAATTATGGCCTCCCATCTTGACCTTCTTGCAGACATATTCCTGCTGTTCCTTATTCAATCCAAAGTTATCCATCTCTAGTTCCAGGTTCTTGAGCATTCCGAATCCTCCCATGTAGCCGTTAAGCCGGGCAGCCACATTTGTGGTGATCATTTCCTTGGGGCTGAGGCTAAGGCTCTTCAGAAGGCCCTGGTGGTGGCGTAGCATGTACTTCTGGTGGTAGCTGCCAAGTGAGAATTTGTGTTAACAAATTATACATTAACCCTTTAGTTATATACATGTAATGTGAACCAGTTCTGTACTATAGGAAGTGTTTCTTCTGTCCCAGTCAGTCAGTCAATCCTGCTTTATGTAGGCAGGGAACACTGTTTTAAAAGAGTCACTTGATTTATTTTGATCGCTTGTTCAAAAAGAACAAAAACACATGGGACCAATTTCATGGATCTGCTAAGCACAAACAGTTGATGTAAATGTATATTGTTTGTGACTGGTATTCGGGTGTTTTTTGCTTAGCGTGAATGCCACAAGGAGTTTTGGCTGTTTGTAATAAACAAGACTTTTATGCTAAGCATATTTGTGTGCTTAGCAGCTCTATGAAATTAGCCTCTGGTGGTTGAATGGAAGGACATGCTCTCGCTACAATAACCACAACACTGATTACTTACTCCTCTGCATCATAGAAGGTCTCGGCAAACTTAACTCGAGTCTGGATTTGTCTGCTGGTTTTCTTCTGATGTTCCTCCTTGGTTTTCTCAGCCACTTTTTTCTGCTCTTCTCCGTGATAGAAGATGGCGGACATGTACTGGCGGCTGGTGCAAGCCGTGCTGTCGTGATTGTTCCAGAAGATGGTGAGAAGAGTTTCATAGTTGGTTTGCTTGGGGTCAAACTCAACTTGAATAGACTCTGTGTGGTCACCACTGTGTAGGAATACATAAACCAGTCGACATTAACCCCAACATTCTAGTTACTTTTACTAGGGACGGGACCTATAATCTATCGCTGTTCCTTATACATGAATAATGAAAGTATCAATAAAGTGGTGGTTGATGTTGATGGACTTATATGACAAAAGTAGTAGTGTGTGATGGACACAATCACTCAGATTCCCCCAGCAGTGCTTCAGGCCTCCTGGCCCAGATTACTACATGTACATTTTGCTATAAAAAAAATGTTTAGCAATTTCAAATTTGCAATACATTTTTTTTTTAATTACATCTCTCGCTGCTTAGCTCTTTAAAAAATTAACTTTACAATTTTGTTTGACTGTGATACTTACAGGCTGTGGTAGGTAGGGGACTTTTTGGTCCCTCCTGTGTACCCAACCCTGGTGCGGATGATCCCCTTAGCACAGCCAAACTGTGCCTCGGGGAACCAGAATCAGCTCAGGGCAAACGTAGCCTTCTCTGTGGCCATGTCGGGCTCCTTATGAGGCATTTTGGAACGCGGTAGCTAAAATCCACAACAAGAACAATTTAATTATACATTTTTGTATTTATTGCAAATATATTTGTTTATAATATATAAGTTTCAAGGGATACTTATGTCATTGCATTCAAAATATCAATTATTACATGAAGTGAACTTTGGACAATATCTGTAACTGTAGTGTAAGCATGGAGGAAGTTCCTTCTTATTCTTCCATGGTGTAAGCAAGTTCATTAAAATGTTGGCAAAAAAATAGCATAATTATTCAAGGAAATGATTAATGGTGTACACAAAGCTTTTTAAGTACTTATAAAATACCATGGATTAAAAAGATTAAGTAATGGAAATAACAATCCCACATACGGTGATATTTTATGACCCCCAAAAATGTTGATAAATCTGCAAAAGATTACTCTAAATTAGTTGCGATAATCGTAACCTACCAATAGTACCATCCTCCCGACGGTCGAAGACCGCCTCCGGTCTTTGACCGTCGGGAGGATGGTGGGTTACGATTATCGCAACTAAACTCTAGATCTACCTGCTCTACTGATGATGCTTCTCCGCCCATAGAATTCAGATGACTAAATGACGAACTCGACGCTGATACTAGAGTAGACCAGGAAGAATACCGGCTCGACCTGATAATACTGGTTCGAGAAACAGCTATTAATTTCAGGAAACGGATACCACTACCAGCCAATGAAAATAAAGGCGTAGGCGACATCGAGAGAAAAACAAAACGACTATTCCTTCCTCTCACTCTCAGCTTCCTAGCTACTCCACTAGCTAACTAGCTTCACCGGCTAACAAAACTATGTGATGACGTCATTGCATGCAGCGAGCTGGAACAGAACAAGTAAAGGAAGGAATTCAATAAATTATGTCACTATAGCCAGAAAGCTCCCATTAAGCCGGAAAATGCAAACAATCGGTCAATGAGTTAGCATTTTCTATTCAATACGAAATCACGCGCAGGATCAGGATCGAGTTTCGGATATTGCACGCGGCTCCGTACCGGCACAATGCACCGTGACCGCACCGTACCTTGACCTGTTATAAAATCTGTTATTGTTATTTACAATGTCAATGTTATAGCGAACGTGTAGTTTGTGCGACTACGGAGGCCCTTGTGTGCTTTGTCAAATCATGGCGTTTTATTCATTCATGGTCAAATTTGGTGACTATTATTTTAGGTCGTTTTGGGAAAAAATAAATAAAAAAGTGCAACACATTTATGAGTAATTTCCTCTTTGACTACTTTCCCTTTCATATTCTTTTTAAAAGCTTGTTGACAAGGAAATAAACGATTTCATTCTGCTCGTTTAACAACTCGGTGTTTTTATTCATAAATTGTTAAATAAATGCTTTCTTAAAAAACCCAACAAAACTACTTGAAACTGTCTTTGTATTATTCGATACCATATTTAAAAGGATGAAGCTTTTATAAGTTTGAAAACTAGGCTAATTACAGACAGTAAACCAGGCTGTTGTGGTAACATAAAGGACATGTGAAGTTTACTAGAATTACTTGGTTTTAATAAATCGTTTAATAAAGATATCTTAAAACAATTGAGCCATGCATGGTTCGACATTGTGTAAACTCTACCCTCACTGGTGCACATGTAATATTATAACACTTGTAAGAATCACTGGATACAAGGGGAACATTCTCCTATGCTGATCTCCAATGTTTAACAGATATACTTATTCATTCATTGTTAATAATGCCACTGGATGCAGTTGTTCTATTGTACAAAGAGTCCATAATGTTACTTGTTTTCACTCTATCATAATTCCTAGACCTCGGTTGATAGAGATATGGTGCAATATTCCAGTGCTGGTAGGTCATAACTTAGCCATAATCCCACCCAGTCAGTTTCTTTGATCAACGCTTATCATTTTTCAAACAATTACATTTATATTTCATTAAAAACAACAGAGTACTTGAATAAATACATCTCTTTTGACATTATTGCTATCAAAGTAATAAAAACAACACCAATTTATCCTAAAGACCTCCTAAGTTATACACTGATAATATCGCCATAGGAACAGCTGTTTTCTATTCCTAGATTGTACTGGTCGCCTATTCCATTCTTGTATGTGCTGGTGACTGTGCGATACCAACCACTCTCACCCTGAGAAGAGAAAAACAAACAAGTTAAAGTCGTGTAAGTTTTCATGATTAAAGGTATTGAATAATTAACTCAATTATGCCAAGACATAAATTAACGATGGCTCTACCTTCCTCAATCCTTCCATTACTTTCCAAAATCCACCAAAATCTACGTCCAACTGGTTGTAGAAGATCAAGTAATTAGCAGGAAGGTAGGAATTAATAATGACAGTAGGCACCTGAAAACACTTAAACCTCAAGAAATTAGTGCAGTGGCTTATTGCCTTATTTCATTAATTTGTCAATGAACCACTGATACTTTCTTCCATGTTTTAACCTTTGACCTATCACATAATTCTTACCCAGGGTTGTCCCCAGGAGTTGCGGACCACCCAGAACTCAACGCCCATCTCATCCACACCCCAACCTGCTACAGCGATGGCGTGATTGATCTAAACCCAGAAAGGGACACAAGAAGGGTACAAATATTGCAAGTTAAATGCAAAAAACATAAATCTTAAGTTGTTTTCCCCAAGTTCAGCACTTCCAACAAAATGTAATTATACAATTTATATTCAAAGTTGAACAGTGAAATTACACATAATTACTGCATTTCATTTTGTAATTGAAATAATTCTCTTAATTTCAGCAATTTTTACCTCAGGATGTGGCATATACTGTGTATAAATGCTGCCTCCTCTGAATTTCTCCAGGTCTGGTGTAGCTTCGATTCCACAACTTTGTACCAACAGAAAACAAAGATATCTCAATTAAAAACAGTTATCGAGGCCCTTGTAACTTTTTTTTTTGGGGGGAGGAAGGGGGTATGAAAAGAGGGGTTGGGGGGGGGGGGAATTTGCTTGCATCTTTTGTGGACCAGGTAGGGAAATGCAGTTTATCGAAAGGTTCCTTAAAAACAATTGTTTGTTTCTACTAACACAATGTTTTAATATCTTTCAATTCAATACAAACAAAATAGTTCCATCTGAATTTTGAGTCTATTCTGTTTCACCTGATTGGCCCATTTTTGTAGATTTCCTTCATCATTGTCTCACGGCCGGTGATTTGCCCGTAATCGCCAACCATCCAGCGAGTGTAGTTCTTTGCTGAATAAGAAAAGCAATCTCCAAACGTCGAGCAGGTTCCGCACTCGTTGAAAGGTGTACAATCTGTCCAATGATTTTAAATGACCAGGAAGCAAAGTTACAAACATGTTTACATAATCTTGGCAGAAACCAAATAAAAAAATCTGGACAACCAAGTTAAAATTTAAAACAAATCAAAAAATATAAATTTTAAATTAAATAAATTTAAGTTTTTGAAATCATTCTATTAAATAAAAATAACCTTATCCAGCTCACAATTTTAAGTGATTCCCCAAAAAATTATTTAACTGGTTTGAAAGTATTTTACCAATTTTCATGCAACTTCTTTGAAGTATAAAAATAAAAACAATAAATTAATCTATAAACAAACTGAACAATTTATAAAAAAGTAAAAAACATGAAAATTGTTATTGAAAATTTACTACACACTTTGATTCTTTGCTTGGTAGTTGTTACAAGTCTCGTCAGGTATTCCTTTCTCGTGAGCATAGCGATAGACTGCCATAGGACTCCCTCCTTCACAGCTCCCAGCATTACCACAATCGATGACATTCTGGGGGGACAAGTAAGCCGACGGCCAGGCACCTTTGCGAAGGATGTTGATACGATCTGGGGAAACAAAATCCACAGGTAGTATTTGCAAAACAATCTTCTTTCAATTAGTTACCATAACAATATGCAGAGGTTGAATGTAATGTGACCAAGTACTTCTGAGACCCAAACAAGCAGCCAGAAAATGAACACATATAAATCTTATGCACAATTAACTTTACTGTGGTTTTATTTTTTCTAGGTTATATTTGTTCTCGGTCTTAACTCAATATTTATTGTAATCTTGTTTACTCAACCATTGACTGCTGCCACAGTCCTAGGTATGAGTACTATTAGGTTTGTGTTACTCAACCTAACCAAGGTATGTCTCATAACTCATTCCAGCCAATGTTACTCAATAATATGTATGACTCGTAACTCATACTCACCAGCCAATGAGCTGGTTGTACCCATAGACCAGCAGCTACCACAGTACTGTGGAATGTGTTGGTTTCATGTGGTGCTAACATAGTTTACACCACTGATGTTACGCCAATCCCACTGTTTGGGTAGATCAGATACCTTCAGGTTCAAGTGAGGCCTTGGATAGGTACTACAAGAAAAACCAAAGAACATTTGGATGTATTAGTTGTTTTGACATCAATCTTGTCTTGAACTTGTCCTCTTTTCAGAGTGGGTCCTGTCTCCCGAGTTGACCTTGGAGATTTTTTCAAATCAATCATTTCCAATATTAAGTTTTTAAAAAAGTTTTTCAAGCAAAACTGTAGCTCTGTAGCCCCAATGCAAGTTTACATTCTTTTCTTAAGACATTTGGACACAAAATTATCAGCCAAATAGTCAAGAAAATTAAAGAATCCAATATTGCAAAAGAAACTAAATAACACAAAGACATTTATAACACAATGCTACAAAAAGCAATTTTATCTGGTCTATAAACTCTAAGAATAGATATTCAAATTAAACATTTCATTAAATTACAAATAATTAGAACAAGATAGAAATTCACACAGGCATGACTTGTTAAATCGAATCGATCCACAGATGATGACAAATCAGTTTGTTTGGAATTGAAAAAAACCAAACGTTTAATAATAGAAAGAGAGGCATTTCTCCAAGGCTCCATTGAAGGAGAAAAAATACCATTACCAAAAACTTAATTAGTACTAGCCACGCCTACCTGACGCCCTTTTCTTTTTTGTCCAGTTCAGTTCTGTAACACGGTTTTCCCGTTTGGAAATATTTCTGCGCCGAAATACAGACAGCAGCGCTGAGAAGAATCACAAGTGTTACTGTCTTTTTTGCCTCCATGGCGGAAACTGACATAAATGTGTTTTATCTGCAAAAAGAACACCAAGCTACACAGTGACACTGTGTCTGAGTTTAGACAGTGCATGCAGTGCGTGATGCTTTTATATCGAAAGTGGTTTTGTAAACATAAGCATGTGACCGGGCGTGTGACATACATTGCACGTGATAGTCTGGTTACCACTTCATTTTTTTATATAATTTGTTTACTTGGGTACCAGCCAAAATGATGTAATCACATTAAGGACCGTCAACGTATAGTTCATGCGAAACGACGGTGGCCTAGAAAGGTCACGGCACACCTAATTTTAACTGAAACGCAAATGATGGCGGGTTTAGTTTATTAAAAAGTTCAATTTTAAGTGGAATTTTTCAATCTACAAGTTTTAAACGACAAATGCAGTATATAAAAACCCTTAAGCCATTGATTAGTTGAAACAAATTATTTCTTATGTACATGTAAGTACATTGCTTCCTGGCACACGCACGTGTCAGACAAAAATATTTAAAAGATGGGGAATTATGTTCATATACATTTTTTGTTGTTGAAAGATCCTCTTTGATTTATTATTTTGATCAGAGATTAGTGATTGTCGAGGGTGGACGTGTTTTTTATTCGCTCCCGTTTTCTGTTACATCTGCGCCCAAAACACACGACTAATCCCCATTCTATCTCTAATCTCGCATTGAGTGTTGCTCCAGTTGGAGCTTATCAATTATGTAATTAAGATCAAGATCAAGATATTTTGTCCCAAGAAATTTCTCTCAAAGATTATGCAAATCAGTCTTCATTTGTTTCACCAATCACAGCGCGCCATATCAGCGCACTTGGTACGTCGTCACGTGATCTAAATATATGACGTCACATATGGCCCGCTGTGTTTTTATTGACGTCATGACGATTATCTCTACAGCAAGCTACAGCATATCCGCGATATCATATAGTCCGTTTCTGCTCCAGGGTGCCGAAGACGAAGTCAAATACCTACAAATTGGACAACGTTTTCTCGCCCTGTCACTCAAGTGAATCACCGAAGACGGCAGATGATACCTAAGGTTAGTATTTTTCACAAAATAACTGCAATTCGCGTGAAAGCTGCAAGCGAGTGGGGAATGAAGTCTTTCGTGCCGAACGAGGAATTTCCATTGGATTGTACACGTTTTTACAGATCAGAAAATTTTGGGCGGTGCTACATGAAGCAAAGCTATACAAAAGAAAACTAAACCCTGTACAAATACTACAATTTGTATTTAGTATGTGTTCTTATTCCTCCAAGGTGTACGTTAGACCATGGTTAGACCAAGGAGGGGGGGAAATCGGGGACGGTAACAATTTTTTGAGTTTTTTTAAAAGTATTTATGTATTTATTAAACTTTGAAAAGTTGTATTTACATGCACAGTACGTACGTACACAGTGCATTTTCATAAAACACAGTAAAGAGTGTTTTTAGACCTTATATTATTTTTAATAGTTTTGTTGACAATTACATTTTTGACTAGACTGAAATGTCATTTGTTTCAACAACATTTGTTTGTTCATTATACCCTTGAATGTTCTTGTTTTTATGTTTTTTTTAGGTTCTCCATTCATATAAATTAGTAGTACTACTGGCCTACTGGGGACCGTTTGCTAGTTCCGATTGGTGGCTGTTTTTTATCACTGGTAAAACACTATAATAATATATTGTCTAAGTACGTGCCATGAACTACTGAAAAAAAACACCACTTTTTTGCTTTTTCACAGGAATCCTAATCATTGTTGATGGATATTGGAGATCAGTCCTGTTAAACAGTTTCTTCATCAACTTCTAATCAGACAGAAACTTATCATCCCTCACTTGTCAAGATGGAGCAATTAGTAGGCAATCCTGTCACGTTATTAATAAAAGCACCTAACCAGAAGCTAGGAGACCAGACCGTGGAGTGCTTCCTGGAATGGAGTGTGCAGAAACTCAAGAATCACCTTGCCAACGTTTATCCAAGTAGACCTGTGAGTAACTTCCAGCAGGGTTAGGGTGCTTTTCTGTTTTCTTATTGTTGTGAGTCTTATTTCTACTTAATTTTTGAATTCACAATGTAAGGAAATGTGTATGTGACAAAAGGAAGTGATCTTACAAACTAATCGGAAAAGCTTTAAGGTATTAAACAGAACTGAAAGAATTCCTAAATCATACACAAACCCAGATGCAATGCTTGGGTGTGTTTTTAACTTTCGATCAAACACTGATTGTTTTTTGTTTCTGTTTTCAGAATGAGAAAAACCAGAGAATTATTTACTCTGGTAAACTCTTGAAAGATAACCTGCTGTTGAAAGATTTTCTGAGACTGGTGAGTGTTTGCACACAAAATGATTATCAATATCTAAAAACTTCCTACTTCCTTTTACTAATAAGTAGTGAACCAAATCCACTAAAATTCACCAATCACAGTGTGTTTCTTGTACATGGGATAATGGAACCTCCAGTGAGATGCTGTTGATGTTAATGGACTTAGTGCACATGACTTAATATAGCATCAGCAGTGCTTTATCTTTAAGCCTCCTGGCCCTAGTCCACCATAATCAATCAAAATTTATTAACTCCGGGACTGCAGGATCAAGTTTTTCTAAAACCCGCCAAAATGGAGGATGGATTCTGACGGATTTGGGAAGGTTAGAGGTTAGGGTTGAGTTACATGTAAAAAAAGTCATGGTCTAAACCAGATTCCTCATAATTTCTCGTCAAATATTTTGTTTCAATTGTCCTTGGCTTGCATGATGATATGATGAACCTTCTGAGGTACATAATGTTTTTGTTGCACTGTTTTCTTCAGGATGACAAGGATCTCAAGCAGCATACAGTCCATCTGGTCTGCTCTCTCTCTCCTGAAGACCTTCTTCAATCCTTCAAGCCTACTCCCGCCTCTCGTCACTCCAACCCGACCATCGCTCCCACTCCATCCACAGTACAAGGCAGCTCGATAGGAAGCACCTCCACAGAGGGAGTAACAACCACTCCAGCGACTGCCCACAGGAGGCAGAGCACACCTGTTCATGATCCCACGTTACCATCCACTGGAGGGCTGAGGCATAGAACTGCCAGCACTCCCAACTTCTATCCATACAGGTTTGTAATTCTTGTATCTGCTGTGGAACTGCATGGTTTCTCCTATTACAATCCATAATTGTAGACATACTGAGACTGTACAGAATTACGCACTAGCTAACATGGTAGCACTCCCTGTGGAATGATCGTGGGATGGGCTGTTTTATTATCTGCATGATCATTGACAACCCAAGAATCAAATTTGGGTGGCAAATTTCCACTTTGTACGTTTTATACCTAGTTGAAAAAATTTCCATTGTATTCATGTCTGTACTTACTGTAGTGAGAAACTACCCAGAAGAATATTTGTTAGGTTTGTTTCAGCTTCAGAGAGCAGGATAAAACGAGTGTTTGCACTAATAAGCGGGAGGTCAAAGTTCTGAGTCTCACATGAGTAAGCTTATAAGTTAAACTTTCAGACAGCGTTGAGTATTTATTGCTTAACCCTAACCCTTCCACACGCAACAAAGTGCAGCAGGTGGACCTGATGGATCTCTCACAGTGAGCAAAGTCGACACTTTGACAAATGTTGCAATTTGATGCGTGTGAAAGGCAACTCACAGAATACCTCTTGGGGATTAGGGTTTTAAAATATGCGGGGATGGGCAAAATCAAATATTGCAATATACAATGTACATCTTCCTGATGGTAAACAAGGATATGAAGACGATAATTTCTTAGGTAATAACAACAAAACCTTGTGTCTTTTGTTAGTTATGGGAACTACCCGATGCAATACGGCCCCAGTGCTAACCAGCAAGGCTACATGGCAGCTAACCAGCAAGGCTACATGGCAGCTAACCAGCAAGGCTACATTGCAGCTAACCAACAACAACAGGCAATGTGGATGCAGCAGATGTATGCACAGCAGATGGCACAGTACATGCAGTAGTAAGTATACAGTCAGTCAGTCATTTAGTCAGTCATTCATTGGTCAGTCATGGATGCCCATCTATAACTCTAACATATTGAAATATTTCTAGTACATGTACCACAATTTAAACACTCTCTAAAAGGTTTATGAGCAGATACACTGGTCAGTGTTTTTGTCTTTGTCTTTGCCAGATAAACTGCAAAGCTCAATATCAGAAGTACCCTGTGTCGACTTAATATAAAACAAGTCCTGACAAGTCCTTGTCATAGAATGTCTTGCTTAGGAACACAAATCCCTAATTGAAGAGTGATCAAGCAGAATGATTTGTGGGTTACATGTTGCGAATGGGAAGCAAATTTGAATGATGTCACAAAACATTGTCTTCAACTTTTGCAAATTTTCAGCGTGATAACTTTCCCTGACGTCACAAATTCGCATTCGGATTTGATTTCCTGCCAAGTTTGAACTGGTCTTGAAAATGTAAATGTTAAAAGAATGTAAATGTTAAAAGAGATTGTAATTTTGCAATGATTGTTTACTTATTACAGCTCTACTCAATTCCAAGCAGGCGGTGCGGGCCTTAACGCCAACCTGCCTCGAGCTCATGCACCTGTCATGGTACCTCCACCTCAAGTCCCTGACCAACCGGGAGTTGTCAACCCTCCGGTGGCTCCAAACGTCGCTGGTCCTGATCAGAATGTCCGTATGAACGCCGGGCTTGGACCTGCCGTTGATGACGACGATGACGATAATGTCAACCGTGATTGGTTGGATTGGATCTACACGTTCTGTCGCTTTGTCGTCGTACTTAGCTTGGTGTATTTCTACTCATCTCTCAGTCGGTTTCTCATGGTGATCGGCTTCATGATATTCATGTACCTGTGAGTGTCACACCGTTCTTATTTTATACAAAGTTTGTCTGCTGAAACTAAATTTATATCCGTAACTGTTTTCAAATGAAACTGAATGAAATTAGCCTATGTGTTGGTAATAGTCTTTGTAAAGCTGTGAATTCTGGAGCAAAAACCATTTACAAGTAAGTTTCTTTTGCATCGTAATGCAGATATCAAAAGCGTTGGTTCCGGCTGCGACGGACGCCCATTGCCAGGGAGCGACTGAACGATAATAGGAATGCAGAGCAAGAAGACAGGGAACCAGACAACAGTAATCAGGAACAGGTAGACATAAGAACCTTTAATTCAATGTCAGTTGCAGTTGTAGAAAGGTGGAGCTGCAAGAATGAGAATTGCATTTTCAAGGACAAAAATACAGGAACTCCAACCTTCTTAATATCATTGGTAATATCTTATGTCTTCCTTTCTGTTGTTATCGACAGCCTCAGCTGGATGAGTCATCTGACAGAGAGAGCAGTACAGAGTCTCAAGAGGAACCAGAAACTGATTCGGATTCTACTGAGACAACCCCAGTTCCTCCTCAGCTTCCCAAGCCCAGTGTCCTGGCAATCGCTTGGGTGTTCCTGTCCACATTCTTCACTTCCTTGTTTCCTCAAGATCCCAACGTAGCCGCTGCAAACTAACCAATCGTAATCCAAAGAAAGGTCGCGTCCAAAATAGACTTTCAGACCTATGGTTATGGCTATTGTCAGTTTTGTTCATACAGTTTTATTGGATGAAAACTAGACAGTAGCTTTTTTGACAGTAGCAATTTAAGGGGTTTCAAAATCTTTGTTTTGTCTTGCTCTTGGTCTTCATCTTCGTCTTCGTCTTCGTCTTCCAACTTCCGATTCAATGAGAAGCAAACCAAATGGAAATAGTTGAATTTTGTTATTCACTTCAACAGAATGTTAGGAGCAGTTGGGAGCCTACAGTTGTCTTGAGACGAAGACGAAGCCAGAGATTGGAAAACGCCTTTATGCTTGCGGAACCATCCCCGGGCAATTTTGGCAGTTATTGTGTTGCACTTTTATAGAAAGCCTTGAACAAAATAGTCGGGTACCTTTTATGCCGGGATCGACTAAAATAGCAATAGCCAGAAAGACTTATTTGCCACAGGTAGATGATCAATTCGGGCGATTCACAATGCAGTGCGCCACCAAGCGTTTGACTCAAAAGAGCCACTTTTAAACTTTACGGTCGACTTCTTCCGTATATCATACTGTGGTAAAATATCTATTCTTCATTGTTCACGCGAGGTACAACACAAACATAAATGTATCCGGAAGCGTCGTTGATTAAAACATTGTTATTTGCAGAAAAAAATTGGAACTTTAATCGTGCGCGTCCAAAAAGACGTAAAAACTGATGAGTTCATGCAAAATGAATACCGTTTTTCAAACTGATGCCGACTTTTCCCCATGATGCACCGCGGGTATAGCAGGATTTGCGCCTCCAACGGCAGCTTCTAGGTATTGTGAATCGCTCGAATTATTGCAGTATGTCTCTTTCCCCTCATTCCTCTCACCACCAGAACACAAACCCCCCCCCCCCTGCAAATACAAAACAATGGAAATATACTAACATTTCATACCCAAGGTTGAAACAAAGTATTTAAATTTGAAGTTGGCGTTTTCTTCATGAATACCATCATGGACAGATTAGTCTGATGCATTTTTCGCACATCCTTTTGAACTCAAATTGATTGATTATTCTTTCCAGTAGATAATTTTTCCCATGTTACCTTGACAAATGGTAATAATGAAATCAATTACATTAATTTAACAAAAATAATAATAACTTTGCGGAAAGTTTGTGAATGTTTTGGGCATTTCTCATTGGGATTATCGATGAGGATAAATTGGCATAGTTGGGTGAAGGGTAATATTTATATTGAATGTTTGCACCTGTTTTTCCTTTTGAAGTCCTTGCATTGTGTAACATCCCTGTAAATAGGAGTAGAGTTGAAAGGGAAAATACACTCACGAGTCAAAATCAAAAATAGCTCAAAATGAACTATGTCTTTGAAAGGTCTATCATAGAAATGTTCCATCAGAAAGATTGTTTAATTCCCCTCCAATTGAATAGAGTCAAATACTCTAAAATTAAGGGGGGAGGGGGGAAACACCCAAGGTGCCTCATTTTTATATTCTTGTATTTGTGTAATGTGTAATTGACAAGGTTACACGGTTTCTACACTTTGTCCATCCTATCAGTTTGATCTTCTAGTGTTTTGAAGGTGGGATGGTTTATACCCCCCCTTCTTTACTAAAACTAGACACATAGAGAAGTTTAGAGAAGGTACATTTAAAAGTGGTAGTGGAAATGCGCATTTTGAATATGCTTATAAAAAGTCACTATTTCATATTTGACATTAGGAAAAAGTCCAACATCTTAATGGATAAGTATATGGCTATGATGTTGGTATATTAACGTGCTTTAACAGTAGGTTGATAAAAAGTGCTTCCAAAAGTGTCATAAACATTGAAATAGTGTTTATGTGGAGGTTGTGATTTCGGATGTGTTGTAATTTCTATGGCACCATTTCTCCTGATATTTTTATCTTCTTTTTATTACGATGTGCTTTGTATTCATGTGCATGAAGTTAAATAATATGCTAAGTGTACGCTTTTGGAAAACAATTATTTGCATCTCGTATATACAAAATTAAGTATATATTTTTTGATTAAGATTAACAAGATTTTTTTTTTCTTGTCATGTCTTAAATTCATATTTGAAATTTGTCTTTATATTTAAAATCACATTGTTTCTTTTAATGAGAAGTTGGATTTTGGTTGTGTACTGATGATTGTTTAAGACAAATATTCATTGTCCAAATAATGAAATTAAGAATGTAGAAATGTTGGGGGTGGAAGATTTTGAATGAAGATTTTAACCTTTTGTTAAAAAAAAGATAGAATTTGTGTTTTAGTGAACTTGCACGTCTTCGTTGAGATTGGCAAACATGGACATGAGAATCCAGCTTGTTGTGGCTATGGCTACATACTGGTTACTATTGCATTTTTGCTATGGCTGACAAAGCCACACTACTCGGCTGTCTGTCTCAGCAGAGACAAACATTACATATTTAGGCTGGGATTTAGTTTAACATTTTTGAGTTGCATGTTTACGTTGTAAGTGTGGCTTTTTCTGCTCAGAAGACGTAATGGTTCATTTCTATAAATAATTGTAAATACATAGTGCATATCCAATGTTATTCTGTATATTTAAAACAAATGTACAAACATAAAATGTATAAACAATCAATGTACACGTAATTGAGATACAGCTCTTTCTTCAAATTAAAACACAAATTGAAAATGAATTTTGTGATGTGTAATATTTGTCTATCATATTTAGGTTTCAATATTGGTTGCAAAGACCATGAAATTGAATTTAAAATTGGGCCTACATGTACAAGTGAGTATTGACAGGCTAATTTACTATAATATACAAGTAATTTTTTACAAAAATTGAGAAAACCATCGATGATAAAGTTATTATTGTTTTAGATCTAAAATTTGATAGATAAGGTTTCACGTTTTCTTCTCAAAAACGACGTTGAAAATAATCCTGTCATTTTGTGCATTTATTGATTCATTTCCTTGTGATTTATTAATTATTTGTGTATTTTTTTAATTTTGATAGACCCCTATAATTGTCCAACCCAAAATAACACACCATTAATGTGAAAAGGCGCCCTCTGCGGGTTTATTTGGCAGTCAATTTTGCTTCCTAGTTGACGGCTCCCTGACTGCTCAAATGATTTAATATTGAGCATTTTTCAAGAAACCCGGCTGTATTTGTGTATTCCGTTTAACTGGTTTCCATCCCAATGTATTTGCCACACGTTATGACGTCGGTTACCATGCAGTCATTTCTATATTTACATTGCCCAGTCACATACATTACGTCGGTTTGATGCGAGAAATGAATGATTTGACTGTGTGTGTTTACCAGTGTTTATGTTGAAAATATACGTTCTGAATACATGCAAATTCAGAATTGTCTTTGTCTGGCGTGATTAGCAAATTAATACTCGATATAATGTCGTTTCTTTTTGGAAAGAAGAAGCAAGCGGCACCGCCGACAACTGCCGAAGGAATTCAGAAATTGAGACAAACAGAAGAATTGCTTGAGAAAAAGCAGGCGTTTTTGGAAAAAAAAATAAGTGAAGAAATTAAAGTAGCAAAACAAAATGGCACGAGAAATAAAAGGGGTAAGTTGAGCTTACGTCGTTACATGTATTGTGTAATTTCAATTCATTACATATTAATGACACTTTTTTGGCATTGTTTTATTTGAATGTGAACCGGCTCCCAATATAATTGTCATAATTGCACAGCACAGCACCGAACATTTGTTTAGATTTAGAATAGGATTGTTTTACCGTGGTAAATCATCTGGTTCTTTCCTATCGTCAAGGAAATGGGAATCATACCTTAAGTTACACAGTTTAGGACTTATTTTTATTTAACAAAAAACCTTGATTAGAAGAGCCATGAGTCATTTATTCTGCAAATAAATAGGCCTACCAATGCCCGGTACTAGTAGTAGTAGTACCAAAAAAGTACAAATCTAGGTCTACAAATACAATTCGTAAAATAAACCCCCCAAAACAACCGACATTTTACATTTTTAATAAAATCATAGACTTTTTCTGGTGATCTGTGCCTTTTAGGATAAATATTTTTCGAAAACCAGACTGCTGCCACTGTGTTTAATGAGCTAAATAGATAAACACAAAGCCTCGTCCTCGCCCTAACCCGTAACCGGCTTCAAGAGTAAGGCGAGGTACAACACACCACATCCTACGTCTGACTGCGGTGATGTAATATTTGTTTGAAACTATTTAATGATTTTGTTACTTTAGCGGCTATCATGGCATTGAAAAGGAAAAAGAGATTAGAGAAGCAACTGCAACAAATTGACGGCACGCTGTCGACGATAGAATTCCAGAGGGAAGCGTTAGAGAATGCAAACACAAACACGGAGGTTGTCAAGACTATGGGATATGCTGCTAAGGCACTTAAGAGTGCGCAACAAAACATGTAAGACGGTAATACTTAAACAAGGATAAAAAACATATAGGATGATTTGCTGTTCACACATTTTGTACTTGTCTAATAAAAACGCTCCTCAAAATCCAAATGCCAGCTTGTATTTTTTAATGTAGTTTTTTGTTACCCTAACGCTTCAGGGTATTTTGACTGAGAACTGTTCCAGACGCAGCAACAACATGCACCATTTGTCAAAGTGACAACCCTGCCCAGCGCACCAAGATGCATTAGGTCAAACATTTCAAAGTCAAACTGCCACAGAGTCTGTGGTCATCCAATGCAGCAGAATCCATCTCTGGCATTGTTCAATGGGGACTAGCTCTCAATAGTCTTAGACTGTGGTGTTGACAGCTGAATGCATCTAAGTGCACCAGGTCTTTTACCTGATGCACTGCGCTACGTCTGTCGGGGTTAGGGTTAATTAACAAACTTTTGACAAATGCTGTATCAGTGAAAGTTGTGTGATTTTATATTCCATGTTATTTTTTGTTTAGGGGGGTGGAGGATGTGGATGATTTGATGTCGGACATCCAAGAACAGATGGAAGTATCTAATGAAATCAGCGAAGCAATCTCCAACCAGGTTGGATTCGGCCAAGATGTCGACGAGGTAAGTCTGTCAGGGGTTTGTTCCTTCAAATCACGATCAGCCACAAGTTTCTTACCATTCTTCATGAAGTATTCAAACTTTACAGATATTGCGAGTGTGGTTCTGTGAGGCTTGGAGATGGTTTAACAAATAATTCAATGGATTGCTGTGGTCTTGTTGTTAAGAGCATTGAATTCATGGTCTGCGGTTAATTCTGCAGGTTGTGGGTTCGAGTCCAGTCTGGGGTTATGGGGCGTGTACCCTTGGGCAAGGTACTTTGTCACTCATTGCTTCTCTCCACCCAGGAGTAAATGGGTACCTGTGAGGGCAGATATGGTTATTGTGGTTAATTTAGCTGCTTTGCGCCACATGGCAGAATTAAGCCTAGATGGTCTTTGGAATGTTTCATTGGCCCAGTGAGCAGGGGTAATGATTATGTTGTAAGTGCCATGATTGGTTGATATGGCGCAATATAAATTAATATATACTACTACTTCAATTATTATTCTTAATCATTAGGTTCTCAGAAAATAAAGTGTTTATCATTTCAAGGACTCCCCATCCCCCCAAATAATAATAATAAACATTCTAAGATCTAGGACAATGCCTGTATATTGCCCCCTGTATATTATGATAGGCTTCTTGAAGTGAGTGTGATTTTCCCGCTTTGATTTCAGGATGAACTCTTCAAGGAGTTGGAGGAGTTAGAGCAAGAAGAATTGGATGAGCAGCTTCTAAGTGTTGGGCCCAGCATTGCTCCCCAGCTACCCGATGTGCCGACGGAAAGACCTGGTAAGTCTACGCTCCGATCACGCCACTGGTAGATCCAAAATAGGATTGTCAGGGAGGGGGAGGGGCAGAGCTTGGCTTGACCCCATTTCTACCGGGTGTGTTTATATTATTTTTTTTAAGTTCTCAATTTTTTTAAGGGAAGGGGATAGACGACAATTTTAATCCTGTTTTGTTTTTATTATCTCACCACCCCTAACCAATCTGCCAGATGTTGTGCTAATCCATATTATTCTTTTGATTTGAACAAAATCGAAGAAAACTTTGTTGTTTGACTTAGGAGCAACTCAAGTCGACCAATTTGAATCACTCCTATGTCTAGTCCATGGACAATATTACCACTTTTTGCCTGTCTGAAATGAACGCTTGTATTGTTTCCCAAGACTATAAAACGCAGGTTTAAATTGGCATCAGAGAACCTTGTAAAAGGTGGAAGTTTCACATTTGGAGTGATTTTAGGGGACTGATTTTTGTTGCCGATAATTTAATTTAGCTTCAGCTAGATCTAGATCAGATTCTAAAATTCTGTTAGTGTAAAACCTAGCCCGGTCTTTATATGGGGCTTAAAAATTAGGTCCAAAGAAGTTGCCTTCGGTTTAATGCTGTGTTAAATATTGGAAGATTTTGGATACTTCCTAGCAAAATGTTTAGATTTTAAGTTTTTTCTTTCCTTTCAGCCAAAGTTGCAGATCAAGAGGATGAAGATATGAGAGAACTGGCTGCATGGGCGTCTTAACTTGGAGGAAGACTATCCAATCCAGACAATTGATATCCTAATATTATCATAACGGTACTTTCATGTCTAATTTCGCGTAAAAAAGACGACCTTTTTTATAAGACAGCTGTGAGCATCTTTGTCCAAAAGAAAGTCAGTCAACGCCAGTTCATCTAAGAACTTGTAAATACATGTATCGTTAGAAATCACTTTTATGCCTTTTTGTGTGCAGAATCTCTTGTCAGTTGTTTTGTGACAAATTAACGCGTCTCTATTTTTTATGATTTTGCTGCGATTTTTCATATTTATGACTAATTTTATAATCTGTATGATGTCCCTATATCAACATTTGTCTATGAAGAAGTGGTTGTGGGGAACTCTGCTCAACTTCTGCACTGCCAAATGAAATGGAAAATGAGTACCACACAACCACTAGCGCTGCCCTTGTCAGAACCCATAATTTCCCACACTCGGCAATCCAACATGCTTTACCTTACATACGCACTGTGGACATTCCTTTGTATTCGTGTAGTTAACAAACTTTGACTAAATACTCATTTTTCTCGCTTCCCCAAAACAAATTTACCCTCAAATTAGGATTATGGGCCTCTCAGCTGTCCCTTCTATCTTTTCTATATATAACCCTAACCTGTTTTTCCTCTAGCGCTCTTTTTCGGAAACTGAAAAACGGATTGTGGACGTGTGCAAGTCCACACACCGTAACCTCTTCCCGCATCGTGTGGACCTATATTGTTCGGAGGTCCACAGTGCGTATGCAAGACTAACTCACTTCCCCAGGGGAAGGGGGCTCCCCTCTCTTTCGACTTTGAAGTGTAAACTCAATCAATGTACAAAGTCAAATGTAACATTTTGTTTTGCATGTTTCTTGAAGTGGGTCCCTTACATCATTTTAAATATCAAAAAATTGTACTACCAATTTGAGAAATATTTTACTTTTTTAAAAGTGAATAATGATTCTAGGCATCAGCAAAATGATAGGGCTAGATATCCTGTAATTGTCCTGAAAAATATAATTTTATAAAATTGCAATCGCCGTCTGGCAATCGTGAAAAGAACAAGAACTGTCAGATAACGTTTTTTTCTTGGCATCCATGATTATAAAACTTAGTACAGTTAAACAATATTCACTATAAAATACAACCCCCAAATCCACCCATTCCTGATATTACCAATGGTGTATTCTACCTTTAAAATCCAAAGGTAGCCTGCTATTTGTTAACAGTCGACAGGCAAAACTGGTTTTGGTTTAACTACCTTGTATAGCCCTGCCACCCACCTTCAAGATTTGCGAGTGTATGTATTGGTGATAAAACCATGACAAAGTTGTATGTATTGGATCTATGGTGTCAGTACACCTTATGACTAGCCATTCAGGAGGTGAGTGAGGACAATGTCCCCGCACCTTCCATAGACAAAGCATTGGTAAAAGATTGTGAAAATGAATTCTTCATCTCTAATACTCTTAGCTCATACATGGCATAAACCATGGCTGTTGATTGTTGGACAAATTCAACAAAGTTTTGAAAAGAAGTAACTACATGTATTGGTTTATTTGTCATTAAAAAATCTTTTACAAAATTTGTTCATATTCTGTAGACACACAGCAGATTATCACCATTACAACAAAATAGTTGATGCTAGTTTTAAAAAAATGGCTCAATTTGTAATTGATCTGCATAGAAACTTCTAAAAAATGTATTTAAACAAAATTAATGTAGGTAGTCACAATAGAAAGTAAACCTAAAAATAGCATACAACAAAATTATGACAGTTGATTTTTGTGTAAATAAAATGGTGTATAGTTACTGTACAAAGGTCTACACATTTTATTCGTTTGGCTATTTCCCTATGCTTAATTTTAGCTATTATACAACACAAAAACTACAAAAGTATGTAATGAAATAGTACCAGCGTAAAAAAAACCACAATTTGGTTCATGAAGAACATGTATATGAAATTATGTAAGGCCCTTTTTTTTGTCATGGAAGATATTGGGAAAGGATTATTTTATAATGACATTTATTTGCAAATTTTTTTTTACAAAGGTTTGTGGTCAAGAATTTAACCATGGTTCAGAAATGTTCACGTCATGTTTACATAGGACTAAAACATAAAATGTTTAATTTAAAATTCTTTTCTCTATTACACAATTAAAACAATTAAAAGTACTATGGCACTGTAAAACGAAAATATGAATTTATATACATCTTTTTTTCTATCTAAATCTGGTAAAAAGACATTTATATGCACACACACATGTATGCATGTACAGTATAATGGACTTCTTTTCTCTGAGCTAAGCACCCTCTTACCATGTACTCATGACTTAATCATCAAACAAACAAACTATCGTTGGAAATCAATTTGTACAATTATACTCAGGCACTGTAAAAATAATTATACCCTGTTTTTACAATGTGGCTACACAGTCATACTGTGTCTGAAATCAAATGTATGTACCTGATGCAGTACGGAGGAAAAAAGGGGTAAAAACTTTAAGTAAATTAATTTATATTTCCACAACTGCAGCCTCATTAAAATCAATAGGTCTAGTTGGAATGTGACTTCATAACAATACGTTTGTTTGGTCCTTAGAACATAAAACACGGTTTACACGTCTAATTCCTTTTAACATTGTCTATTCCTATTCACACTAGTGCTATTTCTGTACAGCCGTACACTATACAGACTTGAATGAATTGTATCAGAGATTTTGGAGTTGAAGTTTCTCCTCAAGAGATGTAAACTGGTCGATCATCTCATCCAGTGGTTTTGTAGCGTCAAGTACCTTTAAGAAGAAAATACAACTTTAAATGAACCACACAAACTTGGAATATGAGATACCCAATCTAGGATACCCAGGATATTCAAGAATGCTCAAGAGTGCTTCACTTGGGGTCAATTTCATTGAGCTGTTTAAAATCCTGCGAAATGTAACATACAGAACTAAGCAGTAGTTGCAGTTTGTTACATTGTGTTAAGCAACTTGTAGATAAGAGGCAGTATTTTTTAAATACTTACCAATACTGGCGCAGGAAGTTCAAACTTTGTTCTCTTGAAGAGCCAATTCTCGTGCAGCTCATGCAGATCTCGGAGATAGTCGAGGGGTATCCCACACTCCTCTGAACGACTCCGTTCAATAATCCGCTTCTCACACTGCTCAGGGGTGCTACGGAGGTATACTGGATCAAAGAAATGAAATACAGTATTATTTGCTTCAGTAGTTCAAGTATTTGGGAGTGGGGAGGGGGAGCTTCCTTTATCTGCCAAAATTCGACATCAGAAATCAGTTGCTATGCCGTTTGGCATAAAAAGAGTTAAACCGTTGCAGTATTTTAAGACAAATCATGCAAGTATGAAGTCACAGGACAAGTCAACCAGTTATAAATATAACAAT
This sequence comes from Crossaster papposus, assembly GCA_037893245.1. Taxonomy (NCBI): domain Eukaryota; kingdom Metazoa; phylum Echinodermata; class Asteroidea; order Velatida; family Solasteridae; genus Crossaster; species Crossaster papposus. The sequence continues at coordinate 1,329,871 of JBAIAA010000231.1, read as the reverse complement.
TATTTTTAAACAAACTTTAAAGGAAAACTGGCTTGGTCAATTTGAATACATTTTCAAAGAAAACTGGCAGAAGCAGGATTTGAACCTGCGACCCCTGGAATACCGTACCGTACATTTTAATGATCAATTCAAATTTGTACAGGACATGTAATGCAGGGCAAATTGTGTTCATGTTTGTTTACCTATATGGTCAATGTGCAGGTATTTTGTTGTCAGCAGCCAATCAAACCACTCGCTCAGTACATTGTACTCCGGTCTCTGTAACTTCTTAGCCTGGTACAAGTTTTCTATGAAGCAGTACTTGCCGCTATGTAAGGAGCGTTCCATCATCTTAACACGTCGCTTCGTCTTGGCCTGGTGCACCTGAAGCATAGTAAACTGCACGTAGGACTGGAAGGCAAAACTCCATCGGTTAGGATCCTGATACATCAGATCCAACATGTTAGATCCTCGGTTATCCTGCCATTTGTGCACAGGCTCCGGGAAAACCTCAATCCCTTTCTTTTGACTAAAATACTGCAGTAATGTCGACTTTCCACTGCCAATGTTGCCCTCAATTACAATCTGCAAAACAGCAATTTGTAAACACGTGTAAATGATTCTGACACGGTCCTAAATCCTTCAATTTCAATATGATTTTCCACACATTCTAGTAACAAGTAACAATAGATATGACTAGTCCTAGTCCTATCTTTTTTTCACAAATTTGAAAGGGTTTTGTAAAAGAAATAAAAGAAAACTGCATATTATAACCCTTAAAAATGTACTAGCCCCCCCCCCCCCACTTAATAAAAAATGAAGGGCATATTATACAAATCAAACAGACATGAAGTACACAGAGTCAATTAAATATAATTATAATTATAATCAATAAATCATGTAACAAACTTCCTCGCTCAGTCATCAACATCCATGACATTTACAATGACATTGACCATTGTGAATGAAAAGGTCAATACAATATTTTGTATACATATAACATAACAAAATAAAAACAGGATCTTTGCCCCTTTCACACTTGACTTACCGTCTTTGGTTTGTCAAGTTTAGGACCAACAACACTGCCACTTTCAATGACATTGACAATGTTACTGACTGCACTGATGTCGCCGAGCGGTGCCCGAATTTGAACTTGAGAATTTCTGGAGTTCAATCGATTCAAGTCAAATCGGTTTTGTCGAGTCAGAATCATATTTGTAATGGGACTGGGCAAGTCCCCATTACCAGAATTTTCCTGATTTTCGTTTGACATATTTACTAATACTATTGCTAATTATTTCAAAAACTGCACGAATTGAGCCAAATAATATTGAACTAAAATTACTGTTGAAACTCCCGCGCTTACTTTATGTAGTCTTATTTCTTGACCAATTACATAAAGTAAGAAACGGGTATACGGGCACCAGTCTAAAATAGAAAGCTTTTGTTTATTTTTGAAAGCGGTATCATTAAACATTTAGGGGGAAACTAATGAAATTGTAACCGGACCTTACTTTAAGAATGAATTTACAAAAAACGAAAATCCATTTATTACAATAATAGTACATGTATAATACCTGTTGTACTTTTAACTTTTTTAAAACTCTAAATTACTCACTGCATCCGAAATACTCAACTTTAATTTCAGTATTTCCCATCAACCCTTCAGTGATACATTTAGAATGAACCAATACCCCTTGACCTTCCCCAAGGCGCGGGGTTTTTGAGATTCCCGCGGTATTATCCAAAGTGCCAAATAACGCTCGACACATCGTGTGTGGTCACTCATAACTAGTCGATGTTTATTGGTATTTGTCGACCATTATATAAATATTTTAAAACTTCACTATTCTCAAAGAAATCATCATTCCAGATGTTGGGGGAAAATCAAGAGAATTCGGAAGTATTGTCTCAAAGTCGATCACATGCAGCAGCAGAAATGAAACGAAACCGCCGCGAAAAACCTCAGCAAGGGACTGGCACTGGCAGCACATGCCACACCAGCACTGCCAGTGCCACACAACATCGCGTACTGAATGATATCAGCTCACAGTGCAACAATATAAACAGTGGAAATGGTACTAAATCTGCTGAAAAAACAAGGACGGTAAGTGTTAATTTTTTATTTCATCAAAGGTGAAAGGTATTTGTGTTTTTTTGTTAATCATGGATGTGTTTACTGTTTTGTTTGTCATATTTAACTTTGTTGTTGTAGACTCCACTTTGTGTGGCTAATAAAAAAAATGAACTAAGTTTTATATGGTTAAACCAAACTTAACTTAAGAAGGTAAATACTAAATTCTATCATGTTTAGCTAAAAAATTGTAATCTTCTAACTATAGATAGTGTAGTGGACTGCACATATATATGTCATTATCATTTGAAGCAAATTCCATTCAAATCATTTTTTCTCATGATGTAACCTTACCCATCCTCCATGCCTTACCTAGGCCCTATTTATAGAATTATACCCTTATCACATGATTATATTTTATAAGCCTAACGAGTAACCACTACATAAATTATTTATACAAACTTTGTAAATATTTCTTCTGCTACTGTTAGATTGTTGTGGAGGGAAACATCGGAAGTGGAAAGTCGACATTGCTTAATTATTTTAGCCAGACGGATGACATTGAGGTCTTTCCTGAGCCGGTCCACAAATGGCGGGACAACAAAGGACACAATATACTGGTAATAGTAGTAATTAGTGCTAGTAGATATACTAGTATTATTACTTATACAAGGACTGCCAAACGTTTTGCGGAAAGAATGTAGTATCCTGCTGCCACTTCTTTGGTTGTGTACAAAGCAGGGTTGTAGTCGAGTCCCTGCAAGTCCTTTCACAAGTCCTTTCATGAAGCCAGTCACAAGCCCCTTCATAAAGGCAGTCGCAAGTAACTGGATGAACAATGACAAAGGAATGCCTTTGTCAAAGCTTGAATAGCTTGTGATTTGAATCAAAACTGAAGGACTTGTGATGGACTTGCAGGGACTTACAGGGACTTGTAGGGACTTGTGATGGACTCGACTACATCCCTGGTACAAAGTCTATCAAAACATTTAACACTTTTAAATTCACTGGTTTTTTTTCACAGGATCTGTTCTACAAGGATCCTGCTCGATGGAGTTTTGCCTTTGAATCTTACGCTCAGTTCACCAGGCTACAGGTGCACGAAGCTAAGACAAACTGCAGGATAAAAATGATGGAGCGCTCTATATATAGCGGCAAATATTGCTTCACTGAAAACCTGTACCAAACGTAAATTATACCTTTCCATTATGTTCACCATAGATTAGTTTCCACCAAAGTTCACCAAAGTAGTCCAAAGCTGTCTTGAGCCCTAACTCGAACAAAGCCAAAGGCTGTTTTCTGGATTTCAAATGCTTTTATGGTCTTGGATTTTGTGAATTTCTTTCACAGCTTTTGTATACTTCGCTTGCCTTCTTTAACTTCTTTTCCTTGCCAACTTTCCTATTTACTGCTGTTCCATCACAATTTTAGATTAAGATTTAAGAGATATTAAGCTTTGAAACTTGTTCTTGATCTTAACAAAATAATTTCCATCACATAAGATGAGAACACATTCTTTCTCTTGAATGGGATTTAGTTTATTAACTGTTGTCTTTGATTTTACTTTAATTTCACAGTAAGCAGTTGAAGAGGCCAGAGTACAACGTTCTGTGCGAGTGGTTTGATTGGCTGAAAACAACAAAAGATCTTCACATCGATCATATAGGTAAGAGGCTAGTCTATCTGTACATAAACAGCATGTAGCACCTTGCAACTACTAGTGATTCATGTTTTCGCCATACTGACTTAGGTAAGTTAAGTGTGATGGGATGTACGCAATCTGCAAGACTTTACGTGATAAGTGCCAAGCAAACAACAGCAATGCATTTAACTCTCTAGTTTTTTTTAAAATCCCGATCCATAAGTTTTACAATCTCTTGAAATAAAACTTTAACCTAAACATGGCAACATTTGATTTTGTTTTGTTTTTATTTAATTTCACTTTTCAGTATATCTCCGTAGCACCCCTGAGCACTGCGAGAGGCGGATTATTGAACGGAGTCGTTCAGAGGAGTGTGGGATACCTCTTGACTATCTCCGAGATCTGCATGAGATTCATGAGGATTGGCTCATCAGAAAGACAAAGTTTGAAATCCCGGCACCAGTACTAGTAAGTTATCTGCAGCATTTACAAAGTAAATGTCTTATCAGTTTTAGGAATGCTTACTGCTCGGAGGATTGTAAGCATACCAACTAAATCTTGGTATCCCGTCATATTATAATTTGTTTTTCTTTTCTTTTTTAGGTTCTTGATGCCACCAAACCACTGGATGAGATGATCACCCAATTTAAAAATCTTGAGAAGGAATTGAATCTAAAATCCGTTTGACTCCTCCTTCAATTTCATTTCAATTGTCGTGTCTGTTGTAGTCAAGTGCATCAAAGTCATGCCAGGAGTAGATTATAATTTCAAAGTCAATTCTGCATCTGGTGACAAAGACAATTTTGTTTAATATAAATTACTTGTGACTTTACTTTGATTGACTCGACTATAAAGTGCCTTAACAAAGACAAAGGTGTATTGTTCTTTTTAACAGTGTACCAGTATTTATCTCTTGTACACATTCAGTTTTAGTCAGGTTGATTTTGTTTCTGTATTTTGTACAAAGCATTTAGTATTTTAGTTATTCTTTAAAAAAAGCCAAACGTTTCTTACTCTTGAGATGCTTTATGAAATGTTTGTCTATTTTATACATTTTTTATTTTAATTTAGGTTTTTAATAATTCTCAGGTGATGACTCAGGGTTGTATAAGGGCCAGTAGCAAACCACAAAACCTCATTATTGTAAAACTTGACATAAAATAATCTGCTTTTAAAAATGTATTTAAGGATATTGTGTATTATATGGAAGACATCCTAAAGAATGTTATGTAGATTCATTTTAAATGAAAACAAACTGCCATTGTGAATTATTTTTGAGGCCTTAGAATGAAAATAAAGATTGTGGTACAGTGGTCACTTTTTAAATAATTAATGCCTCATATTTGATCGTTTTTCCCTCGTGTCTGCAACAATTTGTTCTCATATAAGCAGGATGGTTAAGTGAGCTACATGTACTTGGGTATTCCAACTAGCGCCAAATTATAAAAGTCCAAAGAATGTTGCATCTTGACGCATCTGTCTTAATATTTTAATGGTCAGTCCTAGCAAAAAATTTGAAGTAAAGGCATGAATCTAGGACTAAGAAACAGCAATATTGTTTTTAATGCACTTGATTCGCCTTAGACCTTGTCCACTTCACAATTGCTGATATAATATAGTAGATAGAGATTTCAAATAGACCGTTTGCATGTGGGTGGAGTCTGAGGGCAATGGCTTTGTACTGCGTGGATAGACATGAGTAAACCATTCATTGTTACTAATTAAACAAACAAAAAGACAACCTCAGATACTTAACAGCTTGGTCTCTTTAGAAAAAAAAACTTGCTAATGTTTTTTACCTATTAAAAACTGTTGGGTTAAAACTGCAACAATCGGATCTGGGTTCGACAGCATTTTATTTAAAATACTTGTATGATGACACACATCAAATCGTGCATTCATTTGTGAAAATGTTTATTCAATCTCATTAATGGAAAAGGAATATGGAAACTAATTCTAAAATATACACTGTACACGATTACATATTTTATTTTATACCTGAGTAAGATTTTAAAAGTAGGGCGAGTCTGGTTAAAATTAAATTGATTAAAATATTTAATCGATATTATGCTTCACAATAGTAATACATATATACATGTATGTATTTATTATAGACAATTTTGAATGTCAAAATAGATTTTTCTGTAAAAAATCTGTGAGTAGACCTTGTATCTTGAGGAATAAGTTAAAAGTAAAAATCTAAAAATCTAAAAGAAAAAAAACTAAACGAATTTATCTGGAAATAATATTTCCATGTATAATTTATAAAAAAACTGCTGTAAAAGGGCACAAATTGGCAAACGATGAATCTACACAGAGTCTACGTACCTGTACAAATACCAAACAGTTTAAAATGCAACACTTATATGTGTCTGTACATGTAACTGTCATACACAGAATGAACAGAGGCAATATATTGTGTCTACCAGGCAGACTGGATAGTTTTACTGAAATTCTAATTCAGTTTGGATTTCCTACATAAAACAACTTGATTCCAATATATTTTACAATTTACTAAATGCCCCCAAAATATCATAGTTTATTAAATCCTAGTTTATCCTCGAGATAGTTGAACTGTTCTAACATCTCATCCAGGGATTTTGTAGCGTCGAGAACCTGAATAAGAAAGGCAGCAGACTAATAATTAATTAATTAACAGAGCAGATCATAGGAGGAAAATCAAAGAATGTAAGACAAAGGATTTGTAAGTTTAGTAAATCTACGATCTACTGCCCAACTTCTTCTGTGCAGTACGGAGTTCAAGACAAAGAATTTTCCATGAAAAACTTACTAATACTGGAGCAGGAAGCTCAAACTTTTTCCTGATGAGCCAATCTTCATGTCGCTCATGGAGATCTCTTAGATACTCCAACGGTATCCCAGACTCCTCTTTGCGACTACGCTTCAAAATTCGCTTCTCGCACTGTTCAGGTGTGCTCCGAAGGTACACTAGCAGAATATTGACAATGGTTAAGAGTTGTGCATGTAATATCGAGACATAGCTGTATGTTTAACAATTTAGAATATAATAAATACACATTATTCTTGATCTGTCCGACTCACCTATATGGTCAACTTGGATGTCTTTTTGAATCAGCCAATCAAACCACTCCGTCAGCACATTGTATTCTGGTGTCTGCAACTTCTCACTATATTTTTTAAAAGAAAATTAAATCTTAATTTAACTGCAAATGATACCCATTTTCTTTTTTTCTGACTTATCGCTCAAGATGATTTTTAATTTTTTTTAAAGGAAAATAAAGTCCCAAACTACATTCGGTCTGGTTCACATCTCGCGAATACGATTTTACAATGACCATGATGAATGAAAGCAAGGAACGAAATAAAGTTAGCTATGTTAACAATTCTAAGCCCCCCCCCCCCCCCCCCCCCCCTAGCTTGATGCCAATTCACGGTCAACATAAATACCAACTGCCCTTTCTGTAAACGGAGTCCAGTCTGATGTAAAACCTTACCTTTCGTACAGGCTTTCAATGAAGCAGTATTTGCCACTGTAAATAGAACGTTCCATCATTTTGATTTGACAGTTGGGTTGCGCTAGGTGCAACTGAAGTAATGTGAATTGATGATACGATTCAAACGGACAACTCCAACGACTTGGTTCCTGGTAAAACAACTCCTGCAAAAATGAAATCAAGCAATAAGCAATGGCATAAAACAAATCTTGCTTAAAAAAAACTTTAAAAAAACACACAAACAATACTAGCACAAATTTGTAAACAAAAGTATAAAAAAAACTTAGATGTGATTAAATTTATAATACATAATATTATTTTTTAATTGCATTGCAAAAATTACATTTTTTACTTAATTTGTTCTAACATATTAAGAAATTGTTTATTATTGTTCAAACAATATAAATATCTTGAATTGTTCAAAGTTTATTACCAGCATATTATCTCCACGGTTGTTCCTCCATTTGTCAACAGGTTCAGGAAAAACCTTAATATTATCCTTCTCGCCAAAATGGTTCAGTAATGTGGATTTTCCGCAGCCAATGTTGCCCTCAACAATAATCTAAAAATGAAGAAATATCAAAACAATTGAAAATTAAGTACTAATATTTAGCATGACTAGAGTAGGCCTATTTTTAGGACACTAAACAAACAAACAAACAAACAAACTATTCACGGGTACGCACATGATGTCAGAGATTATTTATCAGTTCTAAAGTATATTTCTGTACTTACACTTATTGGCCTGGCTTTACGTTTGTCGTCTTCAGCTTCAGTCATTTTGATATTTGCAAGTGTTGAGCTGATGTCACTCAATGGTGCACGGTTTTCGCAGCCCACTTTTGAGTGCGGTGTTTTGACGTCAGTCATGACAGTTAATCTGTCGCCACGTTTCTTATTCATTTTTGTCGAAGTGTGCTGTTGGTTATCTTGATGAGCGGCAGAAAGTTCTTTACTTCCTCCCAACATAATTAGACTAGAGTAGAGTTGCGTAAAATAGGAACAAATTAGGCACATTCACAGACCTGTGATGTAGCGATTAAAACATAAACAATCATTCAGAAATTCGCGCGGTTATTGAAAAAACCCGCGCTTTGAAAGGTTCGAACAACCCACAAATCTTGTGGTCGGTTTTAAAATCTTCTAAAGTAATGTTATTTGTCATCAAAAACTACATGTATTATGACTTCATTTTTTTCCAATTACATTATTTTGATCACTGTTTCCAAGTCCGAATCGTTCAAATTGATTATGACACATACTTTAGTGCTTGGGAGTTTCTACATATGAGTTGAACCCTCTTATAAAAATGGTTTCGCTCCAAGTAAGGTTTAAAGTTCATAAGAGGAGACTGATACCCGACTTATCGCGAAACTACTGCGCACAAATTACCGTACACAAGGTGGAATTAAGACTGCTATAAAGCGTGCATATTCATAGGCTAAAGTAAACAGAGCTCAACGCGGACGTGGACTTTGTTTTGGCACGCTTTTGGGGAGATAATCACCTTGGATTTATATTTAATAAAAGCTATAATGAGTAACCTATCGAACCATTTGCGGGCGTTTCTAGGTTCTACGTTTGTGAGAAAAGTGACTTTAGGTTGTCACAATCAGCAGCAAAGGACAAGTTTAGTCAGAAGAATGGCGAGTGCTGTTGCTTGCAAAAGATTGGTTGGAAAAGTGGCCGTTGTCACGGCATCTTCTGATGGGTAAGTATGAAGGGCGTGGTGGTTGCCTATAAATGACTGGCCGGCCACACCCCGCCCCGGTGGTATGGAGGCCTGTTATCTCATGTTTTTTTATGGAGGTAATTAGTTTATCTGATCATTGTGTAACCATGGATTTTTAAAGTAAATAACCAAAACGGCGAGTGTAAAATTGTGGAATTATTTGTTGTTCTCAAAAATAATATCCAGATACAAATTTAGATGCCAATAGAAAAAAAATTAAAAAATACACTAACAAAGTTATAAAAATATGTTGACACACCGTAGATGTTGTCCAATTTATTGGTTTTTATGTTTACAGAATAGGTTTTGCGATTGCCAAAAGACTCGGTACTGAAGGTGCTCATGTGGTTATCAGCAGTCGTAAGCAGGCTAACGTAGACAGAGCCCTCAAGGAACTACAAGACGCTAACCTAAGCGTTAGTGGTATGGTGTGTCATGTGGGAAAGGCTGAACATCGTACCAAACTTATCAGTGAGGTAAACAAAAACAAGTGTACAATAGCCCTAGGTTTTGATGAGTTGCTCAAAGCTTACAAAATAACATTGCAAATTGTAGTGAGGGTCAACGCTTGACACTCACTATACTTAAATTACCTGTAAAATACCAACATACGATCGGTTTTCAAACAAAAGACAGTGAAATCAGTGTACATGTATGAAGATGTTGAATATTTTGGTTGTTTTCTTTATTGAACAGACTGTGGCTAAGCATGGTGGGATAGATATCCTGGTGTCTAACGCAGCAGTGAATCCTGCAATGGGACCGTTTCTTGAGGTGAAGACTAAGTTGTTAAGCACAATTTACTCGGTCACAATAGGTTACCAGGCATAGTGTTATATTGTGATTACCATTTGGCTGGTTCTCTGCATATTTTTGCTAAGCCTGTAAATACATGTATACTAAATTTACTAAATTTAAAATGTGTTTCAAGTGTTAGAATGCTGACTCTCTTATGATGTCATTATAATCCCTCATTTTTGTGTATATTGTTCAATGTAGGAATGTTCTTTTGACATATTGGGAGCTTGCACACAACTTTTCAGAAGCATGGAAAAAAATGTTTTTTTAATTCAGATCCTACAACCTAATCTTTTTCTCTTTCTCAGCATGCTACAATATATAAACAAAATAAATGTTTTTGTATTTCAGACAACAGAAGAACAATGGGATAAGGTAAGATGTCCTTTTCCCTCAGGTTTTTTCATTGTTATGAAAAGTATGAATCTAAATACAATTTTGTTGGAACACAAACGGTGGAAATAAAAAGGTCAAAGGAGGGAAAACCATAAGAAACTAAACTGTCACTGTCCAGCTTAGAGAATTAGGTTCCTGTTTTTGAATTGTATAGTAATGCCAGTTATTGTTGTATATAATGAAAGTAAACCAGAATAATTCCCTGATGACTCCATATTTTCCTCTGCAGATTTTTGATATCAACGTTAAAGCTGCATTCCTTCTCATCAAGGAGTGTGTTCCGCATATGAAAAACAGAAAGTAAGTGGATCGATGTTTGATGTAAATGGTGGTGTACCTTTAAAGTACCATCTGAAGAATGCATACAATGATGGTTTAAAATTATTTCATGTTTGTTTCAGAGGTGCCGCTATTGTCATTGTGTCATCCGTTAGTGGCTTCAGTCCGTTTAATGTAAGTTGAAAAATAGAAGAAACTCTGGCAAAACGAGACGGAACTGGCACATATAGCAGAGAAAAATTGGAGGGAAAACAAGAATTAGGATTATTTGTTTTCAGATTTATTGATATTTGCATTCGTTGATATGTCTAATGAACACATTTTAAGGAAATAGTATAAAAGTGTGGGTGTTTTTTAAAAGGAAAAGCTAATTGGAATCTTTCATTTTCAAATAAACAAATTTTAAACCTAAAAGGCCTTTTTCTCAGTTTTATCTTTTTTTGACATGTTGATGAATGCGAAATTTAAACAGCCTTTACTTGCAACAAACAGTCTGGTTGAGAGACTTTTAATCTCTCTTCTTATACCTGCAAACCTTTATTTCAGACTATGACCAAGTCTGTCTCATTTTTCCAGAGCACCTCACTAATTTTGCCAATACAAGCATTTGATTACTATATTGCATTTTTTTAATTTTTACTGTTTCTTGAAACAAGTTCCATGGAACAAGTTTTACATCTCTGATTTGCCTTTTGATAAACTAGGTCAAAGATTTTCATAAAAATCACGGAAAAGTCGTGAAAATACCAGGAACTATTGTTTGAGAAACAAATTATTGTCTGTTAAATGTCTTCATTAAATAGCGTTTATTACCTCTTACTCTTCCTGCTAACTGATGCCTAATTTTAGTGTGTGCAGCGATGCGTTTCAGCTTCTGCTTGAATATTGTCACATTGTTCACCTTTTATAGATCTTGGGGGCTTACTCTGTCTCTAAGACCACTCTCCTTGGCTTGACTAAGACGTTGGCTAGAGAGTGCGCTCAAATGGGAATCCGAGTCAACGCCATTGCTCCTGGCATCATCAAGACTAAATTCAGTGAAGCTGTGAGTAGACTCCACCTCTGGTCTTAACAACCCTAACTCCCTACTTTTTACTGAACTCATCGGGACCAAATCTGCCAAAATTCATCACTCACTCTGATTCTTATACATGGGATAATGGAACCACCATTGAAGTGCTGGTTAATGTTAATGGACTTAGTACATTTTTTACTAATACCAACAAACACATGTCTACTGTTGGTATCAAATTAAGTGGGGTCATCTTCAGTTTTTCTTTCCTGATTTGTTTTCTTCCGTTGTGATGTTTAGTTGTGGAAAGAAGACTCCTTCTTAGAGACATCTCTGATGACTGCTTCAATCAAACGGTAAGCAGCCAAAAACCAAATTTCTGCTATCCAATCAAATTTGTATTTAATATGAGTAATGCTTGAAACAACTTTGGTATTCTGACTCAGCTGCAATTCTGCTACTACGAGGGTTTGCTGCTGTAACCACTGGGCCATGGCATTCTCATAAAAACACTTGTTTGTATTCAAATTTAAAACCTTTTTAATTGGAGACTTTCTCCTTTGTTTCTCCCAAGGGCTGGCGAGGCAGATGAGTGTGCGGGGACCGTTGCTTTCCTGTGCTCGGACGATGCTTCCTACCTCACTGGAGAAAACATCGCAATCACTGGAGGCATGCAGTCACGACTATAGTCAGGCTCCCAGCAAAAGTAACTACAGGTTTACCATAAAGCCAAATAGGAGATATGACCTGGCTGTGATTTGTATTCCGCACCCATACTCGGGAACTAACCATAAGATGCGTTTGATTAGGTCATCGGGGTCAACTTAGGTTAGCCCTGGGTCATTCGATTAGCTATGTCATCATACTCTAGACTCCAGGTCAGAAATACTGGTTGAAATAAGTCACATTGTGATTACACCCAAGCGTGAAATTAACAATATGGCAGCCGGAAAGCAGAAAAGATCAAGTGATTCAATAAGTTTAAACATTATTATTTATTGACCTCATTGTGACTTTAGAGACTATAATTCTACCTCAACTGTTACTTTTTGCAATTGACAGAAAGCAGTGATTCTCAAATTATGACACTATCCGAAAAAAGGGCGTTTTGTTAACCCCTTGAAGTTGGTATTAATTCCTTACTCACCGGAGTATACGCATGACTGCACAGCAGCCTTTGTCCAGCAGCTGCAATGCACAATAGACCTGAGTGTGCAGCGTAGCACAGCTGACAACAGCATTCCGGACGGATTAGCGTGCCACGGCCATAGCTGCTTCCTAGCCATAGCCGCTACCCTGCATCCAGGGGTTAATGGCTACCATCACGGCTACAGAGCAGAAAGAAATGTTGAATCAGAGAGTAATATTGACGCTATCTTACCCGATTTCAATTTGAGTGTCTGGTTCACGCTATGATATTCCTAATAAAAACACAATTAAGGAGTCAGAAAACAGACAGCCACCTACGTGTCGGGCTCTCGACCAATAGGAATGGCTAAACTGTCTCAAGTATTTACAAATATTAATTTAATCGGTTTCTCTAATTGTTTAATATTTTTCTTTTTTGGCAGTCAAGGTGTGTCTTTAGTGTTAAAAGCCTGACACTTTACATTTTGGTTTGTTCTCTAAGGAGAAAACATTTTTACTGAATATTAATTAAAAAACGATGACATATTATGTGGAATGTAATATATTTAAATTTTAGTTATAAATAATTTGTTTGTAATTGTTCTGTATCTTACTTTTTGTATTCATGTACACTGTACAATTACTTCCCAAAAGCAAGCAGATTTTGGCGGGAAAAAAGTTAGTCATGTATATTTTAAATTACACATTGGAGAAAGTGTACCCCCCAACATGTTTTTACCTTTAAAGAACTAATAAGTTATTTATGAGCGAAAAGTCTTACTAATAAAGAATTAACATACTTAGTCATTTATTAAAACAGTAATTTCAAATATCTGCTATATATTTATTTACAACTCCAGCCAAACTTTCACACAACAGTCTAATCTGGGGAACACTTTATTCTTCCAACTTTAGCAGATTTAAAACAATTCTGAGTTTGTGACATAAAATAACACTTTTTGCTCAGAAGGATTTGTAATTGGTGATATAAAGGTTATTTATTATAATTTATTAGAATTCAAGTTTCTTTGATCTCAAATGTTCTCCTTTTGTAACCAAGGCAACACATAACCAATTACATAAAAGAGATACCGTAACAATGATTTACAATTATTAAAAAAATTCTTCAGAAAAGAATATTATCTTTATAGATTTTTGGAAATAAACTCTTTAAATACGAAGTTCTTTTTTTCTTCAAACAAGTGTGGATTGTATACATAGATTTAGGGCAAATTTTCAGAAATTTGAAAGTGATAGAAATAAAGTCCAGAAATCCATTCCATAAAAACAAATTGGTCTCAATAGAAATTGGTCTCAACTCGGTATTCGCGCGATTTGTGAAATGTGCATTATAATATTGAGCAAGAAAGCAAGCCATTATTCTTACGTTTTGTTTATTTTATTCTTACTTTAGTTGTCCACTTTTGGGGTGGTAAGAGTCGCCAAAGTAAAATCCAAATTTCTACTCGCAGAAAATTGATTTTTTTTCTTTCTCTGTCAAAAATTGCTGATAAGGGAATGATTTCTTTCCCTAAAAAAAGACCGCCGACTCTAGATTGCTGTCTGATCTCCCAACTCAATTATGTTGGTTCATGAGGGCTAAACAAGTTGCTGTGTCTTCCCAGCCCAACTCCTGTCGTCTTGTTCGCATTTTCTCCTCTAAACCACATAAAAGTCCGAGTTGAGGGAACAACATCAATATTCGAAAGCAGAAATGCCGGAGATGATTTTCTAGCTACAAATGAGTCAGCTGTATTGGGGTCAGGGGTTAGCGGTGGGACACTATATTATTAGTGGTAAATACAAAACATAAGCTAACTTTCATAAAATTGCTGAACTTTTCATACCAGTTTGTGCATGTCATACCCTATACCCAGCACGATTTAAGGCAGAGAAGACCCATTTTTGTCCCACCTGTACACGCTCCAGACTATTTGCCTAACCCCCCCCCCCCCCCTCCCCCTTCCCCCCCCCCCCCCTCCCCCTTCCCCCCCCCCCCCCCCCTCCCCCTTCCCCTTCCCCCAAGAAATCTGTAAAGAATTCCTGAGATTCCGGAAACACAATGACCAACACAAGAGAGGTGGGGTTCCCTCTGCCTTATCTCGCTTCATGTGTAATGATAATAAAAAGTAGTCCCGTAGCAAATCGGTGAAAGAAAAACATTCCCCAAGAGCCTTCACATCTGCACTATAGACTGGTGTAATTTGCATACATTCGTACAGTTCTGCCTAACAGGACCTGCGCAGGAATTCGGTTTACAATTTTAAAAATAAAATGGAAAAAAGCAAAATGCGGTTTGTATTATAATTATGCAAATAAACGTCGCGGAATGTTACCATAATAGAGTGCCGTAAAAAAATTAATGGTTCGCGCCCAAATACTTTTTGAAAGTTTTACATGTACAGCAATGTTTATGCAAATCACTTCGCGGAAGATTAGGCATATTGTTTTGTCAGTGATAGGGCAATAACAAATTAACTGGTCCGCGCCCTTAATGCTTTTGAAATCACAGCGAAAATAGATGGACTAGCGCTAGGGACCATGGACCATGTGCTTTATAAAACCAACCACACGTGGTTCATCACGCGTATTCGTAACTTGGCGGGCACGCGCGGAGGGTTACAGTGAGGACTTTCGAAAGACGGTCACAACAGTCGCAGTAAGTTTGTTATATTTTGGCATGAAACCTTGAATATTTGGCCTTAAAAATTACTGCACTACTGTATAGGTGCTTCTAAAATTGACGTAGTTGTAAACTCTGTTCAAATTGTCAACTGTTTATACGAGAATTTCCGTCGGTGATTTTTATTGAGATGGGCGTGGTCGACCTTTGAGGCGATTGTGTGGTTATACGCCCCTGCCGTGTTTAATTTTGGTCCAATTCGAGTCGAGAGTGTTTATCATTCCAAATCGAATTTATAACATTGACCTAAAGTATACTTCTCTCGACTCAAATGAGACAATTTTGTTTTAAATGTTGAAGAGTTTTTTGTGGTAGAAGATGTGATTTTCTTTCGCCTAGCGGTTTTGTCCTGCAACTGTGCAAGTCAACGCGGTAGTACAGTATTCACTGTGTCGCGGTGATCGCCATTTTTATTTCGTGTCTTGGTTACAACCGCTGTGTACATTGTACGTGAGCATACTACCGGGTACGTACAAATAGATGTATTGTAAGCAAACAAAGAGGGCACATCGTCCACTGAATTCCTATAAAGTTGCTGTCATTTATTTAACAGATGGTTGTGAGGACAGAGAAACTCAAGCCTTTGAGGTGGATGCCTTAACGAACGCCACAATGAACCACGTGAGCCAATCTTGAACTGAAGGAATGCCAGTGTAACTTCCACCATAGTCCTTGCTGGTTTGTTGTGATACCGTGCCCGTCAAACAAAAGCTATTGAAGTTAATAATATGCTCTAGAATCCGGCCTGCGTTTCAGTCGAGTCTGGGCCAACTTCCTAGGGACAATATAATTTTCTCAGTAATCTCAAAATTAGTAATTTAAATTGAAACATAAACAAATCTATATAATAAATCTGCATTAGACCTAATCTCAACCTCATAGGGTGTGCAAGTTTATATTAAAACTGTAGGATTCGTGACTTTTAAGGTTCAACAATTTATTTGACAAATACAATCAATTTGAAAATACCTTGAGGGAAAAATATGCCACTTGTTCTTAATATATAAAATAATAAACTTCAAATAATCTTTTTTAACCCCAAACCCTAGAGCTATGCAAAATCATATTGAAATTTAAGGATTCAGGACTCCTAAAGTTACAGCTAAATATTTTTAAAACTAAACTTCAAATATTTTAAAACAACTATCCAGTTTTTAAATCTGAACAAATTATTATTTAATAATGCTAAATTTTAAATCCTTGCAGCATTTTTAAGTCATTCTTCTGCATGTAATCATTAAACAGATAACTCTACCATCCATGACAATTAACCATAAATGACAATCGACCATTCATCCACTAACCATCCACTAACCATCCACTAACCATCCACTAACTATCCACTAACTACTAATGTTATGCACCAACTATTAACGTATCACTTTAATCACTAACCAATTAAAACCTAGCAAAACATAGGGCTAGGAAAACACACTTTTTTAAACTTGAGCTCATCAGTTGTGCAATTAATTTTCCTAAGCTGAATTGCTACACTAAATCTTAGAACACAAAATAAGTGTAAAATGAAAATAAATTAAGGTAAAGTTTGAACTAAGTTTAAGGTAAAACAAAAATGTAAACTTAACTAGGTCCTTATGAAAGGGAAATCTCCATCTTTGCAGATTATACTCTAAGGAAATTTATAAAAAGATAATCAAATTAAACCAGACATCAAGGAAACCTTGGCCCTGTACAAAGTTGGAATAATGGTCGGTATATAGAGCAGAAAATTACAAACTTTAAAGATTGCCTCCAAGCTGTCCGTACATGAACTTTGAACAATGTGAGGAAGATGAGCAATAAACTCGTATCATGAGGATAATGTCAGGACAGGGATGTTTCAGCCAGAAAGGTTGGATGTTAGTGTGCGGAAGAAGGCAATCATTATCCATGAATGGATTCATCGCTTCTAATGTTGTGAAATGAGAGGATAAGGAATTTGAGGAACTTGCTTACCATTTTGCAAACCTAACTTGAAGGATGCTTGTTCGCAAAGAAGACTCTTGCTTGGAAGGGCTAACTACCAGTGGAGGCCAGTCTCATTTGGAAAACTAAGAGGTAACTTTTGGCTAATAAAACAAATTGTTTATCGTATGCAGTTTCATTAAACTACCCTTTTTCATTTTAAAGATTAAATAAACTTATCCAATTATGGCATTTTTTTACCCCCCAAAGTAAAGTTCTTTAAAAAAAAATTGAGAATATGTAAACATTCTGCCAATGTCAAAATTGCACTAAGATTGCATGTTACCATTTCCATCCATCTTATTAAACGAGGCCTAATAACCCCCCCCCCCCCCCCCTCCCCCCAGAGGCACAAACTTTCAAACTTTCCTCTGTAGGGGAGTTTCAAAGACCACTAACAAAAAATTGGGCCTCCACAATCTAAATGATTTTAATAAAGTTGCTCACCCATGCCTTTCAACAAGTAATTGTTTGTCTTTAAATTTTCAATACCTCAAACATCTGAAAATATTTAATATATTTGGCACAAACAGATGTACCCGACGAGCCGATTGGTACCCTGTCTACATTGTTTATGCTGATTAAGGGTGGAACCGGCTTACCAGCAAAAATGGAATCATCGGGCCGTAAGTATTTCAAAATTTAATAACCAAGTAAAAGTGCAATAACTAAATTAAAACAGTAAAAGGCTAGTTCCCCGGTCTTTAATTGCCATACAGGGTGTTGCAAAAGGTAACTCCAAAACCTGGTGGTTGAAAAATGAAATGCCATTGCAACAAAAACCAGAGGAAATGTGATCTTATTCTACTTGATATTTTTCACAAGAGGGCCGTTTTCTTTTCTGCAAGGGACTCGACGATAAATTGTTGCCTTCAGTAAAACTTTAAAAGTTTATCATCTATTTGAAATACCTTTGTTCCTTTACTCTCTAGATGTGTGGCTTCTGTGTCTTCAGTTTGCCTGTTTTGCGATGGATCTAGATGGTACCTGGCATGTTTGCCTGTTTTGCGATGGATCTAGATGGCACCAGACAGCTTGGGTTTAAAGGCCGGGGAACAAGTTTGCATGTTCGAAGGTGAGGTAACCTTTATTTTTAGGCGGAACATGCACAAGCCCTCGGAAGTGAGTCGCGTTGGATTATTCAGAGTGAGTCAAACCTAGATTATTTTTAAATATTGCAAGCAAATTTGAATTCTTTCGCTTCCGATAGAGAGTTCACATTTGCTTGTGATTGTGTGGGGATGGTGGAGGTTTCTCAACAGATCATCGGCTCAAATTGAGCACGTCGAACATCGGCTCAAATTGAGCACGTCGGTTCAAGACTAGCAAGACTTAATCAGACAGGACTTAGGGATCACCTATATCCCGAAGTCCTTAATATGGATTATGGGATCATCTATATCCCTAATTCCTAAGGCAAGACTAAGTCAGCAGGACTATGGGATCAGCTATATCCCGATGTCCATCCAGGGGCGGATCTAAGGTGGCAATTCAATGGGGGGCAATCGGCTCCTTGGGGAGCAAGCACAATTTACTCCTGGGTGGAGAACGGGAAAATGTCTAGTCGTCACAAAGTCGAGGGTCAAAGTCAAAGGTTAAAAAAAATGTTCATGAAACATGTAGGTAATTAAGTTAAGGAACTTGCCCCTGGATCCGTCCCTGTTGTAAGGCTTCATCTGCTGAAAGACGAAGGCTCCACACATCACTGGAAGGCTCCACTAAATAAATTAATATATATTAAACTATAGTACACTGCCTTTAGGGCATAAACGCGTTTGTGCTATCCATAGGGACATTTTTTTCTAGTAAACATTAAATTTTTAGTTCAGTGGTTTTTTTTTTTTATCTCTCTAAAATCTGAAGGCTAAGGGATCTGTTATATCCTGATGCCGTTAGGCTAGGACATAGGTGGAGTTTGCTGGGTCTCCATGGAAAAAATCCATCATTTTGGGGCTGGTATCCTGGGACCTTCACGTGGTGGCCCTGTTTTGACAAACCTAACCAGGATATTTCACTAGATGCAGATGGAGGCATGATGGCCTCATTGAGCATACAAATTTTCATTTAATATTTTTTTAAAATAATTTTGAACTCTTTGATGTGGATTTTGTATATAAACCTTTCTAGTAGCATATCAATTTTTTTTCCTAGAGAAGCAATCGTCTTCCAATCCATCTTTAAAATACTTGGTGTTTTGGGGTTTTTTTGCTTCAAATTCTTGCTTCTGCCTTCCCCTCCCCGTCCTAGGATATGCCAAGGACTCTCTCAAAATATTTTCTTAAGATATCAAACATCATTTTTCTTTTGGTTTCTTACAGCCAAAACTGCCTCAAAGAAACGGAGCAGATTTTATCTGTCGCAATTGTGAGCAAGGACCATTCGTTTTACAAGGTATATGATTATATGAGACATTCTGACAGAATTTAACAAAACTGGGCACAGCTCAAAATGAGGGTTTGCAGCTATTGGAAATGGAGAAGAATGCTTCTAAAAAACCACTTTAATTTGATGTTCTGTTAAGATATGGCTGTTTAAATTAAAGTTGGCATTTATATATCTCAAAAGTAAAATAATATGAATTAGTCAAATCCTTTTGTAGTAGTGAGCATTGACAGATACCATTTAATTTTATTAAAACTCTTTAATTACACTTTTTTTTAAACAATTTTTTTATAACAAAATTGTGTAGTAACCTTATATGCAATTGTAATTCACTTAAAAGCCACCTTATTTTATATGGAATTTCTTAAGATTTTTGCTTAAACATCCGAGATCTTTAACATCCGCTCATTATCAGCTCGGAAGGATTTTGTAGTATCGAGTGCAGTAGAGCAAAAAATTAGTGAAGAAAGTATTTGGAGCTCATGCTACAGTCTACTTGTTATAAATCCCTCAGATTAAGTCCTCTTTAAAAATATTTACACTTTGTGATTTTTAACAAGTTGTACCAATTTATTTTATTTTTATAAAGGAGCATTTAGTTGAATAATTTGTTATGCGGATAACTTAACATCAACTATGTAATTTCCTGATGAAATGCTATTCCACTGTTCACTATATATTGTTTTTATTTGTAAAGTTGACAAATGTACATCTTTTGTTTCCATCATATATCATCCTCTGCAGGTGAACCACACTACGATTAGGATTGGCAGCATCATTCAGACTTAACCTTGTAACCTAGGAGAGAAAGCTCCTCGACTTGGAACTCGGACTGGGGGTTGATTTAATACGATCAAGATTTAAAACGGCTGGATTTATTAAGGATTCAAACACGAGTTTAGAAATTAAAACCCCAGTTTTGGAGTTGGTCAAGATGGTATATTTTTTTTAGCAGGCATAATACAATTTATCATGCCACATTTGGCCCCCAACATTTTTAATTTGTTTGAAGTTTGTGTTTTTGGTTATAACCAAGTATTATAGACTGGCAAATAAGAACATACAAAATATATAAAAAAGAAAAATAAACATTGATATTTTGTGAATATATTTAGTGCTAAAGTTACAGTACACTCGACCCTGAACAATAGAGCACTGTTAGTACAGCATACTGCTTATAACAAGAAACAAAAATAGGTTCCAAGTCTTTGCTTTTCTATGTTTTCTATTATTGATTATTGATTACTGTTATTCAAGGCACCTTTTATATAACGAGGTAAACCCAAGGACTTGGAAGGTTAGACTGTATAGCATTTGTCAGTTGTGCATTTTTATTCTTTGAAGCAGATAGTTTGTAAGCATGAATTTCATACCTTGTAATACGGTCTCGTTGCCGATGGTAGTATTGTGCATGCTTAATTAGGTGATGATCGTGATAATTAGGAAGGTGACTGGTCACGTGAGAGGATTCGACCATTAATAGGGAAAATGAGTTGAATTGTCACAGGAATCTTGTTTTCATATCACGCCAATCTGTTATCTGGTATAACAAAAATTGATCAAGTAATTGCTTACTGTATTCAATATCCTACAGGATTTGTTTTTAATGCTTATTTAAATTTTAACATTATACATGTACACAGTATGCATATTTTGTTTAAAGGTAGGAAACGCCATTTGCAAATATCGAAAACCTTTACTACCGAATTAGGAAATATCTTACTTGGGCCCTATTTGAACGTAAATAATGATTGTAGGCCATCCAACAAAATCATTGCGCTAGATACCCTATAATTGTTCCGAAAAATAAATGAGAATTTAATAATTTACGATCGCCAGACGGCGTTCGCGCAAAAAAACCAAGAACATGAGAACCACTGCCAGACGCCGGTTGGAAACGAACGCCTTTTTCTTGTTTTCTTGCGGTATCCGTGACTGTAAAACTTTGGACAGGTCAGTTAAACCATGGAGAAATAAGACACGATATTTAATATACCAAGGAATTCAAGCAATTACCAAAAGTGTATCCTACCTTTAAACTCCCTGTTTTTTATTTTACTTTATAATGAATTTGTATTTAATGTTTCGATTAACTTATTGTGAACCAGTCTTTTGCAAAGTATCATGGCAGGAATAACTTTGTTTACATAACTACCAATTGTTGTGCAAATTTGTGATTAAACATTCTAATGTACAATTTGTTTTGGTATACAACTACAACGCCTTGTTTAAATAACGCACGGCAGCCACGATCTTGTGTCCATCTTGAATAAATCCGAACGGGAATAAAATGCCAACAGTCTGATTTAACCAGTTCGCGCCGGATGACGAATATAAACGCAAAGTTTTCCCCAGATTAAAAACGGATGGCGCATAAACACGCCACGAGCAAGGCTGGAAATGCGTGGGTTTGCTTCCCGGTACTATCGGCCTGAACTCGGATCGAGTTTCGTTAAAAAAATAATCCCGTGCGTCGGCTCGGTGATGTTAAAATAATCCCGGCGCGAACTGGTTTTAAGGAACATGATTTATATAATATATTCTGATAATTTCTAATTTGACTATAAAAATGCCTCTTGAGAGTATATAATGCATACAATTAAATGCTTCACAAAGGTCAAAATCATCAAACAATTCAGCGAGGGAACTTTTTATCGATTTATTTGTATACCAACTATTGCGAGGCTAAACAAACCTCAATTTTACACCTTGTTACCGAACTATACTACGACATCACAACACGACCTCGAGTGAATAACATTTATTTGTGTGCATCTCGACGAAAATTCATCAGTGATTCTAAAATCAAAATGGAAAAGAAAAAAATCGATCTTGAATAATAACTATAAAATAACTTTAATTTTGCCGATAATACACATTTGCCCAGATTGTTTTTTTCAGCTTGGTTCAGCATCGCGTTTTGGCAGACTTACAAAAAAAGTAAACACCATTTTGTCATTTGTGCATTTTTTTCCTTATTTGATCGAAGCAGCAAAATTCCGAAAACGGGTGATTATAAAACCTAGCCTAAAGTCTTATCCCTGTGGATGATATACATCCGAGAAAACAATATTCCAAGATCTCATTTGATTTTAATTCATATTCTGCTCAGTCGTAACTACGCACACGTGTGCGTTGTGTCAAGGCATGTACGCACCATCATCGCGAAAATGTCCAAAAATGCGTCCCAGAATCGCATCTTTGAGAAAATACATCTTTGAGAAATTACGTTCTTTTACTACTTTGAAGCGACGGTATAATTATACCACAAGGAATTATTTCACAGTAAGTTCAGTGTCGATATCATTTAGTACGAGAAAGCTTTTCAACATTAATTTGGTTGGTTACTTTTTGGATAACTCAATAACTGCAAATAGTAAACTCTGCCTCAGTAAATTGAATACATGTAGTATTAGGCCTATACAGAATGAAATAAGTTCATTTTCAAACCAATGTGTTTGCCGTTAACGTCGGCCTTTTATCAGCATAATATAATATATATCCCTAACTCTTTAGGTGTCATACTGATCTTGGAGGATTTAGAACTCAGTGTTAGGGTCGTCCATCCGTCAACGTTCTTGCTGAATTTACAGATCGAAATGCAAGCAAGATTTATCGAGGTTATTGCCCATTTGTTCATCTTCGCTGCGAGTGATGTCGTTTAACTGACAGATCTTTCCGCCGCCGACTTGTCGCAGATTGAAGGAGCGGCATCGAGGCTCATCCCGGCACGCTGAACGGCACGCGATGACACCCTCTGTGGTGGAGAACTCATTGGGATGTGAGACGGCCATCACCGTCGGTCTTCAGGCAGAACATCGACGAAGCAGCGAACATATTGACACCGATTGGGCCGACGGTGGACTTGGTGTCGACAGGATCGCCTGGGTTGACAGTGGACTCGGTATCGACTGGGTTGGTAGTGGACTCGGTATCGACTGGGTCGACAGTGGACTCGGCATCGACTGGGTCGACAGTGGACTCGGCATCGACTGGGTCGACAGTGGACTCAGTATCGACTGGGTTGGTAGTGGACTCGGCATCGACTGGGTTGGTAGTGGACTCGGCATCGACTGGGTTGGTAGTGGACTCGGTATCGACTGGGTTGACAGTGGACTCGGCATCGACTGGGTCGGCAGTGGACTCGGCATCGACTGGGCTGGTAGTGGACTCGGCATCGACTGGGTTGGCAGTGGACTCGGCATCGACTGGGTTGGCAGTGGACTCGTCATCGACTGGGTTGGTAGTGGACTCGGCATCGACTGGGTTGGTAGTGGACTCGGCATCGACTGGGTCGGCAGTGGACTCGGTATCTACTGGGTTGGTAGTGGACTCGGTATCGACTGGGTTGGTGGACTCGGTATCTACTGGGTCGGTAGTGGACTCGGTATCGACTGGGTCGACAGTAGACTCGGTATCGACTGGGTCGACAGTAGACTCGGTATCGACTGGGTCGACAGTGGACTTGATATCGACTGTGTTGGCAGTGGAGTCGGCATCGACTGGGTTGGTAGTGGACTCGGTATTGCCGACTTTCGAGAATTCACCGGATTGGTCGACAGTACATGTATATTGGTCGGTAACAGTTGGGTCAAATTCGGTAGCATTGAACTTACAAATAGCGGAATGGTTTTTGGTGCAGCTCTCGGCATACATGTTTCCAGATTGTACAAATACACAATCTCCCTCGTAGGGTTGGTTTAATACCATTGTGTGCAGACACGGCCGACCGCTGCCACGTACCCACTTGTAAGTCACATATGTGTGTTCCTTGATACAGTCGATCCATAGCTCGTTAATCCTAAGACGTGTGGATAGCATCGTTGTCATCTTTGTTTGTTTCATCACGTCTCCGTCATGATGTAATGCCACCATTGTACCGCCCAGAGAAGAACAATTATTGTAGGCGTTGTACCATGATTGCTGACCAATGAAACAAAATTTGAATCTTTGTGCCTCATGACGACTTGCATCCTCAGACCTGGATGTATCCCCACTGTGCATTGCATCTATGACTCCGCCAAAAGCGATAGCTACAACGCAAGCCGTCAACAATTCCATCTTTGCAGCTAAAAACGAACAGTAAAGATCCTTTTTAATAAACCGAATGTATTGGAACACTTTGTTGACACAAATTCCTAGAGCATAAATTCATATGTTCCTTGGATGTTATGCTGTTTTCATTTAAATGTTTGCAGTTCAACTGTCGATTGCGTTCTAGAAAACGGTGCAACCGCCAAAGCCGAGAAGCAGCCCGTTAATGTGGAAACTGGGGCGTGAGTGGAACCACGAACTATAGCCTACACGTAGTTGCTGAAGAAAATCGATATATTTTAATTTGCATATTGAACGCGGACCTCTATCATCACCTGACATCAAGACACGGTGACTTGTCCAATTGTTCTCAAAATGCGGCATCTTCGCTTCAATTAGTAATATTCTTCCTCGCCAATAACTTTATTATTACTCTGACTCTGGTAATATGAAAAAGATGAAAAGGGTCAAATGACCGTGAACGCCACGCAGTACGCGCCTCGACAGTTGGCGTTTTTAATATATTCTATGTGACCAATATGAACACGTAGGTTTTCTTAGACAAATAATTATGTAAAGCCAAAACGACAAATTTTAGAATATAGATTTCGTAGTTGTTATTACAAAACTGAACTAACATTCTTTACTTCAACATTGAAAACAGACTTTACAAATAAGCACCCCCACCTGGAAACTAGAAAAAATTGGTGCGTCGCTTTGCAAGTTTGTCACGACGACTCTGGGCAAAGGGCTATAACCATTTTAAGGCCTTTGGATTTATGTTCTACGCTTGGTGTATACATGACTTATAGGTATTAGGTTTAGACACATGCTAATCAATTATAATGTTTGGTGATGCCGACTTTTTAATTAATGCCATAATCAATGTTATCGCAAATTGGCGATAAAATATATAATACTCGGCACACGGGCAGCAATTGCTCTAGGAATACCCAAGTACTGGTATTCAGGTCATAAGGGGGCAGGACTAACACGAGATGCCAGAGTGACAACTTCACGCGCTTGGCAACGATTGGCCAGAATATTGCACGTGTACTTGCCTAGGTGTACGCAGAATGGCCAATCAGTAGCCAGCATTGGAAGCAGAAGCGCAAATACCCTTGATTTACGGGCAAGACGTATTCCTTTGATCTAAAGAAATAATGTAAATATTATACCTTTATTTAATACTTCGACATTTTGGGGGCACCAATCTGTCCTAAATTCTGTATCTCCGTATCTATGTTAGAGTTTCAGGTTAATTATATTTCTGAATGTATAACTTCGACATGCTTTAATGAATTTGATGTAACTCGGATGCAGTGACCCTTGATGGGAAGACACAATTCTTCATTAGAATACTGAGGTCAAAGGCCATTTAGGGGTCATTTTGAAGTTGTCATTTAAATAAATATGCACACAATTTGACTTTTGTAAAACACAAAGATATAGAAATTAACCGCAGGAAAAGGCAACACTTG
Organism: Crossaster papposus; assembly: GCA_037893245.1. Taxonomy (NCBI): domain Eukaryota; kingdom Metazoa; phylum Echinodermata; class Asteroidea; order Velatida; family Solasteridae; genus Crossaster; species Crossaster papposus. The sequence continues at coordinate 1,303,810 of JBAIAA010000231.1, read as the reverse complement.
CGATCCGAGGGTCACATGTAACTAAAAATTTGCAAAATTCGTTAAATTTGTAAGTTGTAAGTGGTTAGCCTGGCATTTTAATTCAAATTGGTCAAATTAGGCAACATTTGATTGTTCTCTACAAATTAAATGTTGCCCAATTTTAATTAAAATGCAAGGCAAACCCCTTACAAATTTAATTAGTTAAGAAAAAACATTGTTTGCCCAAATTTAATTAAAATGCAAGGCTAACAAATAAACCCTTATATTTCATAACCCCATATGAATTAAATATTTTCACAAAATTCTAATTTGGTCCAATTCTAAATAAAATGCAAGGCTAACTCTCTACAAATTTAATTTGAGAGAAATCAAATTTTGCCAAATTTTAATTAAAATTTAAGGCTAACCCCTTACAAATAAAATTTTTTAACAAAAATAAAATGTTGCCCAATTTGTATTAAAATACAAGGCTAACCCCGTATAAGACTAATTTGTTGAGAAAAATCAATGTAAAATATAATATATCACAACAATTGAATTTGTAAGGGGTTAGCCTTGTATTTTATTTAAAATTGGGCAAAATTAGATTTTTCTCAACAAATTGAATTTGTAAGGGGTTAGCTTTGTATTTTAATTAAAATTGGGCAAAATTAGATTTTTCTCAAAAAATTTAATTTGTAATTTGTATTTTAATTAAAATTGGACAAAATTAGATTTTTCTCAACAAATTGAATTTGTAAGGGGTTAGCCTTGTATTTTATTTAAAATTGTGCAAAATTTGATTTTTCTCAAAAAATTAAATTTGTAAGGGGTTAGCCTTGTATTTTAATAAAAATTTGGCAAAATTAGATTTTTCTCAACAAATTGAATTTGTAAGGGGTTAGCCTTGTCTTTTAATTAAAATTTTGCAAAATTAGATTTTTCTCAACAAATTGTATTTGTAAGGGGTTAGCCTTGTATTTTAATTACAATTCGGCAAAATTAGATTTTTCTCAACAAATTAAATTTGTAAGGGGTTAGCCTTGTATTTTAATTAAAATTGGGCAAAATTAGATTTTTCTCAACAAATTGAATTTGTAAGGGGTTAGCCTTGTATTTTAATTACAATTCGGCAAAATTAGATTTTTCTCAACAAATTGAATTTGTAAGGGGTTAGCCTTGTATTTTATTTAAAATTGTGCAAAATTAGATTTTTCTCAAAAAATTAAATTTGTAAGGGGTTAGCCTTGTATTTTAATTAAAATTTGGCAAAATTAGATTTTTCTCAACAAATTGAATTTGTAAGGGGTTAGCCTTGTCTTTTAATTAAAATTTTGCAAAATTAGATTTTTCTCAACAAATTGAATTTGTAAGGGGTTAGCCTTGTATTTTAATTAAAATTGGGCAAAATTAGCTTTTTCTTAACAAATTGAATTTGTAAGGGGTTAGCCTTGTATTTTAATTAAAATTGGGCAAAATTAGATTTTTCTCAACAAATTGAATTTGTAAGGGGTTAGCCTTGTATTTTAATTAAAATTCGGCAAAATTTGATTTTTCTGAACAAATTGAATTTGTAAGGGGTTAGCCTTGTATTTTAATTAAAATTGGGCAAAATTAGATTTTTCTCAAATAATTAAATTTGTAAGGGGTTAGCCTTGTATTTTAATTACAATTCGGCAAAATTAGATTTTTCTCAACAAATTGAATTTGTAAGGGGTTAGCCTTGTATTTAATTAAAATTGGGCAAAATTAGATTTTTCTCAACAAATTGAATTTGTAAGGGGTTAGCCTTGTATTTTAATTAAAATTGGGCAAAATATGATTTTTCTCAACAAATTGAATTTGTAAGTGGTTAGCCTCGTATTTTAATTAAAATTTTGCAAAATTAGCTTTTTCTCAACAAATTGAATTTGTAAGGGTTAGCCTTGTATTTTAATTAAAATATGGCAAAATTAGCTTTTTCTCAACAAATTGCAATTTGTAAGTGGTTAGCCTTGTATTTTAATTAAAATTGGGCAAAATATGATTTTTCTCAACAAATTAAATTTGTAAGTGGTTAGCCTCGTATTTTAATTAAAATTGGGCAAAATTAGCTTTTTCTCAACAAATTGAATTTGTAAGGGGTTAGCCTTGTATTTTAATTAAAATTGGGCAAAATTAGATTTTTCTCAACAAATTGAATTTGTAAGGGGTTAGCCTTGTATTTTAATTAAAATTTTGCAAAATTAGATTTTTCTGAACAAATTGAATTTGTAAGGGGTTAGCCTTGTATTTTATTTAAAATTGGGCAAAATTCGATTTTTCTCAAAAAATTGAATTTGTAAGGGGTTAGCCTTGTATTTTAATTAAAATTTGGCAAAATTAGATTTTTCTCAACAAATTGAATTTGTAAGGGGTTAGCCTTGTATTTTAATTAAAATTTGACAAAATTAGATTTTTCTCAACAAATTGAATTTGTAAGGGGTTAGCCTTGTATTTTAATTAAAATTTGACAAAATTAGATTTTTCTCAACAAATTGAATTTGTAAGGGGTTAGCCTTGTCTTTTAATTAAAATTTGACAAAATTAGATTTTTCTCAACAAATTGAATTTGTAAGGGGTTAGCCTTGTATTTTATTTAAAATTGGGCAACATTTTATTTGTGTGAAAAATTTAATTTGTCATTTAATTGAATTTAATTAAAATTGGGCAAAATTAAGTATTTGTGAAATATTAAATTCATAAGGGATTAGCCTTACATTTTATTTACAATTTGTCAAAATTAACTATTTGTGAAATATTGAATTTGTAAGGGTTAGCCTTGAAATTTAATTAAAATTGGGCAAAATTTTCTGAAAAATTAAATGTTTAAGGGTTTAGGTTTATTCTATTAATTTTCCAAGTATTCTATTTATCATTTGGAATCGAATTAATGAGACCGATCTAAAGTTTAAAAATGGAGAACAAAAAAAATGTCAATTTATTTCTACAACTTGGAGTTTATTAACACATGTTAAACAGCAAACAAAATATGTATACTTGTCATATATATATATTACATAAATGACTATTCAAGTCATTAGTGGTGACAATTAATTATTGTAAATTACATTTGTGCATTTTCACTTTGTTTAATTATTTTATAATTTATTCTGCAATAAATACCCGCAGTCACAATACAATGCATTGAAAATTGAATTGGAAGCAAAAATAATAAATGAAACAGTAACTTGTCGGGACTTGGATTACTTTTAAACACACACATTTTCTTTTTACATATACATAAAATAGAAGAGAAAGTATGTGTACATTTTGCATTTACTGGTAATTAAAAATCCTGGATGTAATCAATAAAAAGCAATTTTTGTATATTTTTTTTTAAATTTCTTTTTAGGGGGGGGGAGGGGGCGCGGCATCAACTTTCATTACCCCCTATCCCCCCACCCTCTAAAAAAACCAAAAACACAAACAACCAAAACCTTGGTGATTAAATCGACACACCATATCATTAATTCCCCATCATAATCAGTATAATAAAAACTTTAAGAAAATTTCCAATTTCTAAACAAACTAAATTTCAACATTTCCAAAATTGAAACAAAAGACATTGCAGCTGTAACTAAATTTCCAAACATCGAAATTTGATTTCAGAATTCTACTTTTGTCTGCTCCTAGGAATATTATGACTCATCTTGGAGAAACAATTGTTTAAGCAAAACAAACAACTGAAATGACATTAGTTTAAAATCGCTTAATGAATGAAATATACACACAATTCTTCACACTGTCCTTGTATGTTCTATCGAGATTCAGCACCATTTTCAATTCTAATTACACTATTGCTTTGAATACTGTACAGAGGGGGAAAGCAAGATGACAACATGATATTAGGTTGATATCCAAAACAATGAATGACACATTCATAGGTAATGTTTACAATGTAAGCTGGGTTTGGTGATGATAAACGGGGATGATAAACTACTCATAATGACCAATGTATCTTCTAGAGACAATGTGCTCTCGGACATCACACGTTTACATCTGTATTCAATTGTGTACAGTGATATGCGCACGCATCGTGTTTTGCAAAAAATTAGGTCGAGGAGTAACATCAAAGGTCAGGGGCCAATTTCACGGAGCTGCCAAGCACAAAAAATTTGCTTAGCATGAAAATTTGTCCTTGGTAAAAACAAGGTTACAGACCAAATTTTCACGTGATCTTTATTGTTTTTGATTGAAAATCAGCTGGTTTTTTGCTTAGCATGAAAAACACGTAGAATTTTGGCTGATAACTTGTTTTTAATGATAAAGACGTTTTTGTGCTAAGCAAATTTTTGTGCCTAGCAGCTTCGTGAAATTGGCATCTGATCTTCATTGAATTATCCAACCTTTGATGTCAATTCTTAACCAAATTTATGCCAAACACGATGTGTCACGCATACCCCTCTTTATTCAAAATAAAACCAAACATCAAAACAAAACCAAAACCTCTTAAGACTAAACATTGAAGGAGGGCATGCATGCACCAAACTAAACAGGAAAAAATGAAAAAGACAAACAAAAACTAAAGTAGTTTATTAGTTTATTCTGTGATGGCATTACTAACTTTATTTTTAAAAGGTATCGCTCAAATTGAAACAAATTTGAGTTTAAAACTTTTAAAATTCCAATTCAGCTGCTGAGCAGAGTGGTTTTATTCATTTTAAAAATTGAGTACAAATAAACTCCATTGCTGGTGTTTGGCAGTGTAAGTACTAGGCTAAAATGGGGGCAAAATATAAATGCCATTCCCTACCCGTACTCAATGTGAGAAACACGACAGCAAACTTTAAAAATATGTTTGAAATAAGTATTTCTTGTAAGATGGGTGCGATAATGAGAAAGAAATACACTTCACAGAAGAAATTTGATAAACAGCTCACGTTAATTTGTTTTTACCCGATTTAAACAATTAATGTATGCTTGGAATTGACATTTTACAGATCAAAGGATTCACAGGTGTTTCTACAGTAGTAAACAGGTGTTTATATAATTAGGGGACAAATATTTTGAGTACAACCTTTGGTGTTAAAAATATTGATTAAAAATACTATTATGGCAGCAGTCAACGAGAGGCTAGACTCGTCTCAGTCCTCATCTTTGTAGCGAGCCATGAAACTGGAATGGAATTTCTTGAATCGTTGAATCACATCCTTGAATTTCTCCACGGACGGCAAGATGGTCATCCTGTAGAAAACAGTCCAAGTGATTCCGTTATTCATTGTGAGAAGAATACATCAATTACAATTCAAGGCCGGTTCATTCTCGGTGCTAAAGCAAATTTGTGACGTCAGAACAATTTTTGCACTGCAAATTCGGCCAAAAATAGACAAAGACAAAAGACATTTCAACTCCAGTGAATGTTTGCAGCGAATACTTCGTGACGCCAAATTCGCTTCCTGTTTGCAGTCACAAGTAGTATAAACAACCTTCAAGTTGATAAACGTCAGCTAAAAGACCTCAATCAATTTCGCAAGTGACCGACTATGGAGCTCAAGTTATAGTCTACTATTTGTGCATTTTAATCGTTTGAAGCAGCAAGTGTTCTCAAGAATGATGCTTGACAACTAATCTTAGGTCTGGCTGGTACACAGTGGTCCTTTCCTACTAGCTCTATAGTCTGGGTTCAATTCCTGCCCTGGTCTATATGAACATTTGGTTTTCAGTCCGTACCCAATTACATAATATAGTTCTGGTGTGCCTGCCCCTCCCCCCCCCCCCCTCCCCCCGACTTTTAAACTACAAATATTACATAAGTAGATGACACTTTGTGACAACTCATACAGGCTGTGTGAACACAAACAAATCTTATCATCTTCAGACAGTGAAGTCACACAGAGTGTTTGAGTCTTTCCTTATTCTGAATGAGTCGTACGTTAAAAAGAAAAGCTCAACGTTTGGACGTACCTGAAATGGTATGTTCCTGGTCGTTGGCCGAATCCCGACCCAGGAACAACACAGATCCCTGCTTCCTCAAGAAGATGTTCAGCATAGAAGACGTCTGGTGCCTTGCCTACCTCCTGGTCAAAAGATAGAGACAAGAGTGGTGAATTCAAACTCAAACAAGAATGTTAAAAGTAAAGACTGTAACATCAGCAGCTATTGCTGTCATTCCGGAACAAGAAATACAGAGAATGGGTCTTTGGCAATCGGGAGTGTATCGCCGTTGTAGCCGTATTACACCAAGGCTTGTTCAATAATGAATAAATAGCGGCATTTCACTGTAATTGATACTCGGACCAAACTGAGCATTCACATCGTTGAAGGGTACACCTTCACTCTTACCTTGGCTTTATTGATGGCATTCTGTGGTAGATCTATCCTAGGGAAAGAGTACATCGCACCCATGACAGGGTTACAACTAATCCCTTCCACTGAGTTGAACGCCTCAGCGACTATCTTAGCCTTCTCTGCTAAGGGCAAACCTTCACTCTTACCTTGGCTTTATTGATGGCATTCTGTGGTAGATCTATCCTAGGGAAAGAGTACATCGCACCCATGACAGGGTTACAACTAATCCCTTCTACTGAGTTGAACGCCTCAGCGACTATCTTAGCCTTCTCTGCTAACGTCGATAGCACGTGAGCCTTCTCCTGCAAAACCAGGAATAGAAAGCGATGTGGGTTTATTGGACAACAACGATCAACACTAAGCGAAATACAGCGTGTAAGTAGACCTTAAAATCGTGCCACATTTTACGAGAATACACCATACCCTGGCACTGTGTACAGGATCTACAACGTGTCAAACCTCCTATTTTTTGCATCATCAAGAAATTTATTGAAAATAACTTTGTTGACCTCAACTTTCGTTCAATCGATCACGCAGATAACAGTTGGGTAAATTCAAACTCAGGAGTCTGTGACTGGACTAGTCAGTGAACGTGAACTGACGAGACTTAGACAATCTATTCAGCTAGGAGAGATCCCAAGCAATTAGCTGGTCTACGTAGCTTGATCAATGGGGATAAATCTCATGGTTCTGTTGAGCAAGGTATTCACTGCAAATCCTGTTTATAGCACAGAATCCTTAGTGACGTCTTCTACTCGTGCACTCAATCCTAAACTAGTTGCTAATTAAAATACGACAATCATTAGCACATTTGTCTGCTGTAGTGAGCAACTACACAATGATGTCGTGCTTTGATTTACCCAAGTGCTCCCACAAGGAATCACCGACAAGTAACCAAACTGAGACGTCACTCCAACCAACTCACCTTTGAGAATGTTTCATACGACGGTTCCCCTTCCTTAGGTGGGTTCACAACAACGTCCATTACAGCCTGGGAAGACACCATTTAAAAAAAAAAATCCAAGATTTATTTTAATCAAAGCTTCTATTTTTTTCTATAAAAGTCATTACTATTTTATTACGGTTTCCTTAAAAAATATATCATGAAGTTGTATTTGACGGAGAAACAAATGTTAGATAAGCCTACATGGGATGTGGCTGTGGCTGCTTCTATAGAAACATGTGTAATTATAAGCTATAGCCAAGTCATTCAGACTCAGGCTTATGTTCCAATCAATTAAAAAGTCTTGGCTTCAATGCTTCTATCATCGGATGTGTCTGAATTACTTGGCTAGGGCTTGGAAACACACACGAGTCTATGAGAAGAGGCTGCAGCCATACACATGACTACATCAGTCGCTACTACAGGATTAGATCGGTTACCTGTCCAGAGACGGTGGGGCAGAGTTTGGCTGAGATGAGCTTAAAGAGTTGAATCTTAACCTCCTCGTCAAGGTTGATGATCTCACAGTAGCCTCCTCTTAGACCGCACCTAGGCAAAGAGAAGAAAAGCTTTGCATCAAGAACAGAGTAGCCACGTCTGAGAAGATGACGGTGGCTTCAATCCAAGAAAACCCTACACAGCTTTGTAGTGTTTTGATGGATGCAGGATTTAGACATCAACCACTATTACTTTACATGAGCTCACGTCCAAATCCCTCTCACCCCCAAGGTCTGCATTATGACAAGAACTGGCCTGGGGTACTTACTCTCCCATATACCCCTTGGACGTTGAATGGAAGGACATCAACTCTTGGTTGGAATATTCATCTCCAAGCTCAGTCAAGACTTTCTTGAAGGAATGAAAGTGACTTCCCTTAGCGTACACATTGTCTTGGTACACCTGTTTAAGAAGACAATAGTGAATAAGAAGAAGTGTAGATTTCTGGGAGCTCAGGAGACTAATGAATATTTATGAGTCAACGTGTTGGAGTAAACTTATGGTTTGACGAAGCACTGTTGGAGTATTTTTAATTGAACTCATAGATACTTTTGGACTCGTACTCGTACAAGAAAATTTACGTTTGTCCAAAGTCTTCAAATTACGGGCACTTGCCTCATCGGCAATGATGACCAAGCCCTCCCTGTGAGCAAACTGGATGACGTCTTCTATGTTACTTCTGCTGATAACTTGACCTGGAAATGACATGGGTTCAAAATAACGTCAACTCTAAAAGATTGTCCACCATTCTCCTATGATTGTCAACGCTCTTGATGTTTTCCACGTTTGTTAAACGTAAAACCACATTCAAACAATTTGCAAATTACAAAAACAATCTACTCACATATTTTGTTGCTTTTTAAGATGCTGTTTTTTAACTTAGTCTGGAGTAAAGTAAATGATCAGATTGTGTCTTGATTTAAGCCATAGTGCTAATATATTCCAGAGTCAATCTGATGTTTATTAAAATCTTCAAAGGTTTCTAGAGAGCTTCATTTTATAAGTTGCATGTTTAACGACTGTACACTACCCGTTGGGTTTCCTGGATTGATGACGACGATACAGCGTGGTGTGCAGTGCTTCCTGGCCTCGTCTAATGACCTGTTCAGTTCAGCTACGTCCAGCCCCCAGCCGTTATCTTCGTCCAAATAATAGTTTATCTGAAAAGAAAAAAGATCAATCAATAGTTTTTTTGCCATTCGTTTTTTTTCGGTTTCAAATAATTTTTTATTTATTTCTTCGTTTTAACCAGATTTGTATTCAAGTAACCAAAGTCCAAGTTCGAGTCACAACTCCTGAGTCATGCAGGTTGAGTCATTTGTAATTTTGATGTTGGACAAAAATACCACAATTAACTGTTTTCAAAGTCTGAGTCGGCAGGGTTAAGATGGGGTCATTTTGTCATCAGTCTGAGTCATACAAGTCTGGTTTTTATAATGCAAGTATTTCAAGGCTTTGACATTTAATTTCATTAACAAAAACTTGAGCAGCTAATATTTTTTTATTAAGTGTATCCTGTACCAGCATTCTTAACAAGGGACAAGGTCTCATGTTGTTACTCGTTTATAATGACAAGTGTCGGTGAGAAGTGGAACGCTACGGTCAGCAATCGAAGCTGATGTCAAGTGTCCTTGGCCTCGGATATTTCAGTTTTTATGACCTGGGGCCAATTCTTAATACAAAGCATGCGGGCAATTCCAACGATATAAAAGGAAATGCAATATCTGTGACGGAGCCAGTGAACCATGATGTCTAATTAATGATCCAGACAGATGAGCCCATATTCCTAGCGGAGGTGTCCGGTTTATTCACCGAGCTCCTAAACGCCCTGTCACTGGCATTTCATAATGCCTGATTTACCAAAATTTGAAGCATATGTAGGTGACAAACAGGATAAATAAAGGACTTCGTAAAATAAAAGTAGAACTTTGGTGGACAGCATCACGCGCCTCATTTGGCATGTTCTGTATTCGCAACACTCTGTTCAATGATCCTCAACTAAGCTCTTGGAAGTACAGTTGCAGTAAGTACTCCTGCACCCAAGCCCTTCATTGTGTGATTTACACATGTCACTGTCTAACACACTTATACAAAATATCACTTTTGCCTGTATGTATGTTTCTGCTTCTTGCTTCCATTTTTCTCCAAATAATACAGAAATTCCCTTGATTACCTGTACAGCATCTATTTCAGCTAGCGTTGCCGAGTACAGCGGGTATTGTGGAATAGGAATCATAACTCCACTTCTACCCTTCCCTTTACCGGATACTAACATCTTCAGCACACTCTGAAAAAAACAAACCCCAAAGAATGTAATACTTTGACTTCAAACTTAATAACAGGAATCCCAAATTGATAGAAAGACCCACATCACAAAGCAAAAATTTGTTGTACATGTACATGAAGCTGTCTACTACGTTTGTCTTGCTAAAAAATGTTGATAAAAACCCAAACAAATGTTTAAACCAACGTAAAACTATTTTGCTCTTAATCTCACCCTGATTCCTTCACTTGCTCCAGCCGACAGAATGATGTCATTGGGGTTGCTAGGGATACCACCATCTCGTCTCCGAATGTACTCCGCTGCATCTTGGCGTATGACGTCTAGACCGGAGCTTTCACTATACGAACCTAAATAAGAAAATATACGGCAAACAAAATAAAAATACATGCCTCCATGAAGGCCTGATTTAACCCTTTAAGTATCTTTACTCTAAAGTATCAAAAATCCACCAATTTTGTCACGGACAAAAATATTGGTGTCTACTCAATATGGAGGTATCCTGAATCCATCAAAATCCATCAATACCTCTAGGCTTACAATCCTCAATCCATCAAAATGTTTTTTTCGAAATTCTCCAAAAACAGGGGTATGAATTTTGATGGATAGAGGGAGGTTAGGGGTAAAGAAAATGAGGATCTTTGGTAGATCTTTGGTAGATCTTTGGTAGATCTTTGGTAGATCTTTGGTAGATCTTTGGTAGATCTTTGGTAGATCTTTGGTAGATCTTTGGTAGATCTTTGGTGGATCTTTGGTAGATCTTTGGTAGTTTTGGGAAAATGGTCTAGGAAGAAGCGACATTAGGAACCATGGTTACAGAAACTGCTGGTATCTTTACATTGTGCCTAAATTTAAGTGGACCTTCCATAAAAAAACTTGAAGTGCATCATCCAACTAAACATTTCCATTTCAAATATTTGATATCAACAAGTACTTCAGAACAGCCAATTCGCAACGTACACCGAATCACGCTGGTGATAAATGTCAACCTTTCTGCTTCTAGGCACGTTCTTTAGACCCCTCGTCCTCGAGAGGGACTCTCGTCCAAAGAAGAACTGATTGTGTTACCATGGCAATGCCATTGTACTGCCCATGTTTGTTACAGCATCGTGGGCGATAACCCATCGAGTGGTATCATTATTGGTTCGGGGTTAAACTTAAGGTCACACGACAACTTGTCAAATTAGAAAAAACATAAATAAACTAATCTGTTACAACATCCTGATAGCTAGCTGAATAGGTGAACTTTGGTTTATAACCCCACACCTACACCTACACGCCCTGTCAAACTCTGAAGGCGTTGGAAAAAAACAGACGAGGCTTAGACTAGATTAAATTAGCTGGCTGTTGATAAAATAAGCAGTGGTCTGATATTTTATCAGATAAAAATATAAAAATAAAATTTTCATTCCCCCACAGGTTTGTCCTTGTCCTACCTATACTGCCTCCTTTACACGAGTTCAGGATCCTCCTGGCTCGATTCTTAGCATCTTCAGGTAAACTGGGATCATCTAGGAGCCTAGGATAGGTGCACAGGGCTACTACCTAAAAGAGAACAACAGAAAGAGAACCTAAACAAATGAGGCCAGCAGTTTCACCTGGAATATTACACACAAAAGAGCGTGTCAAATGTAGGTGTGCTTACAGGATCATCGTGTTGAATTTGCAAAACCAAAAACAAAATTGAAACCTGCCTTTCCCCTTTAAAATAAATTACATGTAGTATAATCGGGAAAAACAGATTAACAACAAATAGTTGTTGGCCTTAAATTAATAGCTCATAAATAGTTTATAAATGAACCAAATTTATACAATTGGGGTCAATGTTGAAAGATGGGGTGAACTTTGAAAGATGGAGTGAACGTTTAAAAGTAGGGTCAACGTTGAAAGGTAGGGTCAACGTTGAAAGGTAGGGTCAACGTTGAAAGGTAGGGTCAACGTTGAAAGGTAGGGTCAACGTTGAAAGGTTGGGTCAAGGTTGAAAGGTAGGGTCAACATTGAAAGGTAGGGTCAACATTGAAAGGTAGGGTCAACGTTGAAAGGTTGGGTCAACGTTGAAAGGTTGGGTCAACGTTGAAAGGTTGGGTCAAAGCTGAAAGATAGTGCCCCAGAGATCTGCATTGAAATGGCCTCCCTTACCCACATAAATGCAAGCCATTAAAGCTATCCATAAAAGCTGCACCTAAGGTTCTAAAATAATCAATCAACCTTATCAAAGGCAATTTTTGTTAATGGACACCTTGCCTTAAAAATGCCTATCATAGCTTTGCAATCAAGCTGGAGGTGAACCCTGACAGTCCTGAATGCTGGGATTTTAATAGGATTGGTGGGTTGGGCTTTTTTTCCTGGAATGAGAAATCCTGCTTTGTTAATTGTTACGAAGTAGGGGATCTTGCTTTGTTGATTGTTTTGAAGCAGGCTTGTGTGACTTGTTTAATTCAATTTCTGCAGTGGTCAGGGATTAACTCAAATAGTGCTGAAAGTTTGGTTGCAGCACTAAACTCAAATAGCTCAGAAAAAACCGAAAAATGACCAAAACAAACAGAAGAAAAAAACCAAACGAACCATCAATTGTTTTACAATCTAAAAAACATTGTACGCATGTATTAAAAAAAATTAAAAAATTACAAAAGGGGAAATGGGAACCATAATAGGCCAATTTCATGGTTTTGCTAACCATAGAATTCCGCGCTTAAAATACATTCACCATTTGCTGCTTACAGCACTAGCAGAAGAATTCTGCACTATTAAACTCTGTAAGCACAGAATCCTTAGTTCCGAGAATTACACATGCACAGAAGCCGAAATTCCTTGTTAACCCGTGAAATATGCTTACAGTAATCACAAATGTTTCTGCTATAAGCGTACATTGTACAGTAAGCATGATTCTTTTGCTAATGGTAAGCAACATAGCAGATCCATGAAGTTAAGTATTTGTCATTTAAATGATCATACGGAAATGATTCATCTTCATGAGGTATTAATCGGATTAATCTCTTAAAGTATAATGGCAGTTTGTTTCACAGACTAGATCTTTAACACTAGATCTTTTTCCGTGCCAAATCTATTGTTGACATAAACAGAGTTCTTAAAGGTAGTATACACCATTGGTAATTTGTTGAATTATCAGGAATGGGTGGATTTGGGGGGTTGTATTTTATAGTAAATATCGTTTAACTGACCTGTCCGAATTTTTACATTCATGGATGCCGAGAAAAGCATGAAAAACAGCGTTTGTTTTCCACCGGCGTCGAGCAGTTATTCTTATGTTATCTTTGTTTTTTCGCGCTCGCCGGACGGCGAGAATGAATTTTGGTTTATACAATTCAATTTTTTGGAACAATTACAGGATATCTAGGGCCCTCATTTTGCTGGATGCCTACAATCATTATTTACTTTTAAATAAGCAAGATATTTCTTAATAATTCGGTAGTAAATTTTTTCGATATCTGCAAATGGTGTATCCTACCTTTAACAGTGACATGGCAGAAATCGCAAAGTGGCTGCAGGTAAATTATTTAACTTTGAACACCAGCAAAACTAAAAGTATGTTGTTTGGCACTCATGCTAAATTAAGTCGTAGGGAAGACAACTTGCACATCGAGATAAACAATACGGTCATTGAAAATGTCACTGATTTCAAATATTTAGGTGTAGTATTAGATCCATCGCTAACATGGAATATTCATATCGACAAACTAGTTAAGAAAGTCAACAAGCGTGTGGGGGTTCTCCGGAGAGTCAAGAGTGTTCTTCCTCAGCGCTCACTGAATTTGTTATACAAAACGCTCATCTTGCCTCTTTTTGATTATTGTGATGCTGTATGGGGCAATTCTACCAAAACGTCCCTTATTAAGCTTGACAAACTCCAGAGTAGCGCTGGGCGAGTCATTTTGGGGCTTCCCCGGAGATCCCCTACACGCATGGTTTTGTCGACTCTTGAGTGGAATATTTTAGAAGATAGACGTACTTTTCATTTAAACACATTAGTTTATAAAAGTCTTACTTTGAAATTGCCACCACAACTATGCAATTGTTTTACTCTCACAAGTAATGCGCATAGTTATAATACCAGGTCTGGTTCTCATGGTAACTTAGTTCCTCCATTTAGTAAATCTAATTCTGGCAAGCGTATGTTTGTGGCTCGCGGAGTGTCTGTTTTTAACATCTTACCCACAATACTTAAATGCCCACTGCCTGCTACTCTAGCCAATTTCAAAAACACATACAAAAGCCTGCTTTTCAAGAAATGAACATTTCTGTTTTCTTGGTGTCTTATATTATTACTGTCCTTTTGGTGTGCTTTTAAATTTGTTGGTATTTTTAACGAATTTTATAAATGTATTATGTTGCTGTTTTTATCTTAAACCTGTTAAATTTATTTTATTGTAATTGTATAATTGCTGGGGCCCTCTGAAAAACAGTGTTTCACTGAGAGGTTACCCCAGGGTAAATAATAAATAAATAAATAAATAAAACATTGAACGCCAAATACTCATGAATTATTTCCACAATTCATCACCGTCTGATGAAATCAAATAGAACATATTGTGTGTGTGAGCTTAGTGCGAGGGCGAGGGTGAGGGGTTTGACAATACAATCACCCCGAGAATATTTGCATGCAACATACTGCTCCCACGTCATTCCTGAGGCAGCACAAGACTTTTACATGACTTGCAGAATCTAAGATGCAGCATCCTCTATGACGCGAGAGAAATCCCTCATGCAAATTCGTACGTACATTCGCATTTTTGTATCACTGTGGAGACATGGCTTTGTTCTCATGTACAAAATGGTTAGAAAGTCGAGCACGTTTTTCAAAATGATCCCATATAAACCACAATTATTTTCCTGGGTTGAAATATTGACCCAATATTACACCCTAACCCAAACACCAACCCTAACTCTAGCTTTTTAGTAATTTAAGTAAAATAAAAAAATCTAATTCGTTGAATTCCTAGTGGAGACCTATTCATCTATAGAAATTATCCTTTGGAGACCTTTTCACTCCCATTGTGTTCACGTCTCCAGAGGGTACCGTATTTCGCACCACTCCTACATTTAAGGATTTAGTTGAATATGTGCTTCACTGCCCCTTCTAATTCAGTTTTAAATAAAAACCAAAACTACGATAACATGTATATTATTTTGCATACTGATATGTGTGAATATTGGTATCATCCATACACATACACATACATTGTACAGGCCACTGAATCATCATCAATGACACAGAACAGGAATTCACAAGTGAATCATTATTTCACTTTAACGCTATTATTAGGACCGAGGTCAGTTTGGGTTTTTATCACGTCATTGACCAGATTAGTTATGTTTCCATCTTTATTAAATTTTTTATTGGACAATGTTGCTGGTATGCTAACGAACATCTGTTGAATAACGGCGCTTCAACGCTACGCTTAACACTATGCTTAAACAACCCTAGTAATGGCCTTGTATGTGCACTTTAGAATTAGCCAATGCAAGGGTCAGTATTATTAGAACAATTGACTCACCAGGCAAATGCCAGCTGTATAATTATTCTCAATGGAAATGGTTCACACAAAAAATTGCATAATTAGGCAATTCTAGTACATCTTGGCACAATCGACAAAACAAACATTCACCAAAATTTGTATACTTTTTATTGTCCATAATAATTATAATTTTGACTTTCCATATGCTGATTTATTAAATTAAACTTTTAATTAAAATCCATGTTAAAAAATTGTTATTATGCTCCATGATATTGAATCCTGTCTGTTTTTCCTCCTAAACTTATCCTTGAAATCGAAGTCAGGCAAGAATGGAAGTTAACAAATATCCTAGAGCAAAGCTCATGAATAATGCATAGTAAAAATTATCTGATGACCACAATCCCCCACATCCTCAAAGATTTGAATTCTTGGTTGGCAGGAATTTGGAGGAATCATTTACAGCAGGACACACATGTACAATTTTTCTAGATTGATTTATTTTATAGATTTTGGGATCGATTTAATATTGCACAGGACACCATTTTGACGGCCTGACCAAGTGTAAAGCCAGTAGTTTAAAGGGAAAGTATACCTTTTGCAACTAAATAACCAAATTATTGTTCAGAAGCTTACTAGGTCATTTTTATCCCGGTGCACGTATTTCATTAAATGACAACGCTGTTTTTGTTTTTTTCCTGACAATGGCAAGGCTGAATCTGAGCATAACCTTCAACACTTTTAACACGACACATTCTCACATGATGGATGGACACTGGACTCATTTCATGAATAGTTTTAACATAATTTATGTCGTGGACAATTTGAATCGACCTTTAAACTTTGATTTCTAATCAAATTTAATATCTATGTATTAGCAATTTTTTCACAGTTTTGCTCTGGTTTCCCCAAGTTTCTTTGAGCTTTATGGCCATTTGTTTTCCACTTCATGTGTTTGTGTCTGTAAATTGGTATTCTCCAGTTTTAGATAATTTAATAATGTACGCCTAGTTATTTTACAGGTTTTTGTATAATTTTAATTTTAACTAGTTTATTTGTATTTAACATAATTCTCATTTTGAAAAGTATCTATCATATTTTTTGTTTGCATATCCTCGTAAATGTCATTACACATAACTCAATGCATTGCACAGGCAGGCCTGCATATCATTAGTTCTGTAACTTAATTATGTTGCTACAAATTAAACGTACATAAAGTTATCTTACCATTTATCAGACAGCGGATTAGCGGAATGGCTTTTCTGATGCACACTATCAGTTTTTAAATAGTACATGTATTGTGAGATATAACAGCAGTTGTTTCAAAGGTGGAAACGCATTTTTTTCTTCAAAATCTATGACTATCATGGTTTGGAACCACAATTGTTTTAGTGAGAAATGGGAAAACAAAAACACCTGAATTTTTAATTGATTTGAAGATGATTGGCGAGCGGGTTTGGAAAAGCACATACCTGTCTGAGAAAGGTCAAAGGTTGCTGCCCCATCGCATGCGCATCACCAATGTTGCACTTGACAATGTCTTTGAAAGGCTTGGCCACTCCCTGTTACAGAGAGAAACAAAAAAAAACTAAATTATAGTTATATAACAAAATATGAGTTTTGTAATTGAATATAATATCATTTTAGAAATAATTTCAATATTAAAGTATTATTTGTTTTACCTTTAAAAATAAAAATATGCCACACATCTTTTCGGTATTAAAAAGATTATTCAAAACATTATTGAACATTTCAAATTCTAATTAAGCAATAAGCATGACAATGTTTAAGTAATAGTGATTCGTGTCACACGTGGTAATAAAAAAAGGTTTCGGCATTTTATTTCATTCTAATGCCAAAATCATTATTTCTCAGTGATACTCGAGGTGTTTTTTTTTACAAGAAAACATAATTAATATAGAAAAATGATAAATAAATGTCGACTACGTTTCACAGGAAACCAGAACTTTGCCTTTGCACTATTTCTGTTTACAGGCATGGCATTGACAGACCAGTTACAAAACACATGGATATTTAGCCAAACTGGATCAGGCTAAAGTTAATTAGGCCCTAATTCATTTTTATTTAATAAAGTTAATCAAACATTTTGATGATCCGGAACTGTCGCACCGACTGTATCACACATTCTTGACTTATTGCCGTGATAATACCAAGTTATTACTCGGATTAGAAGTAAGTAGGCTACGAAGTAGTCGGACGCAATTTGTGACAGAACATAGATCCATGCATGACACAAGATGTAGGCCTACAACCAATGACAGGGAGTTATAGAAGTAAATTCCATGCCACATGCCTGCTCCAGTTGTTTCTCCAACTCGTTCGCTCTTGCCACGATAGGTCCTCGGACTGCATACTCCATCAACTTAATGTGTGGATTCATTGTATCCATAGTTAATACTTTAGTTCTCCTGGGCTGATCGCCCACCTCCGAGCCTCCAGCCATCATCTTTGCAGAGAGAAACGGCCTCAAGCCGGCTGACCTTGCTGCTCGAGACGGTCGCACGAGCTGAGCTAGTGATGAAACTAGCCGGCTTGTCGAGTAGTTGTGAATGGCGCCCTGCATTTTTGTGGTGTTGGCGCGGATTCTTTTTACGTTCCACCGAGTTCACAGAAATCCCACGCGTTGTGTTTGTGATGCAGACGTGGAAGGGTGAAGGTTCACCGCACAGGCGCAAAATGCACAGCTAAAACTTATCTCCGTTATTCCTACCTTTGCACCCAAATTGCGTCGAGAATTAATGACAATTACAGGTCGACATTTGTCTTATCGGAGCTAGGATATGTGAGCTTTACTTGGGTGTGTTTTAAGGGCTATTGGAGGACGAAAAACGCGATAAACGTGAATAAAAATCGGCAGCATCAAGTTAAAGCCAAAGTTGTTTCAATCAGAAAGCGTATGATGCGGGTAGACGTGTTAACCTGCCACAGGAGGGGTGTGTAAAAAAAAACAAGAACAAAACTATGATAGCATCAAGCTAAAATGATCAAACATATTGACCAAGCTATTCAAAGTCAACATTTGAAATAAAATGTATCGCTGTAATGGCTCTAGAAATATAAAAACTACAATTGACTTTCTCCAAAATTATACATCCACCCCTTAAAAAAATGGAAAATTTATTTAAAGGTCAAAGTTGATTCGGATATGCGGTTTATTTTGTCACCTCGGGCGGACTCGGGATCAAAGTTCGTGAAATCATAAAAAGGAAATCATTTTGCGTCTAGTGAATACTACTCACTAGCAGTTGTTTTTATGAACTTAAGAAGTAGGTCTTGAAGTTGAAGGCAGGAGTTGTCGTTTAAAGAAAGGAGGACAATTACATTTGTTGTCGTATGAAGACATTTCTGGCGGTCTTTTGTCTGCGGTATGGTGCTGAAACAATGTCCACATTGCGATCAACAGGTAGGGAAACCGCAAAGGCTATTTTGTTGTTTTCAATTTCAGAAAAAGTGTGTTCACATTAACTTATGATAAAGAAAACCATAGAGCAAGTTCCTCGCTCTATGAGAAATTTAGCTATCCCAGGACTCTGTGTAAATTATGTTGAAATTAAATATCATTTGTAACCCGAATTTAATAACATGATTTATATAAATAGGACTAAAATAATACAGCCTAGTCATCAATTTCTAAATAATCTAGGCTAGTAAAATGTATTTTTGTATTTTGATCATGTTTAGAAAGATGCTGATTCAGTAATTGATGACGTGACCATTGTGAACACTTGACTTAGTATTAACATGGAGGAATAAGAAGGAATTAGTAATAAACAAAACACATTTTTTCCAAACCTTTTCGATAAATGGTTAAATAATTATCGGTTTTTGTTTACCCATGTTTTCAGGTCATGCTTAATTTACGTTACATTTTCACCCCTATTCGCTTGTAACTGTTCTTGTCGTTTAGGTACCTGTGGCCTGCAAGTCATGTTACTGTGGTTACGAGTTCTTCCAGCGACGGGTCTACCATGACAAACTGGAGCAATCATCAGGTACAACAATAAGGAACACTAGTCCCAAATTGTAGGACTTTAAATACTTAGGTCGGGAGTCCTAACATGCAAAACAAGAAAATAACTGGCACGCAACACCCAGTCTAGCAAATGCAATAGTGTCAAAAGAAACATATGGTACCTAGTCTCTATTTCTACACATAGTTGCCGCAAACGCAGACACAAATTTGTGACAGCGCGTCAAGAATTGATGATATTGTGAGACATTTCTTCCCTCTAGATCCAAACAATAAAAACCGGCGGACGGGTCGGGTGAAACGAGAGAGACCTGACTACTACAGCGCCAGTGAATTTGAAACGCATCTAAGACGGGTAAGAATTTAACAACAGGATAAAAGACATGTTAGACTAAGATGTTCATAAAACGCTTCATCAATACCATCATTGGAAAATTGTCATCCTGAAAATATTTAAGTTTTTGTCGATTTATTGTTTGCTTTTGCTATCAGTTGTCGACCAAGACCGAGCGGTGCGGAAGTAGCAATAGCCCCCTCAAGAGTCCAAAGAAGAAACACAGAGGACGTCCCAGGAAGAAGGGTAGCACACTCAATAAGAGTTCTAAGCCAAAGGTCAAAGGGGAAAGTTCAAACACAGGTTAGTTTATACATCTGTTTAGAAGCCAGAGCTGTTCTCCAAACCCCCAGGGCCGTTCTCCAAACCCAGGCTTCGTCTCTGTCTTTGGCTTCGTTCATGCAGTTTGGCAATGGTGATGGAGCCGGGGACTGAGCCTAAGCTGGGGTTTGGAAAAACAGAAAAGCTTAATGCCCACTTTGTATTTATTTTACTGACTGAGCCGGACAGTGTAAGAAGTTTGTTGTTTTTGTTTACACTTTACACAGAGACAAAAGACAACAAGGAGGAAGATGCGTATGCAAATATGTCAACAGAGAATGCCTATGTGTATATGGTGGGCCTTGCGGAGATTAATCGCAAACTACAAAGTCAATGGAACGGCCCTGAATCAGCAAATAATATAGACGCTAAGACTGAGAACTCCTCACACTATATAGACGTTAAGACTGAGAACTCTTCACAATATATAGTTGCTAAGACTGAGAACTCGCACTATATAGACGCTAACACTGAGAACTCACAATATATAGTTGCTAAGACTGAGAACTCCTCACACTATATAGACGCTAAAACTGAGAACTCCTCGCAATATGTATTTTGTGACAGTAACATGTAGATGATGCTAGAAGCCCGAATGGTGAAGGTGTTGACGAAGATACGAAGCATGGATGCCTATCGTTTTGGCACAGAATACGAATCAGTCAGTATCCAAGAAATGATGTTACACGCCGAAGCCATACACTGGTGCCGATATCCTGATGAGGATCTATCCTGCACATTACACACATTAGTTTGTATTTCAAAAGGAACTCGCAAAGCGTCATGTTTCCAAGACGATATCGCCTTAAACACCGGGAGCATCTTTCTATGGAGTCATACAGGGTAACGTGGCAAATGTATTAACACATGTAATATTTTCCTACCATTTATATTTTTGAGACGTCGTAGGTACAAATGAGATTTGGGAGGATTATGCTAATTATTCCTTACCATGTGATCAAGCTCCTAATTAGTTATTTCAGTGAGTGCAGAACACTGAATACAGTGTTACTGTGTTCTGCTTGGCCGATTTCGAACACAGATAAAAACAAAACAAATTGCCTCAATCCTGCAAAGTCTTTTTTTGATGATTTGGGATGGTTAGGGTAAAAGATAACTTGTTATCACTTTACACAAAAATTAAATTGTGTACTTTGTAAACAATTGTTTTAGATAAATTAATGTTGATGTTGTTTGCAATGCCTTCCATTTATCAACACGACCTTATCAGGTTAATAATTCAGTTATTTGTCCACTAAATGAATTATGTTGACCTGATTGTTACTAGATCAGTTTATTTTCATATTTGAAGTCTGTATTTGTTTGTGTTTTTATCTCTTTTAGTAAAAGATAAATCAGTAGTAGAATAATGTAACTACAATTAGTTGTTTAATAATAACCAGATATGCAAAACCTTGTGCACCCTCCCCTTCCGAACACATCAAACCACGCCCTCCCCTTCCGAACACATCAAACCACGCCCACCCGTTCCTATCAACCTTTCCCTCATAATTATAATCATGCCAAAACAACACCAATGCTTGAAAACTTTGTACATACAGTGTTTAAAGTCAAATGTTTATAAAAATTATCTGTGTATAATCAATTATTTTATTACGCATGTTCATTCCATGTTGAATCGACTTCCAGTAAAGAAAATTACTGAAGTGATTGTTTGTTTCGGATTATTTGTGTGGCCAACTTCTGCTAAGTAACATTATTAGCTAGTAGCGAGGATGTAACATCCATGATCCAGGAATTGCAATGCAATGCTTTTTTTAAATTCAGTTTTGATTGTTCAAATTCACAGAATTCTCGTTGATATTTTTATCTGAGCAATTTCACCAAACTCTCCGATCCTTTGTTTGATATAGCGCCCTCGCGCGGGTAGCACATCCATCGTGACCTAAAACGACTGGAGTTGGAGTCTACGCGCTGAATGGAACAGCTGACGACTGCGTCAGACATCCACACTGTCCCGATGGTAACCGCGTGCGTGATGTCAGTGAATGATGAGAAGTGTTGTCAGGATTAACACTGATAGAATGGGGTGCATTGCTGTAAGGTTAGAGAACAAAGAAGTACCTGTTCTTTATCAAGAGGACCAGCTGTTTCTTGAGAATAAATCATTTTTTTAAAAACATTTTGATAGACAATAATAATGTTTACTTCTTGCGTAGTGCCAATCGGTACCTCAGTGTGTTGTTTTGCTAGCTTTGAACTTAGAGAAAAGTCTTCAGAGAAAAACTAGTCTGGGCGCACCTTCGACATTTTTCTATTCTAAATATTCTTGGTAATTGCTTGAATGATCAGGAATGGGTGGGTTTATGGGGTTGTATTTTATAGTAAATATCGTCTAACTGACCTGTCCGAAGTTTTACAATCATGGATGCTGAGAAAATCAAGAAAAACGGTATTTGTTTTTAACCGGCGTCGGGCAGTGGTTCTTATGTTTTGTTTTTTTCTTTTCGCGATCGCCGTCTGGCATTTGAAGCATTACACATTAGCACAATCAGTTTGCTGAATGGCTACAATCATTATTTACTTTCAAATAAGTAGGATAGTAATTCGGTAGTAAAGAAATTCGATATCTGCAAATGGTGTATCCTACACCTTTAAATCAAATGGATCAAACTGACGAGCTATGACTGAGTACCACGCTGTCCCTCGTTTCCTGGATGGATACGTGAGTTGCATTTGTTTGGGTCTGGAGTGTCCCTGTGCATATTTTACGGACTGTCTTTTTGAATCAATGCCTGTCTGTGTCTATTATATACTAAGAAACCTTTCCACGATGTCAAATATCAATAACAAAATATATCATACATTAAAATAAACTTCCGAGTAAACAAACAAGTCACGGAGTTTAGTTCCCTGACTGCACAACCAAGTGGCTACAAATAAAGACGGGCCACGCCCCTCCCTCCCTACCTCCCTTCGAGGCTTGTTTCCTCATCCCACTTTCAGACTGGAGAAGGCAAAACCTTAATTGTCCCTTCCAGACTGAACGAGGTTCCTCCAATTGTCCCCTGCCATTGGGGCATGCCCCCATTTACACCACTACCACTGCCCCTTGCTGGATATTATGCGCGTGGTATGTTTTTTTTAACGTTCTCTCTGTCCGCTCTTTCTTATTAATCCCCACACCAGCCATCCATGATACTCCTGCATCCAAAATATTTTCCGAATATTTTTCAAGTTTCTGAAACTTTAACTTCCATCTTGGCAGACATGTTCCCTAATGCATGAGCTAGTCTTCCGCTCTCCTGCATCAACATCACCCTCATCCTCCCTCGCCTCATCCATCTAAGAAACCTCCACCCTTAATGAGATAAGACATTGAGAGGTTATGCTGCCACCCTAGGGCCTGTCATCACCAGTCAATCAAACCGGTGCACGCAAACGCACCTGTCTCGGCCCCTCAATCCAGTATAGAGGGGTTGGGTAGTATAACAGAAGCAAGGATTGAAGGAAATCAGAAGCTTCTTGAGTGCTGGCGTCGCCTCGGACATGTCATCTACTACTAGGTAAGAGAAGATGCTGAGGCTGAGACACGTTAGCAACTGAGCATAAGCACTTCTCATGATTGCATGCAGAGAGACTATGTTCGCATGCTTTGGCAATTTCATTTATATTCTTATCTAAAAAAAAAAGAGCTAAGATTCCTTTGTTATTTTTACGTCACGAAGTACAACTTTAATATCAATTGAAAGGCACGTAATTTTGTTTTCTCCTTGAAAGCAAGTTCACTGACGAAACCTAAAAATGAGACAAACTGAACAGACAGTAAAACGATTTCTCAACAGAGAACAAATTGGTTTCTGAGCTAAAAACCTTGATCACATTTCTGATTAAAATGTCCAGAACACCACAATGATTAACAAAAATTGAGAGGAATCAATACCGTGCGTCTTGCGCTCCGTTGAAAAAGGCAACAATAAGATCAAATTTAGGAGAAGAAAAACCATTTGATGCTGGACAATAGACGGTTCGTGAATGGACACAAAGGGCCAATGGCGGCAGCAAACCGCAGGTCGGAATCCAATTCCTGTTTCAGACACAAGGAATTGTCTATTTACCCAGGGAAAGCATTTCTGCTTATTAGTAGGCCACAGTTCCAAAAATATCAATTTACCCCCGAAAAGCCCGAAAACGTGCGGCTGTGAAAAAATAGAATTGCACAGACCGTGGAGCAGTGTTTGGATGAACTCACGACACAGGTCTTAGAAAGTGCAATGGGGCACACGCCACCAACTTAAATGACTTGAGAAAACACAGGAGGAGCCAATGTGAGATGGGCTTCTGGACTTTGTTTGGAGCAGGCAATACTTCGCTTTGCAGAAATCAATTCCATCCGGTGTAGTCGAGTCCGATGAAGCAGCAAAACACATCGCCTGATATCCTTTGAATGTCCATACCTTTCCAACTCCCTCTGCATCACCGGTCAATCTCAATTATAAGAAGGAAGGGGGGAAAAGAAGAAGAGATTGTGGAGTGTTTTCGCAGGGATATTTTTATCTTTCCCAGATATCACCCGAGGCCAGGCATTGCACGAATGATGAACAAATATCCGGGCCTCTCTCTATTCCTGTGTTGACGCTGAGCCTCGTGAAGTGCTTTCAATGTGCATTTGGCAGCCGGTGCATTTACTGAAGACTGGATGTTTTTTTAGGAATAAAAGGAAAAACGAGAAGAAAAAAAGTGACGATCTTTTTTTGAGAGACCCAAGTGAGCTGAGATTGCTCTAACCTAAAGCCGATCATTTGATTGTAAGATACCACACATATCGGTGATGCCTCGTATTCCTGTAATTTCAACCATGCGACTGGGAAAGATTTCGATCGATTTACCTGGTATACCTCCCTCGCTAGTAACCCTATACACTCCCCGGCAGCTCTCATCAGTTGCAACAAGTCTCAAGAACAAAAGAGACAAAGTGGGTTTAGCCCTTGAAATGGTAAATAAATTATGCCATGTCCGACTTGGCTGCGGCTTGCAGCCACTTCACATAGACTGTGGTCAATTTAAAGCCACAGCCAAGTAATATGCCTACAGCCTTTGGAGAGATGAACAATACATTGTAGCAACGCGTCCAACACGCATTACTATAGTAATAATGAGGCGAATCATCTTCCTGGCAGCTGTGAAGCTGAATTGCGAAGGATGTCTCATTGGTACCCCGGTCATTGGGCACACGAAACATTCCAAATACCATCTTAGCTCCCTGGGGAGTATACAGCTCGATGCTGCCATTTAGGCGCAAAACAGCTAAATAAACCATAACAACCATCTCTGCCCTGACACGTACCCTTACTCCTGGGTGGAGAGAAGCAATGAGTGACAAAGTGCCTTGCTCAAGGGCATACGCACCATAGTCCCAGGCCAGACTCGAACCCACAACCTGCAGCTTTACCTACAGATTACAAATTCAATGCTCCAGACCACGAGGCCACGGCACTCTACTTTGTTTTATTTTATACAACAGGTGTAATCGTGAAAACGACAATGGAAATGGCATTTTGTTTCATTCATCATTGTGACTTCGGCAGTGTGTTTTTTTAGAGTGGGGGTGTTTGAATTTGGCACAAAAGTCTGGAAACCCATACCGATATTATTCCCAGGAGGAAAAATGAAGATTCTACGGCGGAAATCAGCTTAACCTGAATTGAATTCCTTCTAGGAAGAAAAGATCTGTCTCGGGTTTCTCCGTCCTGTTTCTACAATACCAAAAATAGCATAATCTCGGAACTGCCTGATGGAAAACAAACGTAACTGAAGAACATACAAACACAAGACACAGAAAGCGAGCCTAAGCCCCCCCCCCCCCTCCCCCCGGAAGGAAGGCTTGTGAGTCGGTAAGGGAATTAACTGTGCATGGGCAGGCTTGTATCAAGATCTTGACAGAAGTACTGTGTTGTTTAGCCGTCTCAATTTCGGTCAAATCCAGGGCTCTGTTAGACGGAGGCAAGCCTTGGAGAGGTGATGGTATAAGGGAGGTAAGCCAACACCGGAGTGAGGCAAGCTGGACAAAGCTGGGTCTCATAAGGTGTGGATCTTATGAAGAGCGTTGTCGCCCACAGAGTGCACACACCGCCTTCAGTGCATGCCCGCCATATATATCTTAAGGGGAATCAAAGTGGCAACTGTTCCTGTCTTTACGATGCGAAGATTTGGTGCAGCTCAAATTATTGGGCTGATTTCCAAACCAAATATTGGATCGTATGTATCCATCTATGACTTTGAGTTGTGTGAAATTAAATGAGAAACTTTTGTTCACGCGTTTCCCCACTTTGTATAATGTTCATGTTTTTGGACGTCTTTCGGTTGTTTTCACTAAATCATGAGAATTTTTTGGTTTAATACTGAACATGGTAAAACTGAAAGCTACTTCCATCTAACAACATGGCTGGCGCACCCCTGCTGGGGTGCGTTCGTTTGTAGCGAACACCGCTAACGTTTGCCAGCAACCGTTCGCGTACTGCTAACGTTGGCAAAAATGAACGACGCACACAATAAACGCATTGATCCCGTAGCTGAATTTGTCCCGTTTTCTTCATCTCAAGAGATTTCACATTTTCTTGCAATGTTTCACTTTCAGCTCACAGTACATTTTTTCGAGGACTTTAAAAGCTGCCATAAGACAGAAGTGACACCTGTAGGATCGGAATTTTGGAATAATAGGTGTCGCCATTTTGACAACAGTTTTCCGAAGGCATTACCGTTCGGTATCAGCTGGTACGGCCGACTTACGGACGCAAACACGTTTGCATGACGACTGCAAGGCGTGCCCGAATTCTTTCCAAATCAAAATCAAACTAAAAGGAGTATTATGCCTACGTGTTGCGTAGGTAAAATCCACGTGCATGAATCATCGAATGCCTCTTCACATCATTTCAAGGCGTTGTTTTTTCTCTTCAGATTTTTGATCGTCGCATAAATATTTTTACACAACGCTTCAACGACAGACCTGATGGAATGCTTGACGGGTTTCACCTGTGCATCAAAGGGCTATAATCGCGGACCGACAACCAAAAGAAGCCTAAAAATAGAAACGCACACACATTCACGCACACATGCAACATTCCTAACCGCGAAATCAAATACACAACTGCATTCGGGCGTCGCCGTTACATGCGATATTGCATTGCTTATACTCGTGACATAATGTAAGGCTAGTAAAATATTAAGCTCTGTGCCAACGTCGAAATACACAATTTATTACCAATCAGGCTTGGTATGGCCCTCACTCCTCCTGAAGATTAAAATCTCAATTTCAAAAATGACTCACGCGCTTAATATTTCAGTCAACACAACTACAATTTTCAATTTGTCTCGTTACCCAAAAAGGACAGTGGGTATCGTTCGGATTGATGACTAGGGAGTACATTAATATTTCTTCTTGAAGAAAAAAGGAGTATCGCTCATAGCCTTCTAGTGTTGACAGCTCCGTAAATCTCAAGATAACTACCACCCGCAATGCATGGGGCAACTTTCTTCTCTCTCTTTTTTTTTGGCGGGAAAAAGATACGCCCGTGTCGTCTGCTCGCCCAGCGAGAATTTATGACGAGGGTTCGTCTTCGGCAAGCGTGACTTCTAGAAGGATTCCGTTATTTGGGACGCAATTTCATCAATTTTAGAAACGGGGCAGCAAATATTTATAATGTCCGTGACTAATCATTATTTATCTGAACATTTTGATCGAGAGCGCGTGACCTATAGTTTTGAAATACCAACCCTTCATCTGTTGAACTATGTCTAGTAGTCGTCACACGGTCAAATGTATAGTTTCTGCCGTTTCAAATGATGAATTTCGTCGTTGGAAACAACACTAATGTCATTGTTGGAAAAAGAGAGGTTCCACTGACACAAACAACACATGCAGATAATCTTTGGAGTAACGTGTGATATGGATAATTATCAAAAGGTGTGGTAACGAAAACATTAATATACAACTCGTCTATACGGTCTACACCATACTGAAACCCCGACATAGTCGCCTGACGCCTAACCGGAACCGCAGACGACTTAATCGCTAATGAAGCTAATGCTATCGAGCTGTCGGAACTTGACAATGTTTTTTCGCTTTATTAAGCCGAAGCCCAATCTATAGTGTCATCATGTCGTCAACACTCTTCATGTATTTATTTACTTTTTTTTTGCTTTTTGGTATATGGCGCGGAGCGAATTAAATCGGTTTGGTCATTCAAATCATGTCGTCTGGTCTGGCGCAGCGGGACTTATTCCTCTATAGTGGTGACGTTTCGCCCCATCGCGTCGATAAACGAATGCTGGTTACGCACGAGTCACTACATATGTTATTATTAGAGGCCGCGGTTCTAGGAGGAGGCGGGACTAATAAACACTATTTAGTTCTCCCTGGCCACCTCAGAAAGAGAATGAAGGCACTCAAGGAAGTTCGGATGAGAGGTGGCTGGATTATACAAGGTCGTATCAACATCCTGTGTTCCAGTTTCCTTAGTTATCTCGTTTCTCTTCCCATCACGTCTTATACTTGCCCGCATCCATTCTGCAATCCCATCCATCCTCCTGCCTTCTCGCATCCTCCCTGCGTCCTAAAGCCACTGCTCTAGTTCCTTACGCATCTCATCCAAATCCCGGGCGATCTCTTTTGTTTATACACAGTCATGTACGTTATACGCTTGGCGCTATTTACTGGTATTGCTCGCATGTCTCACGGCGTTAATTCTCAAATCAGAATAAAAGAAATAGACAAAACATGATACCTAGCACGTTTTGAACGAGACCTGAGCGCTGCCCCTCCCCCTTGTTTGTCCCTATACCATACACACTTAAGACTATTGTACAACACATCCTCCTAGATGATCTGCAACAAGTTCCCGAGATTCTTGGAACATAATTAAACCAACATAAAATGGGAGGTTTCTCTGCCCTATCTTGCTTCATTTGCAAAACAGACTTAAAAAGCACGAATTAATATCACTGCAAACAAACACCAAACCACAAACAATCAACCTCAAAACGAGAGACACAAAGCACGTTTTCCCCAACAATTATCTCCAAAACAAATTACTGGAAACAAAAATTAGTAGTGCGTATATAGTCTTATAGGCAAATTCTAAAGAATTGTATGCATGATGAACAAAAACAATATACCTAATTGACAAAACAACAGACCTCATAATAATATGAACATATGAATTACCTTACCACGCCCACAACTATAGACCTTATTGTCATGGACAAAGCTAGACCTAACATGTCCCACACGACATCTTAGGAACATTCTAGGAACACCTTTGTCCTATACGACATTTCAGGCCCAGTTGTGGGCGTGGTAAGGTAACTCATGTTAATGAGTCTTTGTTATTATTTGTGTATTATGCGTACAGGTTTTTAGAATTGTCCTTTAAGACTATACACACTAATTATATGCCCCAGGTGCCCTTCCGCCGACTATAATTTTTCTCTCTCGCCGACGCAATCTATCAAAAGACACGCTTCGCGAACTTTACGGTTTATTTGAAAGCGCCAAACAGTACCTCAAGTCTAACCATGGTGTTATATATACACTCATTATTTATTTTGCCAGCTCTCTCTTCTCTAACAAGCTAGCTCGTGATTGGCTGCTGGGATGTGACAGGCGCGCGATGGTTTGTATCATATCGGTATCAGTCTTATCCACTAATCTGTCACAGAGAATATCTTCAACAGTCCGTAAAGGAATCGTCAACGTCAATGTGTTTACGAAGCTACGGCCGCAGCGATAAGAAAACATGTTTGTATGAACTAAAAGAGCATTATGTTTTGGTGCCGTCCCGTTGCGGTGATAATATTTATAACATCTTAGCCGGACAATATAGGATTGGGAAACATATACAAAATAATGTTTACTTTAGCCAACTGATTATTCATTGAATAAAGTATTGGTATGACATATTATGCATGCAATGTTACCCCTTTCCAAGTACACACAATGGACCAAGCTTTTATTACATTTTTGTGTCCGAGGATAATGTTAAACTTAGTTTCTCTTTAAAAGACCTGTAACATAATGACGTCACGCCTTGTTTACACGTTCACCTTATTGTGACAAATTGGTGGATTTATCCCCATGTAAACAAAGCGTGTCATTGTCTCGTGTCTATTTGATGTCTGTACATTATAGAAAATGTTGTGTTCATTAACCTTATTTTCAATTATGGTTTTGATATTTTCAATGGTACAATGTATTTTCGTACATGTAGGGGTTTTATTATAATACAATTTCCATATTCATTAGCAAAATAAACGTATAGCTATTAGTTGTCAATATTTTGTGATATTAGTGGATGTTTTGTATCATGTACTGGCAATAAAGCCAGTAAATCGGAGGCACATGTCGTTTGGTTGTGATGGCCTAACGAAACGACGAAGGCGACGAAGCGACTGCAATTAATGATGCAGCAACGTGATTGGCAATGAAATGAAAACGACAGAAGGCTGTTTGTTTTCCCTGGGGAGGATTCTATTATCACAGCTTGCCCGGAATTAACTGACCGACCGGATAGAAATTTAAACATAAAAGACCTGCGCGCAATGCGTGACGGAAACAATATCGGGCTGAATATAAGTGCGCCATAAGGCACGTTGGTAACTTTCTGTAAAATTGCCTGATAGTCAGCACAGTACATCAGTACGCGGTATATGAGACTAACAGTGCAATGGCAACATCCATCTAGAAAATCATAAAAAGTGTGGCGAAGATCGAGCATAGAAAAGTCTGCCAAACAGTACTGTTTACTTGACCAGAAGTCACGAAGTCCATGTGCTTCTGAAAAGCTCAGCGCAAATAAACCCCTTTCACCTCCGAATTGTTTGCATGTGCGATTTTGTCAATAGGCCTATAATAAACTGCCAGATACACTGTACTGTATTTCTCGTGGTGTTTATTATTCTCAAAAGCTCAGATTTTAGGAGGTTGGGGCAGGTTCATGTTGGTTATAATTGGTTATAACTGGTCGATGGCCCGTGTCTCAAGTCTCGCGAGATTTCACTCGGGAGCCCAGCCTTTCCACTCGCCCCGTCGATTTGTTATCGACTCGAGTCGACTGGCGCCATGATTATACTGTCCGATCACTGTAAATAAAAGCGCGCCGAATGTGTTGATTATTTACATATTATATATACTGATAGATTCCTTTCACAAGTCTAAAAGTGCGAGCGACTGAGAAAGGTTGAGAATGTGTCAAAATTGACTTGGAAATGGCAAGTTTGAGAAGCAACACGTTCACACCCACGACACGCCGCTCAATATAGCGACTCCTTGCTAGCGGTATACGGTCTGCGGACGAAAGAACCAAATAATGGGCGAGGAGGAATGAAATAAGGCGGTCTGAACAGACAGACAGAAGGGAAAATAGATACAAAAACAGATTAGA
Source organism: Crossaster papposus (assembly GCA_037893245.1). Taxonomy (NCBI): domain Eukaryota; kingdom Metazoa; phylum Echinodermata; class Asteroidea; order Velatida; family Solasteridae; genus Crossaster; species Crossaster papposus. The sequence continues at coordinate 1,272,299 of JBAIAA010000231.1, read as the reverse complement.
AAATGGAAGGAAGACAGTATAGACGAACGACAGAGGAACAAAACCGAGTAACGGGTAGAAAGTTGAGCGGTCACGAGACAGTTGAGAAAACCCCAGGTGGTGGATTAGAGCAAGGGACTGGAAAAGGATTACGGATGAAGAAACAGGTGGGATCATAGATATGAAGATATGGGACAAGGGAAGAATTATAAGAGGTTTGGACTAGAAGGCAGATTAAAGGTTGAACAGAATGCGGTCACTAATGGATACAGCTTGGGGGATATTAATTTCGTGAACTGTAAGAGAAATCGGTGTCATTTTTGCACATGTACCAACAGTAACCGTTTCGGTATTGATAAACACGCGAAAGAAATTGAGTTTTGTAACAATTTCAGATAGCTTTTCTGATAACTGTCAACAGGCATTACCACAAACTGAACAAATGGGGAATCGCATGTCTTGTTCGAAAACAGCAAACAACGCAAAGGGCGATTTGGGGTTCTGTAAATGCATGCGCATTATTTGCATATAATTATAACATGAAAATATTTCAATTTGTATTAATACTGGCATGATAAAATAACACGAGGGGGGGGGGGGGGGGGGGATTCGGGGAAAACACGCGAATAGCAAGAACAGAATGATGAATATGAGACGAGCAATAAAAACAAGAATTGGTGGAGATGCTTTACGATAGCGATATCTCACAATACACCAGCAAGGTTCGTTACCGTCATTCACCAATCGTAATATTATGCTCGTTAATAACCCGAGGAAAAAAAAGAAAACAAAAAAACAACGGCAGGCAACCGCATACCTCCGTAGCAAGGAAGTCATCTTTATGAAACCGCAAACTGCAGTTACCATGGCAACAAGACAATAAAGCTATCCAGATTCAAGTTACGCCGCAATACAAAAAATTAAAAAAACGAGGCCACCTCATCCTCGTATCCACGGTAACCATGGCACAAAAGGCTCATCAAATAATCAGAACGCCCCCACACACACGTATATTGATACAGTGGTGAATTTATTGGTCATTTTTAACTGATAGGTGATAAACCAGCTGAGACAGTGAAACTAGGGAGAGTGGGCTGATTCGAGAGTACAAAATATGGAATGAATTGGCTTTGAATAGAAATTAAGAATGAAATAATTTAGTAAAGATACGACTATGAAGCATGCACACTACCGATAACATTAAAATTATACATTTTTAATAAACACCCGAGTGAGGAAAAGTGGTTGAACCAGTATACGAATGATCAGAATACAAGTCAAAATTACGACTGTACATGTACATGTAGAGCGTAATTCATGACGATGCGTAGTCATTTATGATGAATACTGAATTAAAAACAATTGTTCAGAGAGAAACCAACATTTAAACATGAACAATTTGTTTTTCTTAATTAGTAATTTTGCTGTGATTCAATTGAGGTTTCCCCGTTCCCGTTTTCATGCTTTATTATTTTGTTTGGGTGGAGATTACAAATGGAACGCGGCCATTACACAAGATTGGCAATTATTAGGCAATGTTTGGCAGTAGTTTTGCCAACCGCATACAGTTAACTGCCATAATGTTCGTATACTTGTCCCCATCTGAATTCAAACCTGAATGTCTGGGTATATTATTATTAATATTACGCCATCGTCATTATCAACTTCCAAGTTCACCCATTTCAACCCGCAGTAAACAACGTAATTACACGGACAAGGACAATCGATCATAACTGGAGTACAATCATCGATTGCTAAATTGGGCGTGATAGAGCACATTATTCGGGAAACAAACAACGGCTTAAATAAACATCCCCATTGCAAGTGACTTTTAGTAAGTAAACCCTGTTGACTTTATGGCACAAATTGATCCTTAATCCCCTTAATCCAGATTAGCGTAATCTACAACATAACAGAGTGCACATAAAATGACACCTAGCATTTTGGATTTGTCAAAAGTAAACATTAAATGTAGCACACAAAAGGCTATTAATATAAAACCAATAGTGTTATTGACCAACATTGATATTATCTTAACATTATATTATAGTGAAAAGCTATTTTAATTGATATTATTAAAATATTAATGATACACGAATGATTTTAAAGCGGGCACATTGAAATAAAGTTACACGATGCTGTGGCGTATACGTACATGTATATCACAACACAGCCATTTGTGTGGGTTTGTTTATGCAGAAGCCGTCACTATGGGCCTTTTCGAATCCCTGGCTTTGTCTTCGTCTTAAGGCAATTTTAGATTTTCAACTGCGAGATTTCCTGCCACATTTTGATGCCTGTTTTTGTTTCAGAAACATTCAATCCATTGATATGATTCCAAAAGTTAGACTATTTCTATTTGCTTTAATTTTTATTTGCTTCTCAGTAATTCGGAATTGGAGGCGAAGCCAAAGCCGAAGACGAAGCAAAAGGTTTCGAAAAGGCCCTATGACGAGGTCAATGTCAATAGTCTGGTACCAACGATGTACGGGACCGGTAAACCCACAGCAACACATTATAAAGAGTCTGGGATTCAGACCAAGATGGCTGCACTATGAGATCGATGTACTCATAAATAATGCCTCAAATTTACAGGCTTAAATATCTTTATCTGTACAAATGTACTTTCTTTACACATATTAACAACATTATTTTACACAATATCCATCCACATTAAGGCATAAATGACCAGCGTCCACAATATCGACGAATTCATTTAATATTACACTAACGAATTTGGCAAACTACGAGACATACTTCCCCACCTCCGAGTGGTAACTCACAACCTTACACCACTCAGCAAAATATTCAATAATCAATAAATAACTCGTATGACGGAAAGACCGGCGCTTTGGTTACAGGTATAAATATCTACAAGCACATGTATACAACATGAGCATTAATGCTTTGGTTAAGAGAAGGTGCCCAGACGCAAACACATAAGACGCACGTGATATGTTGGGAGTATACTCGAGATGTGACGGCCTGTGGCGCAACATACATGCCAGTATTCACGGAGCAACCTCAAGACGAGGATAGCGAGAGGGGAGGGAGCTCAGGAGAGTATTCTTTTACCATCTCTCCTTACCCGGGACCTGGCATCCGATAAGGGAAATCAGCGAAACTAGACACTCGACAGACGATGCCTGTTGACTAGGATTTTCTTTTTTGAAAATGGCATTAAATGCCATCGGCGTCTTGAGCGAGGTTCGGGTTGAACCTTGGATGCATGCAGATTACAAGACATTCCATCACAAGATGACAAGCCCCTGAGCTTGCAGAGAAACTTAGGTGCATTAATGCAGCTCATTTAACAAACGGAATGAGAGGGGTAAGGAGTGTGTGGGGGAGGAGGGCTTCTATCGTGTACTGCCTTGTTTATGCCAAACCGATCTATTTTGAGACCAAACTTATACTGCCAAGTCCACTGGGTCCGTTGCAGCCCTTTCAAGCCAAGTTGTTTTGGCAGAAATCTGATGGAAGGCTAATAAGATTCTCCTTGCTACACTTGAGACAAAACCCCGACAGCCCTTCCAGGCAAATCAGGCGAGAAAAAAAAAAGCTGTCGGTTGCGTATCTTGTGAAGGGGTACTCTTTGCGAATATTAATTCGCTCGATGCAGTTCACTAATAGCGAAGCAGGTACAGGGGTCATCGAGAGGGAAGGGCCCGAAGAGGCGCCTGAAGCTGAGAATGTAACGAAAAGTATAAGATTGAAAGAGAAGTGAAGCAAGTTCACTGTCCCTTGCTGCGGGGAGACGGTCGAAGAATGACCAGAGAAAACAAGTGGCTAAGTGACAATATGGTGTGCATTCATGCAATCCATTATAGTCGGGCACATTGGACAGGTGGTCGCATTTATACAAGTCGTAACAAAACAAAAGTTAGACATTCTGTTGGGAAAACTTCCCCTCTCTTGTTATCATCAACACCACCTTACAAAGTTACAAGCTCTTCCTATTTTTAGTAAAATGTGAAAACATTGTTGTCCAATGTGAAGTATCTAAAATAAGTTTCTATTTTCACGAACCGTCTCTGGACAATACTTATTCCACAAAAACCGTGAAAAACACAATCGGCAATTTTCTGAAAGCACAGGTGATGAATAGAGAAAACATTATGACTATTAAAAATGTGTTGTTTTTGTGTATAATACAACAGTAATACAAGAATACAAATACTTTTTACATGTAGCACTTTTGCTGGCGGATCAATACATTTCACATATTATCGTTTAGATCAACTATACAAATGTGAGATACTGCACAAATACGGGATTTGTGGTGTGAACATGTGCGCTATGGCACTTTCATGTATAAACTGCACTTTGATGAAAATGTCAAAGCCCTGAACGAAGCAGTTTCTGCGCCTTTTTCTCGCCTTGACAGAAAAAGAAAAACAAATCACTGTCACTCGCTGGCCCGGGGTGAATTTCACAGCGTTTCCTGCACGGAAGGGGTTCAAAAATAGCCATGGGTTGAAATATCAAGATTGATGTACAATTTTACCTTTTGGGGGGGGGGGGGGGGGGGGGGGGGGGTTAGTTTGTGAACCAACTTGATTAAAATTATCATTTGCAACACCGGCCCTATCTTTAAAAACATTTTCCTGTCAAATAGTGCAACAAAAACTTTCTTTCATTTTGGTCGGAATTTTTAACAACATTTCAGGGAATCAAATTATTCAATTATTTCAATTAAATAAAATATCTTTATGAATGTTTGGATCTAGAAATCACCCTAACGTGTAACAAAATGTGACTCAAGACACTAAAAAGCTGTATATGGATCAGTTTCAGTTAAGACGTGGTGTCATAAATTAGTCACAGTGCGAGTACAATGGACAATATATATGTACACCACAGCCCCACAGTACTACAATAGTCGTTGTTTGTACATAATTATACTCATTAAAGTCGATGACCAATACCGAGGCACAGAGATGCTGCTAAAATGTAAACAATCAACAAATTAAATGGAGTTTCTCCGTTTACATATCTTTTCCTATAGATCACATGGTACATACAGTGTATACTTTCTGTGCATACTATTACAATTACTCTCCAATTACAAAATATTACATGAACAAGAAACACATTTTTAGGAACATTACATATTTTACAAATATTACATGATTATGAATTCGGCCACATCTAAAACGAAACCAACAAAACATTTCAATTTTAAACACGCCCCATGTTCTTAAGTTAAGGAGTAGACTGTAGAGAAGTCGAGCCTGGTGCCTATAACACAGAATCGTTGCAGTAACTTGTCTTGCCTTCTTGGAACAAGACCAAGATGGTTGCCAATATGCAAGCTAAGAGGCTTGTACAGTTTTACTATAGGATTTTATTCCACATTTTCTGAGCACAATCTCGAATGGTTTATCAATGCTGTAAACACCAACACAATTTGACAATTCTGTTTGTAGAATATATACAATTCATACATAGAGTACGATACTAAGACAGTTTCAATAATGCCATTAACACCCTATTTTCCAATCACAAATAATTGTAATAAATATTTTGTACAAAACCAAAGATCTTTGAATATTTACAAGTAAAACGTCTTACTAAAATCAACCAAGCAAACAATCATTAAATTTAATTCCATGAAAGTTGACTGTTTTCAAGCCTCTTCTCATTATGCTTGATACCACCAAATGTGGAAACATGTTTAAAAAAAATGATATACGACTAATCGGTACAGTCATCCGTTTGATGTTTTTTCCTCAAGGAATGTTAACCATCACAGACACAGAATTCCAGAATCCCAGTAAACAGACAAAGAAGAGGCAATGCAGAGGGAGAGGGAAACTTCCCAATTTGGTATCCAAGGTTTCACCCCCCCCCCCCCCCCCCCCCACAACAAAAATTAAAAATCGTGGGCATTTCAAATTAACGCAATGAACAATGCATTCATACTAATCAAGCAGCAATTTGTAAACACAATTTACAATGGAAATTTATTCTAGATTTCTGATGGTACGCTCCTTCCCTTTTTTTAGATATCTAAATTTGTTCATTTTAATTTTAAAAAAATGGCATAGAAATGGTGATTTTGTTCTTTTACCAAATATTTGATAGGAACTGTGTGATGTTTGTGTGTGCACACAATGCTGATGAAATGCTGGTGGTATAAATTGCAGTGTGCTGCTCCGAGGTACAAAAAGGAATTACGATTCAGACCAACTCACTCAGGCACTTTGGTCTTTTTGCCAATCTGATGGATTTATATAGTTAGCCTTGAAGCTTCTTTTGATCGGAAAAAAACCCATCAACGACCTGGGCCCAATTTCGTAAAACATGTAAGCACAAAAATGTGCTTAGCATGGACATTTTTCCTTGGCAAAAACAGGGTTACAGACCAAATTTTAGGTGATGTTTATAAATGGTATTCAGCTGGCTTTTGCTTAGCATGGAAGGCACATAGAGTTTTGGCTTGTAAACTTTTTACTGAGCAAGACTGTTTTGTGAAATTGGCCCCAGGCCACAGATCATTGACTTTGAATGTAAATGAAAGGATAAGGTTATTAAAATTGGAGACAATAATTTTGTTCACTCCCTCGCAAATTCATTTGGATTCTTATTTTAAGTCATGCGTAAAATTGAATCTCGCGTACCATGGACTCACAGGGTAAAATGTTGAATTCCATCACTCTTTAGTCTGTGCGACAGTCCAGAAGTTGCATTCCCAGGGTTTTTGAGGTTCTGTTTCCATGGAATAAAAAAAAAAGAGCTGCTAACGAGCTTACCCTCTTTTATCACGAGTAGTCTATTCACGCTGTTCAAAAGCAGCCCTTTTAAGACCTGAATTGCTCAGGGTTTTTTGTGTATAGGAACGCTGAGGAATTCAAGGACTCTCAAATTATTCAGTGACAAATTGAAGTGTTTTTCTGTAATATTTGAAGAGGTGTTTAAGGCACAATCATAACTGGTGGGTCATGCACACTCACAAAAATGGCTCCGTTAAGATTGTGAGCAGAGCCTAACCTTGGTAAAAGGTTAACCAATGATCATGAAGATGACCATGATAAACTCCCCAGGGAGACAGTCAATAGGCTTAAAGGGACACTCCCAATCCAAATTATTCCTGGCCCAGTCATCAGTCAGCATGCACTATTTTAAATCACCTTGTGCATCACAACACTTTAAACGCAGAAGGTGGGTAAATTAGGGGTACAATATTTCGTTTTAATACTTTTGAAATGGAAAACAATCATCTCCAATTATATTTATTACTTTTTTTCTCACAACACATGTGCACACAAAACTACATTATGTGCTGTATATGTTTTATGTACATTTCCTAAAAGAGTTTCACATTAAGGCCGTGTCTGTAACAGGCTTTCAGAGCTACGGCTATGTCTAATTGCCAGCCTCCTCATGCGTACTTGTAATGGGAAAATGCCTTGACAATAGCCATAGACAAGAGATTTGGACACAGCCTTAATCTGATCTCAGTTGTATGTAAATTTAGAGGTTCTAATGCAATATATTATTATTAAACATCTGGTATTTCAAATTCTGAAGAAATTTGTTTTTCCTCAAAAAATCCATCAAAATTCGAAGCAGTTTTCAAAATGTGAATTTAATGATTTCTGCCAAAAGCTGCTTGATCATGCATACTGCAAGTCCACGATACTGAAATCCTGAACAGTTTATTCCAAGGATTTTCTTGGTGAAAATGGACGAATCAACAGCTCCTAATTTGATTGGTTGAGTTAGTCATGTGACTGTAACCTGCTACAGGTTAGAATCAGCATCTTGATGTGAAAATTGATCATATTTACCATTCTTAGCAAAACCCTGTTGGTTATTAATACATTGTATACATCACTGAAAGACACCCCCCTCCACATATTGTTATAATCGTTTTCTTTTCCAAACAAATTTTACTCCAACCTGACAAAATGAAAATGCAAAGGCAAAGAAAGACCAAGGTCTTAAAAACAAAAACCACTAATCTCCAGGAATTTATCTTTGTGTTGCTACAAGAATAGAACAGCTACAAATATTGGATGAGTCTGGATAAAATGACTGCAGACCTTTGTTGCCACTTTCTACAGTGCGAGTAGCAACAGACATTAATTTGAGACTCCAAGTTGACTCCAGATGGCAATCTTTTCAGAGCAGCCGCCATCTCCAGTTTCCATCAACAATCTTTTCCAGCTGATGTTCTTCATCTAGTGCCGTGTGGTTCTCCTCTACACACCAGATACGTTCCTCCCAACACACTAATCATCTACAGATGCAAAGAACGGGAGAAAGAAAAATACAAACAGCTGTCACTTAAATGTTATTAACAGAGGAAAATCTCTCGAGAGAAAAGTGCAGTCAAGTTCACTGGATTCTCCCGAGAGATACATCTTCATCCTGCGGTTGTATCACCTTGAACTAGCCAGACTGGTATGACATTGACATGATCCTGTAGTTATTATTTTTAGTAAAGGCTCCAGGTTTTTTTTCTGTAGGAGATGGAGACTGGTGTTGACTTAAGGTCAATTTATGATCTGCAGAAATTCTTGGTGACTGAACGCGGTATATCAATCTGTTTGATTAAGCAGTGTGTTACACTGGAGTTCAGTTAGTTTATACAGGCTATGAGTATCTCATTTTAAAAATGACAAAAGTTGTCTCAAAGCCAGACGAAGTATTATGTAAAATTCTAGAATCTGTTAAATGTTTAAAATGCAAGTTATATTTTACAATGGTTGATAAATGTATTCCAATTTGTTTATGCATATTTTTACATGTACCGGTACTATTGGTTTGGAACAAATCTTGTGGAAATCCCCTTTTAAAACTTTATTTAAGTCAATATTTATTTGTTAAAGCTTTTTCGGAGGTGACACAAAGTGCCAACTCAAAGCTGAAGCTATTTACTTGAGTAAAACTCCAATTCAACCGCAGAGAGGTTACTTTTGGTGTTACAAACACATCAAATACACACTAGGGACTTCTGTCCAAAGCCTTCATTTTTACAATTACATACATGTACATGTACTGTAAATACTAGCAGTCTGCATAAGTCTATAAAATACTACAGAACTCTAGAGATTTGTCTGTTACTGTCAGAACCCAAACCCCCTACATTTGTTTTTACGAGTTGCATCTAATTTGTCCGAGGGGACTGGGAGGGTTGAGCCAAGGCCCAAGCAATGATGGCGCCAGTATCTAGGGTGGTAACCATAGAGATAGGCTGGAGGAAAGGTTAGGTTAGAAATAGGTCAGTAGTTGCCAGAATGCAGTGGATGGGGGAAAATGAGTATTTACAGGGACTAACTAGGACTCCGATGTGACAAGTTATCAAATTTATTGATTTGTCACAATGATCCCAGATAGGGGACACAGCGCACCTGCAAAGCAGAACTGAACAATTAAATGAGATTTCATTTAACCATGTGTGGGCTATTTTCTTCTTTGATTACATCCTCAATCTAACTTTAGGGTGAAATTGCACCTGGCGTTTCAAAGGTAATGTAGGATACACCATTGGTAATATCGTTTAACTGACCTGTCAACAGTTTTACAATCATGGATGCTGAGAAAAGCAAACAAAACGACATTCGTTTTCAACCGGCATCAAGCAGTGGTTCTTATGTTGTTCTTGGTTTAAACAAAAAATAATATCAATTGTTCGTAACAATTATAGGATATCTAGTGCAAACATTTTGCTGGATGCCTACAATCATTATTTACTTTCAAATAAGTAAAATATTTCTTAATAATTTGGTAGTAAAACATTTCGATATTTGCAAATGGTGTATCCATCCTACTTTTAAATACGGCACGTGAAACATCATGGCGATTTCATTTATCACACTAGTTGCACTCGTACATGCTCTGTATGCAATCATAGCCGGTAGCTACCCATAACTAAAAGGCATTGTGTTGCATGCTGAATCAATTTTATAATTCAAATTGTTGTCTATCACAGAGAGTAGGCCTAAGACATTAAGACTTTAAAGCTTTCTGAATAAAAAATGAACTCTTTGTGAGACAACAAAAAATGGATGCCATGGCAACAAGCAAGCCCACGCTGATGTACCAGTAAATTTATATGCAAATTACGTACCAGTTCATATTTTTATGATATGAATTTTAAAGTTACTTTGTACAATTTGTTTTGACACAGTCGTCGTAAAAGTTTATGGAGGTGACAGATGTACAGTATGTAAATTACCGGTAGCATCGTTGGTATTTCCATGGCCTGCTTTTAATTACCGGTAACCCACAGAAAATTCAGATAGAAAGCCTAACCTGCTAAATGCAACAAAAATCGTCATGCTTCATTAAATCTACCGGTAGTTGCATTTGGCAGGGTTGTCATTTCAATGGTGCTGGATATTGTTGCATTTAGCAGAGTACTTCTTAAAGAGTACCCAGTTGGGGTTAGGCCTGGCTAAAGAGTTAATCAGCCGAATCTAAGGGAAGATGGACGCCTAAGCCGGAGAGCCAAAACGATAGAAATGTACGAGTTTACTGTACATGTACACGTACATGTGTGTTTCAACAGGTCGAACATGTCTGTACATGTTTCTGTAAAATGAGAAAGCGTTGTTGCAGGGCTGGAGGTAAAACTACATGTACACAAAGGAACTCAATTCCGAAGGCCCTCAGGATCATTTGCAATAAATTACCGTGAAGCTTAGAAAATAAAAGTAGTAAGATTGGCACAAACATCGTGGGGAATGTTATCAAATGAGACTTTTCAGTTTAGAAACCAAGGCAGTGTCGTTGTGTATTAGTCTAGTCTAGTTCAATTGCATAACAATACCACAGACAATTCTCTCCAGCGTTCATTTGATGTTCGAAAGGCACTGTTCGACTACAACTAAAACGACACCATCGTGCGGCTTTGGTCGTCTTTTAGGTTGCTCTCTTTAATATTAAAGAGCAACGTACTGTTTGACACTTTTTAATTTGTTAGCAAAATTTACCATGAACTACAGAGCAAGGTTGTCTTGTTAAAAAGCCAGCTCGAAAAAAAAGTACAGTCAATTCTCTAGAGATAAAAATGCCCCCCCCCCCCCCTTTTTTAATGTCTGATTAAACTAACCAAGCAAATTTCCTCCGGTAATTTCGTTGACGGCACTTGCTGCCGTTTCTTCTAACAAAGCTTGTTGCCTTCCCTCCTTGCAAATTAACCCTCTGTACTTTCTACTCTCAATTAAAACTGGCAACTCCGGCCTGCCGAACGCTAATTTCTTTCAAGTTTTTTTTCATTGATTGGACCCCTGGCGTACATCCTTTCTACAACTGTGCTGCTGGTAATGCAACTACATGGATGTGACTCGATACAAATTACATTTTCTATTCTAAAGCTAATTGGTTTCCTTCTCGCTATTAGAGACGACTTTCTCTCTCAGTAAGGGTATGTCAGATGCCGATGTTTACGGCCGCGTCATTTATCATTTTGCGTACTTCACAGGTTTGTCCGGCTGTTTTTTCCTGGCATAAAGGGGATAGATTTACCGACTATAAAGGGTGCGCATACTGTAGAGGGTGCTATTTTACATTTATAATTTTTAAGCTCTATACAAAATATACACAAGATTGATAGTATTAATTAATAAACTTTACTTAACTTGTAGCCTGTATTTTCAACTCGCATTCATCTGTTCAGTTTATTATTTTTTTAAAACATTTTTGACTTTCTTTGATCACTTAATAAATCAGCCTGTAGGCTTTTGTCTTGGCAGATTGTCTTTACTAGTTCTTGAGAGACTAAAAGAGTTCATCTTCAGTATTTTAGTGATTATTTATGCATGTAACGTTTCCCGGTTTTTATTCATGGACTTTTTGCAGAGCAGTCTAAAAGCTCCCTGGATTATTTAGAGATTTGACTTATTCTCTCAAAATTCAAGCGAGGATCACTCGAGGTTAATGACCAGTACGTGTAGTGTGTGAGCAGCAGCATAACTAGGGTATAATTTGTAAAGGGGTGGGGTGGGGTAGGGTGGGGTAGGGTGGGGTGTGTGGGGGGGGGGGGGGGGGGGGGGGGGGGTGTTCAATTTTATCAAGGGGGGTTGGGGGCACTGAATGAATACCTCCATTGAGCAGTCACCAATACCAACATATTCAGAATAGTTTCTAGTAAAGATACCCAAAATGAGACAATGACATCTGCTTTTAAAATTAATATTGCAACAAACGTCTCCCCCCCCCCCTAGAATTGAAATATATCTTCTTGGTAAGTATTTTTAGACTCTTCCTTCGGGACAGCTACTTTATGAAATAATAATTGATAACCATCGGCCATCGTCAATAAACATCTCCAAATATTGTTGTAAATGAATGCGATCCCGACAGCTGACGCTATAAGACCGTCGGCTGAAAACATTTTGGGGAGAAATATCGCACATAAATCCTCCCATTCAATCAATTAGAGTGGACATGTAGTCAAATGCGTGTAGACTGCAGCAGCTGTCGTGCTGTAATAAGAAGTAATCGGCCATACCAAGGATTAATCTTCACTTGAACGGCTTGTAATTGATGTGTAGAAGGGTGTTGGACTGTTAGCAAAAACTGGAGCATTCTTCAACACGGATACTGCCAGCCAGTGCCAAGTGTAGCGTGATAAACTGTGCCTCAGCCGCGCCTGTGACATTTTCAAACGGCTGTCTTGTTCCTCCCAAATGGACACTAAATTATCTCCCCTTTGGAAAGATGCCATTTTTTTGTCAAAGGTAAAATGTTATCCAGTGGCTTGAAATTGCACAGAAGTGCATCTCCCAACCCGATCCCTCACCCCAACGCACACTTGACATTCTCCTACAAGTGTCTGCAAATTATGCCACCAGACTTTCCCTTGAAGCCATAAAAAAAATGTAACCCCCCCCCCCCAACCCCCTTTTGGCTGAGCCCCCCTTTTGGCTGAGCACTCCCCGCCCCTCAAAACAGGGTTGGATTTTATCGGTGTAGACTGCAGAGCCTGTGTAGATTTTTGCTAAACGAGGTAGCCGGATTCTCAGCTCCGTGCTGAACCAAGGTCCAACATGGATAGTGTAAAACTCACCTGTTTCAATACTACGACCAATATATCCGACTGTTTTCCAAAAAATACCGTTAAGGGCAGTGTTTTCACTTTCCAAATAAAAAAAATACTCTTTCCCTCTAAAAACATCTGAAGGAAAAAACAACAAATTTTGCATTAGTTTCCAAAATAATTTGTGTGTAGTATGATAAAAAAAGCTATACAATACATTGTTCTTCACCCCCGCTTGTTCTTCACCCCCGCTTCCCCTTCACCATTCCCCCCAACACATCCTAAATGTCAGAGTAGTGACTGTTTTGCCCACATAGCCACAGGGGCCTTACTCGGAGGGGGTAAGCTAGCCAGTGTCATAACAATTTGTTTTCACACTGAGCTTCTGGGACAAAGCGAATGTCGTATCAGCAGGTGCGTCAACAAATATAAGCGGGCGAAAAGAAATACAATGACAACACACGATGGACGTTCATTTATGTGCAGCTGTTGACTAATACAAATCCACATTATACAATCAAGTTGATTGACAGACAGACAATTCTTCATTAAAAGTTTCATCACAAAGTCTAATTCCTTGTCCAGTGCTATAAACATTTATTGGAATGATAAATAACAAAGCCATGTGTTTACGTCATTTGGTTTAACTAAAAATATTCTGTACCCATACAACTTTACCGATAAAGTTTGAAAGGTTTCTCAATTATTTGTTTAACGTTTGCCTGAAACGTTTGTGCTTTGCTATTCAATGCCCAGAAATACCACAGTATACATAATGGTACCAAACCTCCATTTAGCCCTCGAACAAAGATACTGACAATATGGGAGCCCGTCTTGCCAATTTCTTTGTTTACTTTGAAAAAAAAAAATACTTATCAAAAACCAACAAATTGAAGTCACTGAGAAGCATCCATCAAACTCATTTCTCTTAAGCATGCTACAACTGACAGTGTCAATGGAACAACGGCCAAAAAAGAAAGAAAAACCTCTGTCAACGTGAACAAGATTGTGTGCCAAATAGAAATAGAGTGTACGTATGTAGCTTTCTAGATGAGTGGCTGTGAAACACAACATCTTTGTTGTCATTTGAAGGTAGCTGCTACCCAAGGCCAAAGTTAATGCCTTCAAAGATGAAATAATAAAAAAAAAGGTACGAAAAAGAGAATCGTTTAAATATTCTGAAATATTTTGAATGCTTGGAAACACTCAGGGTCTACATATGTAAATGTATTCAGTGTGATATTTTGAGTAAAATGGCAAAACCACCACAATGGACAATTGAAAACATGACAATAAACAAAGAACTAAGTAGTACAATGTATTTCAGACAACAATGAATGAATAAGCTCAGAGGAATTATCAAGTGATTTGTAACCATACGAATAATAAATCATTGATATTTAATATTGTTATTTTGCTTAGTTTAAAGAATATCAAAATATATTTTGATTTCTTTTCTGTCTATGCTCACAATTGCCATCTACATGTATGAGGCAAACTATTTTTTGTTAATACAAATTTCAGTATCATCCCCACAGACCTCCCCCCCTTGACACACATTTGCCCAGCCGGCACTAAATAACAGCCGGCAAATTCTACACTTGAAAGCCATCGAACAATAACACTGCAGCAGAGGGAGAATACTGCTCTCCCCAACAATAGCTCCAGCGTAGAAAACAACGGTTGAGTTTTATTGTTCGGGGTGCAGATACAAACAAGTAACATGTTTTTATGAAATTGAAGGGAGGGGGGGGGGGGGGGGAATCTTAGAATATCTGCATTGGATGCGATTCTATTTTGTTTATGTAATGTAGACAGCGAGTAAAAAAACGTACAATGCAAACAAACATTTGCTAGCGTTTGCTGATATTTTGTGCACGTCCAATGGACAATTGATCGCGAAGTTCGCAAACGTTGGCAATGTTTGCGAATTTCGCGTGAGTGGAACCATGGCTTCATGTTGAAATGCACCTCTGGATTCATTAATTCGACACACAAATGAAGCATGTTACTATTAACGAACATGTTTGTCCACTAAATAAAATTACTTAAATTGATCCATGCTATGAAATGTTACGTTATGTATATTTCACTCATCGAATCAATGTTTACAGCTGTCTTTGAAATGTTTTTTAAAGCTAATGGGCCGATTAGGAACCAGGGATAACACTACAGCATTCAGATACAAATGATATCAATTTTTGTCAAGAATGGAACACAGATTATGTGTTTTGAATACAAGGAATTTCTTTTTGAATTAATGATGAATTTTTCTGCTTTTCTTTGCAAACTTTAGTTCATTTAACAAGACAGAGGTTTCAGTGTATTTTGTAGAATATCAAACTCTTAAATACACTGTACAATGTACCGTTTTTCCGAAACATGGACCAAAATCAAATTATAATATGATATACTTAACAAAAACCACTTCTGGGAAAACTACGCGTAGCTAATTCAAAAATCGACGCAAGGCCCACCAATTATAACGCCACCTTTACAAAGTACGTTCTCCTGGCAAAGTGACAAACCGGTATTTGTGAATAGCTGCATTGACTTCAACGCTAATGTGTTGTTTAATTTAGATTGGTTTATACAACCCCCTGCTGCATATTGCATCCACGCATGGCCGGATCTGAATGCTTTACCAGACGTGTATTTTGGGAGCGACTTTCAAATTAAAACGGAACTGAGAAATTTGCAAAGAGGCGGCAGCAGGGCGGCGGTTAAAAGTGAATGGCAAATGTTCAAGTACTTTTAACAGGTTTGCATACATTTGGAAAAATTGTTTTGTTAAACAGAATTACCCCCCCCCAAAAAAAATATAAAAATAAATAAAAATTAAATAAAATAAAAATAATAATAAAACCGTAATGGTGACCAAGACAAGCATACAGGTACATTACTTATTTGTAGAGAAACAATGTATACTAACAATGTAAGCAATACCAACATTGTAGTTGTTTAAGAAACCCACAGTACATGTAGGTTTATACAATCAAACAGATACTCATAACATTTCCTTCATCTACTGGTAGTTGATACTTTGTCCCAAATTAGAAATGACTGGTTTCCAGTATTTGCCTCCAGGGGGCAATTCCTTACTTATTGGTTGCAATTTCTCACTTCTTGGCTCGGGACCAAATCCCAAATCAATTTAATAATACGTCAAGGGGTGCTGAGAACATTTTAGCATATCCGTACATGTAGATATTCACGATCAGTGCGTTTTTACCCCCAAACTTCCCAACGCCATCAAAATCCATCACCTATTTGGTTGATACTGCAGTTCTGGATCGACTAAATGTTGGAGTATGATGGACTTGGGCTGGGAGGCCTGAAGCACTGCTGGAAGAATCTGATGGATTTTGTCCAACATGGAGTACTGCTACTCAGCCTAACCATCCCAAATCCTCCAAAATCAGTATGATTTTGCACACAACCTAGGGATTTATTATGTCCATTAAAATTCACACTTCGTAGTGGTTTCATGTACCAGTACAAGTCACATACGTTATGTAATAAGAAAAGTGAGTGAATGATTTTGATGGACACATCCCTTTTCTTTGTAAAAGACAGAAGTGAGTATGGTGTGTGAAAGGTGGGTGCAAAAGGTTTTCAACTATGAAAATGTCACAGTGCCTAGTGTCATCAAGAAATACTTTAAACAGAGGATGAAATGTTGTCTTCTCTCTGCAAGTGAATTTAATTGTTGAATGTCAGAGGTACTTAAATCAACCCCGTAGCGTATTTAATTACTACAATGAGTGCAAACGCTTCACAGAAAATCTAAAAAATTATTTACAGGTACGGTACAATGTATCACACCCAAATTAAAGATGATAGCACAAATTTATATTTCCATGGAATATGAGTCACAGATAAACATCACACCTCATCACAAACAGAACCACCATCATGTGAACCAATGCCCGACTTCATTTTTGTTTAGGACCCTGTGTTGGATGAACAGAATGTCATGGGCGATTACCTGTCCACAACAACAAATCCAGCTAAGTAGTGCTAGCACATTCCGCATCGATTTCACACATTGCTGTCATTCCACAGTGATTAACTCACACCGTACATGTAACTCACCCACCCAAAACTTGTCTCCACATTGGTTAAGAACGCAAACAAAACAACCAACCTGCCCCAATATAACGAGCCACCCACGCCACATGACCGACCTCACTCTTGACCACAGAAGTCAAAATGCAGGATAATATCTTTATAGTTCAACTTGTCTGATAGTACTTCAAGAAAGACAACCAGCAAACTAACTAAGACTGACTCATACAAGGTCAGAGGAGAGGTACTGGTACCACTTTAGAGTATAATGATGATGTGGTGGGTTAACTCAGAATAGTGAAGCCTCACACATCATACAGATGGTGGATTTGACACCTTCAGGGGGAAAAATTGGAAAAATGGAATGTGACCCCTTGACCTTGTGGGTCATGAAGGTGGAAAGCTAGGCAAGTGTCAAATCAACAGCATTTTCCTGAATAGATTGTGGACTTCAAGGGTGCAATACACTAACAAAGTAACAGGAAGGGAGAGAGGTGGTTTTACTTTCTTTGTTGATAGAGTTTAGTTCCAAACATACATGCAGGGAGGATTTGGTGATTAGGTTTTCACTTTTGTGACCAATAATGTTCAAAATTATTGCCTTAAAATCTTAAATTGATTTCAATGTCTACTAGTACATGTACATGTTGTAGTACCACACTCTTCAGAGACAAAAAAAATTAGAAAGCAAACAATCAAACAGAAACAAACTAACAAACAAACTAACAAATAAAAGAACATGTGGAACCATGAGACAAAAACACTTTGTGAACATTTATACCATGTACATGTAGGTACAGGAATGCAACTAGAGAATTTCACAAACTTAAATTCCTTAAAACATGTACAGTACATGTACATGTATGTAGTTAAGCCACGATTCACCATAAAATGCAAAGCTGAAGATTATACAAAAACTCGGTCTAAAAAGAAAACAGCAAAATGCACAGTGATGAATGATGGGTCGTTGTTGATATCTAGTCTAGATCATATAGTTCAAGAGTTCCTCCATCGATTCTTCCCCTATCCCAATCCTCCTAACCGAAGCAAACTGATACTTCGCCAACGAGGCGACAAAACAACTCCCCACTCCCGGCAGACCCAATAACAGGCCCACCGCAAAAATCAAGGGTTTACGCAGCTGAGGGCCTTATGAATACATTCATTTTTTCCATCGGCAGATGCGTGATCTGTTTAATCATTCCAATTTGGCTTCCAGGCAGGGTTTCTTAAACCGCTCCCACTCCGCAAGGAGCAATTCGGTATGGTAATTCTACTTGCGTAGACGATTGTTTTCAGGCCTTCGTGTTCTAAAGTTTATTTCAAGTCAGGGCTCATGCAAATGCATCTGTGCCAAAGAGCCAAACAAAGTCAGGTGATAGCTTGGCAAAGATCGCCAGTCACAATGATCTGCCTCTCTTAATCTTGGAGAGGCTTCTTGAGTTTCTGATTGTTACACCAAACTCTCCTACAGGCTAGCACACTTCCTGGTCCCTAAATTAGTGGCACGTGCTGTAGCTTTCCTGGATTTATTGCAAAGATACGGAGGAAGTATAGTGTAGAATTTGAACAGAACTTGTGGAATTAATTATAGTGTAGAATAAAGTTTGTGTTGGTCTGGTTGAAATTGGTTCTTTTACCCTTAATCTTAGGGTACTCGGGAAAGGGGAGGTTATTGCTTACATCTTTGTTGGCCCCTCCTTAAAAAACAAAAACAATACCAGTAGTGTTTTTACGTTGGGGTTCTTTCACTGAATTCTTTACATTTTAATTGCAGCAGCACATTAGAGTTGATATCACATTCTTTGTTTTGAATGGGCGAGGACGCAAAGAATCAAATAAAATTCACCTTTTGAGTCATTTCTCTGACTTAAACTACTTTTATTTTACACCTACATGTATTGTCAAGAAGTATGAGATAAATGAGATGAATTAAGTCCATTGTTCAGGGTGAGCTGAATACAGGTACTTGAAAGCTTTGTCCCTCTTCACTTAGCATAACGAAAACAGGTTCCGTTCTTGAATATACATGTACAGTTAAGTGTACATTCTTTAAAAAAATCAACACTTTTTTGAAAAGAGTGACGTCACAAGAGTAGTTTATCAATAAAAAACATCCTTGCATATTAAACCGATTACGATATTTTGTTTTGATTGTTTTTTCAACGAGTATCCAATAAAGCATGGACTATCCAATACAAGCCAGGGCTCTCACAAGTAAGATACCGGTTGTTGTTCATTATATATTTTACGCTCTTGTAACTCCCGACAAACATGTTTGTTGCACAGGGACCGAGCCGATTCTCAGCTTGAGTTGTAAACTTGACGCTCCAACAAACGTTCAGAAAACAGCTGAGAACCGACCCATTAAATTTATCTTCGATTCAAGATGAAACTGGACAAAAACAAACACAAGAAATGCTGGTCATCCTCTGGCTACGAATAATTAGATTTGTTATCCATGGCAGAATGTTTCTCTGCCTTGGGCCACTACTGTCCATCCGTTCCCTTGGTCTCTATGCCTTGGGTCACTATATACTGTCCATTCGTTCCCTCGGTCTCTATGCCTTGGGTCACTACTGTCCATCCATTCCCTTGGTCTCTATGCCTTGGGTCACTATATGTACTGTCCGTTCGTTGCCTCGGTCTCTATGCCCTGGGTTACTACTGTCCGTCCGTTCACCTCTCAACCACAGAGGACAATTTGTAAATTAATTTAATGTGTGCACAAAGGAAGAAAAAGAAAAAAAGAAAAAAAAGGTAAAACAAAAAAATGAGAGTAATCCGAAATGTCAACAAGATTGAGTGTATCAGCCAGACTTGTCCAGGCCATTGCTCCCACCATGAGTGATTTTTAGGCCAGTCAGTTCAATATTGACCAAGTTTTTGGTCAACACTTACTGTAGATCCTACAAGAGGTTTCTTGCTGGCAAGCGGCTGGTTACAGGGGCTGGTCATGAACTGTAACGGAACACTGCAAACTGCACTAGAAACTGTTTGTTCTTGCTACAGTTACATGTACAGCGTCTTCTTTTACGTGAACAAAAAAATTCACTTGGATGTCGCTAAAAACAAAATAAGTCTTGCAACGTGTGAAGAGTGCTCTGTAAATGCAACGAGGGGAAAAGAATGAAATAAAGTCCAGAACTTGATCCGTCGAGAGCTTAGGAGAGTATGGTGGTCTTTCACTAGAACGGTCTTGTTACAAGACAATTTACGTATTCACCTGTTAATGAAATTACAAATGATGGATGACAAGTTTAAATGGTTCTCTCTAGGGTTCTCAAGCGGTACGTGTACGTAGCAGTGTTTTCATTACTCACTGTACTGCCAAAAATTCAAATGCTAAATTAAACTTTAGGCATGTACAACATTTTCACCTTTCTTTTTTGTTTGGGGGGGGGGGGGGGATTGAGACAGTATTATAGCATAATAGGGGGAATATATTTGTAGCTATCCAAAAAGTAATCAACCAAAATGCTGTTGAAAAGCTTACTTGTTGTAAAGATATCAATTCTAAACTCCCTGTGAATTATTCCTTCTGGCATGCTGTAATTTGTAAGAAGAGAAAAGAATGTCATTTCTAAAGATGCGTGGGCGCTACTAATGGTCTGCTTATTGTGCGACACCGGAGTACATGTAGCTGCAATCTGCTGGATGAGAATGTGTCCGGAACGCAGATTGTGGTCGCAATTCAAATTTGTGACTCGGCAAATTTCGAACTGAAATTGAAATCACAGAGCTATAAAATCCCACGTGTGGTTTGTCAAGCACCTTTCTTTAAATTTTCGGCCTTTTTGCTGCTTCAAACGATAACAAGGCAGAATGGACAAATGGTCTATATCGTCCTTTAACCAGCACCGGTACTCATAGCATACCAGGATGTGTTTATCATTATAAATCCCTCATATTGCTCGATCAGTCACAGACAGTTAAAAAGTTCCACTTCCCCTGCCATACATTTGTATAGTAAAACAGTCAGATCACATCCGTTTAAATGGACTGGTCGAATTCTGTCAACAGGCATAAGACATGTACAGTGACTGGTTAAGTAGACCTGTGCAGCCAGCATATCACTCACCTCTAATCAAAGCAATGCTAAATAACAAATTCATAAAAGAATACTTAAAGGTAGTATACACCATTGGTCATTGCTTGAATTATCATGAATGAGTAGATTTGGGGGGTTGTATTTATAGTAAATATCGTTTAACTGAGCTGTCCGAAGTTTTAGAATCATGGATGCCGAGAAAAGCACGAAAAACAGCGGGTTTTTTCAACCGGCGTCGAGCAGTTATTCTTATGTTATCTTTGTTTTTTCGCGATCGCCATCTGGCGATCGCGAATTTTTCAGTATAAAATTCTATTTTTCTGAATAATTACAGGATATCTAGCGCAATCATTTTGCTGGATGCCCAGAATCAACATTTACTTTCAGATGAGTAGAATATTTCTTAATTATTCGGTAGTAAATATTGTTGATATCTGCAAATGGTGTATACTACCTTTAACTGTCAAAAGCTTGATTGATTTCGACGGCTGTGATGGCATAGCTGAATTTACAAGACAGAGAGGAAGGGAGGGAGGGATTTATGCCGAGATGCTTCCTGGATCCTTTAAAATGTAAAAGTGATCAATGCTTTTCCAGTAGGTTTTACAGAGGCTCTTCAATTCTAAATCTCTATACAAATCGAGGTAGTTACAACCTTACCAAATACTTCCTAGGGTGTGTGCCAAATCATATAACAAATTAAGAATTTTGGACTGTTGCTGAAAGTTAAAAGGACAGAAAAATTTCCCCTGATGAATTCCAAACCATTAACTGTCTGAAAAGCTCTCTTGTTGCTGCACAGTCATCCTAAAGTGTTCTCAAGTACATGTACATGGAGTAGATGCCTTGCGAGATGGCTGCCAATGAATCGTCAACGCCCGAGGCCATTCATACAACCCCCCAACGCAGTCTTGCTTATACCCCTTCCCATCATTCTAACTGAAGCCGATGGAGTACTGAGCTGAGAGGCCTCACCAAATTTCTCAAATTCATCACGGCTAGTGAACAATTACTTGGACATCAGGTACAATCAAATTAGAAAGCTGCTGTTGGTGAGGCAGCGAGCTAGCAGGGAGCTCCTGGGCTAGATCACGTCAAACTCTTAAGTCCAACCATAGAGAAAGGAACAGTGGTCCAACACACGAGGGAGAGTAAAGTAAAAAGTGCTCTTCAATTTCTGCGTCGACTTGCTCAGGATTAAGACCTAGAGGGCTCCCTGTACTGTTTCCGTCCATCCCAACGGAAAGTCATACTTCTGCACAGAATTACAGATTCTACTCGGGTAACTCGTATAGGGGATGTGACTAATGGTGGGATTGAAAACCATTACGTTTAATATTAGGATTGAATTCTAATATTCAATTTTGATTTTGGGAACCAAATATTTGATTCAAACCTAAAACAAATTCAGCCTTTTGTTTTTTTGCGTGACACAGCTTAAGAAAACAACTTCAACATCCTCCAATTTGCTTCACATTCTCTGATTGTTCACTAATACTAGCAGCTTCGTTAGCACGCCCATTTGACTTATCAGGAAGTTAACATCCATCATTTTAAAAATAGGAAAGCGAACATTTAGTCAAACTAAAGTCATCTGATGAAAACAAAATAACTAGTTTTTCATTATTGAAAGCTAACATTTTTTGGGTTAAAGCTTGAAATCTTGCATGAAAATATTTACAATCAGTTACTGGACAGCTAATCTTGATTCTTGACCTTTACCTTTACATTGTAAGATGATCTGCTTCTAGCCTGAAACCCTACCTCTACCCGCCCCCTCCCTCCATGTCTAAATGTGCTTGCACACTCACATGGATACATGCACAAATAAACCGACTTACCGGTATCTTTTACTGAAAAACAAAAGGAAAACAGGAAAGAGCAGCGTGCAGCGTGTTCTGAACACATCAGAGAACATTCCATCGCGGTGTCCCTGTGGAAATGCCATTAGGCCAAGCCTTAGCGCCTCTGCTCATCCTCCAGTACACACGGCCGCAAATTAGGTCTCAACTCGGCCAATCTCTCTCAGACCGTGTACATGGCGCAGGGGATTAACGCTCCAAATTACCCTCCCAACATGACTGCACCTCGAGGGACGTAGAAACTCTAACCTCATATTCCCTCAAATGATGGGGGCTTAGCGGGACAAAATTTGGTTTGGAAAGAAATGGCCACAGATGGACAGTAATGGACACACGGTGTGATGGTCACTAGCATTCTTCTGCTGAGACTTAAGGCATTTAAATATCAGGTCCTGGTCTGGGGAAGGCGAGACTTATAGATGAATGACGAGTGAAAGGGGATGAGGGGGTATGTGGTACTCGTTAGTTTTAGCGGTGAGAATATTTAGATGTTGATAAAGTCTATAGGAAGATCCGAAGATGGAACTGAAATAGAGACAACCTGGGGAAGCATTCTGTTTTGAAGATACACTGTGCTTAACTGCACCTCAACACCCCACCCGGTTTTTAACCTTAAAAGACCCATGAAAGCGTCTATTCCCAAAATGGATTCAATCTGAAGATGTTATCACTGGTGAATTGCAAGCATCATCTTAACATCAATTTTTCCCCAATTCCAACTAACCGAGGAAGAAATAAAATAAAAGACAACATCTGCATTGGAGGTGATCCAACGGCCCTGTTCAAAATTGGTCAGTGCCCTATTAATAATGGGGCGAGTCTCTAGCCTCTATAAATACATGTAGTCTATGTTTTAGGGCTAGGAACCAACACATTCCGAGTGCAATGAACCCACGGCCAGGACTCTTTTGCCAAGCCCAGCCAAGAATAGTGGGGTTATTACCTAGGTGTCTGGCCAGCCAAGTTTCTTAGCCCAGCTAGGAATAGCTTGGATATTACCGGGGCCGTCTGACGGAGTTTCTTTGGCAGCTTTCACAATGCAGTTTCCACAATAATGCAGCAGGATTGACAGTTTAGCCGTTGGGTAAAATTCTAGGCACAGAAACCCAGATATATCCTGCTAACTGGGTCAAGATAGGACTGGATAATCTGACAAAGCTGTGGAATTCACCAGTTGGTACAATGTATGTTTGGTGCGACAATAAAACATATAATTTACTACATGTACTAGGCTAACTTGTACTGATGATTTATTTAAAAATAATAAATATCGGATTTTTGTTCTAAAATTTATAAAACGGCAATTACACATGTAGCAAAAACTTAAAAACTTGCCACTGTACCCCTAGTTATTTTTGCATTGTTTGCCCCTTCAAATTTAATTTAAAACTACATGTACATAACTGGTACGTGATTGTGTAAGCTTTTTAGGATGATGCCTCCACACTTGTTTTTTAATGTACATGTATTATTCAGTGTAATTAAGAGTAAGAGTGTGCAAATAAATGTTCTATTGAATTGAATTGAATTAAGTTTGCAAAATACCGAGAAATTACCGTGCAAATTGCTGGGTTGGGCAGATCTATGCCCAACATCACACCAACACAGAAATCCATCCCGCGTTTAAATAAGCTCAACCTCCTTTATTTCTAATGAACCAGGATTCGTGCTGGGAATACTAGGGCCTGTGATCAGGTGATACGACTTCCAAATGTTACACTTGTCCATATTCATCAAAAGGTTTATTAGGAGTCTTAAGTTCAGGTTTATTTTAGTCTTTGTGCTAAGTGTCGTTCTTGTCAGCTGGGAACTTCCGAACCTGTGATATTTTTTTCCAGAATAAATTAGCCTTTCCCACTCAGTGGCTGCATTTGTGGGATTGCCTGGGTAGAATTTCAGAGAGAAAAAAATCTTCTAGACCACTAGGCTAGGAGCTTGAGAAAATGACCAGACCGCAAATAATTTTTTTTTTGGGGGGGGGGGGGGGGCTCGGAATAACTGCATGTTGACAGTAATTAAGAGAATACATAAAGTTACATATTATGCACTATAAATGCACTTGCAATTTACTTCCTTTCATTTTTATTCAAACAAATTCGTCACATACAACAAATCCTAATTTCTGACCAACTCCAGTTTCTGTTTTTAAACAAAGCAAGCTCCAGAAATTGTTATTAGAATAAGTCCAAGTATTTGTGGGTTTCCCAAGTTTTTTTCTAACTTTTTCGTGTCGGGCAAAACTTTTATGTTAGATTCTAAAGAGAGTCCAGACATATCATTAGATAATTTATATGATCTTTTATACCATACATGTAGGTCATCCTCAAATAAACAATGCTGCAATATATGCCTCACTATCCTTGCGTCTTGCATTGTATCAACAAACTTCTCCAAGAAATCTCACTTGTGCCATGGACTGCTGCTGGTGTTGACTCGCTTAAAAGCGCCACTTCCTGAGACCTTTTAACTTTTACGTGCCCACAAAATCCAGATCCTTGCAGCGCGCCATCTCCACATTTCTCACAGATTCTCCAAAAAAAGGGACCCTAAACAACTTTGAAATTTTTTTGTTGTTGTTTTGATAGGAAGTAGGGTTTTAGCTTTCAAATATTCCCTTTTGTCTACCAAACTGTCCAGTACTCCATCCGCACTGCAAATGGAGTACTGCACAGCCACCTTATTATCTAAGATTGACAACTTTACAACATGTGTCAGCTTCAATAAAGAGGAGTACGGCAGGTTATTTATTAGACACTTGAGTGATTTCTGGGGCTCCATCCTCATTTTTACCATGTCATTAATCACTCTAAGTGAAAATTACCTCAAGTTATGTTTGACAACGTTTAATCTGTGATGAGTCAACTTTATCAAGGATGTCTACTCCTCCTTCCTTGCTGGCCTAATGAATTCAGCCAGGATCTAAAGGCAATTAGCATTGATGCACTTGTTATTCATAGGCAGCGAATGCTGCACTTGATATTTATAGGCAGTGAATGACTGCACAGTTTGGGTTGGGGTCATGCTTGGCTGACTGACTATTATACTGCCTACAATACAGGAAAATTGTCACAAACTAAACCCAAATTGTCATTTTCATGCCCATTTCTACATATTTTTTATTTTTTTTTAAAAGCTCATATAAATTCATCTAAACAGAATTGTAAGGGTTGGCGCTGACAAATCCAATTTCCTTGTCTCAGAATGGAAGAAGGTTTGATAAAGCAAAGATATTTTAAACCGCATCACTACATGTACATCAACTGGGGAACAAGGAAGACTGGATTTATGGTGGCCACTTCTTGGCAATCGATAGTAAATCAATGAGGAACTATTGTCAGGGGGATCAGGAAACAATATCCAAAAAGGCTGTAACGATTCATCTTAAGACTCTGGTTGACATTTGTCTTGGTACTATTATATCCCAAGATACCTACTTGATTCCAAATCCTTAGAGGATGTTTTTTTAAATCAATATTTTCTCAGTACAGGTGTTGAACAAGTGGCATTTGAATATAAAATTGGAAATTAGGGAGGGGAATGGACAAAATACAGAATTAGTGATCGCAGTTATTTTCTGAACTTGATTTAGGCGGGACAAAAATACACTGGCACATAATCTAATAATCTCCAATAATCTCTAATATAGGGATAACAATGAGTATACACTGTTGGTAATTACGTCGGGACGGGCAACATCCAGTACTGAATTTACATCACCTGACGCAAATGCCATCTTATGAAATATTTGGTTGCGGTTCCAGCTGCTATTAAGATTTGAACCATCCAGCCAACCTAAGGGGGGGGGGCCTTAGCTAGGTGGTTGAGTGGTATTACATGTAGTTAAGACATTTGCACTAGAAAGTAGGGGTGGGAGAAATTGGAGGTTTCAAAATCCGGTTTTTTTTCAATTTTGTTTTAAAAACAGAATACCGATTATTTTATTTCACTGCAAGTTCTCATCCATCTCACAATCATGCCAACAAAAAGTGATAAGCAAGGTGCCCCGATGGACTCTCTATCATTTGCAGGATTCAGTGACCACTGGGTCTTAATACCAAAACACTTGACAGCTTTACTTTTCGGAAACAAATTGGAGTCCACTTGCTAGTCCAAAGGTTCGATGGTCTGAAGGTTTATTGATCTGAAGGTTCAATGTCCGAACACACACATTTTGAATAAACAAGGGTTCATTAGTCCGAAAAAGAAATAATGTTTGTTAATCCAAACATTTGATGCGATTGTCCGAAGTTTTGATAGTTCAAATTTAGAACTATCGAACCTTTGGACTAACAAACCTTATTTTGCGTTATTTTTAGCACTCCAGGTCCCTGTCTAGTCCATCGTCCACCTCCTCACCCCCCAGCCCCTAAAAAAAACCCGGGAAAGCAAATTTTGTTTGAAACTCACCTGATATGTGTGTTGGTCGTTGTCCAAGGGTCTATGTCTTGCCAAGGAATTCGTAAGGCACTTGCAGTACGCAACACGCTGATGCCAACGTTGACACTGGGGGCGCTGTAATGTTGCTCCAAAGAACAAGTTTCCGATTGAAGATGCAAGCGTTACAACCTTCAAACACGAAGACGTTCTTCTCCATGGTGCAGTACTGTAAGCAGGCACGACCCGCCACGGGACCAAAGTTGCACGTCTCTTCAGACCACTTGTTTCTTACTGCATCAAGGCTAAACGACTTGGTGGCAAGATCCGTGACAAAGATCTTATTGTCGTAGGCTTCGACGATGGGGAATTCCCAAGGCTGGTCTCCCTGTGGAATGGGAATGTCTGGTAGGATTGTCCACTCGTCAGTTTGGATGTCGTATCGTTCAACGGTGGATACTGGTCGTCGCGAAGCGTCCCGACCCGATATGGCGTAGATATAACGGTTACCGAGTGTTACAAGCTGCATGGAGTAACGTTTGGTGGGCATCTGGGAAACGAAACTCCAATGATCGACGTCGGGGTCGTAGCGTTCTACACTCTGTTGTAAACGATCCCATCGTATGCCACCCATGGCATACAGGCAACCATTGCACTCAACTAGCGACATGTACTCTCTCGGTGTCTGCAGACTAGCCACGGTGCTCCACGAGTTATTCATGGGGTCGTAGCAGTGCACACTATTGGACACCAAATTACTGCTTGACCCACCGCCTGCATACAGACAACTGTTTAGTACGGCGACAGCATGGAATCGGAGTTCGATGGGCAACCCTGGCAACATTGTCCATCGATCCTCATCAATGATGTAACCGAAACATTTCTCCAATGGTCCCTGATCGCTGACTCCTCCAGTGATGACCACAACGTCTGTTAATCGTCCCTTCCGGGGTTTCAAGACAGGACTGTCACTACAGTAACTTCTTCTCGTCGTGTCGGTTTGGTGTAGCGCATCTGCTAAAAGTTTTAAGCATTCACTATTGGCCGCGACTAGAGGTTCTTTCTCAACCACATCCTTGAGGTAATTACGGTCGAGTTGGGACAGACGAACGTGCGACAGCAACTGCGGAAGATGCTTGGCCCTTTCTCGGTCCATCTGCGCCCACTGTATCACCAACTCATAGATGCTCTCCTCTTTCTCAACTCGTATCTTGTCATCCGTGATCAACCCAAGAATTTCTTCCCGACTCAACAGCAGAATGTCTTCAATGGAATCTTGAACGACGTTCACGAACTGGTTGCGGATGAACTTGCACGCTCGTTGGTGCAGCTCTTTAAACCCGTATAAATCAGCCAGGTGTCTGACTACTAAACAGTTCGCCGCGTTCATATTCTGCCAGAGGAACTTGTGACAGTAGTTCTTGAGATTAACCATAAGAAACGGATCCGCTCCTCTAAGAATACACTCTACATTATCAGCAGTTAGTGTTATTCTACCAGTGTACATGTAGTCCAAAATCAACTCCATGCCCTCATCTGAAGTACAAGATAAATCCGCCATGGCTTGAATGTCTTCTTCCAACCCGCTATTGCACATGGTATCAAAGTACGGACTACACGCCGCTAGCACATTGCGGTGAGCTTTGAACACCCGTCCCCCAACCCGCAGCACCATGTCACAATACTTGTCGTCTGACCGCTGCTTACGGAGTTTGGTCAAAATCTGCGAACCCTGGTCGTCCTCAACAAACTCCATCCCGTCATGACAACCTCCACTGCCGTTAAGCGACACGTTGGAGGAAGGATGTGGCAACAACTCCTCCATTTCTGGGCCGAGTTGGCTTCCAAAAACAACCACTTTACTGAGTGGAAAACCACGACTCGGAAGATGTATTGTGTACCACCATGGCACTTGACGCACGCTTTTATACGACTGGTATATCAATGTACGTCGATATACGTACCATACACGTTCTATGCAGTTTAGGAACAACACTTAGTAGTCTTCACTGCAGCCGTCCAACACCACGAGGTGTACTGACCGTCAAAGCGACAAAGAGGGCGCTAAAGCACGATTCTGAGGGTTTCATAAAAGTTTGCATCTTTCAGCCTTTAGACTTGATTGGTTTCAACACTTGGCCTATTTTGTTTGTTTTTATTTGACAATCTCCACCGATATCTTACAGAATAAACAACTATTACAAAAAGACAAAATACATTTATCCCCGAGGTGTTGTCGAGGATAACGCAAAAAGCTATAGAAACAGCTTATTTTCATTGTGGTCCTCTACAATCATTCAAAATACATTAACAAAAATACATGAAATTAAAACACAAAAAATAAAAACAACTTTTACGAAAGATATTGTTGAGGGTAATGTATACAAATAAGAACAATACATGTAGATTAAAAGACCGTAATGAAACAATTACTAAAATTCATTCATAAAATACAAAGATAAAAATACTTTCATAAACATTTTTGAAAGATACATTATATCCGATCGCACATGAAATTTGATGAGAAACTTGAAGGTCATTATCTCTGCTCGCCAGGCATATAAATCACCAACCCCATAAGGAATTAGTTGCTTCCATTTTGTGGCCCACCGGGGCCGTAGGCTGGCTGTGTGAATTCATACAGGACCTCCATGAAATAATGCAACAGAAAAATGGGTCCTTTCTCTGTTAGGACATGTTTTCCTTCCTCCATGGTTTATGGGAGAACCAACTTATATGCACTACACTGACGGTACTCCGGATATCACTGACTGACTAATTGACCCGTATAAATCATACCTAGGCGCCCCTCGGTTTTTCTCCAAGCTTCAGAGCTATAGATAAACTTGCTAGTGTATGTCTGGTATTATGAATGTTTACGGAGCAGACGGTATATAGTGCAGAAAGAGCGTATAACATCGAAGACAGGAAGTCAATTATTATCGTCAGGATAAGTTTATTTTGACGAGGAAACTTAGTTATCAGCTGGGCGTATTCACTATGGCCTACCTACAGGTTTGTAATGCACCTATGGCTATAGATGTTGTGTATTAATAGTATTAGTAGTAACACTCCATATCATGAATGTTCTTTTGTTTTAACATTTGACGTCTCAGCTAGTGTACGTACGTACGTGGTGATCCGTGTTTAGATTGGATCTAAGTCATGTAAGTTAGTTCATAATTCAACTAATTAAGGCTAGGAATCATTGCAATTATGTGCCACTCATTTCGTCATTGTGTGAGGGTTGTGTGTGGAGAACCTTTCCTTATTTCCGTACAACTCCATGGTGTTTACGTGTTTTCTTTTTGGGGTGTGCCTTTTGTGATTGTGTTGATTTCCAGCTCGGGTCAAAATACACAATAATCTGAATACAGCCCGTCAGACTTCCTTGACTATTAAACGCTGCAAAAACTGTTTTTAATTTTTTTTTTAAACACCCATTCTTGTTTGTAAACAAATTTAAATAATAAAACATGTATAGTATTGACGGATAGTGTTTAGGAATTTAACACGTATGTTTAGCTTAAAACATTTTTAATGCCGATGATCATTTGTTTAATTCTAAAACAGTTTACGATGCCTCGACAAATCGGAACACGGACGTACTTTCGTAGCAAGTATGGTATACCCTGCAATACGGCTGCTTTGGAGGCTACGCTTATGATGGCAGCAATTTTGTTTGCCCTTTTATGGGCTCCGATTCGAGACCCTATCCCATTTTTGTTTTGTGGTCTGAAAATAAACATTTCACCATAGTAACACCGTGCTCGAGTTGTTCCACTTGAGTTAACATATAGCCTGTACAGACAATCAAGTTAAGATACTGCCCAATCGGAGACCATTTTAGCTCTGTAATGGTGTAGCATTACAACTTTACTGATGTGACAATATTGTTAATCTAACTTCATTTTGTACACTACTAAATCCTGTAACTGTCCTAATCGCCCACGAAACGCAAGAGGTGAAGCTTCAAAGAGGTCTGCAGTTGTTAATACTTTGATGTTCTCGTTGTGTAGTTATTGATATAAATATTATAGTCCCACTGTGTAAAGGCCTTGACATCCAGAAGCACAGTCGTATGCGTTTGGAATGCCAAGTATGTTGGGGTATGGGGCGCCACTCCTATTTGAATCCCGCTATATAATAACTCACAGACATCAATGTTGTGCTCCGTATACTGTTATGTTTGGGTTGTTTTGGTATCGCTTTTAATTCTTCAAGTCCAACAGAGTATTTATTTTGTTAATGGTGAACTATCATGTTGACATCCGAGTCAAAGTTACAAAGAAATTTCAACAACGCCCTCTTGGGAAGTGCTGTCATTATAATTATGGGACTGGTAATGGTGCCAAGATTGTAAGATGGTGCCAAGATTGTAAGATTGCGCCAGACAAGATGAATCCATGGATACTGCCGTATAACGATTTCAGAAGATAACCTCCAACTTGTAAGATGTTGTTATTTACCATTCGTCTCAGGTTGTCGACATGTGCCCGGTTATTTACAGAAGATATCGACACCCATGCAATATTTGAGATTGTCGATCATGGATCTTACTATGGTGTCAATGTTCACACTATCGGACGTGTATCTCCCATCTTAAGAGCGCATGTGCATATTTCTCTTTGTGTGTATCCAAGCAACACGTCCTTGTTTTCTGTCTCGGTTTCCAGGGTGATGATGACGAGGACTTGCCTCCCACGGAGAGGCCAGTCATGGATCAACAGGATATTGCCGAGACAGGAGAGGGACTAGTCTCAAATAGATTCACCGTCTCGGAATCCTTCAAGAAGTTAGAGACGGGCGAAGGTAA
This sequence comes from Crossaster papposus, assembly GCA_037893245.1. NCBI lineage: Eukaryota > Metazoa > Echinodermata > Asteroidea > Velatida > Solasteridae > Crossaster > Crossaster papposus. The sequence goes on along the minus strand of JBAIAA010000231.1, from coordinate 1,240,158 downwards.
ATAAAATCACCGGGCAAGATAAACAAGATTAAAGGTTTTCTAGACGTGGTTTGAAAATAAAATGCGTTGGAGTACCCGCTAGAAAAAAATAACATAATCTAGCTAGGCCCCGTTTTTCTTGCTTTCTTTTCTCGGGATGAATTGCTTGGATTGCGAGCTGAAGAGCCGTGCGCGCCGGTCGAGGTGTGTGGGTGTTTATATGTATATGCACGGTTGCTTTTGAAGTTTGAAGGTAGGATCCACCATTGGTAATTGCTTGAACGGAACGAGTGGATTTAGTTGTGTTTGTGGGAGGGGGGGGGGGGGGGGGGGGTGGGGGTGTATTTTCTAGTAAAATCGTTTAACTGACCTGTCCGAAGTTTTACAATCATGGATGCCGAGAAAAAAAGCAAGGAAAACGGCGTATGTTTTCAACCGGCGTCCGGCAGTTGTTCTTGTTGTTCTTTGGGTTATTTTCGCGATCGTAAATCGATCTGTCAAGGTTTTTTAGTATGTTGTCAACGATTATAACAAATATTATATATATAATATCAGTCATTATGTTAAGGAGATAAAACAGCTGGATCCTTGGTAAATAACGACGAAGCTGTGTAAATAGTTTTCGATGTTTTTTTCCCTATAGTAATAATCTTGGTATCTTGTCTCATTTTCTTCATAGCCCCCTCTGTGTTTAGCGGAAACAAGACTGGCCGAGAGACCGTCTTTAAGACGAAAGCGCCCGAGGCTCCCAAACCGCTGCAAACTTACGACGCTAGATTGTGCGCCGTATGCGGGGAAAAACTGAAGTGCGAATATTATCGGAGAGTCAGTTAATTATTGGAAAGAAATGATTAAGGCAGTGTTTCAATTTGTTTATTCCAACTTCAAACCAAGGCTTGAGTATAGTTCTCGTTTCGTGTCCTGCCCACACTTTCGTGATACTCCTAATTAATCATTAAAATAACAGTGTTTGTTGAAACTTGGGTGTTTGATTTGGGGATAAACTTTAAAGATTATTAGTATCTCTATACTAAATTTTGCGTGCTAAGTATCGATATTTCAAGACGTAGACAAGTTTATACATGTACCATTATTATATTTCTACCATTATTTTATTTTAGATGTAAATTTGGTATATTCAAGATAACACTTCGTCAGCACCGGAATTCGTATTTTTGTATAATTTAACAATTTAATTTTGATATTTTGACCATGTTATTGCAGGGGTAAATGTGCTAAGATCCAAGGTCGAGGACTTCACTTTGACTGCTTCAAATGCTCCGTTTGCAGCGAAAGTCTAAGAGGGCAAGGTACAGACCATTAGACCAGGCTGTAAATGAGCTAGGTATCACCTGGAAGGGGAATTTATTTGTGATTTTTCTAGACCAGAATTTCATGAGGAATAAGAATATCTCGGGTAAAAAGACCAAATCATGAACGCACCCTCCAATAAGGGGGATCTTTCCAGAGAGGGGGGGGGGGGGGGAGAGTCAATTTTAGGAAAAAAATACCATAAGTTACATTTAAACACAAATATGATAAAAACAAAATCTTATTAACCTCAAAATTTAAACCCAGTTAGTTAATTCAGGCTTATATTTTTGATGTGGTAACAATGTAGGGGTGGGGGAGTAGTAGGGGGTCTCTAAAGGACCCCCTAGTTAAGAAATTCTTACGCGCATTTTGGTAAAAGCCTGGAGCCCGCGCAGTGCGCGCGTCTCTAAGCGCGACACAGCGAGCCTGTACTACCGCATAAAATGGCTGTCCGGAAATATAGTACTACTTTTGAACACTATCTTTCAGACAAAGTTTGACAAACTGTCATGCTCCATAATTATTAACGTCGTATTCATTATATTGTTTGGGTCCGCAGGTTACTTTGGCGGCGATGGAGTATACTTCTGCCGAAACCATCAACAGCCGTAGGATACCCCGAGGAAAACGTGACACGCTTTGAGCGTTTCCTGCTTGTTAATCAGCAAAGTGCTAACCAGACAATGGCGGATAGTAAATAGTCACATCAGCGGAACTTCTTGCACGAATCTTGAGTCTTGCTGCGCGAATCAGTTTTAAAACCAAACAGCCAATATGTATAGTTCAAATTAACGTTTATTATTCTACTTCCTAATGGCCAGCATTCTGTTAGTTATTTGAATATCACTGCATTTTTGAATTCCTTTTTTTAACAGCTTAACAAAAATATATATAGAGGGCATTTTCTTATTTTCCGGAATTTGTAAGAATCCTCAAAACCAAGTTAACATGCAGCAACATAAAATAAATGCCTTAATGACTCCGTAACGCATATTTACATATTTTTTGGTTGGCTTCAGACAAAAATACTTCAGTTTCATAATAATTTAAATGTAAACTGTTTCTGGAACTTCAAAAAGTATTAGGTAATTTATACTGTAGTTTTAATTTTGTTGTTGAAATTTTCCTTTCCAAAGATAATACTATCTTCCTATAAAAGGTTTGATGCTCTCACAAATTACTTTATCAAGTTATATAATATAATTGAAAAGGTCAAAGAATTGTCTGATGTATTCTCACAGTCACAGTACAGTTTTCATATACTGCATGCACGCGTACTTTCACTCTGTAAAATTAAAACAGCGCCCTCTGTTGACACTTTTACTCGTAACCGTGTTTACCTATCGTCTACAAAATGTAGTGTGTACCACCACGAGAGTTGAAAAGCCAGTCATACTTTTTCTTAATTTATATATACACGGCAGATTTATATTAATGATAACTAAATTTCCCCCGAATAAAATTGTGTTTATACATCAGCTTTGAATGCTTATCTTGCTTCATAATGGAGTAGAAGTAGACATTGAAGGCAGTTTACTTTATCATATGTAATATGTTTTGAATTTGGTAGGTTACCAAATTCAATTGATTGTTTTACACGTTTTGCAGTATATTGATATTAAACACATAGATTTTCAGTCATTTGAGTCTTCTCAAGTGTTTTTTGTTTGACGTATTTGTATAGACTTTGCGGAATTAGCAGCGTCGCATAACTCGAGTTCCACAATACATGTACATGTACATGTACTACGTTTAAAAAGACTGCAAAAAAACCCAATTACGATTTAAACTGATTTATAGGAGAAAAGTGCCGATCCTAAAATGACTTGGATTTTTGTCAATTGTTTGGTTTTTAATATAATAACTTGTGAAAGAAAGAAACTGGTAGAACTTTTTATAATAAACGGTTATATAATAAACTAGTAGTAGTAAGCAACACTTTAACAAAAGTTGGTAGGTACTCAACCATTTAATCCACGATGTTAGAAACCATTTTTTATGAATGAAGTTTGTTATGTAAACATATGGAGGTAGTGGAAATTCCCTGGCACATGTTTTTACAACCACGTTTCGGTTCAGCGGCGCACCACTAGACCTCACGCCTACGCGCACGCCTAGCTAGCCGGATGGAACGTACACGGTGATGCAACCGCGCTCAGTGATCACGAGGACCATGGCGATATTTCTGAGGGGAGTACGTACAAAACAATCCAAGAAAATATACACGGTACTAATACGATACATTTATTGAGACAAAAAGTACACATTTTTACAACAGTTAGGCTAAATTGTACTGCTAATTTTACGTTTTGTAATAATAAACAACATTTAATTATTACGAAACTTATAAAACACCCCTGTAAACAGTAGTTCGTTCCACTATTTCGAGCGCGCGCCGGTGCCGGCCGGTTTCACTGTTAATAATAAGTGTGCACGCACGAGGTCTGTTGTTGTTCGGTACGGTTCAGACATTTTGGACTGGTGGAGACAATCTGGACGCAGATTTGCAACGTTCCCTGTCGGGTTTTGGTCATCTTTAGTTACATCTAGGTAGGTAAAATTTATAAGAAAGTCTTGAAGATGTTGACAATATCTTTGTGGTCTGTTAATTGGAATGTGGATCGAGTGATTTAAAGGTTATTCATTTTGTGCGAGTGGTTTCGGCCATCATTCTGAAGCTTCGGCGATCCAGCCTTTTGCCCACGTTGTCATATTATTATGCAGATTCCTTCATCATGGTCATTTGGTGATATAATACTGATATACGTACGATTACAAAGGGCGCGCCGGTTAAGTTTTTGCACGTGCTCAGCTAGCCATGCTGAATGCTCTGCGCGATTGTAATGTATTAAAATCTGGTATGAGAAATGCATGTGTACACAACAAAGAGGGGGTGGAAATGGTGTGGGGGTGGGGGTGGAAGGGGGCTGGGTGGGGGTAGAAAGGGCCAGGGTGGGAAGGGGGTTGGGTAGGGGTGGGCATCATTGAGTTACATGGTGGTTGGTTTGGAATAAGGTGTTTCACGGTAAACGTGCGCCATCTTGTTCACGGGACAAATTTACACGCATTGTTGTGTATGCAACGTCGATCGAAAAACCTCTTGCACTTCTGTGAAACTCGGACCTCAGTACGAGAATACAGGTAGTTGCGATAATCGTAACCCACCATCCTCCTGACAGTCGTCGGGAGGATGGTGGGTTACGATTATCGCAACTACAATACAGGGTAATAGGAGGGAGAGGCAAGAGCACACTATAAAAACTCTGTCTGAGCCTGAGGCAAATGAATCAGCACTACGTTCGTTAATCGAATGGGAAGATTGAGAAATAGTCAAGTCCATCAAAGATTGCCCCAAGTAGATATGTACGAGTATACGTAGATACGCAGTGAGAGTTAGATGGTTTATTGAGGGCACTCATCTTTGATGACATATCTGCGTATCCGGCTACAAGGTGAAATACACCTGTGGCAGGGTATTCATCAATTGTGTCATTAAATAAACCGTTTTGAATTTGAACTAAACTGTTGTTTTTTTCTCATCTTGATTTGATAGTCGACATCTGTTTTTGTTTTCATTGTCAGCGCTTCACCACACGAGCGTCCAGTAATATCTGAGGCCAATTTCATATTCTTAACAATGGCGAGTGAAGGTGGAGATGCAGTCAAGACAGACTTTGCCCCAGCGTCTCCCGGTCCTGACAGTAAACCTGCTAACGGGCGGGCGGTCTCCGACTCGGATCTGGTCCGACTCAAGCCTAAGATATCCCTGTTCAATGGTATCACCATCATTGTCGGGATTATCATAGGCTCCGGTATTTTCATCTCACCTCAGATTGTCTTAGGTTTCACTAAGTCAGTCGGGCTATCGTTAGTCGTCTGGGCGGCATGTGGTGTATTCTCCATGATCGGTGCGTTGTGCTACGGCGAGCTTGGCACAATGATCACCATGTCTGGGGGCGACTATGCCTACATTCTCACAGCCTTTGGCAGCTTGCCAGCTTTCCTACTTCTCTGGGTCACTGTGGTGATCATCCGACCTACGGCCCAGGCGGTGGTTGCCATGACATTTGCTAATTACATCTTGCAGCCGTTTTTCACCGCTGATGATTGTCCTCCCCCTTCGTCGGCTGTTAAGCTGTTGGCTTGCTGCTGTGTATGTAAGTACGACAGATTTTACCTTTACTTCCAAAGTTCCAATGACATCACCAAGTCAATGTGGTGGTCAGAGTGCTATCAACAAGATGGATCAAATCAAGTCTTGGAACGTTGACACTCAGAGCCCAGAGGCATGCTTAGGATTTCTCGGGTCCAACTGCCATTGTTCCAAAGACTGAATTTGATTGAGACAGAAACTGGGATTGTTACATTGGCTGAATTTGAGATTCCACAAAAATTAAAACCCAGCTTTGTACAAACTACGAAGACCATGTAGCACCACAATATGCCACTGCTCTGGTCAATGGACTTTTTGCTCGAACATGCGAGGGCGCTGTTTCTACGATATTTCAAAGACTCTGTTCTTACGATCAAGAATCCACAGTCATCAATGAGAATGAGCACAGGATGTTGGGAAAGCAGAAAACAAATTGTTTAATTAATAACCCTAACCCTGCTGAATCCAACATAATCCACCTATTTGACATTTTTGTTGGTATCTGATAGATTAAGCAGGCAAGTCATTTGATATCTTTGTGAACGAATAATACACATTCAGGTTACTGGTAAATAACGAGAAATCGGACTCTAGCAGCTAATTAAAAAATAAGACTTGGTTGGATCCTGTTGGATTTAGCAGTCAGGTCATTTTGTTCAGGTACCCAACAACTTGGTGTTCACTGTTTTGGACTGTGTTGGATTGAGCAATAAAGTCATACGAGTCACAGTTGGACTCTGTTGGATTTAGTAGGGAAGTCATGGGAACCATTAGGGGGTTAGGGTTAAAACAAAATATGTGTAATCGTGGGAAGTTGTCTGTACCTTCAAGAGGATTGTACATCAACCCCCTTAGGTTGTATTGAAAGAGCACCTCCATTAGTTGAATTAAGGAAATCACTCCATCTAAGAACTCTAAGCGAAGTCCCTGCCATTGGCGTGAGAAGCCTTTTATCTCCTTTGTTTATTTGCCATTGCTATTGTATTCTCAGGTTTCCTCAATTTCCATTTGTCCATAAATTTCTATTTGTGTGTTGCTCGTTTTGTGTTTCTGTGAAAAAATGCAGTTTTTCAAAACCACTTTAGGGAAAAGGTGAATTTTTTTTCTTCTAATTGTTGAGATGAAAACGTAATTAAAGGAGGAGTTAGTTAGGTAAGGGAAATAACTCTCCCATGTTATCTTCGATTTCTTTATTTTTATGATTATTACTATCATAAATCAAATATACTTGTTCCTGTCCCAAATCCACTTGTAGTAATCGCTAAGATGACCTTGGTCAGTGTTTGACATGTGCTTGATAGGAACCAAGTTGAGCACACATGATTTCAAGGTATTCAGCCTTCAGGCCTTTCCAATCATGGCAGGGTCAGATTATATACTGGTAAACATAGGGAATATATTATGTGTAAATCTGAGGCATGGACATGACTAGTGCCTGAAGACTACATGTATACTATTGACCAGTATCTGGCAAACCATTGGCATAACAACGCTAGTGTGATTCACACTGCAAAGAACCTTATACATGTAGTCCTGTTACTCATTCAATAAACCATGGAGGAATACAAACCAAAACACTAACAAATAACAATTTTCCAACAACAAAGGGATAAGCATACTGTTCCTGGTACGATACCTTTATTATAGTCTACAGATATAAATATGAAATAATTTGTCTTCAAAGGTAGGATACACCATTTGCAGATTAATTTTACTACTGAATTATTAAGAAATATCTTACTTATTTGAAAGTAAATAATGATTGTAGGTATCCAGCAAAATGATTGCGCTAGATATTCTGCAGTTGTATCATAGACTCCAGATATCAATATGAAGAAATTCACTGCCAACATTTAAATTCATAAAATATACAGTACACGTACACAGAATCTTGAGAGCATACGCAGTTGATTTGCAATTTAAACTTGAGCAGGTCTGCATACTAAAGCACATTAAGGTCTGCTGGGTTGCCTTGAATACACGTACGTGTGTACTCGAAGTATTTTTGAGCCTCAACTTTTCCAGGAATGAATAACATGCATTTGACGCATCCTGTTTTGAGTCCAGAAAATTGAAACGAGTGGGACAAGGCACTGGTAAATACACCCGGCATTTTTATCCAGAAATTATACCTAACTGCGGAGAAGTATTTATATTGCTTAAAAGGCAGGCAACAGACTTGAGAGTTTAATTAATATTCTGTAGGCCAATTATTATACAAAAGATGTACACCATGTCCAACTTGATTAGATTTGTTACAAAAAGTAACATGTATACTACATGTAGTCCGATATACATAAACCCCTGATGTGATGTTGGGCCCCTCTAAAATCGTGTCATGGAAGGTATTTTCATTTGACGGAAAAAGCGAAGATAGATCGGCCCTTGCAAAAAACCACTGTAGCAAAATGATTGTAATAACTGTCAACCCTCGATATATGGATTACTTTGACCTGAACCTATATCTATGAGCATCTGCCGCAATGTTTCCAGACTTATGTACATGTATGTTGAAAGCAACCATGTGCCGTCTCCGCGAATTTATGTCGTCAGCAGCTGCGGTAAATATTGTGCACTTAAAATTCCTCGACTATTGCGATTGGAGATTAAAAGCTTTAATTAAAGGCGGTGATTTTAAGGTGTTATGCTGTTGTCAGTGAAAATCAGCATTGGTACAGCTGTTAGTGAGACGATTTCAATGTTCCAATCTCTTGATGACGACTTGTGCACACTGTCCGAAACGTTGAGAAAGTTGGGTTTGTCCTGTGAACCTATATCGTATACGTGCATGGTGTTATACCGCGCAGACATGCACATTTAATTGTATCACTTGCGGCCCATGCACTTTTTGTTTGCCCCAACTTCGAATCGGGTCAGTTAAAAGCCAAACATCTTTTGTTGGTACAACTAAATACATGTATTACGATGTCGACATTGCAGCCCCCAAAAATGTATCCCGATATGGAATTTATAATTTAGCACTCTATTGTCACTTTTAAACGGTGCGGCCATTTGAGACTCCGTTCTATTGTAAAGAGGATCCACTCTTTTGCCGAGTATAGAGAAGTGCTACCATCGTACCAATTGATCAAGGATACTTCCAAACAGGTCTCTTGTTCCTCTCTTGAAACCAAGACATGAGAGGATTATCAAAGAAGAAATATCTGCATATCGACTGGATGAAGATTGGAGGATAGTGACCTTCTAAACACGTGTACGTGTGAATGCGTGTTCCCGCCTAAACTACATACGCTCTACTCTTATCAAAATCCTTAATGAAAGATGGTTTGCTTCATGACAAATACATTATTTTTTTTAAGTTGTGTTATTCAAAATGCCTAAGTAGGAGGTTGCGGCGTGGGAGGGACGTCGTCTCGCCATCATCACCTTAATTAGCTTTTGTGGGTGGAATGGTTTGTGCAAAGCTGTTTGAAAAGGGAAAAACCGAACAGACGTTTTTATTGACTCTCGGTAATACTGGTACCTATAATTACTCGTTACTTGTGCTGGTACTTCGTGCGCCTTTGGTGTATGTCTGGTTCATACCCTATAACTATAATATAACCCCTACATTAATTGGATCAGTTTGAAGACCCGATATCATTGCCTTAAAAGTACAATGTACTTGTACGTGTACAATCCCCTTTTGGGTTCTGTACATAAGTGAACTTTCATTGAACCAAATTGAATAATTTTCGTACGAGACAAATACATTTTTTTTTTTAAGTTGTGTCATTCAAAATGTCTAAGTAGGAGGCTGCGGCGTGGGAGGGACGTGCAGGATGCGTGTAGGGGATTCATCGTGTCGCCATCATCACTCTAATTAGCTCTTGTGGATGGAATGGTTTGTGCGAAGCTGCTTGAAATGGGAAAAACCGAACAGACGTTTTTATTGACTCTCGGTAATACTGGTACCTATAATTACTCGTTACTTGTGCTGGTACTTCGTGCGCCTTTGGTGTATGTCTGGTTCATACCCTATAACCATAATATAACCCCTACATTAATTTGATCAGTTTGAAGGCCCGACATCATTGCCTTAAAAGTACAATGTACTTGTACGTGTACAATCCCCTTTTGGGTTCTGTACATAAGTGAACTTTCATTGAACCAAATTGAATAATTTTCGTACGAGACAGGAACAGATGTCGGTAATACTGATTGGTATCACGATAGGGCTTAGTTTGTTACCGAGTTCGGCTCTTCACATGTTTTGCATGTACCGTTATGTAATCGTTTGTAGGAGAAAGAAGAAGAAGACTGACTTCCTAATAGTTTCTGCCTGATTCTATAGCCTGGAACTGATAGGTATTCGGCTTATAGGACGGGTATTGTGGCAGTGAGCCTCGTTTTGCATGCACGATGGCGCAATCTGGATCCAAGGTCAGAATTGTAACGAAATCCAATAAAATGTACATGTACACAGTTGTACTGTACAATCGTTCTATAAATCGTTCTATTTAGTCAGTTTTATATTGAAGTATTGTATTCATTGCATTGAGTACCTTTTCCCACCTGGGCTCATTGTGTGTCACCTGCATGCATATTCGATTTTGCCGGAAAACATATTATTGTTAGAATGAAAATCCACAAACAGTTTTCGGATCGTTCTATGTAGTAAAAGTGGCCTTGAATGTTTACGTAGTTGCTGGGGGATGTCTGTTTTTCCAATTTGATTTAAAAACCCACCATTAATGCTAATAGGCCCCCTATATATACAAAATCTCCAATCTTGTGACCATGGATTATATTGCATCATGCCGATCTGATGCGTGACTGAAAATCCAGTCGCGCAACTATAGCTTGGGCCCAATTACGGACCTTGGTCCAATTGAGTACCACACGCCTTGTTTCATCGTCAACTTATTATGTTGTCCTGTGTGATAATTTTAGATAAATGTTTGCTCTGTGGTCGGAAGCTCGCTATAATTAACGGGAAGTGCAAAAAAAAATGCCTCCTAACTCAAGAATAATATGACAACATTACGATTCCGTTAGAAATTAACTATCATCACAAACGGCATTTATGGAGCTCAACAGTCACAGGAAATTTATTTAAAGCGGTTTGTTTACACGACGTGCCTATACGATACGTTGTAACTGCAATGCACTCGATGTTTTTACAGTTGTTATTTTTATACAATTTTGACGGTTTCTTATAACTTCTAACTATTTTTGAGGATTTTAAGGGTAGCTATTTTTGGTCATCCTATAGAATTACGTATCTGCCGCCGTCGAAATGAAATTAAAAGAAGTCTAATGGATTGTTCGTGCGTAGATGTAGAGTATGCGTTTCATTGATCGCGTAGCTGGCTGTATATAGCTACGTTTTCCCGCCAATTGCGAATTGTCTTTGGCTCTATGCCAACAAAATCACACAAGAAAAACAAGTCTTCTGACGTCATGGGGCAGGGTTGTCTGCTTCTAGCTGGAGGACTCTTGCATAAACAGCGATGACTTTTACGCTGAAGGTGAAAGTGATATTTAGAGATACATACTGGGATCCTTGCCCATCCTTTCAAAACATCGATACGAAAATATGCCCGGAACTCGCACGAGGTATCAGTTATTTTTAGAGTTTATCATTGACACGAAACAGTGTTCACGACTCGCAGAGTTTTATTGCTATAGTATTATTCATATTCCTTTAAGGTTAGTTTTGCTGAAACCATGATTTAAATGAGTGATATATCTTATTAATTAACTAAGAAATAGAATCGCTTTCAGTTTCCAACTACATGTATATATGTATTTTCTTTTAAAACTGTATTCTACTTTCATAAAAAAAATTAAAATAGCATACAGAATAGATAGACCATTGCTCCGTTAGTCATGCGAAAGAAAAATTGTTAAAAGAAAAAAATTGTATGGATCAGCGAGCAAAGCCTTTATCCTACTTGTACAATGCATGTCGTAACACACCATTTACGCTGACCTTCCATGACCTTGTAAGTATTGAGATGCATATTCCGCTTGATTTTATTAATTTTTTTATTCTGATTTTGTTTACGACCGTTTTGAAAGTATCTTTGCTGGTGAGTATGATGCTGCTGAATAATGTGTTTTGAAACCGTGTCATTATTGATACTACATAATGAACAATCGGAGCCCAACGGAATAAGAGCGGTTTTCAAAGCCTGGATAGAGCAGTAATTGGTACCACTACCACTACCACTAGTACCAGCCATCTAGAACACCGGCCCGGTCTGACTCGACTGTAGAGCTATGTGCAATACATGTACCAAAGGCCGTCACTTTAAACTGGAGAAGAAAATACTCGCAATCCTCAAAGGAGTTTTCGACACATATTAATATTAAACTAAAAGCTGTTTTATTTCATCGTTTTTTTTACTTTTTGATCAATTTACGGGGTGTTAACTGATCTTTTCTAGAAATGTACACTCCAGGGCCCAATATCATGGCTCTGTTTAATAACCACAGAATTCCTCGCTTACGGTCACCATTTTCCGCTAACCGCGCTATAGCAGAAAAATTATTTGCTCACCCGGTAAGCACAGAATCCTTAGTTACGGGATGTACGCATGCTCAGAGACCGAAATTCCTCGCTAACGCGTGAAATACGTTGACCGTAAGCACCGAATTTTCTGCTATAGTAAGCAGGGATTTTTCGCTAACGGTAAGCAGAGCCAAGAAATTGGGCCCAGGTCGCCCCTAAAGTAGTCCCAAGGTCCGTCGCCATTTTGAAATAATAATTATGATCCCCTGCACTTCATTATAAATAGAGCAATTTTGAAGCTTGACCATGCACATTTCACAGAAACACCAGCTATAAATACCCATGTTCCAGAGTCTTCGCCGTTCAGTTTTACAAAATCCTCAAGCCTCGTGACGAAGCCTAAGCTGCGGTCTTTGGAAAACGGCCTTATACCTGATGTGACTAGCGGATGTATACTGTCTGGCGCCGGTCAAATAAAAACAGGAAGAACGGCGCTGCTGGGAAAATATCAAAACGAAGACAAAAGACGCACACAAAGAAAATTCAAAGCAAAGCAAACAAACAAGACAACGTCTGTCAAATTTCAAAGCCTTGAAATGTTTTAAGGCGTCCATTAATTAGTGCGCTCAATGGTATTAATATTATCTCCAATTAAAAAGCCCGAAATGTACAAAGCTACAGAATCCACCTGTCTGTCAAAACTTGACGCGGGTCGTTTCAATTTCGAAGATATCCACAAGAAAACATCGGATAGAATTATGTGCACGCCTTCGCCTTCGGTTTGGAAATTCATTGAGCCATCGGGAGCCATCGGAAGCCATCGGATCCGCACGGAGAGGGCTGCCTATTTCTCCCTTTATTGTTCTGATATAATTATGAAGCTATTATCTACCACTTGGTATAATAATGCCAGGCACACAGAAGATAGAGACCAGTTCTGAAGAGATCCCTTTGCTCTCTTTCATAATTTTGCCAGAAGAAAGGAATCCGGCGTATATCGCATACATGAAATAATGCAGGTACGATAACTGTGGCCTTGGCCTGGCTGCGTCGTCATCGGTACAGTGCATGTGTGGAAGCCGGGCGGGAATTTATAAGCTCTTTTATTTCCCGCGGGTTCCGCCGGATGGAATAATAAAATTGGCACATGGCCAAGAATCGCAGCCAGACATGCACAGTGCACGTGTTTCGTCAATGACGGAACACACGTGCCAGCAGTGCAATAAAACAGTCATGCAGTCGGTCGTTTTGTCTCTGTTGATCATAATGCATGCATTGAGTGGACGGTATTGTGGCGGTTTTATTTCGATTTCGATTTCTATTGGCGATTAAAAATGCAGTGTAAATTCAACCATGGTTCAACGTAGAAGGAAGTGAATATTTCTTCCTATACTAGCGTGTTTTGTGCTCTTCTTTTTCATGGTTTTGATTTGACGTCGATTTCGACTTTTGACAATTTTGGCCCCTTTTTGCCTCGAGACTGTATCATTGGCGGCAGGTGGAACCTGAAATACGTTTCGATCTCCGGGGGCCTCATTTGGTGGTCGGGGGAAAAACAAGCCGGGATTTTAATCGCCAAAACGCCGCCACGGAGCAAAATAAACCACAGCCAGCCTCCGGATCGATAGTTAGTAGTAACAAACTGATCGAGGAAGATTAGATCGCCTCGTGTGTATCAACTGGCTCTACGCGCGCGCGACGTCATCGCTGCCATGCCATTCATAGATGAATGATTCCCTTATATGGTGTTTCATTCACAAGCGGCGATGTAGAAGCAATTTGCACCTGTTTTGTTTCTATGAGGTGTTTAGATTCTCTCCCAGGTAGAGGGAAATTACATTCTTACATGACAATACCGGTTTCTTGAAAGTATAATGACATTTATACAGCGAAAACACATATATATTGCGTTTTGATAGGAAATTAAACTCGGCTGGATTGAGTGTTTTGTATTCTAAAAGAATCGTGCATTGTCGTAAATGCAAAAGCTTTAATGTCGAGACACGTATGTGTCTCCGTGGTTACATAATTCATGCAAGTTATTAAGGTGTCAACGGTTAGTGAGGCAAATACAATGTTTTTCATCCACCAAATATAGTACAAGTACTGGTACGGAAACCTCTAAATGCTGTTGACCAAAACATCAAACAATTCAATAAATAAAACCCAAATTATTGTTTCAGTGATTTTTCTTGTGATTGACACAAGCTGGTTAAATATTAAAAATGCAAGTTTTGTTAATTTAAAAAAAAAAAAAAAAAAAAAATAAATACAAATTAGTGAATTCTGAATAATTAATTTCTCATATTTTTAGATGAAAGATAAATGACACATTTATGAATCTGTCTGAATGGTTTCATGAATAAGATTAATAAAATAAGTTAAGAGGGCCTAATATTTCGATCTTAACAATTTTTTTTCCTCTTTTTTTTATTCAAATGATTTTGATTTCAATTTAAAAACCAAAACAGATATAAATTTAAATCTCCGAACAAAACCTAAATCCCAGAGATTTACAATTGCGTTTATTGTGCGGTAATAAATGAACCATCTGTTAATTAATGCGGAGGCCATTGGCTGGCATTGGTCATTTACTAATTTATGAGAAGAGTGCAGTTGCAGAATAATTACCATAAATGTAACAAAAATAAATTTAGGCCGAATAAAAATCATCCTGGTCCTTGCGTGCATCCTTTCTTTGCTGCCGCATAAAATTATTATTAATTTTTCCTCCATATTTTTGTAATAAAAACACCAGCTAATAACAACTCCGGGATGTAATAATAGAAATCTTGTTTCTTCCAGTGGTTTTGACCTTTATAAACTGCTTGAGTGTCAAGGCTGCAACTCGAGTCCAAGATATCTTCACTGCCTCCAAGGTGATTGCTCTTCTTATCATCATCGTTGCCGGCCTTGTCCATCTCTTCAGTGGTAAGTTAATGCAGAATTCCCAGCCATTTAAAAAAATCGGGAGTAACCTTAGACGTGAGTTTCCATTATTCCAGTCTGGGAAAGCTCAGTATTTCGAAAGTAAATACCCAAATCGAGGAAAACGCAGGAAATTTGGCATGAAACCTGAAAGATTTTGGCCAGTTTGGAATGTGTGCGTCTCTGCTGCATACAGTGAAGCAATGATATCTATGAGGAGAGACGGGAGGGGGGGGGGGGGGGGGGGGGGGGAGGGGTCATTGCTTGTAAACAAGTTGCCTGTGTGTTATCAGTGTCTTGGGCTGATATTGCATAAACTGAAATATATAGAGAAAAAGAGGGAAAAATGAAAACTCAAAAGACACCAATTTTAACACAGGACGTTAATTTATACAATTCTCGGTTTGGAATAGAATCATTTTGTTACGCTTTGACGTTGTGAGGAAGGCTGTTTTGTCTCTTTTTGAAAAATCTGTCATCTGTTTCTTTTATTAGGTAATACTGAGAACTTTGAAAACTCCTTTGAAGGATCTACTACCAGCATTGGAGACATTGTGCTTGCTCTTTACTCTGGTTTGTTTGCCTACGGAGGATGGTAAGGATTATCACATGGAAATGACTCGTATCCCTTACAGTACAGTCGGACTTTCTGGAAAAATAAAACTGTTTTTGTTAATAGCAAAGCCACTATTTTGTGGCTGTGTATTGGGGGGATGGGGGAAGGGGGGGGGGGGGGGGGTACTAGCAAGTGTAGTTTAGAAATTCACTTTAGCTTTAGTATTGAACAGAAATTACTGAAAAAATATGGATATTTAATTTGGGTTTAAATAGTGAATATATTTCAGATAGTTTTATTTGTAATAGTTGCTTAACTGTTTTTTGTTTTGTTTCGCCTGTGAATTTTAAGGGGCATTTCAGAGTAAAGCGGGAAAGTCAACTATAGATTCAAATTTGTTCAACTTTTTTTTTTCTTGATTTATCCACAGGAATTACCTGAATTTTGTTACGGAAGAGTTGCTTAATCCGTACAGGTAGGAGAAATTCTGTTATGGTTTTCCAAAAATTTGATAACATTTCATGCATTTATTTAAATAAAAGTGAAGCGGGTGTTTATCTTTCCAACTTTTTTTGGACGTAATTTCAGAAACCTGCCCCGTGCCATTGTCATCTCTGTTCCTTCGGTTATCTTTATTTATGTCATGGCCAATGTGGCATATTTCACTGCAATGTCAACAGCAGAATTGACGGCTTCCAAAGCTGTCGCTGTGGTGAGTAAACGCAACTTTTAATTCTCTGTATGTTAAGCACAATGTTTAATAATCTGTTCTACCAGTCGTCAGTGCATGGATTGTATGGTAAACACAACTCTCCAAAGAGTAACCAACCAAAGTTTTGTTCAAAGGCTTCCTTGATATTCCCTATGGAATTGATCCTTGTGGCATGCTGTCATTTTAAAGAGAATAAAAGTCTCGGAGCATTCACAGAGCTAAAATAACTTATCACATGATTGTTGTGATGGAACAGTGATTGTACATGTAGAATTCTTATTCTGCGCTTCACGAAGCCAAAAAAACTCTGCCAAATGTTTGGTGTGCAAAATGTTGGAATCTTTCCAGTTGTGTTCACCATTAATTGAATTCACAGCGTGAACATCCTGCTCAGCTCGGCCACTCATTTCAAGAATGACATCAGACCATGCCATACATTGCACTTCCTATTCCTGTCTTTAGATCATTGTGAACAACTCGGACAGAAACAAAGCAAACTCTAAGTTCCTTTGTAAAAATTGCCTGGATGCACTTTGGATGGTAACCTTTGAGAATCGAACAGCTGGTAATAACCTCGCATTGTATTCAGATAGTCGCCCCATTTTGTTGGCTAATGTAGTTCGTTGGGGCGATTAGATGTTGACAAGTTATCAGTTGTTACCCTACTGACATGTGATTATTATTTTCCAGTAAACGTGCCCCTTCTAAAGAACCATGACCTTAGTGTTCATGATTGTAAGTTACAATTTACTGACAAATCAGTTGTCCAAAAATGACCGACGGGGTTAAAATGAACACAAGTTGAATTGATTCCGTTGATTCCGTCGTTACACCCTTTCTCAACAGCGTTCGTTTAAATTTCAGAAATGCGCCATCTATAACGGACTAATACATGGCCTAAATAACCCATATTTGTAACATTTTTCGCAGCTAGTTTTCAGTGTACTTGGATTATAGACTGTAAAATAAAAGTGATCAACATTTACTTTTATTGTTATCTAGTATTATCAATTGAAACACAGCTGTGGAATGTTACACATAATTGTACATGTACTTGTTGGTTGAATGTCAATTTCCAAACAAACTTTGAAGAACACAATTCCTTAAATTCCGCATACCGTTTTGAAGATTATAAAGTGAAAATTTAGAAATTGGTTTTGATATAACCAGGGCAATAGACACATCATGACCTAGATCATGTTCAGTTTCCAAACACTTATTCTTTCTTTAATCATGATAACCCCCTGCCTTTCTATAAACCAGAATTTGTTTTTGGACGAGATTTACTTTATCAGAAAAACAAATTTGAAGCAATTTTCTCTCTAATTCCATCTTCCCAGTGTGTCATGACCCCAGACATTCCACAGAACAGAAAGGAAATTATCAGAGCCAAGATGTCTGTTATGTCGGTGATACCCCCTCCCCCTTCTCTTGAGTAGCAACATGTATTAGCCTTGACCGAACCCTGAACCCCCTTCCTACCTGGTTGGTTGTCATGGTTAATGCCAAGGTTACATAATTGGTACTGGGGAGGTCCCACTGTGGTGCTGGGATCAAAAAGTGAATCACAAAATCCCACCACAGAGGTCTTGGTTGCAAGATGGGAAGGTCACGGCAAAAGGTCGCAGACATGTTTAGGTTGGGTAGAGCTAGCTAGGCAAGAATCAATAAGGGGGGGGGGGGGGGGGGGGGGGGGTGGGGGAGTTGGCTAGTTGCTTGCTAAAAGCCTTGCTCTGCTAAAAGCCTTGCTCTATGCTAAGAGCATGGCCATGCTAGATGAGCATACATTAGGAAGGGGGCATTCAGAGTATTTATCTATTTCAGTATCACATTTATTCATGCCAATTGTCTGGGGTCCCCCTTAAAAAAATAGTCGGAAGTTTGGGCTATTATTATCACTTTTGTTACTATTACTAATAGTTGTGCAATCTCATGTTCGACTGATGCGTTTTGTCCATCTTCTTTTCTTAGACCTTTGGCCTGAAGCTTCTGGGTCCCATGGCCTGGATCATGCCACTAGCTGTTGCCTTGTCGACCTTCGGTGGGGTCAATGGACTGCTTTTGACTGGATCTAGGTAAGAGGAATCTGATTTGAGCTATCTACTCCCCCCCCCCCCTCCAACCATTCCAGATCTATCAAACTCTACCTGAAGTCCTGAACGTAGGATTGAGGAAGAAACACCAAGAAACATAGTTCCTGAAGGAAGTTAAAGTTACACTCACAAAAAATTATTGTGTAGAGTTTAAAGGTTTGAGGCAAAAGCTGACGAGAGAAGGAACTAAGATTTTTAAAAAATTTATATATTCATTATACATTTACTGGAGTCCTGCTTAGTCCGCGTCCGAATCTCTGGTCTATGGCTACATGTATTGGATATAGACATAGCCCTAGCTCTAGACAGTTTTTGACCATTAGGAGACTTTTTGACCCCTTCGCGACATTTTGACCCCTTGTAGACTTGTTGACCGCCTTAAAGACTTTTTGGCCCTTA
Organism: Crossaster papposus; assembly: GCA_037893245.1. Lineage (NCBI taxonomy): Eukaryota > Metazoa > Echinodermata > Asteroidea > Velatida > Solasteridae > Crossaster > Crossaster papposus. The sequence continues at coordinate 1,221,567 of JBAIAA010000231.1, read as the reverse complement.
GAGAATTTTTGATCCATTGGAGACTTTTTTATCTCTTGGAGACTTTTTGACCCCTTGGAGGCATTAATATTTCTCTGTCTATTTTGTCTTATCTAGGATCTACTTCGTAGGAGCTCGTAATGGTCACCTCCCTGAGGCTTTGGCTATGGTCAGTGTCCGCTGGAGGACACCAATGCCCTCCCTCATCCTCACTGTAAGTAGATGGTCATCATGAGATGGTGGTGAATTGGTTTGGGGGTCTTTAACTTAACCTTTTGACTTGACTGTACCGTTTCTTTGACAGTGTTGTCTGACCCTGCTGTACATGCCTGCCCAGAACATCATTCAGTTAATCAACTACTTCAGCTTTGTGACCTGGCTGGCTACAGGCAGCGCCATCGCTGGACAGTTGTTCCTTCGTTGGCGACGACCAGAGATGGCCAGGCCTGTCAAGGTAATGCTCAAGTAACAAAGGTCAAGTCACAAAGGTCAAAGGTTCAAGTCGCAAAGGTCAAAGGTTCAAGTCACAATTCAGTGGGACTTTCACACCGTGAAAACTCTTTTAACCCAAATTTGTGGAAATGATTCCCTTGAGGGTTCCTCTTCATTATTCTACAACTAGTCCCATTTTGCCTGCAGCGATCTTCTCTCATAGAGGAAGGGTTAACAAAGAAATCTTTGTATTCCTCACTAGGTTCCTATTGCCTTGCCTATCATCTTCTTCATCATGTGTTTGTTCCTGGTCGTCATGGGTTTCGTTGCCGCACCCATAGATTGTTTGATTGGTTCAGCCATCATCTGCACAGGCTTCCCTGTCTATTTCTTTGGCGTATACTGGACCAGCAAGCCGGATTGGCTCGTCAACTTCATCCGTAAGTCACTCCAAACATTCAAATCATGTACATGTAACTTCCTACCGTTGTGGTTGTGTTTTTTTCTAGTGAAGTGCATTTCTTCGAAATTCCTTTTAAATAAACAAAATATTGTCAAAAGGCGAGCGTAGATTTCCAGTAATTATTCTAATCAGTAATATAATTGTCTAATCAGTCTTTACAATCAATGACAGCATTTTCTATCAGTTTCCTCAATTTGTTCTCTTTCCCATTACAGATAATGCCACCCACAAAATGCAGAAAGTCCTCGTCTGCATCGCTGAAGAAAAGAAACTGGATTAAACTGACTGGCAAATGGCTGATAACAGTGATTAACCATTGCTCTTGTTTATTCCTCCAACACACTTCAACATGCACCCCATAAACAAAACAGGTGTATAATCCTTGTACCTCTGCCATGCAGTGATCTGCCCTCATAGAGGAAGGGTTAACAAAGACATTGTCCAGATGTATTGGTACTTTGTCTTGAATAGAAAATGTCTAGCTTCTCTAAAAAGTCTAAGGTATTTGGGGAGCTAACAAGTGGAGGTTGTGACATTGTAAACCATGATAATATGCCTTCGATTTTCAGGTTTGAAAATACATGTACGCGCACTGACTATACCTCAGGACTAACCAACAATTCCAAATATCTACACAATTCCTCTCCATAAGTCAACGCGTGATATTCAGAAAGCACCATATTTTGTTTGTACTCCGTTGACAAGTAACCCCTCAGTGATTTCAGATAAAAAGTATTTGGGGGGGGGGGTGAAAAAATGTATGGATCAGTGGTCATTTTGTTGTTTACAACCATTTTACTTACGGAAATGCTCGACGACAATAATACCCCAAAAGTCAACGAAATGTATTCAGAAAACTTCAGATGTCGAAGACTTGGGGAATACCTCTCGTTTTTGGTCACGTGACATTGGTTAACCTGACCTAGGATTCATCGGAAATAGTCTGCATCTTTTGGTCTGGTCACCAGACCAATGTATTTTCTTGCCATAATAGACATGACATAATGTGCTCTAGCGTTAAACCGCACATTCCTTTTTCATTGGAAAAATATGTAACGGACCTCTCAAGACTGTAATGCACAATTATATCCTGCTTATGTTTCTGAAGTTGCAGGTATAGTATCAGGTATCGGGTATCAACATTGAAATAGTGGGGAAAAAATGTGAACCTGCGCCCCTCCCCCCTAAAAAAAATAATTAAAAATTAAAAAAAAAAAAAAAAAAAAATTAAATTAAACTAAATTATAATAATAATAGAGTAATAAGCAGTTGATTGTTATGTTTAGTTTGGAAAGTCATGGGTTTTTATTGGAAAAGTTGCAGCTGGGTGGAAGGAAATGCAGTTTAAAGTTTCTAAACAGGTTCTAAAAAAGAAGATAAATATTTTCTTTCATTTTTTTACTTTTTGGGGCATTTGGGTTCCTTTTTTTAAACATTGTTTTGATAAGCTTCCAGAATTTATTTTAAAGTGGAGGTGTTTTTACGTTGAGATTTATTTTAATTGCTTTTCATTTAAACTTCTTTTATAGTGCATGTTTATGTTTAGTCATTAATTTTGAAATTTTGTAAAGCATCAAAACGGAATATCCAGGTGTATTGTGGGTATAGTTTCTATACTAAACATGTTCGCTAAGCAATAATGTATACTTGAATAGTGCGATAAAAGTAAAACAAACGCCATTTTTTTACAAAATGGTATTTTGTTTTCGTTTCTTGAGGCATTTAACAAATGTTAAGAACTGTTCAAAGGACATTTGGAGTCACTTATGATACTAAAGTTTTTCATTGTCGGGTTTGCAAAATTAAAAAAAAAAAAAAAAGATATATAAAAGATAAACCAAGAAAAACGTAAAAGCTGTGACAAATGTGTATATGTCTTGATCTGTCGGTGTCATGTGATGTACGTTTCCAAGATTAAGCGAGAACACATTATGTACAAAGATAAACAATTATTGAAGATAATAAAATATTAATAATCGTGGTCTGTTGAGAATCACAGTCGACTTGAAATATATTGAAAGAAAATGTAGTTAGATTGCTGTGAAATTAGCACTTTTAGCAGGGAAAATATAACGGTGAAAATTAACTTTTAATTCAGTTAATTATTGGCTATCGTAAAGATGTACATATATGTGTGCTTATTGATGAAGCGATGTAACTTGAGGTCAAATCTGTGTGCTTATTAATGAAGCGATGTAACTTGGTCGAATCTCGGTACTTCTTAAAATCTTAACTGTCTTGATGCCATCTAAACCGAATTTTATATTTTGGCGAGATTTTGATGAATTCAGGACTTAGACAATTCTGCCTAATTGTACATGTACATTGAGTTTTACGCCATTGTTTTCTTGTACAAAGAATTGTTTTGACACGGTGCTGGGTTTAATACCAAAATTCTGAGCTGGGAAAATTCCAGTGTGGTCATTGAGCAATCAAATGTCTATTTTAATTGATTCATAATTAGATATTCAATGCTAGTTTGTTCTTGCCATTGATGTGAAAAGCGGGTCGGATTTAGCCCATTGCTGAGATTCCTAAATAAGTGAACCGATTGAACTTCCCGATTGCATGATTCAGAGACTAGCTCTTTAGGGATGGTGTCATATGAAAATCAGACTCCTTTTCCCTATTGGTTAAATCTTCTCATGTGACCTGTCACTCCCCTAATTATCGTCATTTATGCATTCAACACTACCAGCCAAAATGTTGACACCTTTTGGTAGCATTATACCCAGATAAGTATAACGGAATTCATGTTGTGATTTTGTGCGAATTGTGCTAAAAAATATGATAATTACGAGAAAAAGAGAAAGAAAAAACCTATTTACACGCAGTTGTACATGGTGTGGTGTCTGTACATGTTTTACCTTTGGAATTTGAAGTTATGTATTTGAAATTTCCAGATTTTGTCCAGTTAATAGCGAGTTACCTTTAATAACTTGCAAGACTTTTCCTTTAGCTTAATTCGTTTTTTTTGTGTTTTAATTTTTTTGTCCTAAACAGGGTCGTACATCACGGGTGCATAGATGAAAAATATATAAGAATTATTTATATATTTTGCTCTGAAGCTAAGCATATATAGATTGAAAAATTAAGAAAATTCTGTATATATTTTCTTAGAAATTTGGCATATTACGATTCTTGTTGCTGCGCATTTAGAGGATGTGTGATTCTGTTTGAGGCGATATTTTATTGTTTCTAGTAAAGTTTAATTTAGGCACTCGTTTGTTTTTATTTTTTTTAATTGTTACGTTATTATAGTAATTTCGTAGTTTTCACCACTAAATTTGTAATTAGTGTGTGGAAATTGCAGTTATTTTGACATTTTAGTTTCTCTACAAATGAATGTGATTTTACCCACGGAGTGCGATTTTCAATTAAAAATGAAATGAAATGTAATATTGTTCTTTATCAATAATGCTCTTGCTACCTAGTCCTAAAGTTCTTTATTTGTTGCACAATTTGCACTATTTTCAAACATTTTTGTTTAGATTAATTTCTTTGTTAGTTTGTTTTAGAGTACATTAATTGTCTTTTAACTTGGGGTTTATCTTGGTATAAATAAAAGGCTTCGGTTAAGTTTTCACTTTTTTTCACTTAAAAAAAAGAAAGAATCACTTTAATTATTTACACGATTGTAGAATGGTTCAGATCCTATTAATTCCTTGGACCAACTAGTATTTTGGACGTTTTAGACAAAGCAGGTACAGGTGTTCTTTCAAGTGTGGGGTTCCACCCACTAAAAAAGGGTGGCAAACTGATTTTCTCAAATTTAAAACGCGAGAGTCTATAATCCCACCTGATTGGAACCACAGATATTTCATTTATTTATAATTTCCAAGAATTTAAACTAAACTTCTGTGTTTATCTCTAGATTAAAAAATGTATTCTTCTTTAAAAATTGGGTCATTGTAACTCCAATTGTTAAATTATATTGCCCAGCCTGTATAATATTAAAAACTATTTGCATGATTGAACAATTATTGCTGTGTTCTTTAATAAAAGAACATGTAATTACATTATCGACATTGTTGCGTGAAATAAAGTATTGCTGGTTGAAAATTGCAACATACCTTCTTAATTTGGTTACTTTATTGTATTTTGAGTGACCTTGTAATTAATAATCATATTTCCGCAAGTTCTTCAACGTGTCAAATCTCGCGGTTTTGATACGTCCTTATAATTTATGAAAGAAATCATGGAAATGTTTTCCTTCCATTTTTTTAAAAAATATTTCCCTTGTATCTTTCCCACTGGCTATTATTATTTGTTTTGAGAAAAATTTGCAACATAGTTTATAATAAGGTTTTTATACATGTAGTAAACTTTTTTTAAAACCACGTGCAACTTTGTTTTCGCGCGCTCATCACAACACTGTACATGTATACGTGCGGCACGGCGTGATGCGGCGCGCGGTGCCCAGTCAAATTCTAGGGTTGGCTGTTGGTCACTAAAAAAAAGCCATAAACGAAGTCTTTTTACCTGCATTTTACCACCAAAGCAACATGCAGTCAATGGTAAAATTCATTTTGCTGTGGATATGTATGTGCATTCGTCAAATAACGTGGATTTCGAACGGATCCCAGCTCGGTCTGGTTGTGCCGGACAAGACGACGGACGAGCTGTTCGGCGACATGGGTCGGGCAAAGATCGGCCAATTCACGGTGAACGGAGAGACCGCGGTACTCGACGTCATCTTGGAAGATACGATAGGTGAGATGTGATTTAAATGTATGGTCACCCTCGAGAGAATGACCCTTTGTGGAGTATTAAGAAGCGAGTTGCATGTTCGTTTTGGTACTTGATAATTTCCAAAGATTTAAATATTGATTTTGGTGTCGAATATCGACATGGTTGACGACCAAGTCACTGCAACTTGTTGCCTGACTTGTGAACTCATCCCAAGGCCGTTTGTTAAATCCTGGCTTAGGCTTTATTTCAGCTCCATCACGATTGCCAAACTGTATGAACGAAGCCAAAGAGGGAGATGAACCTAGGGTTTAGAAAAAGACCTAAGAAAACTTGCACCATGTTAGCTTTCACCAAGTCAATATTTTTCATAACAACATTTACAAACTCAATATCAATATCATCATTGTCGTTTTTTGGTACTGCATCTGTTTATCTTCCTTTCAACTAACTACTCTCACACAAACCTCTTTATTACCAGGTACAAAAGAACTTTGGATTCTTGACTGGCAGCCTTACCGCTACAACAAGGTTACCCCCATCAACCATCAAACCGGTGATTTGTGGTCTAGTAGAACCGGCGAATGCTCTAATATCGAAGAGGACCTAAGATGGGACAATAACTACTTTAATGACGACTTCTTCAAGTCCCGAAACAGCTTGGGTGTCAAGAATCTATTCTCGAAGTATATCCGAGGAGACGATGATGATGCAACTAATGAGATTCGTTTTGATGAGGTTGGTGGCCAGTTTTATGCTCCAGATTGTTTCACCCAAATTTCTGATATTGAAACCTGCATTTAATTTCATTTCACTTTCCAGAACCATGTCTAGAATAATTGTTGTCCTCAAAAGTTTAGGAACCAGAAAAGTAAAACCAGTCACTTGGATCTTTAAAAGAAATAATGGATTTTGGGCTCTTTCGGAAGAACTTAAGCTTGGCAATTATGGGAATCAGACATATAATCTTACTGAGTTATATGTATTTTCAACCCCCAATGTTCAGACTTGAACTCAACAATTTATCTTTGTGTATTTCTAATATTGATAATTTCTGGTCTATTAACAGATTCGTTATGATGGCAATCTTGATAAATTCATGTATTGTAAGAGGTCAGATGGTACCAACATTTGGGATTTCAGTGTTCATTTTGAGGAGGTTCACTACACCACTGTACTCTACGCTACCAACGTACGCCCTGTCTCTGATTGGTCACCAGGGGGGGCTATTCACATCCCTGCAGTGGCTTACGTCGAAACGCACATCAAACTAGTGTGGAGGTTGGCACGGGTAGCAATGGTCAAGTAGGTATTTGGTCAGAAATACATTATTTTCCCTTTTTTTATGACATTTTGTAATTTTTTGCGTATTTATGGTTTGAAGCAGCAAAAGTGCTTAAAATCTGAAGACGTCACGGGTACTTTATAACAACTATAGCCTGATAAAGTTTTAGCTCTGAGAATGCAGTATTTTCCAAGAAAATTATATTCTAGGACGATCTTGTTTTCAATTCAAAAGTTGCCGAGTCATACTATGAATTGCGCCTAAAATCCGCATCCAGGACATGTTCTTAATTAGCCGATTGTAGATACTTGCGTGTCGCATGTATGCACTGTACCAATGCTTGTGTGCACCCATTTACGGATTTGCCCAATTACAAACCAACTTCTAAAGTTTCTGATTGTGCTTTCATTGACTTAAAAAAGTCCAAGAAAGTCTTCTATTAATTAAAAGTACACCCTCTTTGCAACAAAATAATTGTCTCTTTTATCTTTCAGTTTTGTAGTAAGTTCGGTCCCAATGGTCAGTCCAAAAATCTTGGAAGAGATTGGCCAGCTCTTGGTTTTGTTTGACTTTGCCATTGTCGAGCCATTTCTTCTAAGTGACGGCACACCGGACCTGTCACGGGTTCGTCTGCAGATGGGCTTCTCAACCAAACTACCAGCCAGGAATCATTCCATGGTCGTCTTTCAAAATAGAACGGAGAGCTATGAACCTGAAGTCCAGGGGAATTATTTGGAAGAAGTTGTGAGTTGGGTAAGTGACTGGGACAGACGTGCTAGGGTAACATTTTAGAATTTTGTTTTATATAAAAGATTTGAAAAAATGGAGAATGTTAAATTACTAGTTCATACAGGCATTCCAGAGTCATGACGAACCAAAATTGAAGTCAAGTCACTTTAATGATGCAGTCGATCTTTCGCAATCTAGCATACCCAGTCGCTCCTAATTGTTCCAGACGTCAGATTTTTGCCAGACATATTTCACTCATTTGGTGCGGCGTGACTCTGGAACGTATGGTGAACTGGGTGTAATAAATAAAGAAAATTGGCTTTAATGAGACAGTCACGCTAGTGTGGTTTTAGACCTTGCTTGGAAAACAAAACTTAAAGAATGTCTAATGTGAGTAATTATAGCGATTTCTTCCCTAAATCTATAATTCATTCATCGGATTGTTTATCTGACAGCCTCCGTCCACGTTAGAAGAAACCTCGCTATGCAATTTACGTCAGCTCGAGTATTGTCTACAAACCTGGGAATTTGAGATGGTTCTGAAGATGGATATCGCAGCCTTGGTGCAGGGGCTTCCCTTAGATGCTACTGGTGTCTTCCAGTTTAGCTTTGACTCTTACAAATGCCAAACTCTGAACACGACGGACGGTGAGATCATTAACCAGTTTACACCTGGATTACTTTGACATTGACCTGGCTAAGGTGCAGGATTGTTTTTTACGAACCTTAATCCAAGACGGACGGGTTCATTTTGACATTTGTGGGTAGCACACTCTGATAATTTCGGCCTCGCTCACTTTGAGCCAGTCACTGTCATTTGTTTTGAATTCCGGAAAAACCTTGCGTGTATACACATCAATCAACGATAATAAAAATGAGATCTGGTTTTTGGTACTTTACCATGTGGCATTGCTACACTTGTGTCCCTGGGCAAGACAGTTTGTCACAATTCCCGGTGAGGAAGGCAGAATATATAGTAGTGCTAGCTACGTTTTCCCTTGCATCGAGTGATGTTATCCATGACCTTTTTTTGTTATTATTTCTAGATTGTGAGTTGATGAGTGGTCTGTCAACGTGGGATGTAAAAATTGCCTTAACACTTCAGACAACTGTTGATGCTGTGGATGAAGAAACAGATGGTGTCACAGTGAGTCAGTTATAGCTTAATGGTTGAAAGAAGAGCAGTGACAAGACATGATTAGTCAACTTCCTTGTGACATCTGTTGTTATATTCACCAACTTGTAGATGGCAGACAATTGATATGTTCACTATAAATGCAAACAACGCAAACGTTTTCCCGTTGGCAATGCAATAAAAGATCGTGAACTTTGGTAACATTTACTAAATCCAGTCATTATATAATAACTGCTTGAGCCTTATTCAATGACATTTTGACACGGCAGTCTAAAATTAAAAAAAAAATTGGGTGGGGGGGGGGGCATTTTTATTTAACATTGGTTTGTTTGAAAACAAAATTTGTTAAGTTTAGTTTCTTGGAGCGGCCTATTTTAGAAGAGACTTATTTTGTCCTACTGTTGTCAATCTTTTTTCATTCGGCATAATCATTGGAATATGAATATGAATTTACTGTAACTGTCTCTTTATTATTGTCATTCTCTGTCATTTGTCACTAGCTGTCTATTGTCAAACTAGCCAATGACAGAGGTGAGGATCTGCGGCGAGGCCAAACGGTCAATCACATGGAGAATATCACCCTAGAGGTCCGATTCCATCCAGCGTTCCTCCGATCTAGTTACATCCTTGAGCTCCAGCTTTTCATGGTTTGCATCGGAGATGAACACATGGACTCCTCCAGGGTAACGTGGTAGCTTTCTCTGTCAAATCATTGGAAATATTTGTGAACTGTCACCTGGAAATGGGTAGAAAACTGGAAATTGACATTTTTGAATGACAATGAGAAGAGGGAACATTTGAAGATCCATTAACAATGATCGATATGACCAATCTGAATCTTCAGATTAAATTCTACTTTTACCTTTTTAAAAGTTCTATCAAACAACTTTAACCAGTTCGCGCCGGGATATTTTTAACATCACCGAGCTGGGGCACGGGATTATTTTTAACGAAACTTGATCCGAGGCGGGTTCAGGCCGATGGTACCGGGAAGCACACCTATGCATTTTCGGCCTTGCTCACTGCTGACAGACATTTCCGGCCTTGCTCGTGACATGTTTATGCATCATCCGTTTTGAATCTGGGGAAAACTTTGCGGGTATATACGTCCTCCGGCGCAAACTGGTTAAAACCTACTTTCATCCTGTTTAATTAATTGACTATTTATTCACTGCAATAAAAAAAGTTAGATATTTAAATGTCATTTTCTCAAAAAGTTATGTCCTTATTTAGAAGTATTCACGATAAAATTTGCTGAAATGTCCACGTTGCATTCGCACTAAAAATGCGAACCTACCCTTCAAGGGTCTTTTTACGTACACTGTGTGTTGTGTACAGGGTTGTCTGGGAGCCAGGGAAGAGGACCGGTACTCTGCCTTTGTCAGTGATGATCTGAGTTTCACCTTTGACCCCGCTAAGGAATACCAGGCTAGGCTTGATGCGCCGGAAGTAGGTGAGATAAGTCTTTATGAGATGTGAGATGTGAGTTGTGTTCTTTTTTATGATATATCACCAATGAACAGAGAAATACAATTTTTGTAATAGTCCTAGTATAATTCTCAGTTGTAATCGGTGATTGTGTAATTCTTTGTAGATGGCAGAAATATTGTACCAACTTCTACTATGGTTCCACAAACATACACAGGTAAGATTTATAGTGAATACGATTTGATATGTGCTCAAGTGGTTTTTTTCTACTATAAGTGCAGGACAAAGGTATACACCTGTGCTAAAATAAATGGTCCTTAAAAAAAAATAGGTGTCCACTTACAGAAACAAAAACACTAATGTATTTTATTGCTGATTAAATGTTATTGCTATGATATGAAATCTAGATTTTTTTTCTTGACAGTTGAGAAAGTTTTGACCAAGGAGTATATCATTTTGACCGGAGTTATAGCTGATAGCATCTACATCCGACGTCATGACGATGCCTCCATTAGCAGCTCTCTGGGCAGTCCTACATCGTCGCTTTATTTCCTTCAAGATGACACCGGTGAAGCTAACATGGCCGTGCTGTATATGATTGAGTCTTTGCCTTATTTTGGCTCTCCACCATTTCAGCCGACAATTATCGTAGATGAATCTGCCTTTCAGTTACATTTTGCTTCTTATTTGGATCAGTACCGTATCCTTGAGACAGTTTATACGAGAACAGATGCCAGCTCGGATTCAATTCTCCAAAATCTCTACTCTGCTTTTACAAGCGAGCCCGAGGTTCTGTCATACATTGGGTTCAGAGACCCAGCCAACCTGCCGTGTGAAGATTTTGATACTGAGAAGCACTATTGGTACGATTACGAACCACAATGGGTGGATCTACCATCGCGCGCCTGCCAGTTTTTGCAGGAGTTGACTAATTTGAGGGACCATTCCCAAGGAATAGTCACAGGCAGCTTGGAATCCACTGAAGGACCCCTATTACTTGCCGATTTCAGACATGGACTGGCGTTAAACACCAGTTCCAGCCATGATGTGTATCTGTCACCTGAGACGGCCCGTTTGCTAACTGTCTTACACCTGCAACCTAGTTATTTCGGAAAACTCATCGAGTTCCAAGCAAACTCAGATTGGAAGAGTGTCGATACGGTGCTGTATAGCATTCTCTTGTTTCAAGAAGGAGATATTCTTCTGGGGCTAGAGCCTTCGGGATACCTGAGCGATTTGAGAGACAGGGTGCGATACTTTGCCGACAGGGTTGATAGTTTCAATGATTATGTCATAGAATCAGTCGGGCGATTGAGTAAAACTGACAATGTCCAGTTGACTGATGTATTGCAAATTGTTTTGGAACTCGCTAAGAACGAGAGCAACCCTGACAGTTTTTCATCGGAATCTTTGGACAGTTTGGATAATGACTACTGGGAGAGTTTAGCTGTCGATGATTCCTTTTACCAATTCTTATGGAGCATCCGCTCCCTGGGTAGTGGCGAGTACGGGGGACAGTTTTATCAGACAGAATCTCGTAATCCCATGATCATTCTAGACCCACCCATGTGTCAAAATGGTCGCTTCTTAGCCGGTTACTCGGAGCACTGCCGGATAAACTGGGTGGAAGTGATCCCGTTCTTGGCATACATGTCACCTCTCGTTACCACCCAGGAGGCCTTGCCGGGAGGCTGGGGTTTCTGGACAGAGTGGACTGAATGCTCGCGGTCCTGTGGGGGCGGTGTTCATAGCAGACTTAGAGAATGCGTAGATACCCTGAATGTATGCAGTGGCCAAAGCAACCATAGCAGTTTGTGCAACAGTGACGCCTGTGATCTCTATGACGGAAACGGTGAGTTTTGTCTGAAACTGTACATTCCATGCTTGTTGTTATAATATTTACCGCAACAATATAAACTGGCTGTAAGGGTTCGTTGTGGCATCCAGCTATACGACGGACATCTTAGAATGATGCCTCATGGAGGCCATGGCTAATGATATCTAAATAAGACCAACGATATTTGATTCCATGCACATCTCTTAACTTCAGGGTTCCGCCTTGTATTCAAAGCAAAGCAGCACACTGGCAAGAGCATTTACGATCTCTGGGCTTCGACAGATTTCACCCCCGATACGGAAGTCGGGTCCGACGCGTACAAGAGCAGATTGGTAGAGGAATGGGCAGACTCCATCATTGTAGATGAGGTAAGATTTGCACTGACTGATGAGGGGCAGGGCAGAAAATTTAATGTTTATGGCTAAAATTCAATTCACGTTGTTCATTTTTGCCCGTAGGTCAAGGTGGTCTTGCTGTCTAAGAATCATTCCGTTCTGGAGCTAACCTTTGACGGTAGATATTCCAATAAGATGAATTGGTTTAGCAACAATCGTCTGACCTCCTCTCCTTATGAAGACATCAGCAGGAGAAGCAAGAATTTCTTTAGTATTGAAGGGTAACTCGCATTTTGTGAAAAAACAAACATTTAAATATTTTCCAAGCAGATATAATTTCGTTTTCAGAGGTTTAAGCAGAAGTAAACCGCAAACTTTAGCAGGGTAATTTGCCAACCTTTGGTTGCGACAATTTGATTATTATGGTTAGGGTTAGAATACGTTAACCTTTTCTAATTGGTTATTGCAGCCATAGCAATCTTGGACGTCGGTTTTTCATCAGCCATTGGTATAGAGGTTGTGGACATCAGTTGGGCTGGCTGGTCATTGTGGATGGTGGCAAGCACTCCCGTCCGTGTCCGTGGGACCGACATGGTTCCTACCCAGGATTCTATTATAGCAAGCGAAACACCATGATCAACTTCAAAACGGGTACGTACAAGATACATCTATTCTGCACTTAATCCTATTGCACCTGTACCGGGGTACTTCATTGTACTTGCCCCCTAATCAGTCAAATCTGTGAAACCCTAGAGTATGTGCTTAGGCAGTTTGGGGCAGTAAAAGGTGTAACAGGCAGGGCGGTTTGGGGCAGTACATAAAGGAATGGGCAGACGGTTTGGGGCAGTCTTAAAGGTACTTTCTTGTAGTTGTACACGATGCTAATTACTCAATTTGTTTTGATTCGTTGCTCTTTTTCTGTCATTCGTGTGTAGGGCAGATTGGAGTTGCAGACGAATTTGCCATCTTCATCAAATATTCAAAATCAGGTATGTCACTGAGAAATTAGCCTTTCATTTGAGACATGTTTCGTAGGATAGATATTTGTAATTTATACTTTGAAATGTTAACCCAAGTCAGTGGGGTTTTAACCTGTGACTTCCAGATTACCGTTCCGGTGCTCTGCTAACTGAACCTTCCAGTCTTATATGTTAGCAGTTCTCCAAGTGTGTCTATCTTTGTTCAGGGGATGCTAGTTGGAAGCCATAAACCTCAATGCCATGTGGCCAGGGATCACACACAGAGTCACTCTGCTAGCAACATTAGCAATGTTGCAAACCTGGGAAATAGCAAAACAAATTATTCACTCAGAGAGGATACAGTTTATTACTCATTTTCAAGTTTTTTTCAGGCAACTGACCAACTGAATACTTTTCACTTTGTCCTATTTGTTTGTCATCAGTCTATATCCCCCCTCCTCCCACCTTGCCCCCGCCCATCACCTACACGAGTCATGTGATCTCACCCCCACCCCCGGGTAGTGAGCTCCATCTTGAGGAATACGACCGCGAGAAGCATGTGCACCGAAGTCAGATCCAGAACACAGTCTTATCACGTAAATGGAAACATCTTGGTATTTCTTGGTATTTGTTAACCAGTTTGTGCCTAATTATTTTGACATTGACCGGGCCCAGGCACTGGATGGTTTTTAACGAACCTCGATCCGAGACAGGTTCAGGCCGGTTTCTGTGGGTAGCACACCCTGATATTTCCAGCCTTGATCGTGACGTGTTTATCCGTTATCTGTTTTGAATCCCGGGAAAAAATGTTGTATTTATACACGTCATCCAACACAAACTTCAGTTAGATCATTCAAACTAACATTCCACATTATGAAGACTTAGTTCAGGCGTAAAAGCCACTTAACGCCACTTCCATGAAAAATGAGATAACGATATTAATTAAAGCTCTCGGTACTGAGTACATGTATACGATAATCAAATAGTTTTTCCTGGCGTTTAGCGGCTTTTGCGCCTGAAGTCGATATGTACATAAATAACCCTGTGTAATCATTGTTTCAAAGCATATGTATCAATTAATACCGCTACTAAAAAGAAAGCCTGGAATAACATGAATGTCTTACAAATTCACAATGCCATACAGAAAGGAGGGACTCGTATACCATGACAACCGTGTATGCACTAGTGAGCACCGATGAAGATAGAACCAGGCGAAGTGGGTACCGGGCAAAACGAACACTGATCGCTTCAACCAAACTTCCACAGGTATGTATCGAGGACACCAAGGAATGCAACATGGCGAAAGGCATTTTCAATCAATGTCGAACATGAATTGAGCCACTCAACATTTGTACACAATTTTACAATTTTGTTTCACCAGCTCCGAAGTGTTGGGTTTGTTTCAGAAGGTTGCCCGCAGGGGTCAAAGTTCAATGCTATTGATCTAACGTGTGACTGCATCAATGCGGATTGGCTCTACAGTGCGGAGTCCTTCCGATGTGAGCCTCCAAACATGATTAAGGCTCCAGAGGTGGATGTTGTAGAGAATAATGTCACCCCTGAAAAGGGGCCATCTTCATCGAGTCCACCCAGTGATGTTCTATCATTGGTCATTGTCACAGCAGCTCAAATGTTGGTAAGTCAATTCCCAATAACCAACTAGGTATACTAGTTGACATTTCTATGGTACTTTACAGGTTTTTATTTTGTTGACTTCGTTGCTATATTTTATATTCATATTTAAGACAGTTTACCCATTCCTATTGGTCGAGAGCCCGTCACGTGGTCGGTTTTAAACAGATAAGGACCGGTTGGCTGCTTTAAACACATTTCCAGTGTCGCAGGAAATTTGGACGCCGGTGAAATCTGGTCACTTTTATGGTATTGATTGAAACCTTACGAGGCATGTGCAATACTACAAACGTACGTTTAAAACCGGCCAACCACATATTTAATCTGATATTTAAGAATTGTATATTTAAGTTTATTGCTGACTTATGACTGTGGGCTTCATTCTTGTGCATTAGCGTACCAAACGTTTGTGTTCGTAATAACAAGTTTTGTATATTATGTACCAGGAAACGTTTATTTAATAATCGTTTTACATAGACGTACAAATCCAACAGAGCTTCGAGCATATATAATTTACAAAGAGAATTTATTAATTCTTTAAAATGGTAAATTTAGGCCTCTATTGTTTTTAATTTGTTTTTATATCTGAAAATGTGAAAATGACTCAAAGTTGTGTAACTTTTTTTGTTTTTAAATGAAAAAGAAAGAAACTAACTAAGTGCACGAGAACAAGAAACTCGAATATTTTTTGCCTTGTATTTTTGTATTTTCAATAAGATTTTAAATCCATTTTGATTGTTACCGTTACATTTGTAAGACTAGGTCCAAGAAAATTACTGGAAGTTTTACAATAGTAAGGTGAGATACAGTACATACGTGCACGATGATAATACTACACAAAATGATGGCCTGTCCGTTGACCATTTTCTTTGCTCGCAAAAAACTCTTAGGAACACATCACACAATTGATAGCATCCGTTTTGCAGAAAATTCCAACATTTATTTTTTTCTATCCACCAGGATACAAGGGCTACGATTACAAGTAAAAGGAAACAAATAATGCAATTTATGGCAAACTATGAGAAAAAAAAATTAAGAGGGACAAAATGTTTAACGTTCTAGACAAATTACAGTAGTTGACGAGAACATTAAAATATTGTGATTGACTTTTCAGATCGAACTGAAGACATCTCACTGAAATTTAAACATTACCAATAATGTAAAAACTGATCATTTATATATCCCAGAAAAAAGGTAAGAATTTTAATATTTACATGTAATGCCCACAGGCACTTGTTTTAAAAACAAACAATGATGCATAAATTGTAAAGTTCATGCTTGAGATATTTACCTTTAACTGTTATGTTACACAGTAGCTAAACCATACAGACTCCATACAAAATTTACAAATATTAGGCCACAAAACCATCGAAATATAATTATAAATCTGGTTTGTACAATCCTGAATTCATCCAAATTAGGCACTGTTCAGGTCTGGTAGATTTAGAGTGAACACAAAAGTAGGAAGAATAAATTTGTGTAAGTTACCTACAAAGCAAATTATAATTTGGGTAATTCTTCGTTAACATCAGTTGATTTTCTATTTAATGTTTTTCAACCCCAACGAATTCATCACAAATGTTCACACGCCCTAAAACTAACATTAAAGAACAAAAGAAAACAAGTCTTACTCCCATGACTAAAGATTATATTTACAAAATTACCTAATTTGTCTGTAGGATTTTCTTTTTTTAATCCAAGTGCATTAATATTACTAATTACAATAAAACCTACTTGTGAATTATTAACTCAACAATAACAGTCTTGTTCTATGTGCCAATGAAGTAGATATACAGTCTTGGAAACATTTTGTATTGACAAAAATAACTTCCCAAGTCAAAAACTAATATTTTAATCAGCACATGGAGATAATATTCACTTTTTTAGAAGCTCAAAACTTCACAAACTTTTGTGCATTAAGTTTGTGTTCCCGCTTTAGTTAAATTTACACGTATTTGCGTTGACAAAACTCTTTAAACCAACAGCAAATATTCAACTTTAATTAACGCTTTGTATGTACAAATTGCATTGTTTTTTTCTTCACATTTGTATTTCAACGTTTATTAAAGGCAGACACTGATTCATAGTTTTTTGGAAATCTAAAGAACGGAGCTCAACAAAAATGTAATTTATAATATATATATACAATGTACACCAGTTCTTGTTATTCTGGCACAATTAATAGATTTTTAGTTCAAATATTAGCCTTCATTAAAAAACACCAGCATTTCTGTCATGCATTTCAATGTTTATATAAACAAAGAAATTGGCAAGGCAAGCCTCAAACCTGCGGAATATCAACTGAGCTGTCTTGCCCTATGTTGGCATCTTTGTTCAAAGGGCGCTATTCGTATGCCGTGTGGCCAGGTATCACAAATCATAAATTCAAATGGCTACTCTCTACAAAAAAAAAAAAAATTAAAGAAATAACAATACAAGTCTTGACTTTAAAATCAAAAAGAAATAATTTTCATTAGTATCTGCTGACCCTGTTTCCATATATAACAATAATTATATAATGAACAGTTATCACATAAAACCTTTATAATAAAACAACATTTTTGTAAGTTGTACTCTCCATCCAATACACAAGATGGCAGCTTCTGAGTAAATCAATGCGCTTAAACAATCAGATTAATGGGGGGGGGGGGGGGGGGGGGGGGTACAATGAACAAAAATGTCAAATAGCACCAATATGCCCCCACATACACCAAAATAAATATATATACAGCAAATTCCCAGTTTCTCAACTTGATTCCAAACCATTTTTTGTTCTTCTAAGGATAGTCATTCACTACTATCTACGGTAACTCAACCACACCCAAGCTAAGTGTAGAAAAGAACATCCTTTGCATTGAGTTGTTAGTAACATTTCTATGTTTTCATTTTCAAATAAAAATATATTATAAATTTCTTGCTAAATGACCCCCAAAACACCATCAATTCAAAGCATTACTCAGATAGGAAGCTACACACAAGGCACAGAGACATGTTCTTAGTCTACGATAACGGGCAGGAGTTTGGACACAAATCTTGTCACTGTCTGAACGACTTGTGGGAGACTAACAATTCTAAAAACTAGAGATTTGCAGATCAGCAAGACTATTTTGGCAATTCCTGCATTGTGGAAGGGGGGGGGGGGAGGAAAAGGGAAACAAAACCCCAATGATATGTATGAATGTAATTGATGACTCAACGAAATGATGGAAAACTCAGTAAGTCTGTAATCTCCTTGACCATTACTAGGTGAGGCATGTACTGAGCAAATTACATTGTTAGTTTATTTACCAAGCTCTTTAACTCCCCCAAAGTGTTGTAATTACCTCAACACTGGAATTGCCGATCTGCTTGAAACCACCAAATTAACACTAGAATACCGGCTCTTGCTGTCTAGTTCCCTGACTCATGCTTGGAGATTTCATTCCTCCAGAATTTAGTAGGTCTGCTTCTCTTGGACGACGACAAGCATTAATTTCTGAAGAAACTTGGTAGATTTGACTGCATTGCAAACAAAATAAAAATCTTTTAAAAATTGTCACTTTAACTCCCTACTTACCATGCGGTGAACCATGCCAATCAAAATTAATTACCCACCCTGCTTCCGATACCATAGTGTATACATATACATGATATAATGACTGAATTGCTGGACTTAGTACACATGGCTTATAGCAGTACTTCAAGGCAATCAGATTTCCTTGTTTCTGCCAGTCCAAATTTGTGCCCTTTTGAAATTACAGCAATTTTTTTTTGTGAATTCGAAGGAGTTGAAATGTGTTCAACTTTTGCAAAATTGCTGCGTGAAAACCTGCTGTAACGTCACAAATTTGTGTTCGCTTTTAATAATAATGTTTGTGCTTATAGCACTTTATACCCCAACAATGTTGTGTTTCAAAGCAATTTACAATTAATAATACATGTAGTCTCTACCTTCACAGATACCCATTTATACTCCTGGGTGGAAAGTGGTAATTGTAGCAAATTGTACCATGTTCCCCCCAGGGTTCAAACCCATGAAACAGCGTAACCACTGGACCACAGCCTTTATGCCCCACTCACCCATGAATTCCTCCACCCAAACAGGTTTCTTCTGCCACCAGATGCACACGTAGTAAACAGGAACGCCCGTCAGTAAGATGCCTAGACCTATCCCACAATCCCATGGAGCAGAATATAGAGAAACAGCTACCACATACAGGCAGCATAAGATGAATAGGATTGGGATGATCAGATTAACCTGCAAACCATACATACAATATCAAATAAAGCTGAGAATTCAACAACAAATTACAGATATAGTTATTGTACAGGGTGATCAAAAAAAAACTATACCCAACTTTGGAGGCCATTTTCTCCTAGATGATAAAATATTTTAGTAATTTGGTTTGCATATTATTAAAGCATATATCGTTGAGCATTATTGGTGAAAATAGGGAAGATATTACATTAATATTTTTGGAGATATTCCTATTTTTAGCGAGTATGTGTAAAAATGGCTTTTCTAAGGGAGCTGTCAATGCATCAACATGTTTGAATATGATATGACACAATAATGTAATGACGCGATAATCCTTTGACAAATGTTTTTGCGAGAGCTTCTTTTATTTACACTAAAATGAATAAATAATACTTTTTAATAGATAGGCTTCTGGTTTTGTTCATTTCAGCTAGTTCAACAAATGATATAATTTCATGTATCTGGAACATCAATATCAAAATGGCCTCCAAAGTTGGGTATATTTTTTTTTGGACCACCCTGTAGTAACGCCTCCATCATAGCATAACAGGACATCATGTAGCTTGTAAACAGACGCCTGTTTTAATAAACAGGGTGCCCTGTTTTTTGTTCAAATCAAGAGAACTTTGCAAGGCCACTTTTTGAGTGCTGACTAATCCCCATGCTGCTTGGAATATCAGGTTGTGAGACGGGACACAATACTGACAGGGTTAATACTGATTAAAGCATTTAGCCTGACATCATTGTTACATGTTTGAAATGAGAGATTAAAGGTCGTCGTGAACATCTGGAAACTTTATATCTTATTCCCTGACTCATTTTCATAAAACTGAATGGTTCTCGAGTCTGGAGTGCTGGAACTGGTAAAAGTAAAAATGAAAATGCTAATGAAAAAGTGTTTTTGTCCTCCGACTTAATTCCGTCTCGGCCTTTACCTTGAACGGTCTGGGAATATTAGGCCTCTTCCATCTCATGTAAGGCAAGACGGCAGCTGACAGACCAAGGAATAACCACTTGGCAAAACTCAGATAGTTAATGAGACTGTAAACGTCGTTGCTAGTAAGCATGATCAAGCAGATCGGCAGCTAAAAGAGGAAAAATATCAAAGAGATGAATCCACCTAAATTGGAACTCTGAGTGTTTAAGATTCTAGTGTTGTATTTAAACTTGCTGTATAAAGTGTTAATTATTAAAGTCGAGAACAAACTGATTCATGTCTAAAGTATCTTGCAAAACGATCCAAGTACAAAATTAGCAAAATTAACACTAACCTCAACTAATACTACAAAATACTACATGAGTTAACTGTAGTATGCAGTACTCTTACTACACTGGCCTGAATTGAGTAGTATTTTGTAGTACTGTGTACTGTACCCCAAATGAATGCCTAGGACATTAGGGTTAATATCAGTCCAGAACACTTCCGCATTTTTCTTGGTGTAAATTTGGGTAAATTAATACATCAGGGCCGAGTTCGGGCGGTCTATTCTTGACACGCGTAACTTGTTCTTGCAAAACCCTGGTGGATAGATGGTGTGTGTTCTTGTTCCGAGTGCAATGTTCCTGGGAGCGCAAGAACAGAGTTCGCGTGTCAAGAACAGACTGCCCGAACTCGGCCTTAGGGTCCAACGTGTGCTATTGTTCCTGTCCCTGTTTACAATATGGTACTTTGCAATTACATATCTTTCTGTGTATTGATAGAATCATCCAGATATCTGTCTGGATATTAATTAATAGACTCATCCAGATATCTGTCTGTGTATTGATAGGATCCAGATATCTGTCTGGGTATTGATAGGATCCAGATATCTGTCTGGATATTTCTTCTTTCTTACCATCAGCAGGACCGCAGGAAGTGGGGTTCGTTTGTTGATGCTAATCATGGATAGAATCTTAGGCAGATGACCCTCCCTCGCAGCAGCAAACGTGGTCCTAGAAAACAAAACAAGCACATACAATGAGGCCAAACAAAATAAATGGCATTTTTTATTTCAGTCGAGTTGAAACTAGTGTTCATGTACAAGTATCAACCAGCAATTTGGCCACAAAATCTAGGTCGGTCAGGTTAACGCAAACACATTGTTTTATGTGTTGGGCCTGGGCCTGATTATTTTCTCACATTCCTTTCAAGTCTTTAACCTGTTTAAACAATTACCAAACCCATTATTTACCTAAATCTTTTGTTGATTTTCTTTTTAATAGTACATATCAAGGTCAGCTACCTTTAGAGTGAGTTTGTCATGTTATCTAGCATCAATTGTCCTACAAAGTGACCTCTAGATGCAAATATTGTTATCAATTCAAGGTCACTGTCCATAGCACAATGCATTAAGGTTCAGTACTGTTGTAATTCTTTTTTGAAATAGATTCGGGGATAAGCATTTAAAACCAGATGTTACACTGACCTGTTTAAATTGTTCCCTGATC